>QLOH01000199.1:0-1200000 GCA_026901365.1 Sesbania bispinosa | reverse complement strand
TTTTCATATAATATTTAAATATTTATTTATATTATATTGGATTAAAATTTTATACGTAATAACCTAACTTCGTGTTACAACTATTTGGCTTCAGAAAATTATTATGAATTCATTAACTTAATGTATAACTAGGCTTAAACATTGAAAATGATATTTGGAAAATTGGTGATGACATTTATGGAATTGCTAAGTTTAAAATCTTGCAAACAAAGTAGGGAGGCTGGGAGCTGGTAGCAGGAGGAAGCAATGCAAAAACAATGTTGCCTTTGTTGATTTGAAATAATGACTCTGTAAATTATAAAATAATGCAATCACAGTTAGAAGAGACTACAAAATTATTTAAAGAGATGAAGAAATACGATCAAAGACAACAAAAAATAATTGAAGATAAGTATAAGAAAGCTGTGCAGTAGAAAGCAAAAGTCCCATTAATTATCTGATAGTGTTACGATTCACCAGAGCTTGAGTATCCCCAATTTAAGAAATTTCACACAAAAAAATTGAATATATATTTTTTTATAAAAAAATAAGATTAAAGTTTGTTCTCTTAATTTAAAAAAAAATTAAAAAGTTAACTTAAAAATATTTTATAGTAAAATTAAAGATTATAGATTCATATAATTACACTAATAAAAGTTTTCGTATCAATTTTTTTATGGATATGGTAAAAAAAGAATGCCTTTTTAACGAGAAGCTGTGTCATTTCTGATTATTATTGTCTCAAGTGTTAAATCCAATGACATTACATTTTTATTATCTATTTTACAAAACTCTCCAATTTCATGTGTATCATTTTAGTATTTTTATTATTATAAAGTGCAAGGATATCTATTTTTCTTGTGGTTTTTTTTTTCTCTTTCTCTATGTCCTTACCCATATATATATATCAACGGGTTTATGTAATGAACCTAGGTCTATTATTAAGAACTTAGTTATAATGTTATTGGAAGAAAAGTTGTTAAGGGGAATCATATTGATACTGAGTTGTATAATCCCCAGATCATGATGGACTGAATCCTCTCAAATTTCAAAGGTGACAATTCTCATTATGTTTATCTCTTGCTATAACAATAAATAAGAGTCAAGAACAATTGTTAACACGTGTTGTTTTTCTTCCAAAACCTGTTTTTTACCATGAACAACTATATGTAGTTGTATCTTGAGTAAATCTAAAGATGGGCTCCACGATGATAACACCGATTCGTGCAAGAATACCAAAAATATAGTTTAGAAGAAAGTGTTCCAAAAAATTTAATTTATGTAACATTTATTTCATTCTCATATATATCATTTGACATTTGTTATATACTTGACATCTGTTATATATTACTTTACTGTATTTTTTCCAATTTTATTCTATAATTATTAAATATGTATAACCCAAAATATAACATGTTGATGCTCTTTTATCCTATCACCTTCAAAATTATCATGTTTTCCTACTTTGATGAATATAATAAATTAATATGTTATATTAAAATTTATTGTATTATTAATACATTAATTTTTTTAACACTCTCCCGTGCATATGCACGGATTATACACTAGTTACTTTACATGCAAGATTAAAAACTAAAGTACATGACCTCATCAATTGTCAAGTATGTGTTTTCAACCGTTCATTTTTCTTAGCAATATATCAACGATCTACAAAACTTGTGTACTAGGACAAGTTTTTCCTGTTTGTGTACCATAAAATTTTCCATCTAATTATTATTGGTTTCGAGACATTTGTAAAAAGAAATTTAAAACAAATAACATTGTTGGTGTGAAATATATGATGAGTGTGTTTGACAATACATTTTAACTAGATAAAAACTGAATTAGTAACCTAAACCATTTCATCAGCCAAAACACTCAAATACTAATTTTCATTATTATTTATTAATTAATGATGTTTTTATATGTTATTTTACCATTTTTAACTAGTTTTACCAAACAATTTCAATAAAATCAACTAGCTTTTCAGTTTTTAGGTAACTTTAAACTTTCATCTAACTTTTCAGCTTTCAGTTAATTTTTCGACTAATTTTAGACAATCTTCAGCTTTCAGCTTTCAATTTGATTTTCGGCTAGCTTTTCAAAAATTAATATGAAAAAAAGCATATATGAGTGTTTATTTGTCATACAGGTTCTTTTAAGCCTTCAATTGTGACATTGGAGAGTTGTTTAAAGTACTCCCTCCGTCCCTATTTATAAGACTCATTCTAGAAGAATTGAATGTCCCTTAATATAAGACCTCTGCAGATTTTTAGGTAAATTAATTATTTTTTTCATATTTGCCCTTCATTAATACTCCCTCCGTCCCTATTTATAAGACCCCTTCTAGAAGAATTGGGTGTCCCTTAATATAAGACCCTTTGCAAATTTTTAGGTAAAACAATAATTTTTTCCATACTTGCCCTTTATTAATATTCAACTTTTTTTATTTCTCATATATTGATAAATGTGAATAATTAATGAAATTTTACCTACATGGCTAATTACACCATTGGAAAGTGACTTTTGGAGTCTTCCACCATGTCACAATTAATGTCTCTAAAATATAGTGACTTTTAAATATGAGTATATTTGGAATTCTATTATTTTTTTTAAAAGACCAATACATTAACCAACTTTTCTTAAACTGTGTGAAACGATTGAGATGGTCTTATAATAAGGGACAGAGGGAGTATGATATAAAAAATACACACACACATATATATATTATTTTTATACCGAAAAATATCACACTTTTCGAAGTAATTAATTTTTGTGTTTAATCTTTAAAAATTTTAAAAACGTGATGATTTTTTATCCCTAAAATATCTCACTGAAGGATTAACAAGACCTTATTTGTGTTAAATATAGAAACTAAAAACCTAAAGGGATTGGTTTTAAAAACAAAAAAAAATGTCATATTTTAATGGATAAAAAATATATTTGAACCAATAAAAAATAATACGAGATTAGGTTTAGCTCCTCTAAAATAAGAGAGTCGCTTTAGAGGCTAAAATAAGCAATTATAACTATTAATTAATGAATGAGGTTCTTTTTAAAATAAAAACTTCATAATTTTTCATATATATACATGTATATAATCATAATATTAAATGTTAATTTATAAATCAGTTGTCATAATTATTTATTTTACCTATAAAAAGCGACTCTCTCACTTTAAAACAATAGAGAGGAAGAGAGGATTGGCGAACAGAGCTAAACGTCAATGCAATTTATATAGTATATATGGGAGCAAAAAAGAGCATGTGAGCGTAGTCATATCATTTTTAGATTATTGCAAGCAAATTATGTCGGGTTTATAAAGCAATATCACTACACTGATCATTATATAAGAATGATCACCAATTTATCAACTTATGATAGTGGTCTTAGCTTTAAAATATACTATATATATCCTACTATTGTTATTTAGTTGTGCAATGTGAACATGCTTTGCAAGGGGTTCATAATAAATACCACCCAACTTATACAAAGTATATTTTTTTAGGCCTTGCAGGCATTACCTCCCTATTTCCTTTCCATTTCATTTTGGTAACCGTATAAATCTTGCATCTTATGCACGATTTATGAGTTCATTTATTTTAAGAAAATATTTTTTATTTTTATTTTTATTTTATATTTTTTAGTTTTAATTACCGAATAATTTTTAGTTTTGACTATAAAAATATTATTATGTTTATTGTTGTTTTCAAAGTTTTATAAAGAAAACAATGAAAATAACTTGTATTGATTTATCTATTTTTTATACAAACTCTTAAACATGAAATAAAATAAAAAGGAATAAATTCACATTATTTATAATTAAAAAATTATTAAAATAAATAACCTATAATTCTTTCTCATTCTCTCTTTTTCTTTGACATGAAGTGATGAAACGTTAGACATCTAATTGTTACTGAGTCGAGCCGAAGTGATCCCAACTTGTCTTGATTCATTAGAACATCATAATTTTGACGAGTGGGACCCTCTAGATACATCACATAACCACATTCCACTTCCACATCCTAATTCTTAAGTAAATCGGGTGCATAATAGATTACTAAAATAACTTTACGGTATGATGATGGTACGAAAATAAATAAAACAACTACTACTACTACTACTAATAATAATAATAATAATAATAATAATAATAATAATAATAATAATAATAATAATAATCTCATTCACCGTCTTTTTACTGTTTTTTTTTAATTAAAACAATGAATAACTTTTTCACAAACGAATCAAGTTTAAACATAATATAATATTTTACATCAAACTAGGTGATGCAAAAGGTTCGTTTCCAATTAATAACTTCAACGAAACCACTTCATTAATTGTTAAAATACTTAAATATTTATTTTTAAACTAAAAATAATTTTGAAATAAAAACACATGTATTTGGAAGCAATATATTCATTAATATAAATAAGTACAATGCATGACGCAGAAGATAAATAATTTGTATCATTAAATTAGTTTTGTAGCATTATGTGATAAAATTTTAAACCCTATAAGGGTCCGTTTGGTTTACAGTTGAGTAGAATTGATTCTAGAAATGAATGGTTGAGATGGATGATGCACGCTTTACGAAGTACGTTGGACGGAAGTGATTTAAAATCAATTCTACAGAATTGATTCTGACTGTTGCAAAATCTAAAACAGAATTGATGTGTATACAGCAGTATCCTGTACTTGTTATCTCTATTTTTTTAATTTCTACCTCTATTTATTCAACCATTGAACCTGTATCTTGATTGGTGGTTCAATTTCAACCATTGAACCTGTATATCTTCAATAATGTTTTCACTTTGCTTTTTGTCGTTTTGAAACAAAGGACGACATGCAAGCACCCGTTTGGTTTAAATTCTAAACCATCCAGAATCAATTCTGCAGAATTGATTTTAAATCACTTCCGTTCAAAGTACTTCGTAAAGCGTGCATCATCCATCTCAATCATCCCAATGCATCAGCTAAAAGAAGCTGATGCTTAAATTTAATTAACAGTCGTTTAACGCCAGAGGTATAGTACTTAACTAGTCAGGTACTCGTGCGTTGCTCGGGACGGGAAAATGAGGGAAATAATAGAGTCAAGTATTTAATTTAGTTAAGAATACATATAAAATTAATTATAACAATAATTATTAAATAATATTAAAAAAGAAGAAAAAAATACTTAAACAATAAGTATTATAATAAAATTCATTCTAAAGACGTCTTAAGAACAAATATACTTGGAACGTTGATAATTTAGTAAACATTTATTGATAAAACTTGTTCATACATAACAGTATTGGTCTGGAAATTTTAATTAAAATCACTATATCAAAAACTATAAGCAACCACGGAAAGTGGTTTCCCGAAGAACCTGAAAAAAATGTGGAAAGGTCATAAAGAATATTAGTATATGATATTCATTGATTGAACATAATTGGAATAAGCATGATTTGATCAATAATAATAAAAATAATAATAATGACAAATAATAATAATTTGTAATTAAAATATTTGAGGAACAACCTAATTTAAATTTTGGAAGACTTCTTCATATACAACATTTGAAGTTGTATCTGAAATATGCACTTCATCGTCAGTCATAAGTAATTTCAATCCTCCTCTGTTTGTCACTCGGCATACTGGAACATATAATTGCCCATGGGGAAAGACAGACTTTGGCGAGTAAATTTTGATATTTTTCAAAGATTGACCTTGACTTTCATCGATAGTCATTACAAATACAACGATAGGGAATTGTCTTCTCAGAAACTTAAAAAGAATTATATTATCTGGAGTGTGAACACTATCTGTACATCATTGTATATGAATAATGTTATCACTTAGAAATTCTCAAGTCTTATTCCAAACAAATTCAGGAGTAGAAAGCTAATTTGATAACAATAATGTTGGGAATAACTTTCTCAAATATGTTGCAGAGCCCCAGTGACTTAATTAAGAATATATATAAAAGTAATTATACCAATAATTATTAAATAAAAATAAAAAATACTTAAATAATAATAATTATAATAAATTTCATTTTAAAGAATTCTTAACAGGAAATGTACTTGAAGAGTTCATGATTAAGTATATATTTTTTGATAAAATTTATTCATATAGAATAGTATTAATACTCAAATATGAAATGAAATTACTTAATAAAAAGGCAAAAGGCAAAAGAAAATAGCATAAAAGTATATTCAGATTCCATGAGAGAAGATAAAGGCGTGAGAGAGAAAGAACTAAAAGTAATT
The DNA here is from genome assembly GCA_026901365.1 of Sesbania bispinosa. Taxonomy (NCBI): domain Eukaryota; kingdom Viridiplantae; phylum Streptophyta; class Magnoliopsida; order Fabales; family Fabaceae; genus Sesbania; species Sesbania bispinosa. The sequence goes on along the minus strand of QLOH01000199.1, from coordinate 1,193,767 downwards.
GGTTAATTTTTGAATTAACACAACAACAATAGTAAAATACAACCTACTTTTTGAGAATTTAAAATAACACTAGATACATTGTAGAACCATGCTTGAAAAAAAAGTAAAGGAATTGGTAGAATCCAAAATAGATGAGAAGGAGAAGGAATACAACATGATTTTTCATTAGTGAATAAACTTACCAAGACAATCAAGTGATAACACAAAAAGGTTGACAAATGCAAAATCCCTTAGGAAACACTTATTCAAAACCACACAAGGAATAAATCAGAACATAATTAATATGAGAAAAAAAGAAAAAGGAAAAAAAGCAGTACTCATTCAAAAACTATAATAATTAAAAAAATGAAAAAAAAAAGAACTACACATCTACCTGGGACTTCAAGGAACCAAATATCTACAACGATAAAAATACACATTTGGGTTTTATCAGACAAATAATAGCTGAGTTGTACCCAAGCAAAAACATATATGATTCCGTAATTATCATCAACCAAAAAATTACAAAAGCTTAAAAAATTATAACATAAATTTAGAATCAAATTGGATTAAGAATTAAATTTAGAACACCTATCTATATTTAAATGAAATCAGCTTTAGAATAATTAGATTTAGAAAAACTATCTATCTATATTAAAATAAAATCAGATTTAGAATCAGAAAAGGTTTATGCGCAAAAATTAAAAGCAAACCCATCTATATTCAAATCAAATTATTGATTTCAATCTTTATATATTACAAATTTAGAAGCAAATCAAATTAAGAACCTATTTATATTCAAATGAATTCAAAATTAGAATCAAATCAATTTAGACAACCTATCTATCTATATTAAAATAAAATTAGGTTTATACACACACATTAAAAGCAAACCTATATATTCAAATCAAATCATTGATCTCAATTTATTATAATACAAATTTAGAAACAAAACAAATTCATAATACCTTTCTATATTAAAATGAAATCAGCTTTAGAGAACCTATCTATGTATATTCAAATCAAATCTGATTTGGAATCAGAACTTGTTTAGGGTTTCCATAGTTAAAGGGAAAGAATTAATTCACCTACCTCCTTCCATATATAATTGGCTACAGACTCATTCAAATTAGTGTTGAACCAACAAATTCACCTACCCTTTTTCATATATAATTTGCATATATTTGCTAGAGATAGAAAATCATAAAAATTTATAAGCAAAAAATCAGATGAAAAATAAAACATGTCTCTCACCCTCCTTCCCCTGGTCCCTCACTCTAATTTGACACATATTGTTAATCTCAAACAATAAAAAACACAAAAACATAAAAAAGCTCAATATCATACTGCATAATTGATTGGAAGGCCATTTTTTGTAATTTCAAAATTTGAAACTTTTTTATTCCGAAAATTATGAAGAACAATGTTAAGCAGAACACTTACCCAAATGCGATGCTCAATGCTAAGCAGAAGACTTGGTGGTCAAGGTGGAAATGTCCAAAACATAGATTGTTTGATCTATGACAGTAAGAAGATGAAATAGAAAGCAGAAGACTGAAAAACGTTTATCAAATGCAGAATAAACATAAAAAATGAAGAAGGAAAAAGGGGATGGAAAACCCTAACCTTACCACAATCAATAACCCAAACCTGCGCGAAGATCACAATCACAACCACAGCCTTGGTTAGCAGCGACGATAACAGTGGAACGAAGCAAAAGACGGAGAAGAGGCGCGCAGAAGACAAAGGTCAATCCCAGCCACAGTTGCGATGAGCATCAAACGGAAACAACGAAACGAAGCAATAGAAGGAGAAGAGGCGCGCAGAAGAGAAAAGGGAAAAGCAAAACGTTTTTGAGCTTCTCTTGCTCTAGCAGAATTCTTCGCATCTGAGAAAGGGGAAAGTGAAGGGGATTTTCATTTTTCTGTTGCCCTAGCAAAGCTCTCTCATCTCTCACGCATTGTATGCTTCAGGTGTGATAATATGAAGTTGTCCGTGTTTACTAATTAAAGAGTCCCTTCACTTGCTTTTAAAATATGGGGAAATGGTGTCTGTAATAACTATAAATCCATTCCCATTTCGATAGTTCCTCCTTTTGCCTCTCTCTTTTTAAGACATGTGTTTTAAAAAGCAAAAGAATTTGATGAGTTATGGCGTTTCATATTCTTTTCCTTTTTCAAGTGAGAAGTTAATTTCTAAACATGTGGGGAAATGGGTTATTTATTATTCTCAAATTTCCAAACCCACTATAATGCAATTCAAATTTTGAAAATTTTATTTTATAATATTTTAAATTCACTTTAAATTGTTATTTACCTAATTGCCCTCTTTTTTTTGTGGGAAAACATTGTTTCCCACTCATTTGCTTTTAGATATATTAAGATTAAGATAAGATAAGATTAAGATTTCTCAATGGGTTCACAAATTTTCAAACCACTACTTTTCAAAATTTAAAATTTGAATTCTGATGATATAGTGAAAAAAATCGAAATAAATTTAAAAAATAGTTATTTACAATTTTAGCCCTATTTTTGGCGCTAAAATTTGCTTCTCACTACTCTCCTTTTAGATATAATAAAGATAAAGATAAAGATTTTAAATTTATATTTAAAAACGTGAGAAAATCATGGATTAAAAAAGAAGATAACTTTATCTTTATTTAAAACAGATTAATGGAAAGATTGTTTAAAAATTTTAAAGAAATTATGAAATTAATTTTAAAAATTTTTAATGCAGTTATTGCTCTGAATATTTAAATTCAAATTTTAAATTTATATTTAAAAATGTGAGAAAATCATGGATTAAAAAGGAGACAATTTATCTTAAAATCAGGTTCATGGAAAGATTGTTTAAAAATTTTTAAAACATTTGCTTATAAAAAAATAAAAAACATCATGGAATTAATTTTAAAAATTTTAAAAACTTATTGAAACGTAGAATATTATTTGTATTAATTTTAATTTAAAAATAATTTAAATTTGATTCAAAAAAAATTCGAATAATTCATTTTAATTTTTTAACTTTAATTTAATCAATTGCATTAAAAAGAAGCGCTCAGTAAATGAAATCAGTATGGCAACTTACAAAAGTTATGGGAAGATCTCAAAGCACTTATTACTCTGTGAGAAAATCATGGATTAAAAAAGAAGACAATTTTATCTTTATTTAAATCAGATTACTGGAAAGATTGTTTAAAAATTTTAAAGAAATTATGAAATTAATTTTAAAAATTTTTAATGCACTTATTGCTTTGAATATTTAAATTCATATTTTAAATTTATATTTAAAAATGTGAGAAAATCATGGATTAAAAATGAGACAATTTATCTTAAAATTAGGTTAATGGAAAGATTGTTTAAAAAATTTTAAAACATCTGCTTATAAAAAAAATTAAAAACATCATGGAATTAATTTTAAAAATTTTAAAAACTTACTGAAACGTAGAATATCGTTTGTATTAATTTTAATTCACAAAAAATGAATAATGCATTCTAATTTTTTAACTTTAATTTAATCATATTTATGATTGAATAAAAATAGTTAAAATATTATTGGCCGATTAAAAAGGAGGAAGATTTAAAAATGTATAGATAGAAAATAAATTAAAAGTATGTGATTTAAATTTTAAATCTTGTCCGGGAAAACGTGAATTGCATTTAATGATGAGAGAAGGAACAATAATCAATACACTTTGAAATAAACATTAATTGCATTAGATATCTTAATGGCATCAAAAAACTAAATAAATAATTAAAATAAATTAATATTTAAATGAAATATGTTTTAGAGGGAAATTGACATTACAAGAGGGCGACACGTCACATTATATGACCTGACAGAAACTGTCTTTTATATAATATATTGATTGATTGGCGCATGGTAAAGAACTATTTCTTCAACAAACACAATATTGCGATTTTAGATATTGCACATCAATCATGGCGAATTTTATAATAGAACCTCATATTTTGGCTTTACAGCAGATTTTTAGTAAAAATAGTATAAATTTAATATTAAAAAATTTAATATTATATTTTATTAATTTAAATTTATTTTTTATATAAATAAAATGTATGGATCTACGGAAAACCCAAACTCAGAGATTCTACCTTAAAATTACCCATCAATCAATACTTCTATATATATTCCAACTATTTTTTAGTTGATTTTTTACTATTTACACTTTTTGAGAATTGCTATTTATACCACTCTTTTTACTCTTCACACCATCCAACTTTTTAAAATATCAATTATTCTTAAATTACGTCATCAATACCTAGAGCTGGCAATTTGAGCTACTCGATCCAGCTCGATGTAGGTAGCAGACTTTTATCGGGCTAGACTTAAAGCCCAGGAGATATTTGAGTTTCTAAAATAAGTGTCCGAGCTCTGCATTTTTGTGGGTTTTTTGTGGGAAGTCTGATTTTTTGTGGGTTTTTGCGGGCTATCCGACCTTTATTAGACTGGGCTAAAAAGTTGGGGAGTTATTTGAGCTTTTAAAATAAGTGCATGAGTTCTACATATTTGCCGCTAGCTTGCTACACAGTAGTCACATCATTCCACTGTTTCATTTATCTTATTTTTGAAAATCTAAAAAAATTGTGTAACAAAAGTTTAATTTTCGGTACACAATTCTTAATGATGATTTACAGAAAACAAGATTTCCGGCACACAACCTGAAATATAATTTCTGGTATTTTAAGAATAAAAAATGTATTGGAAATCTAATTTTCGATATTCAATTGTGCGGGATAAAAATTGTGTACAAGATTGAGATAAAGTACAAACTAATATTATACAATTTTATTACCAAATTAATTATCAAACTCCAGAGGTAAGCATGGATTTCTTTCACATATATATACACCATTACTTTTTTAATAATATTTTATTATTTTATTGCGAGTGAAAATGAAGAAATGTGATTATTTTTTACTATTCATTAAAAAAATATTTTAACATGATTACACTATCTCACTCTCTTTGTTTAATTTTTAACTTCATTGGTGAGTTAATTTGTGTTGGTTGGACCCCAAGATTTTGGGTCATCATATTAGTCTATATTGCAATGATATATACTTACATATTATCACAATGTTTGATGAAATAAGAACTAATATAAAGAAGATGAGTATAAGTAACAACTTTCATGAGGATATTTTCTTTAAAAAAATTAATTTTTCACTAATAGAAATTATTTGAATAATGGATAATTTATTTTTTATTTTTAATAAAAATTATGTAATTCACATCGTTAGCAAAAAACTTTGTTTTATTTTAATACATTGTCAAATCAAATTTGGCTCTTTTAACAATTGGAATAAATTAAAAAGGAAAAGCATGAAGTCACTGTAATATGAAAAGTAGAAATTTTATGAAATATGACAAATAGATAATAATATATATAAAAAGACTAATTTATTTTATGAAAATATTTTAAGGGTACTAAAAATGAATTACAATATAAAAAGTGTATGTAAAATTTTTATTTTGGAAACTCTAAAAAAAATCATTTCGTTAATACCAAAAATGTAATGAACACAACAAGGATCCTATAGGAACCCAAACATTCCAGAGGCAATAAACTTCAAGAATAGATATACGTGCATTAGAAGTATTTTTCTAGGGTTTTATGTCACGTGTTAGTTTCTGTTTCTTCCTTGCGACATGCTATAAGTGTTTTGTGTGAGATTCATAATTGAAATTTCATTTGTAATATGGCTGCTCATGGATTTGACAAAGAGGTAGCTATTGGAGTGAGTGGTGAAAGCCGTAAGAAGGTTCTGTTAAAGGAGGATTTCTTGGGAATGTTACTCAGGAAAACTATCACTGAATTGCATGTGACTGAAAAGGCAATTAGTGTTTCGACTTCTTAATTGGGCGGTGAAATTGGTGATTAACATTATGCATTGATTAGTTGCATCATGCATCACTGAGATTATGGATACTTATATCTTTTGTGTTAAAGTATCATGTTATACGTTGCAGTTTTAAGAGTGTCGTCAAAAGGGGATTTGAAGAATCTTATGTGCGATGATGACTTTAATCGAATTAATGAAACTAAGAACATTGTCTACAAAGAGGTGATTTATAAAATATAACAAAAAGCTTTTAAAATTATTGTGTCTAATAAATACATATAAATTTAAATATAAGCATATTTGAATCATTTAATGTTAATGGTACATATGCATTGATTTGTGATATTTATCGTCAATAAATCAATGTTTACCTTAATGCTATGTTTGATAGATATTAGAGAAGAGAGAAATAAAGAGGAGAGAAATAGGAAAAGAGAAATAGGAAAGAGAGAAATAAAGTGGAGAAAGAGATGATTTATTTGGAATGAGAGAAATGGATAAGAGATAAAAAGAGAAATGTAAAATTAAGTTGTTTGGTATAATTGAAGCTATAAGAGAGAAATATTAATTTTGATTAATTTTGTTTGTAACTTCTGCCGCTAATAACATGGTAATCGATTTATTCTTTAAGATAATCGATTATTTTTTCATCTTTTTCTCCTTCATCAAACCCCGTGAAACCCTTAAAACCCAACCTTCAAACTCAAAATCGAGACCAATCCAAAATCCACACCAACAAAGTAGAAAAAAAGTGACTTCCAAGCTATAAACTCCTTTCACTATTTTGCTTCACCTGCTGCCTTTTATTAATTGTGCTTCACCGTTTCTAGTTCTAGTCAAGTCCTCCTTTGAAAATCACTCCAAGTCATCTCATTAGTTCTTCTCTCCCATGGTCTTTTTTCATCTCCTTTGTTGTTCAAAAGCTTCTTCCTTCTCTGATGGATAACTAAAAGGACTTTGCAAGATAAACTGATAGAGAAACTTTGATTCATTGAATTGAATTAATCTGAGAGTAATAGCCCAATATATAGGCCTTACAAAGGTTCAAACTGAATGGAAACAAAGGCGCGGGAATGCTTGCATGTAATGGTAAAACAAAAAACAAAAAGAATATAACAGAAAGTTAAAACAAAAGGTTGTTATCAGGTGCCAGTACACGTGCTCAATTAGGCGATGTGGGACCTCAACTATGCACTATCTGCGAGTTCTTATTCTGTTCTTCATTCTCTTCTAATATCCCCCCGCAAGATGGAGGATGGAAAATGTCTAGGACTCCAAGCTTGGAAGATAGAAGGTTGAAAGATTTGGGAAGCAATGCCTTAGTGAAAAAATCGGCCACTTGACAAGGAGAAGAAATGGGTAACAGTCGCATAAGGCCAGAGTTCAGCTTGTCTCGGACAACATGCCAATCTATCTCAAGGTGCTTTGTTCTCTCATGAAATACTGGGTTATTGGTAATGTGCAAAGCACTTTGATTGTCACAAAAAAGAACTGGTGTCTTAGGGTAAAGAACATGAAGGTCTTGAAGGAGGAATTGAAGCAATTGCAGCTCACATGTGGCAGCTGCAAGAGCTCTATATTCTGCCTCTGCGGAAGATCTTGCAACAATGGTTTCCTTCTTTGATCTCCAGCTAATTAATGAGAGAGCTGCCAAGAAAGAAACAATATCCAGAGATTGAACGCCTATAATCAACACAACCACCCCAATCTGCATCAGAGTGACCCTACAACTGCAAACAACCTTTTCGAGGGAAAAATAAGCCTAGCCCAGGGTTCTTCTTGAGGTATCTCAGGATCTGAAGAGCTGCCTTGTGATGAAATTGAGTGGGAGAGCTCATAATCTGACTCACCTGCTGTGTGGCAAAAGTTATATCTGGTCTTGTTGCAATGAGGTAAATGAGGTGCCCCACCAACCTTCTGTATGAACCAACATGAGGGAAAGGAAAGCTAGAATCTTGATGCAAGTGGACAGCTGAATCCAGTGGAGTAGATGCCGGTTTGAAATTTAAAATAGAAGTATCATGTAATAAATCAAGACAGTATTTTCTCTGGGAGAGAGTGATACCAAGTGAAGAATGAGCAATTTCTATCCCAAGGAAATATTTCAGAATTCCTAAATCCTTGATGCCAAATGACTGATGAAGGTAATGTTTGACTGATGCAAATTCAGAAATGGAGTCTCCAAACAGTAACACATCATCCACATAGACCAAGAGGCTAGTGAAGGAAGAACCAGTAAATTTGAGGGAGAGGGAATGATCTGCAGATGCTTGATGATACCCAAGTTAAATAAGAAAGTGGGATAGCTTATCATACCACTGCCTGTTTGCCCGTTTCAGGCCATAGAGAGACTTCTGCAGCTTGCAAACCTGTGAACTAGAAGAAACCTGCATCCCTTGAGGCACAGACATGTAAATGTCTTCATTAAGATCACCATGTAAAAAAGCATTGTTACATCCAATTGGTGGAGGTGCCAATTATGAAAAGAGGCTAAAGCAAGTGTCACCCGAATTGATGTAAGTTTAGCAACAGGAGAGAATGTATCTAAGTAATCAAGACCTTCAATTTGATTATATCCTTTAGCCACAAGTATGGCCTTGTACCTTTCTATACTACCATCAGCCCTTCTTTTGATCTTGTACACCCATTTGTTACCAATAGGAATCACACCAGGAGGTAGGTCTACCAAAGTCCAGGTTCCATTTAGTTCAAGAGCAGTGATCTTTGCTGCCATGGCTTTCTTCCAACAATCTATCTTACTAGCCTCTGCATAAGAGGATGGCTCTTGTTCTTGGTCAAGAGGCAAGCTGAAAATGGCATGTAAAGGTGATAAGTGTGCAAAGGAAACAATAGAAGAAATTGGATAATGTTTACCTGATTATCCCAGCTGAGATTAATGTGATGAATTGCATAGGTAGTCTTGTAAATATGTTGGCTGGTGTTTCAATCTAGTGGATTTTCTAACTGGATGACTGGATGGTGAGGGTGAAGTAACAGGTGAAGGTGAAGGTGAAGAGGAAGAAATGGTAAATGGTGAAGTAGAAGGATCTGGTGAATTTTGGGTTTCATAGGTAGGGGCGAAAGGTAGAAGGGTAGGATCCAATAGACAAGTAGGGGAAATGGGTGAAACAGATGTAGAATTATTTTTAGGCCAAGGGAACACATGTTCTTCAAAAATTACATTTATTGACAACATTAGTTGCTTTGTATGCAGATTATAGACAAGGAAACCATTAGTTCCAGCTTTAAAACCAACAAACATACCTTTAAAGCTCCTGGGATCAAGCTTAGATATGGTTGAAACCAATGAAAAGGTGTAACATAGACATCCAAATACTTTGAGATGTGAAAGTTCAGGAGTATGACCATACAACAATTCATGTGGGGACTTACCACCCAGTAAGGGAGAGGGAATTCTGTTAATAAGGTGTACTGCATGACCTACAGCTACACCCCAAAAATTTTTAGGTAAATGAGATTGAAAAAGCAAGACTCTAGCAACATTCAAAATGTGGTGGTGTTTTCTCTCCACCCTTCCATTTTGCTGACGGGTTTTAACACATGATCTTTGGTGTAAAATGCCTTTCACTTGATAAAAAGTGTGTAACAAAATCTCTGGTCCATTATCTGACTGAATTGTTTTAACCTTAGAATTAAATTGTGTTTTCACCATTTCAATGAAATATTTCACCTGATTCATAGTTTCTGATTTATTTTTGAGAAATATAACCCAGAGATACCTACTGTAGTCATCTAGAATGGTTAGGAAATACCTATGTTGTTGGATTGTGTTAACCATACAAGGCCCCCACATGTCTAAATGAATTAGCTCAAAAGGTTTTGAAGCATTATTAAAACTTGCAGTAAAAGGTAACTTCCTTTGTTTGACAAAGTGACAAACATCACAAACATGTCTTTAATGAATTTTTGCAAAAATGGATAAATGCAACTAACAATTCCATTCTTGAAGAAGACAAGTGTCCTAGCCTAAAATTCCACAATGTTGTGTCATGAAAAGAAGAATGAGGGATTGCTTTGACATTGTTGGCTTGTGGTCCATGTGTTGGGAAAGTTTTAGGTCCATGTAGGTAATACAGTCCTTCTATCATCTCAGTTGAACCAATCATCTTCAATCTGTTCAAATCTTGTATGAAACAAGCATTAGGTGAGAAAATTAATGCACACTTTAGAGTTGTGACAAGCTTTGAGACAGAGATGAGGTTGATTGAGAAATTTGGCAAAAATAAAACCTGGTTGAGAGTAAGACTACTGTTTAGGTTCACAGTTCCTACATGTGAAGCTAAGACAAGGCTACCATTTGGTAGCTTGACTGAAATAGAATTTGGAAGTGGCTTTAAAGTGGTGAATAGGTTTGAATCTGAGCATATATGATCAGTTGCACCTGAGTCAAAGATCCAGGTGGTTGTTTTACTATGTACAGTAAATATGTATGAGTTACCTGAAACTTGTGGTTTGGTATCAAAATTGGTTGTAACAACTGCTATTTGGCTAGATGCAGATGCATGAGTACTAGCTACACTTGAAGGTTGAATGAGAGCCATGAGCTTTGAACTGTTCTGATGTCATGGAAACCTGACTAGAAGACTTCTCCCCAATTGAATCTATTTATGTATTATTTGTTGTTTCACCAATGCTGTTATTAGTAGTTGCTTGACCTTTGCCACGAAAATTAGCAGGAAATCCATGTTTTCTATAGCAGACATCAACTGTGTGGCCATTTTTACCACAATAGCTACAAACCTTATAACCTCATTTCCCTGCATATGAACTTCCTTTTCCTCTCCCAAATGCTTTCTTAGTGTTAATAACATTTACAAAAGTCTGATTATCTTCATTGTTAAATGAATAAGCAGTAGATGAAATTATTCTTTCATGTTGAACAACTAGTGAAAAGGCCTTATCTATGTCAGGGAATGGCTCCATCATCAAAATTTGGGTTTTAACAACTTCATACTCATCATTTAGTCCACTCAAGAACTTCATTATGCAGTCTTCAAATCTATAGTCTTTTCCTAACTGAGTAGCGACACACAGACATTGTACAGAACAAAAGCATGCAAGGAATGGTCTAAAATTATCCATCTTCTGCCAAAGAGTTGTAATTTCTGTAAAATATTGAGTCACTATGTTGTTACCTTGTTTGAGAGCAAAAATCTCCTGCTGTAATTCGAATATCCTTACTCTATCTGCCTGAGCAAATCTCTTCTTCAATAGACTCCATGTAGCTGCTGCAATCTCTAGATAGACAATATTCTGTGCAATTGTTGGCTCTACTGAATTGAAGATCAAGGACAGAACCATATTGTTGCATCTCTCCCATGCATCATAGATGGGATCAAATTCTTCTGGCATTGGAAGTGAACCGTTGACGAACTTCAACTTATTTTTCGAGATCAATGACCTCTTCATGGCACGAGCCCATCTGTGGTAGTTTTTGGTTGACAGAAGATGAGAAACGAGGCTGATGGCTGGATTCTCTCCAAGATGAATATAATACACACTCAATGGGTTTAACGCCGGATCTTGTGGTGGTTGAGGAGGATTATGATGTTGACCAGAATTGTTGGAACCAGAATTGTTGTGGCCACCTCTAGCCATGGTAACAAAGTATCACAGAGCTCTTAAAGATTCAAGAGCTCTGATACCATAAAAGGACTTTGCAAGATAAACTGATAGAGAAACTTTGATTCATTGAATTGAATTAATCTGAGAGTAATAGCCCAATATATATAGGCCTTTCAAACTGAATGGAAAGAAAGGCGCGACAATGCTTGCCTGCAATGTTAAAACAGAAAATAAAAAGAATATAATAGAAAGTTAAAACGGAAGGTTGTTATCAGGTGCCAGTACACGTGCTCAATTAGGCAATGTGGGACCTCAGCTATGCACTATCCGCGAGTTCTTCTTCTGTTCTTCATTCTCTTCTAATAATAACTACTACCACCACTAACACCCGGGCAACAGTGATGCACTACTACCTTTACAACACCTTCACTTGAAGAGAAGCTGCGGACTTATTGACGGAAGGTTCAATGGTGACCTCAACACCCCAGATTTGCGTTGCAACTCTCTTTTAGTTCTTCTCTGTCACTGTAACGCCATTGGCCGTTGTCGTCGCTACTCGGAACTTATTTAACCACTGGTAGCTTGTGGTAGTCGCTCTAAGCGGACGCTAGAAATGAGATAGATTCTCCATGTTATGCGGTGTGACGAGCTCTCATTGTGGGCCTTCAAACTCAGATAGAGTAACAGTTAGCTCCTTCCTCTATTTCTTCGTTGAATCATGGAGAGAAATGCGCAGAACATGAAACCCACTAACTTTTCTCATTTTTTGGACATTTCTTGTCCAAGCCAAACTAGAGAAATGGATTAACTTGCCCATATTTCTATCATTCCCATCCCATTTCTAACCGCCCGACCTAGTGAAAAACAAAAGGATAGAGAGCTGATTTGAATGAACTTTTAAATTAAAAAAATAAAAAATAAAAAATATGTGAGCTTTTTTTTAATGCTTTATAAAAATATTTGTCTATACCAAATAAACCAGCCGAGTGCAAGTTTAGCTAAATTGCGTAACCCAGCCCAGTACAGTCCAGCCCATCCGGCCCACTAGTAAAATCGGAACATGTCCACCTGTGATTGCTATCTATCAGTCTCTACAAGAGTGAAGTGAAGAAGGAGAAAAGAGGAATATTCGCCTGCAAAGCAAAGGTAACGTGTTAGTATCATTTCGAAATCTGTGAATGTGCGTTCATATCGTTCCAAATTGTATAATTACTAGAAAATGTCAACTGGTTCATAGACATTAACTTCACAATCACATTATGTGTTTGAAGTTGCAGAATAGAGAATTAAGAAAAAATTAGTAGGGTTTTGTTTGTTTGAGTTGAGAGAAATGTTTGGGACGGTGATTCGATGTTTAGCCAAGAAATCAAAGCCGAAGATGGGACCCATAACTCTGAAAACGCCGCCGGAGCAGAGGCAAACGATCACAAGGGTCCTCTTTGATATCGTCAACGAGCATGGTCCAATCACCGTTGCTAACACCTGGGAACGTGTCAAGGTAACATTTTCAATTTCACCACCAACTTTTCCTCTGCAATGGATATGCTTTTTTCAGTTTATTGAATCAAATTGTCGCAGCACATGATATAATATTAAAATATGCACATGCTCTTAATTTAACTTTGATCCCATAATTATCAGTTATCACATCATATTAGTAATTAAGGTTTGTTGCGTCCAGAAAATTTGTTTATTTTTAAGATTACGGAACCCTTGTGAATCTCTTGGATTTGTATTGAGTTATTGAATCGGTCACCATTTTCAATATTTTTAGGAAGTTGGATTGAAAGATTTGACGAGCAAGAATCATATGAAAATAGTTTTGAGATGGATGAGAGAGAGACAGAAGCTCCGTCTTGTTTGCAACCATGTAGGGGCTCATAAACAGTTCCTCTATACCACTTGGTTTACCAAGCCTGGTACTGTTCAAGCAACAGCCGGAAACATTCCTTCAAAGAAGAAGCCCTCTTGAAAGCTTTAAGTTTGATTTATACAATGGGAAGAATAATGTAGACTATGATATAATTTTAGTATGAATCTGAATATTGGGCCATATTTGGTCAGTTGAATTACATTTGTTCTTCCTGTCTGTGTTGCTTCTGTTCCTGTGTTCTTCATTCATTCCAACTGGTCAGTATTAGGGTTGGCTTGCTCCAACTCAGTATCAACTTCAGCAGTCTGCATTAAGGTAAGCATTATAACATCTTTTTAATTTGAATTTGTATCCTCTAAATAAATTGTAACTTTTAGAATATAAATTGTGAAATTAATATAGTTTATAGGATAAAATATAAAGGTATAATATATATATACATATATAACAAATTATGAAATTATTAAAGTCACTATTATAACTTCTTTATGTTATAAAGTTTATCCATTATCCCATTAATTTATTGAAGCAATAAACAAGAAAAATCCTTATGATTGATTTCCAGCCACAATGCGGTTGTGCTGAAATTGGCTACACAGAGCCGACCATTTATAATCGATCTCAAATAATTCTTGTCGAGCTTTTCTTTGATCTTCCACCATTTGAGTCTCGTCTTTGCTCACATTCTCAAACTCCTTTTTGTACCTTATAGTTTCTTCAATGCATTTCTTCTTTTCCTCTTGAAGTAATGATAAATCCGCCTCACGACCTTTTATTTCTTTCTTCAACTGAATGATCTGTTCCTTCAAAATTGCCTCTTTCTGTTGAGCTTCATCCAAAAAATCCTTTGCCTTGGAAATTTTGGAAGCAAGAGTACTGGCAACCTCATTTTGATGAGCTTCAGTCATTGCACATTTGTCCATGGTAGCAAAGGCTTGCTTGAAGGAACATAGAATGCTCAGGAATTCTTTGTGCATAGACTCTATTATAGCTTTAAGTCCATCTGTTAGAGCTATATCTTCTAAAGGAAGGTGGGACAGAAAGTTAAGAGCTGTTAGAAGGTGAAGGCTGTTGGCCTCAGAGCTAGCTATGTCCTTCAAAGGCATCTTTAGAGACTCTTCCAGGTCAACAAGGGCTTTTGCAACTAAGTTATCTTTGGTGGAAGGATGCTCTGCAGCCACCTTAGAAACACAAGGTGAAGGTGTGGGTATCTGGCCTTCACTATATTCCTCCTGAGATTGAAATAAACCGATGAGAGTGAGATCATTGGCCACAAAGTCTTCACTATCTATAGGATGGCCTTCACTTCCTTTATCAGTGTCTGTCTCAGTTTGGCTGAGGCTTATTCCACTCTGGAAAGAATAAGAAGAAAAGATAACAAAAAGGCATTACCATTAAGGCACAACAATTGCTAAGCAGTGTAAAAAGTGGATTTTTTTCAGTGTTCTTGATCTCTTGTTTCTACATCAACTATTCTTTCCCTGTTAAATTCTTTACAGTGTATGTAGTCAGTCAGGTGGTATTACATTATTTGAGGAATTTCAACGGTACTTACAGATTCTCCAAGTGGCTTTTGTTGGTTCATCAAACATGGTTCATCCATTGATTCTGATTGTGTGTCAACCAATTCCTACCCAAAGTAATAAACAAGCATAAAAGCATTAATCTCAATACCTTTGTTTTCTCTAATACTAAGAAAAGGTTATAGTAGATTCACATTTTAGTGTGTTGGAGATGGCCTTTCAACCAGTTCTGAAGTGAATAAGATGATCAACATCTAGTTACACTGGAAAATCAAATAGGAAAGATATGACATGGTATAAAACATACCAGGATCAGAGGTTTGTAGCATGTCCTGTACAGCAGTCGATGGAGTTAGCGACAATTTTGGACAGTTGTGCACAAGAAGATTAGTCAGAGTCTGAAACTCAATCCCTTGACAGATATTATTGAGGTTTGGCAGTTGTGTTAACATTACATGCTTCAGTTTTGGAAACAAAACTTCCACCCTCCCTTCTTTCACACCTGGTTCAGCTTTAAACACTTGCACTAGACAAGAATCTTGGTTTAGGATCAGATACTCCAGTTCTGGAAACTCGTAGGAATTGGATATATAAAACAGATGCTTTAAGTTGTTGCAGTGTGTGACACAAAGGAACTTTAGCTGTGAGAAGCATACTTTTGGGGATTGAGGATTCTGGACATTTTCATTTTCATCATTATCCTCAATGATTTGCTCCAATTTCTCACACTGTTCTACCACTAGGATCTTCAAAAGAGGTAGGATTCTCAAGATGGAGGCAGAGAAGATAGCCTTTAGTTTTGGACAATTGCAAATGTGTAGTTTATGAAGATGTTGAAGTCTCACAAAATGTTTGGCACCCATCCATATGTGCATTAGCTCTGGTAAATTCACCAATTTTAGGTCTTCTAACCAAGAAGTCACTTGTTGTCCATTGACAGGAAATCCCTTCAGATAAAAAATGCCTTCTATTTTGGAGCTGTTCTCAATAATAATCGATACTAACTTTTTCTCAATTGCCATACTTGTTTCCCCTTCATCCTGTAAAAGCATACTAACCATCAAATCTGATATGAATTTTAAGGGCCTATTTGGTTTGTGAAATATTTTCTATTTTCACTCGTAATTATAAAATTTCTACCTTATTTTCATTTTAGTTTTTTTAAAGATTTGTATATGAGATAATGAAAACAACCTCACAAATCAAACAAGTCCTAAAGTATTTCACATTTAAGGGTCACAACTAAGCAGAAACAGTGGCATGCTTATAAGAAACAGATGTATGCATTGCAACAAGAAAGACAATGAGAGAGAGAGAGATAAAGGGAGGAGACATAAAGCCTTACTGTTTTAGAACTATGATCCGAATGCATGGCTCCTGAATCAACCATTAAATTACTTATAGACAGTCCACCTTCGTTCATGACAAGCAGCTGCAAAGATGAGCACGTTGCCTGGCAGTTTTCTGGGCAAATGGCGATCATATTTGGTGTACTGTAGAGTGTAACTTTTTCCAAAACAGGAAGCTCAATTTGGAACTTGTTTTGGTATTGATGGGAAGAACGAATGTTTTGACCAAATACATATCTCAACTCAGGAGTCTCTGTAATTTCTATAGCTTCCAATTTCACCAGGCCTCTGGCAAATGAAATGGGTAGTATATACTGCAGCAAGTGACATCTCATAATACTCAACCTTTTCAAACTAGGGAACATTGGCATATTAAGGTCATGATCATTCTGAACTATCTCTTCCTTTTTATTTTGTTGAGCTTTTCCATAACTTAATAAATGCTTTAGACCATGGCAATTTTGTATCATCAGTTCTTCCAATGAAGTCAAGGTTTTAGCAGTGGATGCTGAGAACAATGAACCCAACATAGGACATGATTTTATCGTTAACCTTGTAAGGCTGGGCAGACTAAATGATCCTGAAAAGTAGTTACACAGAAGCAATATCAAGTCCCTGTATATTAGAGGCAATCTATAAACACTGCATCTACTATATTTGTTCATCAGGCAAATTTCAAACCGAATCCTTTGTTTTTCTTAAGACAGTTTGCAAGAAAAGGAAAAAGAAGATTCTTTAATTTAAAACTTATAACTATTTTTTAGAGAAATTGCACTATCATAATCCTCCAAAGCACATTTTATTCCAATATATTTTAACAGACAACTTCTAACCTTTAAAAATCGCTATGAATTATTAACTGGAATACATATTTTGGAGTCGAAAATACACATATAAATTCTTGAGCTATCTTATATCATTTTGATCTTGGAATAAGGAGTAATTTAATTATTCAAGTATATGATAATCTCTTTCTTATCCAAAAAGTCATGAGAGGTCATGCCATTCTTATTCTAGTCATATTCAAGAGGAATTCTTTCTTGTTTGATGATTAGTGGTTAAACTTAAATAAGTTAGTATGAAAAGTGAAAAAAGAATCCATATAGATGTATGCTATCTTCATGATCATGTATATTAAATTTTTAATAATTTATGCATTTGTAGATATGTTATTTGATAGTGGATAATCACTTATATTTTAAATAACATGTTATACATTAGAATAAAATAGTGCGATGAAGTAGATATATACATAATTTTGTAAATTTGATCTATTTTAAGAAATTTCACTCGAAAGATTGGACTGGTTAATTCTGCATTCTAAAACATGTACCTGATGGGATTGCAGTGCCCATGTCCTCAATGATATGGTCTAGCTGATTGCAGTTTTCTATCTTCAGTTCTTTTAGTTGAGGTAGGTCTCCTGCCATACAGGATGAGAAGATAGATTTTAATCTTCTACATCCACTAACCTCCATTTGTTGAAGATTTTGGAATTGGAGGCTTGTGGATTCTACATCACTCTTACATATATACCTGAGCTGAGGTAGATTCTCCAAATACAACGTTTCCAAACATGATTTCAATGGATCTTGTTCTTCATCAATTGGTAGTCCTGCCAGTTGAAAGATACCTTCTAACTCAGAGTTATTGACCCGAACTTTTATATTTTTCACAGTTAGATGTGAAGCTTCATTGATTATCAGATTGTTATGTAAAGCCATGCAAGTATTGATAGACACCATGAAAAACTCTGGACAATTTTGCAAACTGAACTGACGCAGAGATGGCCAAGTTAGATAACAATCTTCTGGGCAAATGCTATTGATATTTGGCAAGTTAATAAGAGTAAGCTCTTCCAGGGCAGAAAGCTCAGTCTTCAGTTCATTTTCACTCTGACCTGCCACCTGATCTCTATGTGTGCATTGTCTGAATACATATTTCAACTCTTGATTACATACAATTTCCAAACACTCCAATTGTACAAGGCCCTGAGCAAAAGTGATTGGGATTATATATTCCAGCTTGCTGCACTCTCTGACATGGAGCTTTTTTAATTTTGGAAACAGCAACCTGTGACTGTGATCATCTGTGCTTATCTCCTCTCTGTTGTCATCAGTCAGTATATGCCTCAGTGAAGGACAGGATAACATTTCTAATTTCTCCAGCTGTGCCAGATTTTGAGCAACCGCAACTGTGAACAGACATGTCAGCTTTGGACAATCACTTATATATAGGTCCTCTAATTTCGCAAAATGACCACTGGCAGGAAGACAACCATGGTATAAAGCTCCCAAATGCCTCATGCTTTCTATTCTTAGCCAATGCAGCTTGGAGAAGAGAGTTCCTACCTCACTCAAATGATTGCTAGTGTCAACCAAATACTCTATTTCCTCAGAATCACGTATCAGAAGCTCAATCAAATGATTCATGCTTCCTTCTTCTAGTTCAAATATGCCAGGGATAATATTTTTAGCACCTCCCTCAATACCTGCTATACACAAAACCTCTGCTTTTTTGGCCAAATTTCTAACTGCTGCATTAGATGGATCCAAATAACTGAGAAACAAAGCTCTATGATGATTGAGAAACTCTTCTTGGAAACCTGCAAACGTGGTTCCTAATTGTATTTGATACCTTTGCAATACTTGGGGAACACTAAACTTTTTGAAGAATTCAGTTGTGTATCCATTGTCCCATTTTGATAGACGATCAGCAAAGTACAATTCTTCCAGTTGTGGGTGCCTTCTGATCACTTCAAAAGGATTCCTTTTCATATCACATTCTGACAAATCCAGCAATCTCAAGTTTGTCACTTGTGTAACCACATCAGGCAATTCAAGAAATGAACAATCACACAATGTAAGACTTTCAAGTTTCTTTATATCTCCCACAAATGAGATGTCACCCAATTCCCATTTACTTAGGAGTATGCAACGAAGATTTGTCAACAATTTTAATGACATTGTCAACAATGGCCTTCTCTCCCGGTCCTTGTTGTAAAGAAGCAAAACCCTGAGCATTCTCATTCCTTTGAAAATTTCATCTGATACTTCTGAATATGTGTGCATGTGTAGAAACTCCAGATTGGAACAATCCAAATCATGTGGAAATTTCTCACACCATAGATACTTCAATGAAGAATGTTCCAAAGTTGCATCATTTTCCAACTCACACTTAATCACCTTATTCTCATTCTCTGCAATCTAGTGGGCTACATTGCGAACTAAGTCATGCATTTTGACACACTTTCTGTCATCAACATCTAACAACAAGCAACAACTTATGAGCTTATTTTGAGCTGCACTGACTTCATTCCTTGCCTCTTCATATGATTGAACTTCTCCAACTATGCCTAGCCCTATTGCAGATCTGGTTAAAATTTCAACTGGAATTTCATAATCTTCAGGAAATGCAGAACACAAGAAGAAAAGTGCCTTGGCTTCTTCCATGTCCAAATTATCATAGCTTAACTGCAAGCACTTGTAAGGATTTTGCAAACCTTTTTCAATATTCACTGGTTTGGAACTTCTCAATCTATTCAATGCAACCTTCCATTCCACCTCAGCCTTGCCTTTCAAACTGCTAGCTACAGCTACAATGGCAACAGGAAGTCCTTTACATTCATTAGAAATTTCTCTTGCCAAATGCTTTACACTAAAGGAAGTGCCCTCTGATATGAGTGCATGCTTTTGGAAAATTTCCCACGTTTCATCATTGGTTAAGGTTGATAGGTGAATCATTTTTTGGCAGTTCATGGAAACACACATGGTTTCAGATCGAGTGGTAATAAGAACCTTGCAACCTTTATGGTGTTCCTTAGAAGGAATCCCTATGGCATCAAAATCAAGCATTTCCCACACATCATCCAGAATCACAAGGATCCTATCTTCTTGAGTCAACCTCATGCACAAGCGTTGGGATCTATCCATTTCATGTTTTTCTTGGAATTCAAATTCAAGAGAGCTTGCAATTTTTTCTTGGATCCTCTGCACTTCAGCATTATTAGGGACAGGCACAAAAAGCACTTGTTCAAAGAGATGACTTGCTCTCTTCATTACTTCCATTGCCAACATTGTTTTCCCACAACCCCCCATTCCATACAATCCAATCATGGTAACCTCATCATCTTTCAATGCATTCATAAGCTCCTCACAAGCAGATTTTCTGCTATCAAATTCCCAACATTTTTCAGAAGAAAAATAGCCTCTAAGTGAAGCAGGGTATTCAAGTTGTATATACTGTCTACCTTCTTGAATGCACGTTTTAATGTCACATTTCTTCTTTGCCAACTTCCTTCCCAGATTGTATCTCCAAATCCAATTTGGACAGTGTACAAGACAAGAACTATTTTTTCCTTTTGTTGTTGCCTTTTCTAGTAACTTATTAACTTTGTCTATGTCAGTGTTAGCATCATTCAACCACTTATCAACAACTAGAGCGGTCTTTCTAGTTTGTTTCTTGGCATGTGCAACACGGTCTTGGACACTATCTCTTGTTGTGACCAAATTGGCCTTTTCTTTTGCAAGGTCTTCAACAAAATTATTGAAGCAGCAAGGGTATCTTAATTGATCTACTGCTCCACATACCAAGTCTCTTGAAATGGAAGACGCAAAGCCAAAAAGGTACTCCATCAATTTAATCCACTAGGTGCAACTTAATTAACCTGAACACAACAGAGGTTAGCATATCATAATGAATTAGAAACACACAAAGTTACAAGTTCCATTATTGCGTTTAGCAGCAACTTCACTTATGTGAGGGATATTTAGAGTGTGTTTGGTAAAACTAGTTGAAAGCTAAAAAGCTAAATGAAAACTGAAGAACTAGTTGAAAGTTAAAAACTAACTTAAAGATGAAAAGTTAGTTAATTTGGTTGAAGGTCTTAGGTAAAAGTAGCTGAAAATGATAAAATGACATACAAAAATATTATTAAATATTAAATAATGATAAGTGGGGGTGGTTGAGGGATAAACTTGTAATAAATTTTCAGATAGTAGCTGAAAATGAGAGCTTTTTCAAAAAAGCTACCTCAAGTAGCTTTTCAAGAAAAACTAATAATTACCCAAAAAAGCTATCTTACCAAACACAGTTGAAATTGTTTCAGCTACTAATTTCAGCTTTCAACTAGTTGAAATGACTTACCAAACACACTCTAAACAGAAAAAGTTATTTCATAACTGATAAATAATGGGAAACACTTGCTTATTTTTATATAAAAAAGAGACTCTATTAAGCTGTAGAAAATAATTAATTTCATCTTATATTTATATAAAAACACATCAATGTTTTTAGATTATGTTATCAAAAGGACCACTATGTATTGTTTTGTTGGAAAAGATTTCTTTATAAGTTATTCATAATCAGGAGTTTGTTGCATTTTAGCCAAAAAAAAAAAAAGAAAGTCTTACAAATTGTTAACATTTACTTAGTTTTCATTTTCTTTATTTAATAGATCAAATTGTTTGAAAAACTTGAAAATGACATCGATCTTTTTTTTTATTTCTTCTGGTAGAGTTGGAACTTGGAAAATACATGGTAGTTTAACTTTTAGGGTGATTACAAAAAAAAAAAAAAAACACTTTTAGGCTCAAATATTCGTTGTGAATTAAAAAATTTAAATGGAATAGAAGTATATTATTATTATTATTACTTAACATTTTGTCCCACATATCTCTGTCTTTCATCATGTTCCGGCAATAAGCTTTTTAAGGTTTATGGATATTGTAGACCCTGCATCAGTAATATTCATTCTTAACTTCAACATTATAGATCTAAGGCTTTACACTCAAATCCACAAATAAAGAGTGCAGAATCAAAAGGGAAATAATCACACAGAACAGGAAAATTGCAAAAGCAGACCCAACAAAGAGCTATTGACCCACAGTTGAAAAAATTGTTACATTTACCTTGTTTTCTCTTTTCTGGACTTTGAGCACAAGCTTGGCAATACCTTCAAGGTGCTCTAATCTGCAACGAGAGAACAAGGTAATCAATCAATCCTCCCTGAAGTCTGATTATTACAACTAAGAAACAAACAGAAGCAACAAAGACTATATCCCAAGTAACTGAGACCGTTGACCATTCATTCTAAAAAACCAAGTCTTGCCCTTTATTTTTTATCAATTATTTTGTTTCAATTATTACCTACAACGTTGACCGTTTTGATCTGTAGTCTATACTGGACTCATGCGCTCAAAATATGTTCAATTTTGGATTTCACTAATGTTTCGGAGTTGATTTTTACACACACCTTTTCAATCCTACACATCCTATTTTTTTCTATTTCCTAAAATACCCCTTTTTAAATATAAATAGGACGCATGCATTGCAGC
Source organism: Sesbania bispinosa (assembly GCA_026901365.1). Classification (NCBI taxonomy): domain Eukaryota; kingdom Viridiplantae; phylum Streptophyta; class Magnoliopsida; order Fabales; family Fabaceae; genus Sesbania; species Sesbania bispinosa. The sequence goes on along the minus strand of QLOH01000199.1, from coordinate 1,171,261 downwards.
TTGTAAAACAGACCATGGTTAGTAATCTATATTCTATAGCCCTCCAAGACCAAACTTGTAAACAAATTATGGTGTATTTGAATTCTAGTTTGGCATTCCGAAAACATGATAATCCCCTCTCTTCCTTTTGAAATCAGAGTATTACAACAGGAAAGTTAAATCAACAAACTACTCAAATACAGGCAGTGTTCAACACTATTGAATCAGAAGAAGAAAGTGAACAAGTATGAGAGATTGAGTATTGATCAATCAAACGAAACAAAGCAATGAAATTGGGAAATGAGGAGAATAACAACCTTACCACTTCTTTAGAATAGCCCTGCTACTGGAGAACCTTAGTTGAAGTTCTTTTTATCTTTTCCAATATTTATTTACTTTTGCAAAGAAAAAAAATGGCAAGGAATAAAAAAATAGGACAAGTTCAATCTCATGTAAGTTTGCAATCTCTCAACAAGTGGAAGTAGCAGTAGAAGCTGAGGGTTCAACGTCACTAATATGAGTATCAATGACATGAATTCCAATGGTCAAATGAAGTCTGTTTAATGTTGTTATTAGTATTTCCATAAAAAAATGTTGTTATTAGTATAATACTGGTAAATGTAATGTAGACAAGAAGTGTTCCCTCAAAGCAGAAGCTTTGAGAATAAGTCATCAGACATTTTACGAAATACATTGGACGAAATTATGCACATTTTACGAAATACATTGGACGGAATTGATTTAAAATTAATTCTTTAATGTAACAGACAATTAATAAGCAAATAATTGGTGCCTACTTGTTGATGATGCCCAAATTTTGTACCGAAATACTTTTAATCAATCCGGTTTTCATGTCACTCTATCAGCTACCTGATGGTCCTTGATTTGTAGTTCACATCAGAGAACCAAAATCTAGCAATTCATTACTGGACCAATTGGATTTACCTTCGGTTATGAAAATTAGGGGTCAGTCACATCAAATAAACAATTTTCTGCATAGATATACATACAATCCAATAGCTATCTACTTTTTCTGTGTGTCTTAAAAGGTCATTGGATTTAAAATTGGTTTCAGCCTTTGATTGAATCAATTCTTTACCAGTAAATACTGGTCAGAAATACAGTTACAAGCAGGCAGATCCACCCAATGCCAATCTGTCCTGACCTCTTACAAGAGTTACCTCCTATCATATGGCAAGAAGATACTTACTTCACTTAACAAGCAATCACTAGATCTCAAAGTCTAAACAAAATAAAATTTCACCCCCTAAAACATCCGTGGTTAATGTCTCATTGGTCTCTAACCAAGTGTGACATGGTATACAGTTAAATCTAAAATATTATGGGAAGAAGAAAGCAACCCAAATAATATTGTTTCACCAATGCATAACCTACAAAGCATTTGCTTCTGTAGCAGCAGCATGAAGAAGCTCATCTGGAGTTGCAGCTGGATCAAGGTCCCAACACCGTTCAGGCAAATTGCTTGCCTCCTCTTTCAGCAACCAAGAAGGCACTTGGTGTGAAAAGCGTAACATTTCTCTTCTTGGTATCCATTTTATGGCACTTTTGTCTGTATTCCTTGTGTATACTGTTTTAAATCCAGCCAACTTAATAAGGGGAGTAACACAAACACCAAGTTCCTCAGAGTAATCATCCAGCACCTCCACCATTTCATACTGATGCCTCACTTTGTCTGGTGTAGATCTGTTCCATTCTGGTGACCAATTTCGATAAACAGCCCAGATATCTCCACTTCTTGGATATATGCGAACACAACCACCTCGACCGGCCTTCTCCTGGCTTAGAACATGAGAAAATATGTTAACTTGGTCAACAACATCAGAATTCCAAGCCCTGAAATTTCCTAAAGATTTGGTAAAACCTGAATCAAGCCAGTTTACTAAGCCAAACTCACTATCAGTTTTGGAATTCAAGTAACTGATATGAATCTTAAATGGACTGACAGATATAACCTCACGGATCAGACAATACAACCGCGGCATTCCATCTTCCTCATCATATAAGGCCCATATTTGCTTTGGCTTGAAGCATTCCTCTGCCCTATCTTTATCAAAGTCATGAAAGTCAGGATCTGGGACAGTTATTGAGACTGGACCAGCTTTCCCATTCTCTGATTGAAGACCAGAAACATTCAGCACTGCTCTTCTACATGTCTCTCTTTTGACATGACCAACATCAGCTTGTGCTTTTTCTCTCTCATTCAGAGTTGCAGCTGCAGCAGCTTCAGATGACAACTTCATCTCTTCCAGTTTCTTCCTAATTTCTGTCCTGGCTTTCTCAATCAAGAGTTTCCTCGCGTCAAATGGCGGTGGCATGAAACACTGTTTGGTTTGAACTTCATTTGTGCAGGAAAGCTTCTGGCCATGACCAACACCATCATTTCCATTAGACACCATTGCTTCTGAGGGACATTTTGACCCCTTTTCTTCATAGCCATTTCTGAAATTGGCTCCTGCCACAACTTTCCGTTTCTTGTCAGGTCTACTTGCCTTAACTTCCTGTGGTTCGTTACAGGAGAATGATACATCTGAATTTATATTGGCCACAGTCTCTGCCACATGATGCCTCCCATCAGGTCCTGATTTTAATTTAGGTCTCCCCCTCTTCGCATTCACATTTCCATTGGCCTGATAAACAGAATCAGCTGGTAAGGTCGTTGATCCATTTTGATGGATAAGTCCAGCAGAGCCCCACTGGAATGAAGCATTTGAAACATACTCATATCCATGTCCATGTCCATGTCCAGAATGGTATCCCGTGACCCCATTTCCATTGAAATAGGCGGCATTAGTTGGAACATATGTAACCCCATCAAATGAATGACTTCCATACCCATTTCCTGGCACATATGACCAAGGACAATATGGAAATGAACCATTTGCTGGGGCTGCCCCAGTTTCAACAGCAACAAAAGTGCCACGACAGTTCTTACAGGAGAGTCTTTTATTCACATACTTGCGCAGATACTCATACTGGACCTTACAAGAGGTGCAGATTGTCCAAAAGGTGTCAAGACCGCTACGAGAGGTTGTCAAATTGGAACATTTGTTATAAACTGTAGCCCCTGTAGCATGGACAGAAGACAAATTTGTGTGATTAATCCCGCCAGACTGTCCATTTCTCTTGAGATCGTAAGAACTTCGCATAGTACTATCTGATAGCCAAGTCCATGCCTCAGAAACAAGCTTAAATGCCCCATCAGCTCCCACACATTTATTCTTGTCTGGATGAAGCAAAACTGCCATCTTCTTGTACTGTCTCTTGACAGCCTCTTTATCTGCAGAAGGTTTTAATCCAAGAATAGAATAATAATCCAGTTCACCATTATGTGTGACCTCAGAAGCAATATAAACTTCAAATGTGGCCACCATTTGAGATAAACCCTCTAATTCCGGACAAAGCGTTTTAGCCTTTACAGCATAGTTTTTTGCACCTGCGAAGTCTCTCTGAGAAAATCTCTTCTCTGCATTCTCTATTGCTTTAAGTGCTTCCTCTTTGTTTGCTTCCATGTAGGAACCAATCCACTTCACAACTGAACTTTTGAAAAAGAAGCTACGACCAGCCCAACATCGTTTCCAATATCATATATAATCTCGTTTCCATGTCCTCTGACAGTTTTGGAATAAAAGAAAAAAGTGAGAAATTTTGATTTTGATGCTAAAAGAACTTTAATCTGAGACCCTAGAACACCAATTCATAAACATTTTCACAAAAAATGAACAGACACAAACGCCAACACCAATTCAAAACTTATACTCTCTCGGTTGCAAAGAAACTAGGTGCACCCCAAAACTCCCAAATTAGAAAGTACAATGAACAGATCATGACATTCAGTTGACTGAAATACAATTTTCCATCTTCCACATAAAATTCATAAAACATTAAACTTCACTTTCTCGTCTCTTTCCTAAATCTTCCAAGAAGCCAAACACTTGCAATTTCAAAATCAATAAACCATTTATCTCTTGAAAGTTGAAAAAGGGGGATGACCCAACAATCAATCAGCACCCAATTCAGCTAAATTTGATAAAAACTAAAACTTTTGCACAGAGATCGAAAATCTATAACCAAAATCCCTAAAACTTATACTCATAATTTATTCAGAAAAAAAAATTCCCCCAGATGCAATAAAAATAAGCAAAACAATTTTTTTTAAAAAAAAAGACTCACTGAGATTGGAGTTGATAATGGGGTGTTGAAGAAGACCCAGATCGCCACGTGTACTTGGGAGCTCGAGCAAAATTGAGCTGAGCTAACTGCACTAAAAACAGGGAAATCACAGAACCCGATTTGTATGGACAGAGTGGTGTGTGGTAAATGGTAAAGGTGAAGGCTTTGCTATAGAAAACAAAAAAAAAAAAAAGTACTTGGAAACTGGGATTTCAATGGCTCCCGGATCCGGGTTACGATGAAAACGAAGTGGGTCCGATTTGGGGAGCAAGGTGGCGGCGATGAATAGGAGCTTCCGACAATCGCCGATCAGAAAAGAGAAGATAGCAAATAAAATAGGATTTATTATAAATAAAATGATAATTTTCAGAGCAAGTAAACGCTGTTATTACTGAGGTGGTTGGAACTAGCTAACGTGCACCATAGGTGCGTAATGGCATAGAAAATTCACCTTTTTCTTTTTATTTTATATAATAAAAAAAGTATTTTCCTTTATTTCTATTTTTATTTTTTTTATTGCTGCATAGATTTATTTTAATTTATTTATAATATTTGTTGCGGAAGTTAGAAGTTAGAGACAGTATTCTGTGGTTGGTGCTAAGTTGGATGATGGTTCGGAGAATTATTAGTGATAGTTATCTTGTGAATGCTCCACATTGTCATTGAATTTCTGCTAGATAATTTTTAAATTTTAATTGTTATAAAAAAATACTTGAAAGAGAGACAGTTTTGTTTTTTCAAATAGCATGAATAATGTATGAAACCTTTTTTTTTTCTAAATTAAGTTGTCAAATCAGTATAGCATATACCTAACGGCTTTACATTAAAATGATAAGTATAATATATTAAATATGTATTTATGTTAGTCATAAATGGATATATAAATATGAAATTTGATATTCGGAATAATCCATCTACTTTAATATTCTATTAATCAATTTTAATGTTGGGAACCTAAACCTTTTATTTTGGGGGTTACAACAATTTAAACCATTTTTAATCTACCTCAATTGGATTTACAAATTTCAACCGATTTTGTGCAATTGAACTCCCAAATTTTGAGGTTGATTTCTAGTTGTGACTTCTCATGACGATGGTTTTTTGGTCAGAAGCTATGACGATGGTTTGAAGTTTGAATTGAAGGTTTGAAGTTGTCAATGTCAAATAATTTGGACTTCAGTTGCAATGGTATGAGGTGGATAGCTGTAACAAAACGAGAAACAATTATTTGGGCTAACGCGCAAGGCCCAATGATATTCGTCTATGAACTGAAAGTTACAACTAAAATGAATATAACGGTTGAAATCTATTTAAACCAAACGACAACAGTTTGAAACTTGAAAATTCTGGCTATGCCAAAATTTGAAGTGGTTGGATTGGATGCATATTTTGAGTCAATGATCACATTCACATGTTTGTTTGTCCAATGAGTTGAGTTTGTTTGTTCTGTCTCAATCGATAAGAAGGACCCTTGCTAGTTTTCTTTTCCTTTTCCTTTTTTTTTTCCATATCCTTGAACGTTGTACGTATAAAGATATATCATGTATGGAGGTTGTTCCGGGGCAACCCGGATCCCATCGTGGACCTATGGGCTACCTATCTGATATTTTACCGAAACTATACTAAAATACCTACTAATTTCTGGGTTGAGTGCCTTTAACGTAACACCCCATTTTTCATATTGTGAGGAGTTTGGAGGATTTGGAAGATGTTGTTGGAGATATCTATTAGATCATTTGGAGCACGTCGAACCCGCTCGTAAAGGACATGGGTGAATTATGCACAGAAGAAGGGAGAAAGTTTTGATTTTGACTTTTGAAATTTTTGAGGCCTAATTGCATTAGCGGAAGTAATCAAACAAAAAAAAAACATTTTCTTATAATTTGCCTCGTGCTTGTTTGACATAATGCAAGAGTTAGGTTTATTTTCTTTGTAACTCAATAATTTCTTATTGATGCATTTGGAAATGGGGAAATGAAGGGGAAGAGAGTGAAGGAGAGGATTGTAAGTGTTTGAAAATGTATAATAATTTATAAAGTCTTTTCCTACCATTTACTCCCTCCATTTTCTGTAATCCTTCCATTTTCATTTTGTTCACGTTGCCAAACATAATCTAAGTTATTCTTCTCTTAATCTATTACTGAATAAAAACGTAAAAATAAAATAAAATAAAATAAGCATAAATTCCACCAAATAAACGAAAAGAATATTCCAAATGAAAATTTAGATTTCAAGACCTTTTACCTCCCTTACAAAGTTTTCATATGGAAAAAAACTAGTAGTTTGTCCGTGCATTATAAAAAAACAATTAACATGCTTGTTTTAAAAAAGGCTTAATTGCATTTTTATCCCCCTATTATCATCAATCCGTGATTTTGGTCCCTCTACTTTTTTTTTCACGATTTTGGTCCCCTCTATTATCATCAATCCGTGATTTTGATCGTTCTACTTTTTTTCACAATTTTGGTCCCTCTAACACATATTTGGAGGTATAGAGGGACCAAAATTTTGAACTACATTCAGAATTAGGAATTATAACTCAATTCTTGATTAACAAGAAATTTAGAGAAGCACTCTCCAATTCTTAAAATTTATGAATTAAACTTGAAAATTTTGCATGCCTTGTACATTCTATTTATGGTCTATGCGTACCATGCAAGGCTCTTTGCATTCAGCCAAATTACCACCCCTAATAATTCTACTGATGGATAATAAAAACTTAGAGAAAAACTACTAGCAAAATATTAAACAATCAGCCTACAATTAACTCACATGTAGCCGCCCAATTTACAAGCAATTTGTAACCAACCAACCGGAATTAAAAGGTTTATAATTCAGCCATCAATTGGCCGCCCCTAATGAGAAACATAACAACCCCAAAATTGATTGTTGGCTGCTCCATCAATTTGTAACCTCCCATGTGTTGATTGTTGGCCGCCTTTAATATTGTAACAGCTCACATTTCATTTGGCTCTTAATTTTGTAACTCTTTTGTTCCTTGTAATTACTCAGCCGCGTTATGCCTCTTGAAACTGTCCAAGTTTCATAATTCAGCCAAAATGATCCAAACTGGCTGCCCACCATGTAGCAAGTTGTAACAGTCAATTATGCAATTAATTAAAACAAAATAACTCGGCCAAATAATCAGAATTCTGGCTTGGCTGCCCATAACCAGCCCCAATTCTCTCCATCTTGTGCTTTAATTTATGACAACTACTCTTGAATTAAAAGGCCATGCAACCTCCTCTATTATTTTACCTGATTGGATTCACATCACATAAGGAGCCTCATAGGCTAAAAATGTTATCACAATCACGCTCCATATATATGAATATAATCCACACACTCAATCTCACCCCTTGCATGGTTTCCCCTTTTCAATGAATAATGGGATTTTTTTTAGATTGTTGGGTTATTGCTTGATACATGTGAAAAAAATTGATAATATGGTATATAGTTGGAACTCCATGAATGTTAACCTTTAATTTATGTTTCTTTGAATATTATGACCTTTGAACATGAATTCATGAACTGAATAAATTATCTGTATTGTTCGAGTTTTGAATTATATGTTTCAATGATTCAAGAAAGACAATATGATATGTGGCATGAAAAATACGAAACTTTGGCTTGTATGATACAACATATGTAACATGAAAAGTTTAAAGGTGCGGTTTTGTATGTGTCTAAGGGCAACGATGACAATTCAATAAGATAATTATGACAGTATGGTAATTTGGTGTGAGACCACCAAAAAGATTTCTCTCCTAAAGAGGAGAAATATGGTGAAAATTCACTCCTACACTTATTTTACTTTATTTCGCTCGTAATTCTCTCTTAACAAACAACACGAGAGAGAAATATCACAATATTTCCACCTTATTTTACACATACCAAATAACCAAATTTCTTTGCTATTTCTTTCATATATCCTCCACCTTATTTCTCTCTCTTTTATTTTTATCCATCTTATTTCTCTCCACTCCACTTAACATACCCGCTCAAAAACTAAGGGGCCGTTTGGGGTGGTTGCGAGTTTTCAGTTTTGGTTTTTAAAAATTTTCAATCCAGATTTTACAACTCAAAACCAAAAATAGAAAACCACATTTTGTGATTTTCAAAATGTTTGTTTTGAAAACCACAAAAACATGTTTTCAGTTTTTGGTTTTGAGTTGTAAAAACTTGATTGAAAATTTTTAAAAATAAAAAACTGAAAACTCACAACCACCTTGAACGGCCCCTAAACGGCCCCTAACATTTTGGTTCTGCGTTGAATTCCAGCCTGTTTGGTTAGGCGTTGTATTTTTGAAAATCACGGTTTTGTAGAATTGATTTTAAATCACTTTCGTCCAATGTGCTTCGTAAAATGTGTATCATTCATCTCAACCATTAATTTCTAAAATCAATTGTACTCAACTGTAAACCAAACGGACAATTCATATTTCTAAATTCAGAATTGATTTTTGTAGAAATAGCTTTGGTTTATTGCGTTAAGAATTTTAAGGTAAAAACTTTTAGATATAAATCACTTCACATCAATATCACTTTTAAAAAAATTAATTTTACAAAATCAAGTTCAGCAATCTCCCTTATGCTGTTGGGCCACGAAAAAAAATAAAAGGGGAAGAGATCCTCTCCAGTTATAATAAGCTGTACACAATCCTTACCATTAAAAATATTTATTTTACAAATAAATTAAAGCTTGAAAAAACCAACCACCACTTAATAACCCTTATTTAGAAAACTGCAGAGTCGCACACTCTGTAGTTGATTTTTAACTACAGAGGATCCGTGCCCAAATAAAAGATATTTGTACTGCATTTTTAATGTCATTTTAGATAATTAAAGTAACAAATGATATTTAATAATAAAATATTATATTAAAAAAATTTCAAAGTAATTTTTTATTTAGGGTCCTAAAGAAATAAAAAATATTATTAGATGACACTGCCTACCCGAAATGGTCCTAAACTCCCCGTTGCTTTGTTAATGCCAAATATTAGATGTCCTCATTGAAGACAAATGGTGTTGTTCCAATATTAGAAGAATTTAAAAAATAAAAAATAAGCAAAAAAAAAAAAATTCTTACCTTACCCCATGCTATGTTGCATTGCTTTTCAATTTTGCTTCAAATTTTTATCTAAAAGAACAAAGTAAGAAGTGCAAAGAGAGGAAAATGTTCTAATAAAATTACAAAATTGAAAAAATAAAAACAATGAGAAGAAAGAAGAGGAGGAAAGTAAGCAATCTATATTCTATAGAATAATATAACAGATAAAAAAATGAATAAATTCCAATACAATGTATGTCAACAAGATTAAGCGACTTTGAAATGAATGTCCTAAAAGTCTAAATTCAAAAGGGCCACAAGAAAGAACACCAATCCATGCTTAATATAAGCTTTTATTAATAAATATATTTAACTGTAACACCAATATTTTGGGGGTAAAAAACAAAAAACAAAGAGATGAGAATAAACAAACAAACAAATTGCTGATATTTTTAATTTGGTGTGTGATAGACAAAATACCCAGATAAATGGTTTTTTTTTTTTTTTATTTGATGATAGTATTTGATGAAGGTTGGAAAATGCAAAAATCAGAATCAAACGTTGATGGGATTGCAGAGGAACATGAGAGACGATGCAGACGCGTCACTGGTAAGCCTTCCACTCGCAAGCCTCTCATAGCTCTCAATGCAAAACAAAGAGAGTGAAAGCTGCACCTCGTGCCGAGTCCAAACTCGCTTCCTCACTCGCTCCGAGTCACCGAGTCGACTCAGCACCGGTCTCACGCACACCATGTACAGCCTCTTATACCCTCCGAGCGCCACCACCACCGGCTTGATCGACGCTGGCGGCGGAGTGGACACGTGGCGGAAGCAGAGGTGTTCCCAGAGAGAGTCGTCGTTTCGCGTGAGGCTACACCATAGACGACACACGCACGCCGCGACACCCAACGAGGGTCCGTCGAGTCGTTTAAGTATTTCCCTCAGAATGTCAATGTTGTCGTTTATGAAAAACTTGTGTCGTTTCACTTGCTGCTCCCCTAAAACGCTTCTCCTTCTCATCCCTTGCATCTGCATGCTTTCATTGTGGTGCAGGTGCACCATAGTTGGAACTTGGAAACAGAGAGAGAAACCAAGAGAGAGAAAGAGAGATTGTGATTGTGATTGTGAAGGTAGCTATGGTAGGAAGTGGAAGTGTTGAGTTCAAGAAGAAATGGCATGTGAAATGTGAATGAAGGAACATAGCATAGGTTTTGGGGTAAGAGATTGTGTCTCAATTTAAAATAGGGCACAAAATGTTTTTCTTAATTAACTTTATGGTTTGAGAGTGAGAAATATTTTGACTTTGGGGAAACAATGAATAATGTGAGGGATTTTTCATTTGATTTGTTACATTGTCAGATTATTTGTTGTTATGGTTGGACTTGAGTTGAGCATGGTATAGTAGAGAGAGAGAATTAAATTTGTGAGTATCGAGGGGAGAGAGAAAGGGCCAAAAGAAAGGTCCAAACCAAAGAACTGGAACCAATGCTATGCTTTTTTCCTCTTGTTGCTTTTCTATATAGGTTTTGGGGTAAGCAGATTTGGTGTTTGTTGTTTTTGTTGTTGTTTGCATTTTTTCCAATACCTTGGATGAGATTGAGGACCGTTGTTAGAGCGAGAGAGAAAAAAAAAGAGTTCACTAACTTTGAAAATCTTAATTTATGGCATAGCTAACTGATGGTTGTGCTTTTGCATGAATAGTCATCCAGTCTGTGGAATGTTTGGACCATTTTTCTATTTTTTAAAATAAAGTTTATGTAAGAGATTAAAGTCAAGTACTCAGGTGTGAAATTTGAGACATCCTATCTTTCTTTCTATGTGGGCATGCCTCTGTCTCTTTGATGACCGAAACACACTAAAAAGTCTAAAATTGGGGCGAGTAAATGGTGCCATTATGAAAGAGCGTTCTAAATTATAATAAAATAGTGTGCAAATATCATTAATTGTTATTCACTTATTTGCATAAATACCATTGCAAAATGGGAGAATTAGTGAGGTTCTATGGTTATACATGTGTATCCATAATATACTACATTAATTAAGTGTGAGTAGTTTACAATAAAATCACATTTCAGACTTGAATCAAAGCCAACGTTACAGAGTACGCTACATAATGTAGCGTTGGTTCAGATTTACGTTTGAAACGTGTGTAGCGTTAACTCACATCCATGTTTAAAACGTGGTTTTACAATAAATCAAACACACTAATATCTTTAGCAAGTGTGCTTAGTGAGAAGATTTAAAATGACTTGTCCAGTATCCAGCAAAGGTTGACCCTCTCTGCTATGATCATAGTATGAGAGCTCTGTATCATTTTGTAACTTAATTTGTTTCCTTTCTATAACGTTCCAAGCAAAACTTTGGATTCCATCAGTTTTCAAGATTTGGTTAAATTATTATTTTTAATTTGACTTATACCTTGGACTGATTCTACCAAACCATGTTGATTTGATTTGAGTGTAATACTCTGGAAAAAAATATAATTAGTGAACTAACTAATGCAATTTAAAAATATAAATTGGGTCTTCTCAATTCTCAACAATGTTTCATGATCAGGGAATATGTTAGAATTAGAATGAATAATTTTCCTAATAGTATATAGACTATATCTAGAGCAACAAATATAGTGATGATAGGTAATTGGTTAGGAGCAAGAAAGGAAGATGCTGTAGTGGCTTAAAGACAATGAGATGAGCTTTGATTTCCCCTTCTGATCGAGTTGGCAATCGAGTAGCAACAGTGCATTTTAGAAACAAAAAGAGAATGCACTGAGCGAAACAGAGCTAGAATGAAATTTTGCTTATGAATGGTTTCAATAAATGGCAATGACAGTGGGAAAAATAATGCTCCACCAAAGTAGTCTCTAAACCTTTTCCCTTACCTAGCTAGGCACGCCAATTGAAAAGTCCCACCAATGCATTTTATGATTTTTTTTTTTTAAAATTTTTGAATACCAACAAAGAAAAAAGAGGAGCTTTCAGATCAAGGCCAGGCAATACACTATTGAAATGTCTCACGGGGTTGGATTTTCTCCCACAAAGGAAAACCCCCAACACCCTTTGAGACAGAAAGCATAAAATATAATATCATTTAGTTAAGGGGCTTGAAATTGACATTTGATTTAATAATTAGGTTTTCTGTGTAGTGTGTAGTATAGTATGAGAGAGAGTAGACCCCACTCTGCAATTTAGAGAGTGTGTCATAAGGTGTTGTTTTTATTGGGTTGGACTTGTTCGTTGGACACACTCTAGGGGAGCACTGTTCCCTATTCTTGCTCTTAGCAACTCGATAAGTGCAAAACTACAAGGAGATACCCGTAATGTTTGCAACCAAAAAATTCAATTCACCAATTTTTTTTCTTTAATTTCTTTATTTGGTTTTTTAAAATTTAGAGGAGGCCGGAGGGATGATGCATCAGTCCAAAATATGGAAAGTCTCTGGGATAAAAAAATCACTTACAGATATACTTACATTTATCTCAAATTCATAAGATGAATGAATATTTAAATTTACAATATGACATATACGAGATCATGTCTTATTCCACTCATCTAAGCTACCATCTCACTACGTTTCTTTCTCCCCCAACAACTATCCTTTGTACTTTGTTGTTGTAAAGTTGTGCCCACATACTAATTGGTCAACTAGCTAGTATATATCAGAGATTCTACCATTGTCATGACCATACGTCAACATATACATTCAGACCTCACTTCAATTATAGAGCCAATCATCTGTGCACTGTGGTCCTTTATTACTCTCTGATCATACAATCAAATCATCTCATCTCATCTTTTCATTTACCTTGTATTGCTTCCTTGTTTGCTTTATCATTTAGGAATAGTTCCTCATAGATATATATTGCAGATCATATATATGTAACACACTGGATAGTGAACACTAGGGAACAAAAATATTTTAGAGGGAGCTATTAAACTGAATATTTAACATAGATTGATTTAATTTTTTGTTGTAATTAAATTATAGAAGAAAATGGTATAATTAATCATGTCCTTTTTCACTGGTTTGGTTAAAATTTAAAATAAATCTGACTCAAAATTTCCACTTCTTTCCCATTTTTCTTTTTTACACTTTTCACTTAAGCAAACAAACATACTCTGTGAAGGACGATTTCCATGTCCATAAGATCTAAAAAAAGCTAACAAATAGAGACAGACAATTTCCATACCATTTTTAGGTTATAATAATGCTTTTTATATTTTAAGATGGCTACTGAATGATGCTTATTTTGCAAACAAATTCAACTAATATGTGTCCTCCAATTTTATAATAAAAAAGCACTGCAATTATAAATGTTGTATCAATATTATACTGGGTTATAATCAAAATTTAGACAAAAGATATAGCATAATAATGATTTAATTTGTGATCTTTCAATTAGCACAAGTACCTTGTAATAAAAACTTTAAACAACATCCACAGAACAAACAAACAAGCAGGTAAAAGGTAAACAGAAAGAATAACCGGAAAACAAACAATGCAATGACAGCCAGCAAGGGTTCTATATCAATGCTATATATCATGACATCTTTCTCCTAACTACTCTCTTAGCTAGAAGTGGGCAACTGTGGAATCTAATCCTTATTTTGAAAATTTAGCTAATGGGGTTGTATTTTTATCCTTGTGTCTTTGCTTTTGCATGGGATTGAGGACTTTAATTAATTTGTTCCTCCCTGTTTCATGGGGAAGAAAAGAAACTTCCTCAATCTGGACACTAAAATTCCTAACTTTCTAGTTTCTACCCCTGCTATCAGAAATCTTGGGTTAAAAGGCTCTGACAGAGGCATCTTTAAACAGTGATATGTTTAAGCATAAAAACAAGTAACTATGTGACTCAAAGGATGCAAACAAGTAATAACAAGCACAGGGGAAGAAGTTACTATTAGTGGATCCAAAATTAAACTTTGTTAACCAAAATATTATATCATTATTAGTCTTACATTTAATCAAAGTTGTACTGTCAAATTTGAATTGGATATATAAACATGCCCCCAACCAACATGTCCAAAAAGATAGTCAAACTTGTTTGCTATTACTATTTGCAGGTTATAATATATTACATATTTTACTTGAGTATAATAAATAAATTAACTTTAAGCTCGAGTGGTTGAAGCAAGGTGACAGGGATTGAACACATAAAATTGCACGAACAGAAGGAGCTGGTGATGCCAGGACATGAGCATGTGAATGAAAATTGTACAAGTAAAGAGTGATTGATGATGCCAAGACATTAATTACTCGGGTACAATATCCATAAGTGAGCCAAAGTAACTCAACGAAAAAATGGAAATGAAGATTGAAAAGCAGAAGCATTAAGCATGTGGTTATGGTATGAGTCTTGTCACCTCAGTCCAGTCTATTAAGGTAAGAGGAGAGTGTCTTACTTTTTCTGGGGTACCCCAAAACTAATCGTAACTGGTAATATTATATATCTCAGTCACTTTAGATAAAATTTATTTATGTGTATTCTGGAATCTATTTTCCGTGACACGTGACTTGAATTTAGAGCCACGATTAAGAGATTCCTCCTACCCGAGGAAGTGACAATTCCTCAGTAACTATAAAACTAAAGTAAGGTCTACATTTCTTTTTCTTTTATCTTCAAAGGAAATTTGTAGGTCCCTTTTTAAATTCCTATGCTCCACATAATTAAATCAAGTCTAATTCTTTTTCAATTAATAATACTAAATAAGTTTTTATATTTCTTGTATGATATAGAATTTAGAAGGGATGAATTAAGTATTAAGTAGGGTGGTCTTTAGGAGTTATTTCTACAATGTCTGTCAGTCTTCTTAGCGGGCACATACAACCACAACACACTAATCAAGAGTTAATTATGAGTAAAGCTTATAACAGCCCCAAAAAGAAAAAAGAAAGAAACATACGTATATATGTACTAGGACCACTTGTAAGCGGAAGGAACAATATTTCAAAACAATCACTCATAATATACAAAGTTACGTTACCTTCCTAGTTCCATCCTAAGTCCTAACTACACTCGCAGCTCGCCGTTTGAGTATAGAGGAAGAATCAGTCACTCCTTCCTTTCCAAGAGAAGGATATGCCACTAATTTCAGTATTAACTCATGATAATAGTTACAAGTAAGTTACAGTTTAAGGGCACAAACACTTAACGGAGTGAGTGAAAATTAAAAAGGAGACGAGATATTAGAGGGTGTTTAATTTTTTTTTATGAAAATATTAGAGGGTGTTTGAAAAAATTTATTTGAACTTATTTTATAATATAAGCACTTATACAAGTGTCCGAGAACCTGTTTATTTAAAATTATTTCTTAAAAAGATTACTTCTTTTTTTTAAAAAAAAATCACTTATAAGAATTTTTTAGATGTTTGTCTAAACTTTGTTCAAGAAGCATAATTAGAAAGTAATCAGTTTTCTGCTTTTTTTAATGAGTAACTCAGATGTGCTTCTTGAAAAAAAAACAGTTAAAATAGAAGAGAGAAAAAACTTTTTAACAATATGAAAATATTTATTTAACGATGTAAAACATTTATTGTGGCAAACAAAGTGTTTTTTTATGATTGTAGCCAAACGAAAATTTATTTATAATTATACAAGAATCTCTAAAATAAAATCAATTTTTTTAAATAATTAAAAAAGTATTTTTTAAAACACAAACAAACTAGCCTTGAATAAAAATATAAATACACTTATATGGGATCCATAAGCTAATTTCAATAAGCTATCCAAAGTAGTTTTTTTAGAAAAGCTTACACAAAACTATTGCAAAATGTAATCCACACCCTTAACCTATGCATAAGTTATTTCATAAGTTACTCCGAGAATTTATTGAAATAAACTGAAAACAATTTATGAACAGATTATAAACTCTTTTATATGTTTATCCAAGCATATATATATATATATAAATAAGTGTTTACGTCTTAAAATAAGCTTAAATAAAATCCTGATAAAAGTCTCCTAAGTACTACCAACAAGAAAGTGTCTGAAATTTTTACACTAATGCTATTGATCAAGCTAGTAACCATTTGCAATTAGGCCATTTTTTAAATGGAAATTAAAAAATCAAGTTATTAAAAAAATTGGACAATAAGTTATTAATTTTTTTTGGTCGAAAAAACTCCCATAAGTTATTAAATTGAATGGGGTATTATAGGAGGGGAATTTGGAGCATCTAGATTTGGGCCATATGAATGAGGCCCACAAGCTACAGGATATGAAAAGAACCATTGGTTGACACTTTTGGGAGAAGCAGGACCAGTCCATTTACCATCCATGATCTGGATTCTGGTTCTGGATATGTGTGTGTCTCTGTAACGGTAAATTCTGAATGCAAAGCAAAGAGGGCGGGGTTTAATGGTTTTAACTTACTATTATTGAGTGGAGAAGGAGAAGAAGAAGCTCAATGGGGTCTTCAAGCTTTTGTTTGCAACACACACTTCCTCAATTAACAAGAGTGTCCACTACTACTACTAGTAGCTGGAGGAGCAACACAAAAGCTTCCATGCAGAGCTCTTCATTATCTTATCAGAAATTCGTTGATTTTGCTTTGGATGAAACCAGACGCCACACCCACTTGATCCCTTCGCCTTTACAGGTTTTCCTTTTTTTCCCCTTGTTTGTTCAAATTGGCAATGGAATGGCTGATTAGGGTTAATTTCATTCTATATGACAATTTTAGGAACTCAATGTATTGTAGTGGTTCGTTTGTTGACATTGAACTCCAAGCCAGTATGAGCTTTTCCGTTTAGTAGTTTGTTAAAAATTATAGGACGAATGAATAGTTGTTTTCATGAATTTTGCTGGTTGTGCGCCATTATGATGAAAGAGTTGAGAGTTCCACTTGCAGAATTTAGTAATGGATTTCTACATACCCAATACCAAAGGGGGAGAAAAGAAAAGGAAATTGAATGACTTGCCTTTCCTTGAAGGTCTCTCGATTAATGCTCAAACGCCAGAGGTTGTTTGACTTATTAAGAAAAAGAAATTGATGTTTAACACTGAAAATTGCTTATTAGGATTTGGTCAAAGTTAAGGGTAAAAACTAAAACCTTTGGAACTCTGGAACTTCAATAAGCTGCCGTGTTAAAGTTTTGGGTGGCAGCACTCAGTACACAATTTGAAGCTTGATAAATTGCTGCAACTACTATAGATCTGGTAATAACTGGCAATTGATAACCTCACACTCCATGGACATGTATAACAAGCAACTGAGACAATTATCAAACACACTAGTTGGTGAATTCTTCTTACCTCTGAACATAAGTGAATTAAACAATCTCTTTGGTTTGGTCAATGTTTAATATACATCATACATTTAATTTCGTTAAAAAAGGGGGAAATTATTATAATTAAATGTTTTTGTGTTGCCATTATGTTGAGGATGTGGTGTACTGATCCAATATTCAAGCCTCTGCTTCTGAGAATAGAATCATGTCTGTGAGCATTAGCTAGTTCTTTAATTAATAAGCCATTAAACATTGTAGTTTTCTTATTTTGTTATTGAGTTGGTTAATATGCCATCTCATTGATATTTTATTCATGGATTCTTTTTTAATTTAGTATAATTGAATCACTTAATTGTTTTACAGATTCTTAGTTGTGATCTTTGCCTCTAGTCACACACCCTTATCCTCTACTTTATGTTCTTAATTTGTTCTTGACCATATTTGTGTGTATAAATCTTCATTTTACATTTTCTTATGTTGTCTTCCTAGGAAAAGTACAATTCCATGAATTCTAAGGATGGTAAAGGAGGGCTTCGTATGCTATCATTCCAAGCTGACAAGATTAGGCTTCTGCGTAGTTTGATCATTGAAACAGAAACAATGCAGGTGTCTTCTTAAAAATCCCTATCAAATATCAAATTCATATATGATTGGTTTCCTCTATTGTCCAGCAACTTAAACCATTGGAAATCACAGTAGCTGGTAAATTATTATAGTCAGAGAGATTTCAAATTTTAACTTTAGCTGTATACATTTCTGCCAATCTGAATATTTTTTCCCCTTTATCAATGAAGGATCCTTCATCTAAAATAATGTATTTTAACAGATTTAGTAAAAATTCTTTTGTATCAGTTTTCTATGACATATCTGATCCTCAGGAGGTGTAACACTGACTACCTTTTTTTTCCTTTTGTCTGGAACCCCTTATGATGCAGGTTTTGGATTTTGCTGTCTTTCCAAATGTGGAGTATGATGTCCCCATATTTTGTGCTAACTTTTTCACCTCCGCTAGAATGAACATAGTTGTGTTGTAAGTTAGCATCTTCTTCCTTAGCTATTGCAATCTGCTTGTATAAATGTATAAAGGATATTGTTCATTCTTTAATTTTAGTTGTGGAAAAGTCTAGCAATATGTATTTTCTTTGCAATTTTAAACTTATTACTAAGTCACATTTCTACTCATGGAAATTTATATGTAACTGTTGAAGTTATAGGGTTTTGTATATAAAAAGGAAGAAGTGAGGAGAAGAATAATTCATAATAGATAATTGATAATAGATTGATTGATAATGATGATTTATTACAAAACACTATACATTGACACTTATTTATATTGACCAATATAGACTAATAATTAAGAAACAAATCATAATAATTATCTAGAAATATGGAAACTAATCCTAAGAGATATTATAGGATTAAACCTAATTTTAACGGATATTTTTAAAATATTAAATATATTATTCTAATATTCTAACACTCCCCCTGAAGCTAAAGCTTACTAAGCTTTAAGCTTGTTACAAACTAGTGTATAACCCGTGCAATGCACGGGATCACTTAAGGAATTGATCTTGAAAGAATTGTGAGAAGACTGTTTTTTTAAATTGAATTTTGTGTATATACGGATGGTGCGATAGTAGAAACACAATCTGACTAAATGATATAGGTTATAGGAAACTCAAGTGGTAATATATAGGATCCAGTGAATGTTTAGTAGTAAAATTGTGTATATCCATCCGGGTTTGCTTTAGTCAATGTGACACCGGTGAGACCTTAAAAGGATATCACCATTATATCACATTATAAGGCTAAATGCAGGAATCCGAGTGACTCTATGTATTGTTTTGTTATTTCATTTTGCTTTATATATTGATATATAAAGATAAAGTATCAAAACACTCTACCATATTAACAATCATTAGTCCATGTAGCAAACCCTAAACCCTAAATAATATCTCAACAAATAAATCTGTACTCATGTGTATGTTGATGTTTAATATGTCATCTCTTCCAATTTTTTTTATTTTAGTATTATTTTTTTTGTTTAAGGTGGTTTGGTTCGGTTCGGGTAACAGATCCAATATCTTTACTCCGTTTACTAGAATCAATCATTGACGGGTTTGATTGGTTAGGTTCGGGTCCAACATGATTTAGCTAAAAATATTCAAACCAATCAGATTGGTTTGGTAGGGTTTAGGGTTTATCGGGTTCATCGGATTGAACCAAATCAATGAATACCCCTAAATAATATATTAGGAAAATACACAATAAATTTGATGTAAATCAACATATTTTATCATATCACCACATCCAAACTTTAGTATCAATTTCAACAAATATGTCTGTACTCGTGTATCAATATCTACAAATTAAACAATTTTAATGTAAATAAAATATTAGGAAAATACAATAAATTTGATGTAAATCAACACATTTTATTATATTACCACATCCAAACTTTAGTATTAATCTCAACAAATATATTTGTACTCATGTGTATCAATATCTACAAATTAAACAATTTTAGTTTGAATAAAACAATTTTTGGTCCTTATAAAATATATGGTTTTTGCTTTTAGTCCTTATATAATTATTTTTATTCTTTTGGTCCTCATAAAATTCAGAAACTTTGAAAAAGATCCTTATTGCCACTTGTCATGCATCCAACCATGCCATATAAGTAATCATGTTGAGGTGGCATATGATGTGGTGTGCCTAGATGCATGACATATCATCAAAAAATGATAATAAAGACCATTTTCAAAATTTTCAAATTTTATGAGGACCAAAAGAATAAAAATAATTTTATAAGGACCAAAAACAAAACTCGCATATTTTATAAGGACCAAAAAGTTATTTAAGCCTAATAATAAAATAACTAATAAAATATTGTAATAAATTGAATGAATAGTGGAAAAAATATTAAAAAACCTATAGGTTTGTATAATTATAGATAGATGTAAATCAACATATTTTGTTATATTACTATCCAAACTTCGATATTAATTTGAACAAATTTATTTGTGTTTATGTGTATCAATGTCTACATATTAAACAATTTTATTTTAAATAAAAAAGATGACACAACTTTTGATAACAAAAAGTAGTAACGATAATAATAAAATAACTAATAAAATATTGTAATAAATTGAATGAATAGTGAAAAAATTAATAAAATACCTATAGAATTGTATAATTATAGAAGATATACCCGGATTGACAAAATTGAATATAATAAATCGCGAGCCTAGATAGATTGCAATTGGAATACTGTGGGGCCAGGTAGAGTACACCGGGAAAGCCTTGGGGCCAGGTGGATTGCATGGGAAAGCCATAGGGCCAGGTAGATTGCACTGAGAAAGCCACGGGGCCAGGTAGATAGCTATAGGTAGCCGCAAGATACATCTATAGGTTCTGAAAAGTCACGGGTCTGGAACCACAACAAGCAAGAGTGAGAAAACAACCATCAAAGGAGAGAGAAACAAGCCAAACAGGGAAGGACCATTAAGTATGAATCCAGAAACGTCGAAACAAGACCTGGTCTGGATAGATCACAGCAAGGTGAGTCCGGCGGCGAGGAGATCAGCCGAAACGACGGCCTGACACGCCGCCACACGCGGGCGTACGGTGGCTGACAAGAAGGGAAACACACCGGCAAAGAACATGCGTGTGAGGGCGCGTCGCAGCTCCAAGAACAGGAGAAAAACAGCCGGAAAAAGCACGACAAGGAGGAGATGAAGACATAGCACATCGGTAAATGCACGGTGGATGATTTAAAAGCACGCCGGATAGATACACAGTGGGGAGGCTGGAAATAAAAGAATGGTATGAATATAGAGTGAGAGAGATGAATAAAAATATTCCAAACCTTGGAACCTAGCAGCGGGATAGGTCGGGACAGGTCATGGTGGATGGTATCGCTCTGATACCATGTTGAAGTTATAAAGTTTTGGATATAAAAATGAAGAAGAGAGGAGAAGAATAATTCATAATAGATAACTGATAATAGATTGATTGATAATGATGATTTATTACAAAACACTATACATTGACACTTATTTATACTAACCAATATATACTAGTAATTAGGAAACAAATCATAATAATTATCTAGAAATATGGAAACTAATCCTAAGAGATATTATAGGATTAAACCTAATCTTAAGCGATATTCTTAAAATATTAAATATATTATTCTAATATTCTAACAATGACCATGCAACATTTTTCCTGCCATGAAATATTTATCACTATATACGAAAACTTATCTTGGGTTGCTTTACATTGTGAAGTCAAAATGTGAATCATTCAGTTTTAAATTCACAATAACCGACCTTCTGATCTATGTAAACTGTAAATGTATACTGTCGAGATACACCATAGAACTTTTCTGTCTTCATTTGGGAGTGGTAAATGCATGTTTGATTGCCTACTAATATTACCAAAGTAGGTGTATCAATATCAAGTATGAACTAGTCTCATTAGCAAGTCTTTGATTGAACTTCATAAAAGAAAATACTATATTTCCATGGGTGTGAATTTGCTTAGGTAATCTCTTTAATCAAGTTCTTCATTCTTTTGTAAAAGGTTCATGAATCTTTCATGGTATGTTTTTGGTTGAAAATACCTAAATGTTACTTTAAGTTAGAAAAGTGTAATTATTTTCCTGTAAGTGTCTAGCTCTTTGGTTTCCTGCATTTTTGCTGAACCTTGAAGAAGATGAAGTTTAGCTCTAATCAGCAGAATGAAGATCATAGATCTTCACTTGCAGTGCTTGTCTTGTTCTCTTTAACATGTAGTTTTGTAAACAGAGGACCCTAAAACCTTAGTTCAACAAAAATTTCTTTATCTATCATCTTAAGTAATATATACCAAAATTGTCCTTATTATATCCCTAGTGGTTTGTACGTTTCACTTTCTTACTTATTTTAACTTTACAATCAAGTTTTAGAGCTGAAGTTGATATACTTTAATTTGAAATTATAGGCTTCTGGCTGATTGGTATTGACTTCTCTTGATCAAATGAAGTTCATCTTATAACAAGTATTAGGTGAAGCCACCATAGATGAGGAAAAAAAAAAATGCCTTCCTTGATCTATAACTACAAACCCAAGGATCTAATGTGTTACATGTCTACTAAAATATGTTAGCTACTCAGCTGTGGAAGACCGCTATTGTGCCATCCTGTTATTTTATCTATTGTCAACCTTCACAGGTTGCACTGCTTCTCCCTCAATTCAAGTGCATGTAGTCACATTATCAGTGCATGTGCTTTACATAATTGACACTTGAGTCTTCACCAAAATAACATAACAAAAAGACAATATTTTTAGAAATGAAGCCTAAACCAAATCTGTGAAGAACAATGTGACACCTTGCGGTGCTCACCTTTTCTCCCCAATATTTTAACACTATAAACATCTTTCAAGTCTAACTTTTCTTCACTGACGTCATTGGCAATGTGATAAAAGTTTCCCACTTTATAGCTTCAAACATTAAGAACAAAGTACTATATATAGTGTAGAGCGCTAACTTTGCATTAATGATGTCAGGGACCTTAACCCCTTGCATGATATCATCAATCAGGACGACTACAAGGAAAAGTACTTTACAAGCTTAATTCCTCTTGGCCTTAAATATGCTGAGGTAACTGCAAATATTTTAGGGAAAATTACAAGAAAAAAATTATTGGTAAAAGTATTTTCTGTTTCAGACCAGTTAACCACAACTGTATTACAATGTTTAAAGTTTTGTTAATGAATTACTACTTAATGATCTCATTAACCACACGACACGAGTGATGAATTTTTCTAAAACTGAATATACTTTTACCACGAATTCTTCTTTGCAGTTTTTACATTATGTTAGTATTGGTTGGTTCAATAGTCCTAATGGATGCATCTTTGTTTTTGTGTTACTTACAGTAGTTTTTCTAAAAGGAGTTAAGTGTTTGACTGAACACAGACTTCATGCAGCTTTTTCCATGGGGAGGGAAGCTCACAAGTGAATCTATAAATTTTTTTTCCCCAATTGTCATTTGGACAAAGTTCTCTTCAAGTCCGCAAAAATATGATGTTTTGTATTCTGCATTCAGAGATTACTACAAGGTATTAGCCCCAGCGTCATGGTCAATTTATGAATATGACAATTCATATTTTGCTGAATGTAATATACATCTAGTAAACTATAAAATAGTCAAACCTATAAATGTTTAATTCTTTATCTTGTTGACTGTTACCCGTACAGGTATGGTTGGAATTGATAGGCAAATCAGTTAAGGAGACGGATGGATCTCAAATTTTCCACAATCTTGAAGCACAACATAGGTATCTGACATGGAGAACTGAAAAGGTAGTTTGGATTTGTCTTAAACTTTTCTTTAATTGGCAGTCATATATGATTGGTGGTCTGGGCGTAAGAAATGCTTGTGTTTGTCATATGATAATTGATTTAGGATTTTCTAATTCACTGAGGATCATCACTCATTTAGCATTAGTTGAAGATAGCTAGATGATAACATTATCTAATCAAACGAGACGGTTATGCTTGTATATAATGTAAACATAAAAAATCTAACCATGTTGTTTCTTGGACAAGTATAATAGCAATTTTCTACATTCAAATGAAGACAACAAAATTGGCAGATAGGTTTGAGATGAAGTTTTGAACTAACATGACAGTGGACAGGCAATGTAACAAGGACTTGTATTTAGAATATATAGTCCATTTCATTTTTTTAAAATGGACCTGTTTCATGGAAATATTTGGAATGTAGGATCCAGGACAAGGTGTTTTGAAGAAGCTGATTGGGGACACACTTGCCAAGGTTAGACCAAATTTGAGGTTGATTTATTTCCTCCACCACAATCTAGTACTACAGATTCTCACCTTTTTTTTTATACCATAGGATTTATTGAGAAGCTTTCTCTTTCATGGAGTGGATGAACTAGGAAGCAAAAAGTTCAATGACTATTTTCCTCACTACTGTGGTGAGGAGGGAACTCTAAATAAGAAAGGCAGAATTGTTGGGAAGTCCTTTGAAAATCGCCCATGGGATGCAAGAGGAAAATTTCTTGGTAAATTGTTTTTTAAATCGGTTAATTTATTTATTTTTTAACTGCTGCATCTAGTGTGTGTTTGGTTTAGCATTGAAACTGGTCAAACTCAAGTTTGAATTTTCTAATACAACTATTTGTAGCGTTAGAAACATGAGTTTACCACATTTCAACACTAAACCAAATATGTTCTTAGTTTGGAATGATCTTTCAATTGGATTGACCTTGATCTTTAGCCAAAAGGCCAAGGTATACTTAACGTCGTGCTGACATTTGATCCTTGCAATAATTTAGGTGAATGACTGTTGAAGCTTGGGCACACGTTTGCACTCGAACTTTTATAAGCCATGCTACCGGTTAAAATTTCAGTAATACCAGTTCTGCAAGCAAAGATCGGGTTGCTACTGCAAATTTTGTCCACAAAATGGATGCCATCATGTATCAATTGTTGAATTGGTTGTATCAATTACCAGTGTTAAATAAAATAAATAAATAACTTTTTTTTTGTATAATTACATTCGATTAGGTTATTAATTTGAAAGTATAATTAAATTGACAAAGTTCAACAAATCAACAGATCTCTTTCTAATTTAGAAATTAATCAAATTATAGAATTATTTAAAGTTTATTTCGTCTTATTCTACTATTATTATCACTTGTTCTATCGAGGACATAAAATCTCAACAGAATCAAATTCTATTTACACAAAACAGAAACATTCATTAAACCAGGAAAGAGAGCGTAGAAATGCATTGGAAACCACTACATACCATAATTGACAAATACAAAAATCTCACATAATTCACTTTATTATCTTTCCTCATCCACATTTTCTTCAACATTGATATTACTACCTTCGTTTTCATTTATTGTTGATTTGAAAAGAAATTATTTATATTTATATGCTCACTTACAAATCAAAGATAATATTAATTATATTTTTCTCAATTATATCTTTATGTTAATTCTCAAATAATAAAAAAAATGATTCACTATTGATTATATATAATGTAAAATAAATAAAGGGTGTAATTAGAAGTTTACAAAAAATTTTAATTACATTTCTTAATTTGTATATTTTTTATCTTAATACATAATAGATGGATAAATAGGAAAGAAAGGTGGTATTAAATTGCACATTAGCGTTTGAGGTTGGTGTGTGCATAAATTAAGATGATGACATTATGTGGAACATGCTCCTACTTTGTAATTCAATATCATTTCTTGTAGTTATATTGGTATCCCTTCTTCAGTATATCATATACCCATCTTTACCAAAATACAAATATCACCCTTTTTTTTATATAATTTAGAACATCTCATGCAAGATGAATTATGCCTAACAACACAAAGGACCATGTAAACAACATGAACAAATTTGGGAACTTTAACTGAAGTTGATAATTCCATACAAATCATAAAATCAACCACATCTACAAAATCTAATTTATCCATCTAATCACAACAAAATATGTTCATGGGTAAACTATTGAGATTTGTTTGATTTGCTAATGTTATGATAAGTTTTTTTCTTTTTCATTAGGAGTTGGAATAAGGATAGATTTTATCCTGTTGTTATTTTCAATTTTAGGTGTGTTGTTATTTTGAATTTTTAGTGTTATCCTTTACATGTTTTCTACTACTGCATTTTAGGACTTATTTACTTTCAAAAAATATTTTCTGTTTTTATTTCTCATTTTTTTAATTTTTTAATTACAAATCATGTCAACTTATTTTTTTTCAAATTATTTAATATTTCAGAGTTTTGTACAGGAAATAGAGAAATCAATATAAAGTTGTTTTCATTGTTTCCTTTACACAAAACTTTGAAAATAAGAAATAGAAAAAAAAAATTATAATCAATACTGAAAATATTTTGGTAATTAAAACTAAAAAACAGAAAATGAAATCGTAAAATGTTTTCTCAAAGTAAACAACTCCTTATTACTCATTTTTATTATTCTCTACCATCGCTTAGCACCCTCCACCATCGCTACCACTCAATACACTCGACCACCACGTCATTATCTATCACCTTCCATTGCTTTACCATCACACCACCATCACTATCACCATCCAACACTTGTTATTGTCATCACCACACTTAATACACTTCATCACTCTTCCAACACCCCCCTCGTGCTTTTCTATCACTCAACACTTTTTATTGCAGTTGTTCCCACTTAACATTCTCCATTACAATCACATTTGTAGCCTAACACCCTCTACCATCACCACAACGTCTCAGTAGTCCACTATTTTCATCGCTACTCGACACCCTTAACCAATGCCATTACTGCTTGGTACGTTGGCAATGTCCTTTATTGTTGTTGCCAGCGTGTGACACCCTCCACCAACAATATCATTGCCCATCATCATCCATCATAGCCACCAATTAATCATCTTTGCCTCTTAGTACCTTCTACCATCACCATTTTTACAAGTCACCAACCATTGTAGTAGTTGATTGATGCCCTCCAACACTGTTGTTTCACTCGACACCTTCAACCACCGTCATTGTCTCCTAACACCATTCATTGCCATTGTCAATACCCAACAACATCATTCTCGACAACTGACACCAGGGCATCGCCGCCTAACAGCTACCCTCTGCTTTCTAAACATGCTCTCAAAACAAATTCACCAAACATTTTTTTATTTTCTCAACTCAAAAATTGTTTTCAAGTTAATATATCACAAAATAGATTTTTTATTTTATTGTGGGCTAAAATATGTTTTTGGTCCCCCAAAATATCCCGATTTTCCCATTTGGTCCCCCTAAATTTTTTTTTCCCAAGTGGTCCCCCAAAAATTATAACACACTTCCATTTGGTCCCTCTGTTGGTGCACCGTTTATTTTCTCTGTTAAATGCTTATGTGGCAGCTTATGTGGACCAAATAAGCCACCTAGCTTGCCTATGTGTCACATTATATGTCTTAAACCACTTTATATCAGTCATGGAAATCCAGAGAAAACCCTAACCGTCCTGCATCTAATTTTTTTCCCCTCTGTATTGTTTTCCCCTCAGTCTCCTGCATCTACAATGTCAAGCGGTAGTTATGCATCAAGTTGTGGTTTAAGGGCTATGAAGTTGACCTCCAAAACAGAGCACAATCCAGGAAAAAGATTCTGGAGATGCCCTAATTGGAAGGTATTGTGCTCTTGCCTTGTTTCTGCAGATTTTTACAAATGACTCTGACCCTTTTTGCATAATTCTTCTTAAATTTCAGAGCCCTCCCATTCAACACAGCCCACTCTTGGATTGCTTGTTTGAACTCCTTAGTAGAAGCAAACTCCATCCCTAGTTGAAATTTGAAATCTTTAGACATTTCTTCTCTTCTATATTTGATACTTTGGCTTTTGACTTCGATAAATCTCTGGATCAGAATCTGAGTCCAAGCTTTCCAAATCAATACTTCCATACCCCTCTTCAATATCAGAATTGCAAGACAGATTTGGAGGTTCATATTCCACTAGGCTTTGCCTCTAGTTTAGTTTCTGCATTTTGTAAATTCTAAACATTGTAGATGCAGGAGACTGAGGGGAAAACAATACAGAGGGGAAAAATTAGATGCAGGACGGTTAGGGTTTTCTTTGGATTTCCATGACTGATATAAAGTGGTTTAGGACAGATAATGTGACACATAGGCAGGCTAGGTGGCTTATTTGGTCCACATAAGCTGCCACATAAGCATTTAACTGAGAAAGTAAACGATGCAGTAACGGAGAGTCCAAATGGGAATGTATTATAATTTTTGGGGGACCACTTGGAAAAAAAATTTTAGGGGGACCAAATGGGAAAATCAGGATATTTTGAGGGACGAAAAACATATTTTAGCCTTTTATTGTGTTATGAAAAATATTTTTTTCAAAATTGTTTAACATAATAATATCAGAGTCTTTCATGATCAAGTGATTTGGATTGAGTTTTATAATTGTACACACTTAGAGTCCAAAATAGCTCCTACTAAGGAACTAAGCTAAATTTTTATGACATTGTTTTTTATAAGTTCATTACAAAAGCTAAAACATTTTATGAGAAATTATATATCACGAAAAATTAACAACATATTCATTAATACACTACTTAATATTAGGTGAATACTATATCATATAGGAAAAATGCGTTTATAAAATATATTACTAATAACATTTCTTAAAAAGAAATTCATTGCTCGTAATCATCTCTTTATGTCACATTATTTCACTTATTTTTGCCAAAATTTTTTGATGCATAAATTGTAATTATTATTGGCTTTTTAGAAGGAATAATTCTTGCTACTTTAATTAATATAATCAAAATTTATCTTTTCAATCTTTGCAAATTAAATTAAAGTTCAATGAAAAAAATTCTTGGCTTTTATAGCATCTCTAACCTTTGTTTGTTTTAGTAGAGTTGTTGAAGAGAGAGACGTGAGAGAGAGAGAGAATTAGAAGTGATATACGGTATCCCCTTGTTTAGTCTCTCACGAGAGAGGGAGAGATTCAACTCAGTTTGGTGGTGGGCCTCATAGATTTATGTATCTCCTTATCATAATAGAGAAATATGGGAATTGTGAATTTATTATTTTACCCTTGTGTGATTGCTCTTGACGAGAATAAATTGTTTTTTGCAAGCGTGGTTTTAGTCTTTTTCAACTTCTTACAAATCCCTCTCTCTCTCTCATTCCTCCACAATCAAACAACTATAAAAAATAATTTCTCTTCTATCTTTCTCATGTTTCTCTAATACCAAACAACCTTTAATTCTACTTAATTTCTTTACCATTTCTCTTTTCCTTATCTCTCTCTTCCTTATTTCTATCTTCCCTATTTCTCTATATAAACCAAACACATAGTAAGAGAGGATGTTTAGAAGAACTTATTTGAGTTTATTTATGATTTAAACACTTATAAATTGTTTAGATAAATTTATGAAAAGAGCTTATGACTTGCTTATATGTTATTTTTAACTTATTTCAATGAACTCCTCAATTTATGCATATGTTAAGTAACTAGTCTTTTCTTTAGTTATCACTCAGTCATTTATGTGCTTGTTATATAAGTTCTAATGTGATAAACATTATAGCATACCTACTTAGTTAAATTGTTTTTAAAATGAGATATAAAATTTAAACAACAACTCATTCAACACTTTTTCTTTCTATCTCTTTCCATCATACACCTAGCTATCACATCTCACATTTCTTTCTCTTTACTCTCTTTTCTTTCTTCCTCTCTCTATGTTGTATATCAACATGTACAAATAACATTACTCTTTTGAAATCGTACCCCAACTGCTTCCAAAGAAGAGCTTAACTAAGGGCATATGGCCGGTTTGAATACACTTTTTTTTAAAAAAAAAGTTTTAGAGGAGGAAAATACAATGAATGAAGAAGGTAAAATGAATTCATTTTCTCGGGTTCGAGTTACGAGGATGGAAAAAATTTACGCTAAAAGAACTAACCCTACCAAAAATCTTCTTCTATAAGTCAACTTAGAGCCTGTTTTGGTGAAATTTCTACAGAAGTACTTCTAGGTGAAAAAAATAGCATGAATCAAAGAAGTCAAATGCATTTAACTTCTCCGTAAGTTAAAATTACTTACTTTTGGAGAAGTTAAATGGGAGAGCTTTGGGAGTAGGTGGTCTACAAAGACTAATTTTAACTTATGAAGAAGTTAAATACATTTGACCTCTTTGATTCATGCTATTTTTTTCACCTATAAGTACTTCTGCAGAAGTTCCACCCAAATAGACTTAGTCTCTAGTCTCTATTTTTAACTTTTCTAGAAGCTCACTTATTCAATTTCTTTAAAAATAACTAAGTGTCCGTTTGGTTTAAATTTTGGACTATCCAGAATCAATTCTGCAGAATTGATTTTAAATCATTTTCGTCCAACGAACTTCGTAAAACGTGCATCATTCATCTCAACCATTTATTTCTAGAATCAATTCTACTCAATTATAAACCAAACAGACCATAATTTTAACTTATAAAAAAATTAAATTCATTTTATCTTTTTCATTTATTCTATCTTTTTTTAAAAAAATATTTCTACGTAAATTTTATCCTAATTATTCATATTGAATGAAGAGGAGCTTATATATGGTGAGGGAGTTATATTCCATTCTCATCAATCTCATGCCATGCGCGTAGAGCTTTAAAAGCTTTTTATTTATTATAAGTTAATAAATGAGGCAGAGAGAAACATCGAAGGTGCAGCCAGCCATATGTATCAGACAGAAACAGGGCTAGGAAGGTAGCTCAGCTCAGCTTAGCTTAGCTTAGCTATATGGATGCAGCAGACAGCTATGAGCAGATGCAGAAGCAGACAGAAAGACAGAAAATTAAGCAGAGAAGAAAAGCATCGTCAAGCATAACATAATAGCAGGAGAGACTAGGGACTAGAGAGCAGACCAGTACTCTATCTATAGATAGACCCTCACCTCAGCTTCTGTCTATCCATCTCTTAATTAATTTGTCCTTCATTCATTCCCCAATTTAAATATACATTATTAAACTAACTACCTAATATAATAAATAAAGGAAGAAAGAATTTGTCCCCATTCATTTAGCACATTGATTTCTAACTCTTTTAAGTTCATATAATTTAGTTCTTAAAAAATAAAAAATCCTAATATATTTTTTGATTTCTTATTTTTCTATCATAGTTTTTCATTATTTTTTTATGATGTGTCACATTTTGTGACACTGCATCACATTATTTGTCATTGGGATACAAAAGTAACATCATTGAGGTTAAGGTCTTTCAATGAAGAAGGGGAAGAAGAGAGAAAAAGGAGATATTAGAGAAGCACACGATAGTTAGAGTTGAAATCTTTCAAGCTATAAATTTGACAAAATCACATCATTTTTGTGCCACAATGAACACTTTAGTAACAAATAGTGTGACAGAGTGTCACTAAACGTGACACGTCATAAAAAAATAACAGAAAACACACAATTGGATTATAATAAAAAAAAATAAAAAATCTGGGACTATTTTGAGATTTTCTATTAAAATTACATGACTCTTAAAAAGTATTCAGTAATTCTCATTTTATGTAACTTAATTTAATTGATCATGGATGTACGATATTTTATTTATTAATGCTAATTTAATTTAACAACTGCTGACTTGAAAATATATTTCCCCTGCGTACTTACATATACTTGCACTGTCCTTTTCATTTACTTAGTGAACAGTATTTGTCATGAATTAATAGAAACATGCCTATAACCAACAAGTCAAGTATCAAACCGGCATATTAGTGAACAGTATATGTATTTTGCATATGTAATCATGATGCAATTAATAGTAAATAATAGAGTAATCAGTATTCATGTTTTACATTCACACGTCAAAATTCTATTAGATTAATTATTATTTTACTGTCGAAATTTTGCACACACTTTACTTTATAATCTTGTTAACAAACACAATCAATTTACAGATAATTATAGGAAAAAATATTTTTAGTCTCCGATTTTAGTCTCTGTAAAATATGTGAGAGTTGATTTTGGTCCCTGTAAAATATTTTTTATTTTTTTTATCCTTATAAATATTTTCCGTTTTTTATTTGGTCCCTGCCGTTAAAGTTGGATGAAAAATGGTGACATGTCAAACGGAATATACAGTCAGCTTGTTCCTACGTGGCGTTTTGTCTGCTGACTTGTATTTTCTTAAAATTGGCTAATTTTTTAAAGTGTTACACAATCAAATTTAATAAAGAAATGCTGCCCAGAGCTTAAATCCAATAACCGAGCAATGAGGGACAGCAGCATGGAGAAGAAGAGGAAAACAGAGGCGTGGCAAATGTAGAAGGATATGGCTATAAGAAGCTGAAATTTTGTGAGTGACTTTTTTAAACAAATCCAAGTCAGTATTTCCATGTAGGATAAGATGACTCTGTATGAGGTTTGCCACGTCAGTATTTTTCATCCAACTTTAACGGCATGGACTAAATAAAAAACGGAAAATATTTGTAAGGATGAAAAAAAATAAAAAAATTTTACAGGGATCAAAATCAAATCTCACATATTTTACAGGGACTAAAATGATATTTTACCCCATAATTATAATTAGAAAAAATAAATATAAAATATAAAATATGTTAAGCTATTTAGGGTCAATTTGTTCTACACTTTAAGGAGACTTGATTTTAAAAATTAATTAATGGTTGAAAAAAAATAATACACATTTTATGAAATATATATATATATATATATTTTAGATGAAAATAATTTAAATTCAACTCTATGAAATTGATTATTGATTATGAATGGTTTAAAACCAAAGGAGCACTTATATATTATATATAAGTAAAAACATCTTATCAATATATATATATATATATATATATATTCTCACTCTCTATTACTTATAGTTAAAAAGTTAATTTCTTAATTTTTTCTCCAAACAATGACATTATATTAATTATTAATTCTATTTTCTTAAAGAATGACATTAATTTAATTTTTAATTCTCTTATATTTTACTAACCATATTTAAATATGTATTTAAATATTTTATCTGAATTTAGAAGAACGGTCCAATACACAATATTCATTAGCTAGTAAATTACTATTATGTTTTGACAGAAACCAAAACCCAAGGAGCTATGCCAAAACTCTTATTAATGTATATGGCAGTATCCTATTGACAACTACTACTAAATTATTAATTTTACTCAGTCCCTGTTGCAAGATTAGGTACACCTGTTGGTACACGCTGTACAAACATTCAAGCAGAACATGGATATATATTTGACGTGCATGCGAGAATCTCAGCAAGAAGATCTATATCAATTTAAACCCTTTACTTTAACTATAATATTCCCATGACAAAGGAAAATTAAATTAATTATTCCAACCTTAATTTTCTTTGGATGTCACGATGGCCAATCACTTTATATATGCATGTCTGATTGTCTGTATAAATATAAATATAAATATGTAAAACATCAAAGCATGCTTCCACACAAATTAACATTTTTTACTTCAATTCCAAGAAAGACCTGACAATTGTCATTAACAGCACGTGTTGCTTTTAAACAGTAATTAGTATTTGTAACATATGTTTACACATAACTTAATATTAAATAATAATTTTATTATCTTTTAAATTTAAGGAGTGATCATTGTGTTTCATGCTCATGGTCTAAGTAATGCCAGATATATTGCCAAATCATCCTATAGTACCCCGTACTACAGTATCGAAGTTTTAATATAACAAAGATGATTCATGAAATATCTGTTGACAATTAATTTTTTTTATTATAAACATTTAAAAATTCATTTATCTTAACAAGTAATAAGTGAAAAACTTTAAAACAAAAATTCTAAAATTTCCTAACATCGCTCTTTTAATTTCTGTTTAATCATAATTTCATATATAATAAACACACTGTCCAAAAGCTTTGGATGCCATATATGTAACATCATTAGTACTACTAATTAACAAATCTTAATAACTTGACCGTGCATGGCTGATTACCCACCTTATTGTAGTGATCACTTACTACATCTAAGAGGCAACAGATAACATTAAATATAGAAAGGAAGGATTAAACAATAACAATAAATGTGATTTTTGTGAGATACGTACAAAAAGGAATGGAAAGTTAGAATGAATGTGAGTGCAATAATCCTAGCTAGCTGGTCCTAAAATCCTAATCTTAATTAATCTCAAGGCTATTGTACACTAAAATTCAATAAGTGTATGGAAGTGTCATTAGAGGAGATAGCCACATGTGTTTGATTAGCCACCAAGCTATTTGCTTGTCCCTGTACCTGTTGTTCCTGTCCCTCCCCTGCTCTAATTGCAAGTGTGACACACAATCTTCCATTTGGGTGGTGTATGTCCCACACTCTCAACAAACCTCCTCCACCAGAATAAGTTACAACATACCCAAGGTTCATGCACCCCAACAAACCCCTCAACCATGAACCCCTCATCCTAAACCTGCTCACGTGCTCAAATGTGTTCACGCGCCGCACTGTTCCCACACCATTCCTTTCCACTACTACAAAATTCTCATGGCTTACGTCTAACGAACTTACCACAAACCCAGCCCTCGACCCTACATCACATAACAAAGCCTCCGGGTTATTCAATTCAAAACAAACCAGCCTTGAACTTGTGCACGCTACAACAAACTCCTGATCTGTGACCCGGATTCGGCCCACGGGTTCAGTTAACTCAGTCAACATGTGCCAGCCAAGGACAGATTCAGGGTCAGTCAACGAACCTCCAACAAACACGCGCTGTTCTGTATGCGCATCCCATATCTGAAAAGACCCACCTGCATGGCCCGCGAACAGGCCCACCCACCACCTACTGGAGCCCGCGAATTCCACCAACACGCCGTTATTTACCACGTCCCCAGGGAGAGCCCGACGGGCTGTGTTAGGCCCATTTATGATTGCCACATAGATGTCACCATCCAGTCTAGCAAAGGTGAGAACTGAGTTGGTAACAACAATGCCGGATACAGCAAGTGAGAATGGGCCAAAGAGATGACCATGGCTGGACCAAAAGGTGCTAACATGGAGGTTAGTCTCCAAGTCAAATAAACGAACAGTGCCATCCACAAAACCACAAGCAAGGTGAGTGTCGGAGAGTGTGAGGCATCTGCAAATAAGTGTTTGGAGGTGGTGGTGATCTCCGCGCGTGTCTGAAGGATCAAAATCAGGCACCACAAATGAGTGTCTCCCAGTGCTGAAGTTCCTGGCCGTTCGATGCCAGAAGATATACTCCAGATGCCACGTGTCCCTCAGTCGATGTGTCACGCGCCAGATCTGTCTGGTGAGCCGCTGCCAAAGCAGTTCAGAGTGTGACACTTCTCGCCATGTTGAACAAACCTGCATATGTTAAAAATACAAATTTATTTATTATATACTACAATTATCCATCCAAAATTCAAAAGGCCAAAACTCAATTTTGTAAAAACAAATAATATTTCATGTTAAAATATTGTTTAATACATTTTTTATTCACAGTTTGGTACTCTAGAATCTCAGACAGTTGGACAATCATAAGCTTTGGTCATGTAGTAAACAGTAGCAGTATATCTATATATATAGGCACCGAAATACCAATTATTCAAAATTAAAATAATTGACTATGATCTGTGATCATATCCTAAGTTCTATACCGTGTCGTAACGATCGCGACAGATAATTTTAACTCGAAAGAAAGAAAGAAAGTGAAGTGTGTATATAACAAAGTACAATTTCAACATGCTTGATAGATATTCAGAATCAGAAGATATAGAGAAAGATATTCTATATGTACATAATTGATACCTCAAAGAGAGAGAAAGTTAAGTCAATATCAAATGAGTCAAAAGGACTAGGTTGGATTAGCCTGGCTAGGAGAACATGAGCTAATAACTAGTAGCCCTAGCTAGAACAAAAAAAAAATTAATAGAATAAATTAAATGTATGAGAATATGAAAGTGGGGAGATTGAAATTAAGAAAAAAAATAAAAAAGAAGGCATGGATGATGTCTGTAGAGATGTGGTGGTCCATAGCACAGATATGGCTAGATAACGAAACAAGTCAAAATCTTAGTTCCTGTTCATGTAGGCGTGTGTGTGAAATATAAACATGGTATCAAAAGCGTGCTTCCCCACAAACATTTCACTTTCATTTCCAATAAAGGTATAGCCAAGGCCCTGTCTTGTTCCAACCAGCGAATCTCTAGTTCTATCTACGCACACACACCACTCCAAGAATCACCCACTCAGGTTGGAAAGCCAATTTTCTAAATCATAATTAATTAAATAAATGTGAAAACACAATAAGTATAGTTTAACATATTTTCATAAAAACATAAAAAAATTGCTAATTTTAATTTAACATATATATCATAGACATTCGTACATAATTTTATCCGAACAATTACAACTAAAATATGCATGTCCCAGCTTCCAAGTCCCAACTGTGTGTAGATATCCACTTATCCCAACATATATAATAAATAATATATATACTATTTAAATTATTGGGAAAGAAAGCAAAAATTATATATAATAAGTGTGAACTGTGAACTCCTCAGACAGATACAAAAGGAATGGGGGTGTTGTCATGACAAAAGAATTGGACTCCATGTGACTTTTGGCATATATACATATGCTGCTTCTTGACCCATGTATAGATGCCATTATTATATATTATTAAATCAGGACTAATCCTTAAAATGTTTTCAAACCCTAATTGAGAAGGTACTAAAGTTTTCCATGCATTTATAAACAATACCACTAATTAATGTAACCCATGAATCTCTTTAGGGTAAGAATGTAAGTAGTTTTCCATTGCTAGAAAGTAAAGTACTTGACTGACTAGTTTAATTATGCAAGCTTGTTCTAAAAATTGTAATAGTTTTTCTTTAGGGCAAAATTCAAGTACAGAGAAAAAAATTGGTGAGGGCACACATTTTGAACACAAAGGAGTGATTGAAGAAAGTGGATCTACTTCGTACAATAGCTAATATTCTTAATAATATTATTAAAAAAATGGTGTGCTCACAAAATATGCAACCAAACAAACAGCTGAAACTGTAGCTGGAAAAATTAAAAAAAAAATAAAATTGTATACTTTCAATGCTCTAACTATATATGGAAATGGTAGACTCGCAAGGACACGAGTAATGAGACATAAATCACTATATATGTTTCCCTCCTTATGTTATTTAAGAAAGCAATCCTTATGAAACAAAGTAAAAAGCTACTATATACATATTTTTAGATAGAAAGGCATGCAATGGATCTTGTAGGCTAGAAAAAGCTCAGTCAAAAAGGAATCATGCCAAGAAAGGGAAACAGCAAATTCGAAGCCAATGTAAACCTTTTCATTGGATATCAAAAGGAGGTCCAAACTAGACATTTTTAAAGAACAACAACATTGCCAAGAAGGAAAAAAAAATAAAAACACACCCCTTTTTCTGAAAGGGACACACATTTAGTTTGGAAAATGACATGCGTAAAAGTAGCTGCTTTCACGGAACAGTTCCTTCTAGGATGCTTGAAAGCATAAACCTAAATCCTAATCCATTGAGTTCACATCAATGTATAAATAACACTATAACCCCAAAGTTAATTTAAATAAAATAAATATATAATTAAAATAATAAATTAAAAAAAAAAAAAGAATCTGCATCTGCAGGATGCAATGCATCATGTTTGACTTGACCAATATTTTGTCCAGTTTCAGAAACTGAAAAAGCTATCTCATAGCTGTGGATTCTACAGATCACACAAATCTTGAGATTTAGCATGTCAAAATAAAAAACAACCCATGTGAATGTGATCATAAATTATAAATTTTTTTTAATTAACACTCATGAGTTACCAGTACAATAGAAGGAGAGAAAAGAAGAAAAAAAATTAATAAAAAAAAGTTGTTATTAAATGTTACTTATTACCTGAAAAACAATGGCAAGTGCAGAAGCAGCAGCAAGAGGACCATGGAAATGAGCAGCATGGATAGCAACTTGGGTGGCTAATAATTCCACAACAGGTTCAGGCCAGACCTCATTCATAGCACGTTGACGAGAGGAAGAAGGGCCTTCAAAATCAGTGTTATTCCTCCTCCTTGTGGTAGGACTAGGAGGAGCAACATTGGATGCAGCATCATGATGATGATCATGAGATGACGAAGAAGGAGAAGAAGAAGAAGAAGACATGAGTGAAGTGAAGGTATAAAAGTGGGAAGGGAAGGAGGGTAGCTAGGACCGGAAAGGAACAAGGACAAAAAGGTTGGAGATAAGGACACAAAGTGAGGGACCCAAAAGGGAGGGGTCTGGGAATTCTTGGTTATATGTGTATAGCAATTAACTCGCTTTTAAAATCTCTGATACAGGTTTTTCTCTATTGGTTTATACTCGTTAATTTAAATATTATTATAATATTCAACCCCCCTTTTTTTATATTTATTTTATCTTAAATTATAAAAAAAAAATACAACACTCCATATTTTTACATTTTTTTAATTCT
Source organism: Sesbania bispinosa (assembly GCA_026901365.1). Taxonomy (NCBI): domain Eukaryota; kingdom Viridiplantae; phylum Streptophyta; class Magnoliopsida; order Fabales; family Fabaceae; genus Sesbania; species Sesbania bispinosa. The sequence goes on along the minus strand of QLOH01000199.1, from coordinate 1,132,775 downwards.
TTAGTCGATTGATGTCAGCAGCTAGCATTTCTTAACGACTAGACGGACCTATAAGCCCTGCAATGCAAGGACAGCTGTGAGTTGGTTTTCTTTTCAAACTAGTAGCTAAGCTATTATAATAATAATAATAACTCAGAAACGCTGGTTTTTGTTTCAATTTGATGTAGCTTCAGGTGTTTTTAAAGATTCAAAGGCTAGCTAAGCTACTTGTGTAATATGTAGTAGTGGTCCTCCTCAAACTGCCTTCATTTACATTTTTTTCCATTTTTTCTTTTTGTTAATGTTCGACTTTTCTCTTTAGGTGGATATTTCGCTTATAATTATTGATTAGGTCCACTTTTCTAATAATGAAATTTACTTTAAAATAAATACTCACATAACACTCATACATCCCTCAGTCAAGTACTTTAAAATTAAAAATTGAACTCTGGACCATTTATTCATATAACCTTTAATATTATATCATAACTCAGTTATCCTAAAAACTTAAAAGTTATTAGGATGAGGGACGAATTTTATATAATATATTTTTACACATCACATGATAAAAATAAATTTAAAAAATAATTAAAAATATAAGATACGATAAATTACAATGTTTAAAAAATTAATAAAAATATTATTATAAAATGCATTAAATGAAAAATATAATATAAAAATGTGTTCTAATAAAAAGTTATATAATATAAAAAATGTGCTAATTATAGTAATTGGAGTGATCATAGACAATAAAGATAAAGTGTAAGAATTCAATAGTTATAAGTTATAACATATAATTAATTAATAAAATAATTATATTTATTAATTACTTTAAAATTGATATTCATACCATGCTTTTACAATAAAGCTTATAGTGTGATATTTATTTTTCTGTCAAAAATATAATTTTAAAAGAGGAAATAGTTAAAAAATAATTTTTGCTTTGTAAAAATGTTATCATTTGTATTACATAGATGGTTAAAATGTTAATATATAAAATAATATATATATATATAATATTTTGAATTGATTGTTTCTTTAATGTAGTATATTAATACATTTCAATTAAATGTATGTTTCCTTTTCAAATAATTTTTTTCACATGCCAAATTAGAGAGTAAATGTCAAAGTAAAAGTACAATTGTCAAAGTCAAAAGCATAGTCAAGGTAAGCTTTTATATATATATATATATATATAAAATAATTATATTATATAAGAATAAATCAATGTGTTTTTAAATTGTTAAATTAATTATAATGTATTTTTTCATATTTTACTATTTGAATAATCAATACATATGTATTACTTTTTTTAATTTTTATATTTTCTATTTTGATTTCTTTATTATTAAATCTGCAAGCTAATCCACGGGTTAAACGAATTGGATGGAGACCACTTAAAACCTAGTTTTGTTAACTCTGCGATTAGTTTAGTCTAGTTCATTTATGCATTGTTTGGTTACTATGATTTCATGAAGAGATAGTTTGTGGGTATTTGGCACATCAACATTGTTTGGTTGCTTTAAGAGGGAGAGTTGAGAGGAAATGATTAAGTGGGGTCCACACTTATTTTTTTTCTCCTAGGAGAGAAATAGGGTGAAATTATTAAATGACAATTTTGTCCTTGTATAAATTGAATATATTTTCATTTTAAGGACATTTTTGTCTTTTTAGCTATTTATAAATCTCTATCTCCTTTATTTCTCCACAACCAAACAAATATCAAAATTAATTTTTCTTATATCTCTCTCCTATTTCTCTTAAACCAAACAACATTTATTTCTACCCAAATTCACCATACTTTCTCTCTTCTCTATCTCTCTCTCCCTTATTCCTCTACTTAAACCAAACAGAGGGTTAGTTATGGATTAACAGAGATAGAGTTTACAAAAATCAGATTGAACCGAATCATCTCTATGGGAGAAAGTGAAGAGGTTGTTAGAAGAAGGGATGTCTTTGTACTCTTGAGTGTTAATATGCATTGGACAAAAATTTATACCTTCATTTTAGTAAGGGACAATATTTTGAATTTTTATTTTGTACCTTATCCCTTATTTTGTTCTATCCCTAGAGCATTTTTTAAAATCAAATATGAAACAAATAATTTTGTGCTCGATAATCCCTTAATTTTGTACAAATCAAATCAACCCTATCAGTTATATGTAAGAATAGTGTATTAAAGAGAGAAATAAAAAAATTTCTGAATATAATAAAAAAGATTAAAAAGTGTTGAAAAAAATATCTGTAAAATCATAACCCTTTTATCGACAATATTTTTTTATCACAACCCTTTTATCATTTGTTATCGACAATATATATTCTTTTTGTGAAAGATTCAAGGGTGGACCAAAAATAATTTGGTCCACCTAGTCCAATTTATATTTTTTTTTTACTAAAGGTGAATCAATAATTATGTTTTTTATTAAATAATTTTTATATGACTATTTGAGTTTAATTTAAGGGAAAATATGAGTTTACACTACAGTCTATTCTAGTTTTATTGAGTACCTATCAATTAAAAGTTGAGAGGATAAATTTTTACATTACATAATACTATCGATTTAAATTTTTATTTTTTAAATGCAATCTCGATCTACTTTCTTTCTTTTTTTCAAGACTCCTAAATGTATCATTTCTCATCTTCAATCTTTATTTAATAATTTTCTTTGGGGAGGGGATGATGAATATAAGAAAATAGTGTGGGTTGCTTGGGATGATATTTGTAAATCAAAATAGCAGAGGGGTTGGGTTTAAGGGATTTGAGAGCTTTTAATTTAGCTCATCTAGGGAAGTGGAGATGGCGTCTTGTAGTGGAGAGAGGTAGTTTTTGGAATAAGGTGTTAACGTCTATTTATGGTGTGTCTCAAGCTAAAAGGGAGGGTAGTTGGTTCTAGGTGGTGGTCTGACCTGTGGAGTATTGATGAGGGGGAAAATTTGTCCGTTGATTGGTTTTCCAATACATGTCATAAAGTTGTGGGGAATGAGAGGTTTGTGTCTTTTTGGAGGGATGCCTGGTGTTCTCCTATTCCTTTTTGTGAGCGATATAGTAGGTTATTCTCTATCACTTCTAATAAGGAAATATCGGTTGCTGATATAATTGAGAGAACAGACGGTGGTATTGAGTGGAAGTGGGGTTGGCGAAGACAATTATTTCAATAGGAGTTGGCACAACTATCTTTGCTTTTGCTAGATTTACCTATGATTCAGGTTAATGACAGGACTGGGGACTCTTGGCATTGGAAAGCTGACCCAAAAGGTCTTTATTTAGTCCATTCGGCTTATCATGTCATTGTTAATGATTCAATTTATGCAAATATACCTATGCATAAGTTTATCTGGTGTAAGTTGGTGCCTTCAAAGGTTTCTTGTTTTGCATGGAGGGTGATGTTGGATAGGATTCCTACAAAACTTAACTTATTGAAGAGGAATATTTTACAACATTCAGGTGTTGGGTGTTTGTGGTGTGGACATGGAATGAAAACTTCACAACATATTTTCTTTGAGTGCTCTTATGCTTATCACATGTGGATGCTTTGTTTGGATTGGTGTGGGTTGCATTCTATATTTCACAATTCTTTTCTCTCGCATTTTGAGCAATTCTTGGGACTTCTTAATTGTAGTTCTAAAGATCGGTATAGGTGGGCGGTAATCTGGCTATCTGTCCTTTGGAGTTTATGGTTGGCTAGAACTGAGGTTGTTTCTTCAAATAATATTCTGCCTCCTTCCGATTTATTTGATCTAATAAAATTGCGTTTATGGAAGTGGCTCAAAGCCAAGGATCACAATTTTCATTGTCAATACTCTTCTCGGTTAGGAGCACCTACTGTCTGCATCAACTCTGGTATGGAGCCTTGCTGATTGTTTGCTGTTCTTTAATTGTCACATTAAAATATTGATTGATCTTTGGGCGGTGCTTTGCTGTTTTGATGGATTTTTTCAAGTAATAGGTGATGGCTTATGTTCTACTGTTTGGAGCTCTTTTTAGGTGTGCATCTAATTCCGACATGTTTCAATCCCCCTTGCATTTTCTTGCCTATAAGGGGATTAGTTTCTTCATTGGTGGTTTACTTCATAGGATTATGACCTTGGTTTCATTGGTTTCCTTTTTTGGTGTCTTTTACATTATTTTTATTCTTTTGTCCTATATTGGGTTTGAGCACCCCTAGTGCTCTATTCAATGAAATTTTGCTTAATAAAAAAAATTAAAAATCAGTTTAATATCAATTATTAATAAAATGAGAGTTGAATTTGATAATTAAGAATTTAAATTAATATATTTTTTACCACATGAATCATGGTCCACCCTAGACAAACTTTTTTTTTCATGAACCTTAAACTATTACATTTGCAAATCAACTTTTTAATTCGGTTCAATTGATGAAGAGTGTTTGTATAAAATTTTGTCATTGCCCCCTGATGTTTAACTTGAGGCAGAATCTAATAAGAAGTTAACTTTTATTTCACTCAATATCCAATAGCATTCAGATTTAAATTATAAAGTTAATTAAAACAAATCCTGATATTAATAACAACCATGTACCATTTAGTATTTTACACTACAACATATTTAACATTTAGCAACATTTGAAAAATGTTGTTAAATTACAAAAAAAATGTCACTAATTCATTTTAGCAACATTTTATCAAATGTTGTATAAAGTCTATGTTGCTAAAGGCTTTTAGTAACATTTTAACATATTAATGGCAACATTCTAAAAATATTGCTAATTTGTATTTTTTGTAACATTTAAAAAATATTGCTAACGTATCTTCCTTGCAACATTTACAAAATCTTACTAGTATATTTTTTTGTAATATGAAAAAGTGTGTTAATTAATTTGTTTTGCGTAACATTTTTTAAATTTATCAATTAAATATATAATTCATTTTTAATAGATATTAGATAATTCTTTTGACAACGTAAAATGAATTATATGAAAAAGGGAGAATAAAAAATTTTGTATTAGACTTTTCTAAAATTTTTAATGGTCTACTTTATTATCAAATGAGTGAATAAAGATAGTTTTCAAGTAAATTTTGTTAATAAACATGAAACGATGTCGTCTTAACAAAATACAATATGTCATTCATAAATGTAACTAATTCAGGAATTTCATACCCAAACTAAGTATAACCAAGCAAAATATTATGGATTTATTATCCCAAATCTAACATAAATCTATTATCCTTGATCTGTAATATGGCAACAATGTGATACTCTTTGGGGGTGGGCAGGAACCAATCCATAGTAAGTTTTCCCCAAATGAATGTCAAGTGAGTCATAAGTGTAACAAAATTTAATCCGTGAATGTAATTATTCGCTATTCGCTATTATTGTCAAACAAACATGCAGACCTATGAAAGAGTAACCAATAGCATTTAAAGTTAAATTAAAGTTAATTAGAACAAGGGTTTTTTTAACATGTGCAACCCTAAAAGTTGTAATTTTTAATAAATCTTTCCACTTTTATTTTCTTATTCTATGTAAGATTGCACATGTTAAAAAAATCGTTAAAAAAAATCCTGATATTAATAACAAGCACGTACCATTTAGTATTTTAATTAGCTTTCGCTTTGACTTGTTTATGAAAAAGAAACTCACCATTGAGCTATATTTTCTGCTTGATTTGATCAATAAATGGCAATCATTTCTCTTTATAAAAATTATCCACTTTTTGATAAAATGTTTTTTTTCCCAACAAGACATATGAAGTGCTGGCTTGGAATGTAGTGTAACCGGAGAAGTGGGGTTGAGGTGCGAATCTTATCCACCAATTTCCTGGGAAGGTTCAATGCAACATGATCTTGAGCTCTACACGGGCTGATAAAAACAAATTTCAGTCATAATTCATAATATATATTATCTCTTATAAATAAAACCCTCTAGATATATAACCATTTTGTCATATCATCCTAAACTCAGTGAGGTTCAATGTTCAAAAGGATTAATGAACGTCTAAAAAGTTGATTAGGCTCTGATGTTAGCTATAAGTGAGTGAAATGTTTGTCAAATAACATCCCATTCTATACTTTTGATGAACACAGATTTCGTGCCTCTTTGGTTTAGATTTTTCAAGGTGCAAAATTAATATCATGATCACAAAATTAATTTTAAATTATTTTTAATAAATATATTTTGTAAAGTGTGCATATATCATTTTAAATCATTTATTCTAAAATTAATTTTATTTTATCAATGATAAATCAAACAGACCTTTTCTTAGCTCCTCTAATAGAGTACATTATTTAGCCTTGCTTTTCACACTGGTGTATATTTGATTTAGCGTTAAAAATTAACAAATTTCAATTTATACTTCTCAATGTAATTATTTCTGATATTGAAAACGTGAATTTATCCCATTCCAAACTTAGGGCCTGTTTGTTTTGCATTTTCATTTCCTGTTTCCTGTTTTCTGGAATTTTACAAAGGAAAAACTAAAAATGCTGAAAACAAAAATTTACTGTTTCCAACATTTCCAGTTTTTCCTTTATAAAATTTCAGAAAACAGAAAATAAAATGAAAAAAAAAAATTGAAACATGAAATGAAAATGTAAAACAATCATGCCCTTATCTTTTTCACTTATCATTCAAGGAGAGCACAATATTAGTGAATTAATGTTGCCTTTTCTTTATCTTTTCCAAGTAGAGAAAAATCTTGGATGTTTAGAGCAATAAGCGCTAAAACTAAAGTGAGCGTGAATTTACTGTCCCTCATTTTTGTGCCACTATTATGACCAGTACATATGATTTCAATGATTATTATCCATCCAAAACCGACTCTCTAGAGTATAGAATCTAGAGAGAAAAGGTAATACTTTCCAATGATGGTTTCATTTTGCTGATATTAGACTTTTTTTTCTTATAGAACATTTTTTTTTAAATAAAGTATAAAGAATAGAATAAGGGATATTTCTTCCCTTTAAACATTAAATAATGTCTCACATTTAAATTTTATCGATGAAAAAAATTCACATGAAAAACAATAATCTCATTATAATGTGAATGTTCTGATTGGAAAAGGAGGGGGAAAACATAATAAATTTGCAACTCTAAGGGCCAACAACCTTCATTTTTTCTCCATTGCTTGAGTTTTTCTCGAGTAAAGTAAAGGGTTGATTAAACAAATGTGTAATGCCCCTAGTTTTTGTGCACCTTGCTTTACTTATGGAATGAGGTTCAAGCGAATGTTACTATTAACCTTTAGAAAGAAAAAAGAGTTGGACCTTTTTACTCATTCAAGTCCGTTATTGGACCTGGTCTCCTCAATTTTACATCATTACAAAATCTTCGTGAAGTCAAGATTCTAATCCCATCAACTTTACCTTTTCTGCTTTGAAACTTTTGAATAGAATAATACTTTTACTCTTTGCTCTCTTTGTCCCCGTTTATCTTAAATTTTCTATTTAAGGGGATAAAGTATTTTTAGTACTTATATTAAGGTTTCATTTGACATCATTGCTGCAAAAATTATAATCTTTAATTTGCTTAACGAAAAAAATAAAAATTTCATAGATCATTTTTAAAACATTATGGTAGCGTTTGGTAGTGGAACGAGACAGAACAAAATAGAACAGAACAATAATGTATTCATAACCGTGTTTGGTAACAGTAGAACAGAACGGAATCATGTGTTCTATTATACGTTTGGTGCTTGTTGAACAGAACAGAACACCATGTTTAATTACATATATATCCCTATCTTGTTTAATGTTTGATTGAGTATAAAAAATTAAACAGAATAAAATACAACATTTTTTTACATTTGCTATTTTATGACTATTATTATATAATATTCTTAAAAGTTATTAATATATTAATATTTATATTTTATAAAATATTTTATAATTATTTTCTAAATACGTAAATATGAAATATTTGATAAAATATAATTAACTTAAATATATATTACTATATAAAAAAAGTTTCAAATAAAAAAAATTAGACAACAAATCCAATAGCCACACAAACTAAATTTACTAAAAAACAATAATTTACTTGTTGATATATATATATATATATATATTAACGTTGATTTGAATGGTCCAACATCCTCTTTATTTGAATGGGGAAAAGAACAGTAATTCAAATAATGTAAATAGCAAAACACAATAATTCAAATGATGCAAATAGCAAAGCAAAAGAAAAAAAAAATGTTTTGTCCTTGTGTGCAGTGGGAGCAACGAACAGTGCGGGGAGAGTGAAAAAGGAGCAGCAAACAGTGTAGGGCGAAAAAAATTGCGGCAAGGGTTTTGTTTTTTAGTTGGGTGTGCAGTGAAAGAGTTATAAAGATAAGGAGTGGTAATTTTGTCATTAAAAATGTTTAATAAAATGTCTTGTTCCGTTCCAGTTGGTTCCACCTTTTTTTAGGGAACAAAAGTGTTCCACTATTTTAATCATTTGTCCCGTTTTGTTCTCCCTTTTAATTTCATCAAACAGGAACAGAACTTATATGTCTCGTTCTGTTCCGTTCTGAAGTGTCTACCAAACACTACCTATGTGAAGGAAAAAGGGGAAAAAGGAATGCTTCTTGTATTGATTTGATTGATGATATTACACTGATAGCTAAGCAAAATATACAAGAGCTAACAGCAGAAATACAGCTAGCTAACAAACAGAAAATACAGCAACAGAAAACTAACTCTAACAAACAAAGAGCTAAGTTAACGGCTAACTACTCTAACTGCTAACTAACTCTGTTTTACATTTCCTTCTTCTACTTTCTCCAATACCCCCGCAAGCTGGAGAGTATATATTAAGGACTCCCAGCTTGGATAAAATATAGGTAAAAGAAGTAGGTTCCAAGGGTTTAGTAAGGATGTCAGCCAATTGTTCAGTGGAGCGAATGGGTAGTAAATGGAACAATTTAGCTTGAAGCTTCTCACGAACAATATGGCAGTCAAGCTCAATGTGTTTGGTGCGCTCATGGAAAACAGGGTTAGTAGCAATGTGTCTAACTGATTGATTATCACAATATAAAAAAGTAGGGGAAATAAAAGGAATAACAAAATCATGGAGAAGATAAGTGAGCCATTGGAGTTCACAAACTGTATTGGCTAAAGCACGGTATTCTGTGTGACACCCTTCTACCCCATACTCTTATACAATTAATTAGTCGAAATATTTTTTTCAAAAGCAGTATCCCTCAACGGGTAAAAAGGTTCACATATCTCTTCATTTAAAAACCTTATTCATTGTAAAACAACTTAATTAAAATAAAAGTAGAACTCAAAGGTTTTCAAAATACACAAGCAGCGGAACCTCCAAATTATCAATAATTAAAACATCCTACTCGCCATGTAAGGCATTTAAAAGTTTACGAAAATACTCCTAATCTAGAAACATATTAAAACATCCCGAAAACACCCTAATGTCACATCTATCAGAGCATACCCTTTCAATCATAGTCGACACCAATCGTGTCCTCCTCAACACCTGTAAAATATATCCACAGAATACGGTGAGGAAAAAGAATACTACCTATACATACACATAGAGAATACCCCTCCTCACCCACAACATCATTACATCATGTCATCAATACATTAAATCACCAATAAATAACATTCATCTAACTCAACATATATTTAATCATCTATATCAACATATACATGTCATACCATCATTCCTATTTTTAACGCATAGATACATCGATTATACATTCACCAAGCTCATCATCATCGTAACATCATTCATATATCATCATATAGTTCTCATACCATCATTCACCCAAGTAATCATATATTCTATTCTTACACATAATACTCATTATCATCAATCATCATTTAATAACACAATTTCGTCATCATATATCACACACCAATACTCCTCTCATCATCTACCCAAAGATCATGACTTAGAACTCCACACAATGGGTGCACCTCGTCAATCACTCTAGTTAGTACCAAGATAATCTACCGGTGTTACCACACACTATCCGATAGGTTGTACCCCCTCTATGGGCCCGCACAACGACATTCGACCTTAGGTTGTACCCCCTCTATGGGCTCGTGCATCGAACGCCCCGTCTTGGTCCCCTGAGTTGTACCCCCTCTATGGGCCCGCACAACTCAGTTCACCTCCCGAATTGTACCCCCTCTATGGGCCCGCACAATTCAGGTCTCATCACATGTGCTCAAGGCATCTCTCCTAAGTTGTACCCCCTCTATGGGCCCGCACAACTTAGATAACATCATCATCAAAAGGTGATATACACCATCATCATAAATCATCATTATCATGCATTAACATGCTCATCATCAAACATCATCATTATAATGTGATATACACTTATCATCATCATCATACATCAATATGCTCATCATTAAACATCATAATAAGGTGATATACACCGACATCATTATCATCATCACACTCATCATCAATTATCATCATAATACATCATCACACTCATAATCAAATATCATCATTATTCATCATCATAAGCATCGTAATCCTCATCAAACATCATTAATCATCAACACCATACTCATTATAAAGTACTCTCAAACAACATCAATCATCATCAAACAGTTAGGATCTCAAAATCCACTCTGGTAATCGATTACCAACCTCTAGTAATCGATTACCCGTAAACAAGGTCTCTGGTAATCGATTACAACCACCTTGTAATCGATTACCTGCAAGCAAGCTCTCTGGTAATCGATTACAGCACCCCTGTAATCGATCACCCGCAAACAAACTCTCGGGTAATCGATTACAGCACCCCTGTAATCGATTACCAGCAAGCCAACAGTGCTTCTGGGTTGCCCAGAACACTCTGGTAATCGATTACCACATCTGGTAATCGATTACCCGCGACGCAGATTGCATATTTCACGATTTCTCACCTCTCTAAACTCATCCCATCAATCCCTAATCAGTCTTTTTCATCTAATCATCATTCATACTCATTAATAACATCAAATAATCAATAAATCATCAATCTATTACAGATTATACCATCAATTCATCAAAATCCCAATTTCTCAATCCCTAATCACCCCTTTTTCAATTATCTTCAATATCATCTTTACTCTCATTCAATAATTCATCAATACACAAACAATAAATCATCAATTACCAGATTATATCATCATTCTCAGTTATTCATTCATAAATTCGAATTATACATCTTAGATTACTACCCAAGTACCCCCTACATGCATATACAGGCAATACCCTCTCCCCCACCGTACCTTAGAGTTGACGATCATAAACGAAAAGATAGAACTCCCTTGCTAATCTACTCTGCGGTACCTTCTCCTTGTGGAATCGTTTCTCCCCTCCTTAAGGTTTCACTCTCTAACGTTTTGAAAAATAAGGATTAGGGTGAATTGGTGACCCCTCCTTACTTAAATACTTAACTGGGTTGGAACCACCCTCAACACACTCATTCTTATTTTATTAAATAACATTATTCATAAAAATATTAATATTACTAATGCTATATTTTATTCCTCTCATTTAATCAATTAAAATAATAATACTATTTTTTCTTCTTTTTCTTTTATTTTATTTATTCATTTATATTAGGAATTATTAGGATATTATAGAGTCCTTACCCATCTATATTCAAATTTAAATTCAAATCTTATAATTAAATCTTATCCTAAATTGTATTGATTCTTATCCTTAATCCTCGTGATCACAATATCCCTATTTAGAATCTGATCTTAATTTAAAATACTAACCACATCTCTCTCGTAAGATTATCATTATTAATCCTGATATTATTTTATTAATATAATAATTACTATATTTATAACAATTAATGTTAATTGTAATCTTATGATTTATCTCTTAATAATATTATCATTATATTCAATATGACCATATTTGATTAAGATCCTAATAATCTAACATCACTCCTACTATTTACAATATTATATTATTATTATCTCATAAATACAGGTATATTAATATTTACTATTATTAATGTGTAACTTCTATTTTTACAGCTAACGTTATCGAAATATAATTATACGTATTTAAATTATATTTCTAAATTTTCTAAATTTTGGGATGTTACATTCTGCTTCAGATGAGGAACTGGAAATGGTGGATTGCTTCTTGCATTTCCAAGAAATCAGAGAATCTCCAAGGAAAATGCAGTAACCAGAAACAGAACGGCGAGAAGTGCGGCAAGAACCTCAATCTGAGTCGCTAAAAGCCTTTAGTTGTAATGTAGATTGTTCAGGGTAGAAGAGACCTTGACCAGGATTTCCTTTGAGATACCGAAGAACACAGGTGGCTGCCATGTAGTGAGCATTGGAAGGAGAAGAAATGTATTGACTTAATTGCTGCACAGCAAATGAAATGTCCGGTCTGGTTGTGGTGAGATAGAGAAGCTTGCCAACAAGTCTTCTATAACCAGTTGGGTCAGCATAAGGAGTACTGTCAGATTGTGAAAGTTTGTTTGCTTTAACCATAGGTGTTTGAGAAGGATTGGCTGCAAGAAAACCAACATCAGAAAGTAAGTCCAATGTATATTTTCGTTGAGAAAGATGAATACCAGGGTGTGACCGAGCCACTTCTAAACCCAGAAATTATTTGAGGTGACCAAGATCTTTGATTTTAAATTGAGCATCTAAAATGCCTTTTATGGAAGCAATTTCAATAGAATCAGTACCACCAATAATTAAATCATCAATATAGACAAGTATCACAGTGAAATGATTGTCAATGTGCTTAGTAAAAAGAGAGTGATCATTAGGTGATTGTTTGTAATTCATGGTTTGAAGAAAATTAGACAATTTGGCAAACCATTGCCTACTAGCTTGTTTTAAGCCATACAAGGATTTGTGTAATTTGCAAACAAGATTAGGCTTAGCAGGAAAAAAAACCTTGTGGGATTTGCATATACACTTCTTCATTTAAATCTCCATGAAGGAAAGCATTATTAATGTCAAGTTGATGAAGTTCCCATTTTTTACAAGAAGCAATAGCGAGAAGCATTCTCACAGTAGTTAACTTTGCAACAGGAGCAAAAGTATCAAAATAATCTAATCCTTCAATTTGATTGTATCCCTTTGCCACCAGACGGGCTTTATATCTTTCAATAGATCCATCAGACTTATATTTTATTTTATAGACCCATTTAGAGCCAATAGGAACCTTACCAGGGGGAAGATTAACCAAAGACCAAGTCCCATTTTGATGCAAAGCATTCAATTCATTTTGCATAACCTTAATCCAATGTTCAGATTTAATGGCTTCTGAATAGTTCTTTGGTTCAATTAGAGAAGGGATAGTAAGGGCATAATGTGCATGTGTAGAAGAAAGATTGCTATAAGAAAGAACAGTATGAAGAGGATACCTGACATTTTTAGAGGTAGAAGTATCATGACCAATAAGCAAACTACGATGATAGTCAGTAAGATAACCAAGTGGATGTCTAGCTCTAGTAGATCTCCTTATTGGTGTAGGAGCAGCATCAGGTGAGTTGCATTCTGATGGAACTTGAAACTCATCAAAAGAATCATCATCATGGTGTATGTGATTATTATGATTATTGGAAATAGGGGTACCATCGAGTAAGAAATCAAAATTATTTGTGCTAGTAACATTGTGATCAAGATCAGAAACAAAAACTTTATCATGAAAAGGAAAAATATCCTCATAAAATAAAACATTTCCAGAAATAAAAATGTTTCTGGTGGTGATATCCATCACAAGGTACCCTTTAGTGCCATGCTTGATGCCTAGAAAAATTCCTTTTGAGGCTCTAGGATCAAGTTTGTTTCTATTTTGAGATATATGATAAGTGAAAATCATATGATAAATTAGAGCACTTTTTAGTTCACTTATCAAGGATAAAATGGTATTTTTGCCCCAGTTTAATCCCTTTTATTAAATATTAGATAAATTGTATTTATTAATCTAAGATTTGAATTTGATGCTATTTTGATAGAAACATTGCTAATTTTTGCAGGATATTGCAAAGATTTGATTTGAAGGAAAGATGGCATTAAATGAGGGAGATATCTGCAAGATTTGAGTTTGATTTAAGACATTTAATAAAGATTTGAAGAAGATTTGAGCCAATTAATGAGGAGATCATTGTCAATCAAACAAGGATTCTGCAGACAAGCTTCCCAAATAAATCAAAGATGCTCAATAAATGCAAGGATTTCATCAAGAAAAGGGAAACAAGGAAAGATAAATCAACCAAAACCAGTCTCAGGGAGAGATCAAGTTAAAAAGAGATAGTTTGAAGCCGCAGGACGCATTCTGCGCTTCAACCTGCGCTGTAGCGCAGGGTGAAGCGCAAGTTACGAAGATTCTTGCCCTGTTGCCGTTTTTAGATAGATTTCTCCCCAATTTCCTTTATCTTTCCTTAGCCTATAAATAGGACCTCATTGCACCAGATCAAGGTGTGCACAATTATTGTAATTCATTCATATTTTAGTGATGATGCACCAGAGCTAATTTTAGAGTAGGAAAGGAGGAGCGCTTCACAAGGATTGAAGATGGTGACAGCATCTTCGGTGGTTTGTATGGCTACCTTGTGTAGTTAACTCTCCATTAGGATTGAATGTAATTGATTCTACCCTCAAGTGTATGTAAACTCTATTTTATTATTTCTTGAGCTCTCTGTCTATAATATTGGTAATCTTATTTTGTGCTTAATTCCTAACTTTCGCGCTTGCGCCGGAGTTATAGGCTAGTTTCGACTAGGATTGAGGATGGGGGAGCGGATTCTGAAGAAACCCAAACTCTGATTGAATAAGAGGACTCGATACTCTGTGACCGACACATGAGCGTTACTAATAAGCGATGGGTAGTGACAGTACTCTAGCGAAGGGCGTTTACAGGATTAGGCCTTAGTATCAATAGCAAATGATTAGTTGATTGTCAATCCAGGACCGACACATAGATGTATCCTGATGAGTGATGGGTAGTGTGAGTACTCTAATGAAGGTGCGTCTACTGGATTAGGCCTCGCTTATCAATTAGTTCTTTTACAAACGAAATAAAGAAAATAAAATAAGCCGAGGGTAAGTCTGTCGCTTGGGAGAACCCGCATGGATTATCTTTGAGTGTGAGTGGCGCCTGGTAACTCGGGGTCATAAGCAATATAGTTTGTCTACAGTATTATAGAGTAAACCTAAAATAATAAATAGTTTTTACATGCACAAAGGGTGTGATGATATGAAGTTCAATCCTAATCCAAGTATAGTGTCTCTAACTCTTCCTTTCTAATTTAAGGGGTGTATTGGTTTAGGATTTCAAACGATTTTAAAAGACTTTTTCCGGGTAAAAAAGTCTGTTGGTATTCAATCAGGATTTTCTATCACTTAAAAACAATCCACTAGTATTCAATCTAGATTTTCAAGACTTTAAAAAGAGTCTGTTAAAATCCATTGATATTTGTTTGAGATTTCCTAGAACTTAAAAACAATCCATAGGTATTAGAAAATATAAGGATTTTAAGGGATTCTTTTATTACATGGATTTTGAGTGACTTTTTAGTAGTATCTATAAATACCAAATCCATCAAACAATCCCACCCAAATTGAAAGGATTTCTGAACGTGACTTTTCAAGTGCTTCATTCTCCAACAAGCACAAAGTCACATAACCTTTCTTTCTCTCTCTCACCTCTTCTCCCAACAAAACTGAAAAGTCCTAAAAATGACTAACTAACTTGCTAAAATTCTGAACAGATTTATTTATAGAGTTTCTGTTAGTTTCGTGTCCTTACATATGATCCTGCCATGTTCCCACACGAACATGGCAGAGAGCAATCTATTATTCGGTGCAGACCTTGTCCTCACATATCAAAGGTGTTGTTCCTACACACACAAGTTAGAAGGCAATCTTCTTAATTGGCTTCTCATATGTCCCAAATCTCACTGCTTTGTCCCTTCAAGAACTTCAAAATGCTTCTTCTTAAAACTTTTTTTCTTCTTTTTCATACAATTCCTATAAAAACACCAAATCAATGAACAATTAGAACAAAACTACTAATATTTACTATAATCACCTAAAACAACAACAAAATCAATTTTATACAATTTTAAACTACAATTTCACAAAGTTAACAACCTAAACAACTAAAAATTACCTATAATTAACCTATAAATCTACTACTAATGTGGATTTATCAGTAGCCAAATATTTTGGGCCGAAGCCAAGCTCATTTTAGGCTTACTATGGATCGAAGTCAGGATTGATTAATTAGGGTTTGGTGGCCAAAGGCCAAATTCGTTCTCTGTGCTGTTAAAGAAATGAGTTGAGGGAGGTTGGGATGAAGTCCTTGGCTTCCTCTAGCTTCCTCCTTGCTCCAAAGGCATGTTTCTCTCTAAAACCCTCTCTCTCTATGGTGAAAGGAACGGAAGAAAAATGAGTAAATGAACGCTAAAAGTGTTTTTAAAGAAAACTGCTCGCGCGCTCTCACTCAGCGCGCGCTCGGGCGAGCCTGAGCGGAATTTCAACTAGAAAGCCCCATTTCTGACTTCGTTTTCTCGCTCAGACTGTGTTCGAGCGAGCATGGGCGAGGAAACCAGAATGAATAATCCCCCTCTCTGCTAATACCCTCGCTCAACGCGCGCTCGAGCGAGTTTTGAGCGAGTGAATGGATTCAAAATCTTGGTTTTTACTCCTTTCTGCTCCT
The DNA here is from genome assembly GCA_026901365.1 of Sesbania bispinosa. Classification (NCBI taxonomy): domain Eukaryota; kingdom Viridiplantae; phylum Streptophyta; class Magnoliopsida; order Fabales; family Fabaceae; genus Sesbania; species Sesbania bispinosa. The sequence continues at coordinate 1,116,181 of QLOH01000199.1, read as the reverse complement.
AACTTAGTTTTTCTTCCCCTTTCCTAATTCCTTTTATAAAAAACCTCTTCCATTATTAATTTGATTCATGAAAATAGTTATGATTGGAATGTTACATGTTTGGTTGAATTGGTGTTCTGACTTGTGTGGTGGGTTGTGGGAAGACGTGGAAGAGGGTCTAAAAGGTTCAACCCCTAAGGCAATACAGATTCTAAAGAGGATGAAAAGAATGGACATGAGAACTTAATTAGTCCACGAGACGAGACACATCAACATTAGATTCTTATTTCTTGAATTTTTTATCCCATGCCATGCGCAAAGGATTGAATTTGAAGCCAGAATTTATAATGAGAGAAAAATTAATTAATTAATTAAATAATTAATACAAAAAGAAAGTGATACATAACATAACATCAAAGGTGGAGCCATAGATTAGAGAAGCAGAAGGAAAGCAGGGCTAGCAAGCTACGACAGAGGCAGAGAAGCAGGAGAGACTAGGGACTAGAGAGCAGTACTAGAGTTGTCAGCTTCTGTTATTATCCCATACTTTGACCTTAATTTACTTACTACAAATGATTTATTAATTACTTTTTCATGCATTTTTTATTTTTTAAAATTATAATTCTTGATTAATATATTAATAAAGAAAAAATTTATATTTCTTTTCCAAATATTTTTATTTCCATAATTAATGTCTTAAATTAAAATACTCATTGATATTTTTATTTAATTTATTAATTTTCAATAAGAAAATAAATTTCTTTACTTTAAAAATGTTTTTCAACCTTTTTTTTGAAAAAAAAAAATCAGTGTGAATAACATAGTTATTATATTCATATATGTACTAACCGAGTCATTTTCATCCATAAATACCTACACAATGATCAGTTTTTGTCATGTAGTGGTAGTAACATAGCTAAAACTAGAATATTGGTGTACTTTATCTTTCGATATGTTACGTAAACAGCACTCTCCTATTTTGTAACTGAGATATAAAATTTATACAACAAAAAACATAGAACAACTCATACAACACATTTTTTTTATTTTTTTTTCCATCATATCACCTATCACATCTCATATTTCTCTCTCTTTACTTTCTTTTTTCTCTTCCTCTCTCTATGTTGTATATCTACAACATGTACAAATACCATTAGTCTTTGTCATCAATGAATGTCAATTCCCTAATGATTCTGTGTATATGCCAATATACAGTGTGACACACAACCCTTATTTTTCCTTTTCTAGTCCCGAAATATTGCCCAGAAATATAATTGATATTTGATTTTAGTCCCTGCAATTTAAAATTGATGGTTTTGATCATTCAAAAATTAAAAATACATCAATTTAGTCCTTATTGCATAGTTTTGCTACATATTTACTGCCGATTAGCTACGAATTGTTATCAATAAAGACTAAATTAGTATATTTTGCGTTGCCAACTAAGCCACAACTCTTTGGTTTATAACTTCATATATAGAAAGAAGATTCCATGCATGTGTTCCAAAATATTTTCCATATGAATATATTAGAATACTAATAACACAACTAAAAGTTTTTTGTTTAACCACAGGTATCCTCCACGGGAGACAATCCGGTTCGAGCCGGGAACATCCACATCATGGTGGGGCTAGCTCTCCCAGCGAGGATTTTTTCCATCCACAAGACTCGAACCCGAGACCTTGCTTAATGGAAAACAAGCATGTACCATTTGAACCAACCTTCGTTGGTTTAACACAACTAAAAGTTTAAATACTCATTAAATTTATAATTAAATAAAATTAATTTACATGGATTATTAATTTATTATACATAATTAATAGAAGTGAGTGTGTGTTTGGCGAGGCCAATAAGTTAGCTATTAACCTATATGACTAGCTTATAAGCTAGTTTGACCAAAACAAAAATGTGTGGTAAGGTACCTCAAAGTAGCTTATTTTATGAGTTTCTAGGCTTCTAGCTCATAAGCTACAAGCTAATTCATCTAGCGTGTAGCTTATTTAATTTTCTTTCATCATTATCTCTTATATTTTAATACAGTTCCCTTATTATCCTTAATTTCTTTTTACCTATTATTGCATATTTTTAATTTTAATAACAAAAGTCTTTTAATTTATTTATACATATTATTACCTATATAATAAGTAATTAAAATAGTTTACACTAGAGTTCTATATTCAAATCTTAGCCTTAGTTTGGTTGTGGAGAAGTGGTGAAGAAATAGGTGAGGGAAGAGAGAAGTGGGAGAGAAATGGAGAAGTTCTCTCGTTTGGTTGAGCGGTGAAATAACAGAGAGATTGAAAAAGAGGTGGGACCCACGCAGTAAGAGTTTCTTCGCAATTGAGACGAGAGATCGCGAAGAAATAGGTTGGAGGTTGCTCTTCACTTGCCAATAAAGCTTGCAATTGAAGAGGGGATTTTGATGGTGGTGTTGACTTGCACGAAGACTTCATTGTTGATGGCCATGACTTTAATTTGGTGGCGGGGTAGTAATTGGAGATGATGATCTGGACTCATTTGTTGATGAAAGATTGGTCCTCGGTGACGGAGGAGAGAAGCTCGTTCAGTGTGGCCGCCGCCGCCTTCATACTTGAGCTTGCAAGCGCAGTGAGCAAGGTGTTATAATTAGTAAAACTACAACTGATAAATTTAACATTGCATGTGTTATTAATATTATTTTAAGGTTAATTTTACATATACACTAAACTCTTTTTTTTTTAACATTTGTTGATTGTTGTAATTAACGTACTTTATTTTATTTTTATTATTATATATATTTTGTTATTTTATAGTATAGTATGACAACTTATTATATCTTATTCCATTAATAAAAATATAGAATAATATAAAATGTAATATATTATATCTATATTTTAAATTTAATTTATAATGATAAAAAATTATTAATTTATTATACAGATTGAATTATTTTAATAAAAAGAAATGATATTTTTGTGATTGTAAATTTGCTATTTGATTTTTAAAATAATTAACATGTATTCATGTTTCTAATGTCTTCTCAAGACAATTTTAATAAAGTTAATTACGGACAATTAATATTTCTATATGTGTTAATTACAACCATTTTTGTTGAACACAATTTTTTTTAATAATGCAACAAACTCATGTTAAACCCATTTCAAATGAATTTATATTAAAGTAAGGCTTAAGAAGTATAATTAATGAAAAAGTGTGATGATGATTTTAACGATAAAAATCAATTACTCAAAAAACCGTGTGATGATGATTTTAATCTTTAAGGCTATCTTAGATATGTTAATGTGTGTCTTAATAGAAAGGGGAAAAAAATCATATAGTTTTTTATAGTATGCCTAATTTTTTTGTACAACCATACAGTCGGCTGGATATACATTTAAATTTAAATTAATTTTTTAAAATCTTATTTTTTAAATGATAAAAACAAATTTATTAAAATCATTATCATTTTTATTTAAACTTTATTTTAAAAAATTAAATATCAATTAATTATTAAAAAATTAATGTATAGAGAAAAATGAATTTGACCATTGTTGAAGTTGTTGGAGGAGCACGTACTGCTTAAAATTGTTAGAAATTTGAAGTAAAAAATGTCCTTGCACACTGTTTTAAATTAGGTCATCAATGTTAAAGAAAAAAGAAAAAATTAAGAGGCATATAAAAAGTGATGAAGTAAATGATTGAGATCATGTGTATGACAGTAAAGGGTCGTCTGTGAGAAATTAATTTCTTCTTGTAAGTTGTAAGATGTTATGTTATGACACATATACCAAAAAAATAATTGGTATGACAGGATTCACACATAAAAGCCCAGCTTGAATTTATATCTGGCCCGTTTGTGAAATTTAATTTGCTACTTGAAACCTTTTGCATGTATTTGATCATTAATACATAAGTTTTTATTTTTTATTTTTATTTTTTCACACACATTTTTTTACACCTTATTTTTTTTATCTATTTTGTTTTCCATTAAATTAATTATCACATTTTCACTTTCTCTCTCTTCATTTTCTTTTTTTTTTGATCTCTCTTCCCTATGACCACACACCCCAAATTTGAGATATAAAACAATCTTTTCCATTTTCTTTTTATTAATTTTTTAAGGACTCTTTTAAGTAGTGTTTTAAGAGCATATGCATCGCCCGGGTCTTAACAAGATCTTAGTCACAAACACTCAGTGGTTACGATAAAACAACGATGGAGCACCCAAATTTTGAGTCTTATTTTAGCACTCGGTGCTTCTACGAGCATTGGTGCTTAACATTTAAAAGAAAAAATAATTATTATATGGTGTGAGATTGGTTGATAGTTATGTTATGAGATCCATTTAAGAAATTTTTTAGAGTTGCTGGGTTGAAGATAAAAAATGATCGAGTTGCTTAAAGTAATAAAAATAATATAATAATATGAAAATTTGTGAAAAATTGTAAAATGTGGTTTAAGAAACTTCTGAGAGGTGTTGGGATGGTCAAAACACCTCATTTTTTTTTCTCTATTCACATATCTTAAATATGCCACTTCGGTACACATCACTAATTTCTAGTTTTTATAATTTAAGCACCAATTCTCTCCAACTCAACACCTATAAAAAAATCAACTAAATGGACCCCATGGGTGATCTCATATACTCTTCCATTTCATTTATTATAAAATCATATTAATTAAAAAATAGTTGAATCATAAAACAATAAAGTTAAAAAAAATCATGATGGACAACTACATTGCAACATTCAACTTCACTTTAATACCTTCCACCATCGTTGCCTAACACTCTTCACTGCTACTACCATTACCATTTAGCACCCTCCATCATTGCCATCTAGCATCTTACATTGCTGCCACCACCTTGCACACTCCACCATTATTGCTGAACACCCTTTTCCACACCATTCAACACTCTCCACGATCATCGATCACTACCTTGCACACTCCATCATTATTGCTGAACACCCTTTTCCACACCATTCAACACTCTCCACGATCATCGATCACTGCTTTTGACACCTTTCATCACTATCGTCATTGCCACTTACATCTAACATCCTTACCACCACTGATTATGGTCCTCGCACCCTACAATACTAAACCAGGTTCAATTAGGTTAGTTTATCTCATTCTATCTCCCCTACCTTTACTACCAAACAATAAATTTCACAACAACTTTATAAAACTAGAAAGGATGAAAACCAAAACTAAAATTATAAAACTAAAAACTTGTTTTATTTTTAATTTTTTTTAAAAAAATCATCACTTATAACGGAAGACCACCAAAATCGACGCTAAGTTTATGATCTTATGTCAAGTCACTTTAGTATAAATATATTATAATATATAAAATGACTAATTTAGTATATGTAAAGTAATAAAAAAATTTTAAAACACTACACAAATTAATAATTTTTTATTTTGATTTTTTAACAGGTGCTTTTCCAATATTTTAAACTTTTTATTTTTACTTTTTATCAACTCTACTCAAATTCAATTGTCTGGTATTGAACAATAAGATATATATATTTTTCATACAATCAAAATATACAACAATTTATATATTATATTTTTTCTATTTTTCTTTATCATATTACTCATCACATCCAACATTTCTTTCTTTTTTTTTCTCTCATTGCAACAGGGCATTGTTATACATAATTGATGTACAAATACAATTTTTTTTCAACAAAATTGATTTTTATGTTATTCGTTATTTTCTATTGGAGTGGTTAGGCTAATGTGAAAGCTAATTGTGGCAGGTTTTTGACTTTAATGAGACAAATTTATTTTCAAATTACTGAAATGGTGTAAGAAAAAACTAATAGAATGGGGTTAGTCGTATATCGAAAGTGAGACTTTCACAAGAAAGTTAGATATCTAATGTGAGATTTCTTATTTTAATAATTAATGTATAGAAGTCTATGAGACTTCTATTTTTTTAATGTAAATTCTAAAAGTCGTATAAAATACATTTGACTTTATTGTATTTTTTTGAAAAAAAAAATAGAAGTCTCATATCCAATATACAACTTCTATGGAGTATTTTTATAATTTTATTACAAGGTTGTATGAAAAATAAACAACTTTTTTATTTAAAAAAAATCAAAATGATCTATGACTTTTATAAAAAGAATTGTTCTACAAGTTGCTTTTTTTTAAATTTTAAGAATATAAATGAAATATAATATATAATAACATATATGAAATACATATTTAAATAATATGCATGTCTTTTAATGGGATGATGTCCCATAATTAATTAGACGATCTTCTTCTTGTTGGTAGAACCATTCGAGATTGTTCAATCACATGTTCATGACAACCTCTTGTTAAAACACGACCACCTAGTCTTCTTCATCGTTAATGTATTGGGGCGGGGTCTTCCTGATCACTAAAACCAATATTATGGTTGCCATTACTACCACCATTGATATCTTCATTAATAACATCATTCATGTCGTTTATTCTCCATATAACTTTGCAATAAAAATATAAAAGAAAAACAACACTTCAAAGAAGTAGTATATTTAATATGAAACTTCAGTTTTTTTTTTTCAAACAATACAATAAAGTCACACCTTTTTTATATGACTATCAAATTTTATATTAAAAAAGCGAGACTTTTGTGCCTCATTCTATGACTTTTGTCCGACTTTCTTACGGAAGTCTCACTCTTGATACATGACTTGATAATTTTTTTCTTATACCATTTTGATAATTTAAAAATAAAACTGCCCCATTTAAGTAAAAAAAAGAAAAAAACCCTAATTGTGGCAGAAGCACATTCTGTGTTTAGACGGAGAAGAATCATATTCTAAAAAAGCTATAGTTCGTATATATTTTTAATCCAATATGCGCCACACATTTGATTGACCAAATCAAAATCATGTCACACAATACTTTAGAATTTATATTTTTTAAACAATTAATTAAGGATAAATAATAAAAATATCATAATTTAAATCAATACCTTTACATGCTATAATACTATATTTATATATGTGGATATAATTTTTTTGTGAAATATATATGGTAAAGTATTTCTTAATTTTAATTTTCTACTTAAGATTTTATGATTATGCACATAATGACTAAATTAATTATATATTTTATCTAAATATTGAGACCTAACCATCATTAGTTAGGCCATGATTGAAGAGTCTAAAAAAATTGATCTGACCAAAATCTTATGTTGAGTTTACATTAGTTTATACCTAACCTAACATATGAAATGAACACCCAGTTTATTAATAGTCAATTGTAAATACTACTAAAAAAGAGATACCTGAATTTTCAATGTCACAACCTTTCAATTTTTCTCTATCTATGTACAAATGCAGTCATATATTTTCGACTCCATTTTTTTAATTTAAAAATTTTAAATTACCTTGAATGAAGATACAACCTAAAGTATTTAAGGAAGAGTGGGCACAAACTCCAGCTATCCTGCACAGGTCTTATACCTCACATGTCACCTGATCCATTTGCTCAGTGCTTTCATAACTGATTCTCATTACTACAACTTTTCACATTAGTTTTAGAAAATTCTAACTTTTTTTTGTTGTTTTTTTCAATGTGATTTTTCGAGATAGTGTGTCGAATAATTGTGACCTTTGGGCCGTAAATTTTTTGGTCCAACTTTTGGGCCGTATGGAAATGCTGTTTTCTAGATGGAAGTTTCTAAATGAATATGTGAAGGAATTGCATAAACGAATTAAAACAAAAGATTCCTATGAAATTGTGTACATTCATATAAAAAAAACAAATTGATTCTCCCTTAAATGAAATTCCCAATTCAAGTTTTATGACTGAAGAAAATAAACATTAGTAGGGAGCATTTGCTCTCCTCAACTCAACTTAATTCAAAAACAAACCATATTTGGTACAACTCTGAACTCAAATATAAAAAAAAAAAAAAATCAACTCACGCTAACTAAAAAATGTTAGTTAACCTCATTGAATTTTCTTGATGTCATCTAAAAATGAATTGTATTCTCTAAATTGCCCTTCATAGAAAACTCCAATTTTATTGAAACTTGTTCCAAGTGGAAACACTCTCTACATGGTTCATTAAATATGGTCATTGAAAAATAAAATCTGAATTTAAATAAAAGGTATATTAGTATGAGGTCAATAAATAAGGTAAAATTAATTGAAATTTACTTATATTTTATACCACCACAAGTGCTTTTTTTTTTACTTATATTCGAGTTCGGAGGGAGTACTTTACAATATGCTAAAGAACATGCATGAATGTCAATAGTGCATAGTAAAGAAACTTTATTTAATTGATTATTGAACTTTACATAGTGACTACTCAAACAAAGAGGGTCCTCTTTTCCGCTATTATTTACAAGGCACTGGCCAAAAATTTATATCAAGTAGCAGCAGAGAAAAAAGCCTATCTTTCAAGTGGAAGCAGAACTGGTTAAACCCTCAAGTTTAGATGACAGTTCCACTAGGAATTAATGCATCCTTGATTACTGTGACGATCCCACTTTTTATGAAATACCCTTCTGTTTCCCTTGCAGCTTCTTGGACATTGTCACCGTTAACAATCTGAGCATTGAAACCAAATGTTAGATTTTCAAATGATCTAATAACATGCTACATGAATGCATGACAGAGTTTGAAAAGAAAACATGTATAATAGAATCTCTCATCGAGGCTTTCTGATATCTTAATCTAAGTGTATAAAAAGTATCATATGATTAGGACAAGATCAACAAGTTGTCAAGCTTAAAATGATGAAATTGCTTAGAATGTTATAAGAGGGATAAAAGTGTATATAATTGATGATATTATAACCTTCACATTTTCCCCAATTCGAGCATTCTTGTCAATAATTGCCCTTTTGATATGAGAGTTCTTGCCAATACCAATTGGAACACTTCCTTTAGCTGCCAGAAACCTCTTATCAGCATCCGTCTGGAACACAACAAATCAGAAAACCAAGGCTGCAGTTAGAACTGCTAATCAAACTAAATTCAATCCTATTACTATTAGCCTTATTCACATTCACATGCAGTTACAATTGATGAATTGAACTACATCCAAGCATTTCAACCACTTCAATAAGTGAAACCTTGGCTATTAAAACTTGAAAAATAATAGCTTCAAGTTGTTTAACCACTTTATTACCTCATAATAATCTGCCCCCATTAACAAAGTGTCTTCAATAATTGCACCTTCTGATATGCAAGATCGCAGCCCAACCACAGAATGGTGAATTTTGCAGTTCTATGGAAAAAAAATGGAATACAAGGTTAGTTTCCTATAAATAAATTAATCTCTTCATATTTGACATCTTTGTCAATAGATGTATAAATTTCACACATTCATAGAACAGGTCAGCAGGTTGTGAAGGTTCTGAAAAGTTTACCTTGATTACACATCCTTCACCAATAACACTATCAGTGATATCAGCATCAAGCATCTTAGATGGAGGCAAATATCGTGGTTGGGTGTAGATTGGAGATGAACGATCATAGAAACTGCAACCAATATCCCCCAAAAAGTGAACATATATAAACATCACAGCCAAGATGCTATCATTGAAATACACCTAACTTTTTGGTGGAATATGCATTGACAATATGATGAGCACATCAAATAGCCTATTTATTTACCTAAAGTCAGGCACAGGCTTTTTGGTGATTCCCAGATTTGCATTATAGAAAGCCTCAATGGTACCAATGTCTTCCCAGTAGCCATCATACAAGTAAGCTTGCACCTGTGAATATTCACAAACATAACATCAAGCTCAAAAGATTAAAGCTATGAAAGCTTTGATAGCAAGATATACAGGTTGAATGTTGAAAACTCCAACAAATAAATGACAACACATAAATTCTCCCTGCATTACAATATTCTTAGGAATTGCATCCTACACTATACCATTCGAAAAATAGCAGGAAAGTTTTCTTATTATTAAACAGCTGAAAGGAACACATACCCTCATTCCAATGGAAGTTGCACCAGGAATCACTTCACTCCCAAAGTCATTTGCACCAGGAAACTTATCACGGAGCAGCTCTAACATCACATCTTTGCTTACAACATATATACCCATGCTAGCAATATAAGGCATTTCCTTTGCTCTCTCATCATCAAGACCCAAAATGGTAGTGTCAACCTAGTACAGAAAATTGATAGTGGCATTTTTTAGCAATTGTTGGACAATAATTGCTGGAAAAATAACATAAGGCATATTATATAGGCTTACCTTCATAGCTTTCAATTGTTCTCCTTTTGGCTTTTCAGCAAATTCAATTATACGTCCCTCTTCATCAATCTTCATCAGTCCAAATGCAGTGGCACGCTTTTCATCCATTGGCAGTGCAGCCACAGTGATATCAGCATCAGTTTCCCTATGTGCTTGGATAAATTTCTCATAATCCATTCTATACAAATGATCACCAGCCAGAACTAAGAACTCCAAAACATTGTGCTCTTCAAAAAGCCATAAATATTGCCTCACAGCATCTGCAGTACCCTGCAATGATGATATCATGTTCACTCAAATATCACTTAAAAGGATCAATGACGAAGGTCATCAAGAAATGCCAAACATTCGAGACACATGATAAACTGATAACTGAAAGGTACTGACTTTCCAAAATAAAAGATAGTTCAAGAGTAGCATAATTACCTGGAACCAATTAGGATTCTCAGGACTCTGCTGGGCAGCAAGAACCTCAACAAAACCCTCATTTTTGTAGCCACCCATGTTGCTTGCATAAGCACGGGAAAGATGCCGGTTGAGGGATGCAGAATTGAATTGTGTGAGAACATAGATCTTGGACACATTGCTATTTAAGCAATTGCTGACAGGAATATCAATCAGCCTATAGTTAGCTCCAAGAGGAACAGCTGGTTTTGCCCTCTTCTTGGTCAGTGGATAAAGACGAGTACCAGCACCGCCTCCAAGTATAATGCCAAGTACACTCTGAAGAACAATAACATCTTAAAAACCATCTCATATTGCATTCAGAAACAAATCCATATCAAATTCAATTAAAGGACCCTAAAAACGCCTTGGCATTATAACAAACACATGATCTAAAAGTTCCTAACTTTCCAATTTGATCTACAAACAAGCATGAATTCCCATTAATCTAGGAGGGGCACGACAATATCAAGCGAATCAATTGACACCATGCTAAAATCATGCACACCCATGTTTTAGTACAGTGAGATAACATACATAAGATTGAAAATTTACCATTTTGCACTACTTTTTACATGCTTCAACAATTGAAGAAAAAGCAATGAAGAAACTAAACTCACCCTGCTAGCGTCGGGATCAAGGCACGTTTGGGAGTTCTGTGAATCAGAAACGGCCTTAGGAGTAACAATCACCGGATTGCGGTTGAAACTTCCTCTTCCTGCAGCTACTGTGGCAATCTTGTCACCAGAGAGCTGTGATGCGGAGAATGAAAGGCTTCGTGGGATGGTTTTCCTTCCCACATTCGATGAAGTCGAAGAACATGGTACTTTCAGAACACCTGTAGCAGCCATACACGCCATTCCTGTTTCTCTCTGTGTGTGTGTGTGTTTTGTGACACTAACAATTGAAAGAGAAAGAAACAAATGAGTGTGTGTGGTTGAGAATTGGAGTGTGACCCAGCTCTCTTAATATGTGATGGGGAGAATATAATTATGGACTGTAGAGTGGAGATATTTGTTATTTAATTAATTAATATATACTATGATTTAAGACTTTGTCGTATAATAAAGGACAAAGAACATTTTGCATGATAATATGCAAGTGGAACCAATTATAGGTGGGAAGAATGAAGGGGTTTTTGGTTTTTCCAAAACGATTTTGCAATATACACCGTTCTTTTGTTTGAGGGAACAGCAGGTAGACAGTATTTTGGTTGAATGAGCACCGTTGAGAATGTCACTTGCCAGACACTGAGACACTTCAAACATCATTCCCATGCATCTGTTTTATTTATTTACTAAATATATACGACATTCTTTTTATAAAGTATTTTTGTAATCTTTTTATAAGTACTTTATAATTTTAAGACAATATTTATTATTATTATTATTATTATTATTATTTTTATTAATTTTAATGTTTTTTAATGATTAAATGATAGTGAAGTTAGTTAATGATATTAAATATGAATAAAATTAGAAAATTAAATAATTTTTTAAAATTTTAATAACCAAAGGAGTATATTTTTAATGATTTGGGCTGAGTTTGCCTTAGCCCATTTTTTTTTACGAAGTCTTAGCCCAATTTAATACTAGCCTAATTTAATACTAGAATGCTAATGACAAAACTTATATGGGTAGCTACAGTTTACTATGTATAATCAATTTAAAATAGGGTAGCTTGCACTTGAAAAAGCTGAGTTGGGAATTTCATATTAGATACTATTTTTTTTTCCTCGCTAGAATAGATTAACAATGAGTTCTACAGCTTTGGAATTTGAAAAAGCTAGCAAGTTTGTTGAACTAGATAAATGGGCTTGGAGAAGGAGAAGAGGATGAATTAAAAAAAAGGGGGGAAATGTTAACTACTGACTGATTAAGAAACTAAAATATTTTTTATTAATTACAACATTTAATATTTTTAATACTTTTAATATGGTGATTTCTAATAAAAAGGTTTTATTTGTTAATTATTTAACTATTATTCTAAGAATACCGGTTAGGAGACATTAAAAAAGATAACAAAATAATACAGTATATGAATAAGATGCCCCATTGCCCTTTCAGATGAATTTGCTATAGTTCACAACTTGATATGTATGTGATAAATAAAATTAAAAATAGTCAATCACAAGCAAGAGCGTTTGTAGTCCAACGGTTAGGATAATTGCCTTCCAAGCAATAGACCCGGGTTCGACTCCCGGCAAACGCATTTTGAGATTTTAGAGTTTATCTCTCTTTTCCTATTATCTTGTGTTTGTGTTTGTTTTCTTTCTCTCTAAAATTTTTCTCTTACAAGAAGTTCACTTCCTTCTCTTGGACAGTACATCAAAGGTGTTAGAACTTAGAAAAGTTTGACATCTATCGGAGATGAACTCCTATTAATTGTTGTATATATCAAAATGATGATTTGATTTCCACAATAATGATTGAAATAATGATTGCAGTAATAACATCATAATTTTTTAGGTTTATGTGATCACATCACAAGTTTCACAACCATAATAACATCAGTGAAATTTGATCGCAGATTTTCACAATATTAAGGGGTGTAATACAATTGCAACTATGATCAATTGACCACGATTTAAAATTTTTCACTTAACATTCTCATTTTATGCTTTATCTTTAATATGTACAACAAATAATATGTTTAATTTAGTCAAAATCACATTATAATTATGAATTCAGTCCAATAATATTACGAGTAAAACATCAAATTGGTACCTGAAAAGATGGAGTTGATTTCAAGTTAGTCCTCCAAAGAAGAAAATCTAAAAAATGGTCAGTGAAAGTGTGATCTGTCTTTCAAGTTAGTCCCTCCGTTAACTTCCGTGATTTAACCATAACGGAGATGCTTAGTTGGCACGTTAACTGCAACGTGACATGCTGATGTGGAGGTCTACGTAACATAGATTAAAACTGCTGGAAAAAACTCTTCATTTTCGTCCCTCGTCACATAAAAAACAATTATCATTTTCATCCCTCACATAAAAAAACAAATTTCATTTTCATCCCTCTTATGCATTGATAAAGAAGCTTTTGCAATTGGATTGAGATTTTTTTGTTCTAGCTTAGGGTTTTGGGCGTAAGAACAGAGGGAGATGATCGGTGGTGGAGGTCAGAATACTCATCAAATGACTCATTTCCTCTCCATCAGATTTATCTTCTTCAATTATTATATGTGGAGGCCCATAGAAGCTAACATATGTTGATTCATAGTCATATCCATTGACATGTATCCTTCATCACTCATCTCCCTATTAGTTATTGTTTCATTAGTTTCATAATCAACACCCATTTTTCTTGCATCTACCCCCTTTTCATTACCTTCTACCCCCATCCAGTCATCCTGAAGTTATATTACGCAAAAAAATGTTTACAGGGCATGCAACACAGTGACAAATATAGCAAAATACAGGGCATGCAACATCATAGACATGGGACCATAAGAGTATATATGTCCTATAACAAAAATTCCCAATCCAATTGTAAAAGCTTCTTTATTAATGTATAAGATATGCGGAAATGAAATTTGTTTTCTAATGTGAGGGACGAAAATGAAAATTTTTTTTTTCCGGCAGTTTTAATCTATGTCACATAGACCCCTACATCAGCATTTCACATTACAGTTAAAAGTGTCAACTAAGCAATTCCATTATAGTTAAATCATGAAAGCTAATAGATGGACTAACTTAAAAGATGGAATACACTTTCAAACATTATTTTTGAAATTTACTTTTTTGGAGGCCACATCTTTCCGAATCAATTTCACGTTTAGTCATATAATAGTGTTAGATAATATAAATTTTAATGTAATTCAAACATTATAATTTCATTTTTTTTTCAATATTGTAATCTCATTGTCACCAGAGTTATTGTATGCCACTGAGATGTCACGGTTTCAAGGAATGGGCTTCTCTGACAGACATGACACGAGCTTATGGCGGTAGGTAGCTGCTGTTCTACCAAACTTTCAAGCACGGATCACTTGTTGGGACTTACGCTTCTTAATTTTTATTTATTTATGTAACGTTTGTTTCCATTCTTTTTCTTTTTGGTATTTTAAGTGTTGGATTTGCTTTCTTTCAAGTTCACCACAATTGCATACATTAGCTAGGTGATAATAATTATGCAGAATAATGTCTTCGTGAATGGCACTAGTGCGTTAAATCCTTTATGTTCCATTCACATGTGGGGCAGCTCTTGGCATAACAACGATTAGACTATAATGAATTACACAAAATAATGAATGATACATAATTTGTAAAATATGTGTAATGAAAGTGATTTAAATTAATTCTACATAATTAATTTTTACTGTTATAATTACGAAATAATCGGGAATGGAATTTTCAGTTAGGGGTTGGTATTTGGTCATTAAGATCCCGTTTAAAAAAATAACTTAATTAAATATTTATAACATAAGCTCTTATTTAATAAGTAATTAATGAATAATCTCTTAAAAAGTTGAATGAAAATTGAAAATGGTATAATGTACTTAAATTTAACAGCTTATTGAAATAAATTAAAAACAACTTATGAGTATGTCATAAGTTTTTTTCTTAAGTCTACCCAAATAATTACATATGTACTTATGTCATAAAATAAATTTAAATAAGTTCTTTCAAACACTACCTAGTTATATATGATATGAGCACTGTTGTTACTATGGGTAAGCGAATTATTTTGTCAGGTGAATTATTAGTTTAGTAAAGATATATTTAGGAAAAAATTATAAAAAAGAAGATAATGCGTGGCCATATTTTCTTACTAAAACTGAAAATTATGTTAATTGAAAATTTTCTTTAGAACCAATGTTTAATTTGCAACTTTTACCTACCTTACTCTGACAATCCAATATCATTGCATTTTAAAGGTAAAGAGGAGCAAGCATGGATGGGCTATAACCGGGTATTTTTGTTTGTTTACTTTTAATTAATATATTTTTGAAGATTTGATCATAATATACCTTTTAAAGAAAAGTATTTATCTTATCAAATTAAATCTCTGTTATCAATGCTAAGCTCGTTAAACTAGAAAGAAAATTACTTTAGCACTACTTTAAAAATGGACCTACTGCTTTGAAGAAAAGAAAAGGGAAAAAAAACTTTCCCAATAAAATGAGAAAATTTCTGTAAAATGAGTTACGTATGAAAACGAATGTTCCCATTTGCACAAGGCTCTGAACGACTAGTAAACGAACAAAACTACCTTTTCCTCTCTCTCTCTCTCTCTCTCTCTTAGTACTACCAATCTTCTCATTCTTGAAGATCTTAGGCTGTGGTGGGTTGATTTCAGTTTCAGACAATGACATAGCATTACATGTTGTAGCTACTTTGGAGTGTAACGTTGTTTGATTTGTTCAGCATTTATTAACTCAGTGGTCCAACTCAACTGCCACCATTTCCCACCTTTTTTTCCTGTGTTTTTCGTTGTCTTTCTTTCCCTTCTCTCAAACACTAATGACCAGAAAGGTCTCGAATTTCTCCAATTTGATCCAAAGGGTCACTGCCTCTTGCTTGCTCCATCCACTCCCCAACAAGGAGGAAGAGGAAGAGTGCCACAGTGACTCAGGAGGAAACAAACATGAAGTAGATGATAAAGAAATTCCTAAGGTTGAAGAAAGAATAGTGAGTTTTAAGGTTTCTGGGGAGGAAAAGAAGTTGAATAAGCTTAAGTGTGGGTTAATGGAGGAGGTGTTTGAAACTGTATCAGCATTGAAGAGAGCATACATGAGCTTACAGGAAGCACATTGCCCATGGGACCCAGAGAAGATCAGGGTGGCTGACATGGCAGTGGTGGTGGAGCTGAACAAGCTTGGTTTGTTGAAGGAGAGGTTCCACAAGGATAGAAGGAGAGGAAAAGGAGGGAATTATGATGATGGGGTGGTGTCTCTGACTCTCACAGAGGTGGTGGCACCGTATGAGGCAGTGATGAAAGAGCTGAAGAAGGAAGTGAAGGCCAAGGACTTGGAAGTTCAGAATCTCAAAGAAAAGATTGAGAGTGTTGTTACCCTCTCGAGTAGTGGTAATGAAAAGAAAACTAGGAAGCATTACTCAAAGAAAAAACTTGGCTGCAGTGGTCAAATTCAAGGTAAAAGAAAGCAAGCTCCTCACGTTAATATGTGTGTGTGTAGTTTTGGTTAGCCAGAATGCCAGATAATTCACAAAAAAAGATTTATTTTTGGCATCTTTTCTTGGAAGTCTAGAAGATGATGATTAATACAGTAACTCATATCATGTACTACACATTGGTGCTTGAAAATTGGAACGTTACAACCGCAAAGCATGTTCGAGTGGAGCAAGACAGGGTCTCGTACCTGAAATGTTGCAGGTTTGAACCCCCATTCATCCCTTGTGGTGAGATAAATGTAAGTACCTCTGTAAGTGCTCTTTGAGCCCGGAGGCTTTCCCTACCATGGATTGGATGTGACACCATCTTCTCACCCTAAATTTTTGTAAAAAAAAAATTGGAATGTTAGTGTTTTTATATGTATCTTGTTTTTTGGCAGTGGTTGAAGCAGCCCCATCCCCACAACTATTTGAAGCAACAATGGTGCAAGTAAGGGAAGCATCAAAGTCATTCTCATCTCTGCTCCTCTCGCTCATGCACAGTGCACATTGGGACATTACTGCTGCTGTATGTTCCATTGAAGCAGCTACCACCACCACCACTGACAAATATAATACTTCAGCTACCACATTGGTCTCAGCTCAACATGCCAAGTATGCTCTTGAATCCTATATCTTCAGGAAATTCTTCCAAGGATTTGACCATGAGAATTTCTACACGGATGGCAGCCTATCCTCCCTCCTCAACCCTGATCAGTTTCGCCGTGATTGCTTCACCCAATACAGTGACATGAAGTCAATGGATCCTACTGAACTCCTTGGAGTCCTACCAACATGTCATTTTGGCAAATTCTGCTCCAAGAAGTACCTTGCCATTGTCCATCCAAAGATGGAGGAGTCCTTGTTTGGTAATTTGGATCATCACAGTCAAGTCTCTGCAGGAAATCATCCCAGGACACAGTTTTACAATGAGTTTTTAGGGGTGGCCAAGGCAGTGTGGTTGCTTCATTTGCTAGCATTCTCACTTAACCCCTCACCAAGTCACTTTGAGGCAAGTCGTGGTGTTGAGTTCCATCCGCACTATATGGACAGTGTAGTAAAATTTGCAGGTGGGCGGGTGCCAGCTGGACAGGTTGTTGGTTTCCCAGTTAGCCCTGGATTTAAGCTAGGAAATGGGACTATTATAAAGGCTAGAGTTTATTTGATGACCAGAACATAATGTTGGAGTCGTGTGTTTGAAAGTGATCAAATGTTTGTCTAGTAGAATTACCTGGTCACTGATGTAATAGGAACTTCCTTTGGTTTGCTCTTGATTCCAAGTTGAATTCAACCAGTAATGTGAGATCATAACCTTGAGGTTATTTATGATGCAGTTCATTCTTGAATCTGTGATAACAACTAATACTTTTCTCTATGTATCACAATGGCTCACCCAGTGTTTTGGCTAACGAAAAATCAATATCATTTTTTGTTGACAATGTATCTCACAAGAACATTGGATAAATAGAAAAATATTGAATAGTGGGTATTTTCAAGATTAACAATATTCATAATTGAATGTAGTTATGAACAAATGATAGAATAAGAAACGTGGAATATAACTTAAGAGCTAAGACTGTGATTTCAATAATGATAGACACCAGATTGAACAAGAAACATACATTAGTAGGCTGAAAAAGATGATCTGCTCCTTGTTAGAGTTTATAATTGCTTGCAGAATGAAGAAAGTAATAAGTCAATGAATTTTCCGTGCCATGCATGGCAGTGTCCAGGAGAAACTATTAGCCAGTAACCAGAAATCACCATAAAACAATATCAGATAATGATATGATTTGGAAGGAAAGCATCTGAGTTCTGAGGTTCCAGAAAGCCAAATTTAATAGCAGAGATTATTTGCACAACAAATAAAAGAAATCAATTCATGAAGCCCAAAATATCAATTAATTGGTGAGAGAATTAATTAAATTAAATAATAATTACAAAAGATAAAGAACTAAGAAGGTTTCATCTACATCATTGTTGGCTTCCCCCTCCCTAATGGAAAAAGAACAACAGAGTTGTTCTCTCATATCATGCTATCTAATTTTGAAGGCATCCTACTTACCCAATTTTCATAGAGTGTAGGAAAAGGTGAGCGTAATATTGGATGCCTTAGCAAATAAAACAACCAAACAGAGACAATAGCTTGGAAAGGAACAGTCAAAGTCACAATCCCAGTTATCAGACACAAACTCATAATTAACATTGTAGCTATTGGATCCTGCCAGCTCAAGAGAGACTGCAGCTTCTCTCCTCTAGTGGCAAAGTCACCCATCAGTGCTACATATTTTCCAGCAGTACTTCTTAATCGATCATATCTATTCCTCATAATGTTGTCTCCGAACTTGGATGGAATTGGATCAAACTCTTCTTCCAGTTCATCTACACTTGCTGTGTGAACATGAGACAATTGCAAATCTATGTGAGACAGTTTCCTTGGCTTCTTTTTAAGCTGCTGGAGCACATGAAGGATGAGACAAGAAAACATCATAGGCAGCAAATGTTGAGGGTGAACAATCAAAATAGAGAGAACCAAGGAAAATATAAATGTTGAAACAGGATTTTTCCACTTGCATATGCTATCAAATTGAGTGTATATGGCAACCAATCCACTCACAAGAATGGTAATCCTTTCAAAATCCGCTCTACATCTCCGCATGCTCCACGTGATTTCACGAGAATCCAGCATATATTCAATAACCTCTCTTCTCAATGGGGGTTCAGTCTTGCTCATCTTTGATGAGACAAGCAACATAGTTTGTCTCCTTAACCCATGGATCAGAGCTAGAGACAATGGATTAGCAAAATGTTGTGCAGGATGCGTAGGTAATGTGTAGACTTTACAGAGATTAATCATATCTGGGCAACAAAACCTGAAAGCCAATTGAATTTCCCCCATCTTCTTCAGCCCTGAAGGTTGAAGTTCGACAAGTGGATAAGAATATGAGTAAATTCTATTGGTTTCTAGTTCCGATAGACGGATTCTCACTTTCCCTATTCTTGTATCTATTGCTCCTGCAGCTATATCTTCTTCATGTAATTGACTATTATCAAACACAGAAATTGTAATGAATGTACATGGGTCATAGACATCCCAAGAGTATTGCTCATTCCATTTGGGAGAAAGACTATTAATAACTGTTCTTGTCCTAACCCATTTTGAGCCATATTTAGCCACACAATAGGCATCAGTACGATCTCTTAGTTTCATGGCAGGGAGCCCTGTAGCATTCAATATCCCCATTTCAAAAACACCAATACTTGGTCTCCACAGTGTCTTGGCTGTTGGATTCATATCACTGCTGCATTTTGGGTCCTCATCAAATATATGATAGCCACCATCCAAAGAGAGCCCCATACTAAGCCTACCAGCAAATTCTCCATTCCGTTTAACAACAATGGTTTTAGTAGATGGAAGTGATCCATCTACTATCTTGTCTGCATTCTTTACAGGAAATCTACACATTCCTAACCTCTTGTGACTTCCTAATGTTCCTTGCACCACGCTTAAAACCAAATGTTGATCAAATGGCTCTGCCACAGCAATGAAAAGATTTTCATTCCATATTGGGTTTCCATTGTTGTTCTTTGCCAACTTGCTAGTGTGAGTGAAATTCCCCAACGAAGCCTGGATGAAAATTTGAGACCTTTCAGTTCTATCTTCAAGTACTAGGCCCTGGGCTTGGATCAAATTGACTCTAAGACACCAAATCCTAGGCATAAGATATATCTGTGAGCGAGTATTAGCAATATTGCAAATACAAATTGATGCTGCACTTAAATGTAAATGCCAAGAATCAGGAAATGCCTCATCAGCCTGACTTCCTACCCAACTAGATATCATAAGCTCTCCCCTGCACTTATTACCCATTTGATCCTCTAATCCATACCATTGCGGTGCTAGTGCACTATCAGTTGGAAACCGTGTAGGAATATCAGAAACAGCAAATGAAATCCGGCCAACATATTCATCATACCTAAGAGCATTATCCTTCACAAAAATCTCAAGAGTTGTCTCTGGATTTTGAATTTTACCTTTCTCAAGGGCAAATACTTGATTCCATTCTCGGTCTGAGCAGCTCCTGAAGCACAGGGTTGTCCCCTTAAACCTCCCAACTTTCACCTCCACATAAGGATCACAATTGTTAAGGCCATAATGTTCAAGCAAATCTCTGGCCTTGACAATCCTGACAAATAAGAAGAGATTGATTTCAACAAGGTCAGTGCCGGTTGTGATTCCCCCATTGCCTGCAATGTTCTTGGCTCCAATATTTGGAGAAATGACCTTCAAATTGAAATCCCCTTTCATATATGCTATGGTTTCTAATGGCTACAATAACAGAAGGAAAATTTAAAATTAAACTTTTGAAAATCACAAAAATATAGGCTAAATATAAAATCAGCACAGTAAAACTTGTTTATTTGCATTTTCTTAGACCGACTTGTCAGCTGAAATGATGAAACTGAATTTGAAGACAAGCTAAACTAATATTAGTCTGATGATGTTACTTAGCAAACAAAATTGTTTTAGAAATTCTCTGCAAGATACAGCTTAAGAAATTTGAAAAACATGTGATGCAGTTCATTCAATCAACAAATTAATCTAAAACCAAGAAGTGGCTGGTGACACAAGCACAAACAGTTGGAAGACATGACAGTGTGAGAAGATCCATCCAACATGCTATCACTGAGACATCTAACTGAACACAATCAGAATTTGCATACAATAACTTCTATATGTGCTTTGTGCTTACGTGATTATACACAGTGAACATGTTAAAAAATAATAATAATAATTCAAGCGATTGTATTAAGGCAATTAAACGTATATAAGACAGAAAAAGAGCAAACCTCGACGCGGGATGTACTGTGCGGCGTCGGCGGAACGGAAAGCTTGGCTGCCGCCGGCAACTGAAAGTGAGGGTGCGTCGTGAAAAGTAAAAAGTAATAAAATCTCTAAAAATGTGATAGTAATATATTTTAAATTAATCTCTTTTTAAAACTTTATATTTCTGATCTCCATTTTATTTAATAAAAATAATATGTTTTTAGTCATTAATAAAAATTCTTTTTATGGATTATTAAAGTTTACTTTTAAAAATATAATATTTTTAGGAACCAAAATCATATCTTTCTATCTTTATCTTTTATTTTTTTTACTATTATTACAAATAATATTCACTAGATCAATTTCATTTTATTTTTTCTAGTCATATGAATTTTATGCATAATCTAAAAAGGAAAATGATAAAAACAAAAAAAAAATTATGTAATTCTCGATTTTTTAAAATTCAATATTTCTCATAACTGAATCTTATAAGATTTTTTTGAAAATATTATGAGTTGAAATTTTAAATTTTAATATATTATTTTGTCTATATAGTATATAATTTAAGCAGATCAGTCAAATATCTCTAATTGAATTAATTTTTAAAAATATCATTAAAAATCTAGACTAATTTTTTAAAAATATCATTAAATATCTTGACTAATTTAAATACATATCATTAAATCAATAAAATAACTAAACATACATTTAATTATATATTTATTAAAAAAATCAAATATTAGTTTGATAATCATTTAATTTATATTAGTTGATTGAGACTCAAACAAGATTAATATTTGAAATTTATATTGCATATTCAAATTAAAGTTAAATAAATAAAATTAAACTATATCTAATTATTTAAATCAAGTTTTTAATTTGGTATTTAATAACAAAATTGAAATATAAAAGTAGACAATCATCCGTCATTTCAAAATTTAAATTGATTGAAATTTAATTTTAATTTATTGAATCTAAATTAATTTTGTGTTACACTTTTCTCAATAACCTCAATTACGGATTTCAAATATAGTGTTCCAAATTAATGAATATCGCATTCATCAATAATATATCAAATACATTCAAAATATTTAACATTTATTTTAAATTCAATAAAAATATTAAAATAATTTCAATGAAGATATAATGAAAATTTTTTTTGGGTTTTGTAATCGTTACCGTTGTAATGGGTTAGAGTACTCCTTATATTCTTTTAATTTATTTTCTTTGCTTAGCAAAAAAAAAAGCATTTTAAATAAGAATGAAGTTTTAAATATAGAATTAATTTCAATTAATGAAGATATCTTTAACATTAATGAATCAATCAATAAATACTTATTATGATGAATTTAATTTAATATTTATTTAAAATTAATCTGAATTGATAGGAATTCAAATAAGATTTATATAAAAATTTACGTGACATATTCACATTGAAATTAAATCAACAAAATTTAAATATATATCAAAAAAGTTAAAATCTATAATTTTTGAAATTAAATTTTCATTTACTGAATTTAAATTAATCAAATCCTAAATTAATTTTGTGTAACAATTTTCCTCATATCCTTAATTATATCTTTATAAATTAAATTTAGTATTGCTTCAGGTTAATCATTTTGACAGGTGGAGTTGGAAAGCTAATTCTGAAGAGGTGTATTTTGTCCGGTCAGCTTATAAAATTATTACCAATGATAGGATTTTTGCAGAGTTCCGTCTTCATAATTTTCTCTGGTCAAGACTTGTTCCCTCAAAAGTTTCAGGTTTTGCATGGAGGGTCTTGTTAGACAGAATTCCATCAAAGCAGAATTTAATTAAAAGGAAGACTATTTTACCGTCAGCAGGATGTGTTTGGTGTGACGAGTCTGTGGAAACTACTTCTCACTTGCTATTTGAATGCCCTTTTGCATACTCTATTTGGATGAAGTGTTTGGATTGGTTTGGCTTCTCTGCTGCTTTGCATAATTATGGTCATGGAATTTTTGCTTAGTTTTATAGGCCTTCCATGTTGTTCTGCTAATAATTGTTTTAAGTGGTCTATATTATGGATGGTAACAATCTAGTCTATATGGCTGGCTAGAAATGCAATGGTTTTTTCTGCATAGACGACAAGTCCAACTAAATTGTTTGATCTCATTAAAATTAGATTTTGGAATTGGTTACGTTGTAAGGATTTGACTTTTTTATTATCCTTTCTCATCCTGGATGCCTTCTCCTTCTTCTTGTTTATTTGATGGTTTTAATTTTAGTATTGCTATAATATAGATGATTTTGTAGTATTACAGGTTCTAGTGTGAAGTTGTTGCTGATGTCCAAGGGGTATTTGCCGATGGATAATAATTCTTAATCTATTAGTTTTGTTGGGAGGTGGCTAGCTTCTATCGTTCATCGGCTTGTTAGATTAGTGTCTATTTAGAGTTATTGAATTTAAGCTTAGGTGGTTGATATTTTTGGTATTGGTAATCCATTCCATTTTGCTGGGTTTTGCAATGTTAGTGTTATAATAGATTGGAGTACCCCTTGTTATCATTTAATTAGTCTTCTTTACTTAGAAAAAAAACCTTAAATATATATTTCAAATATAATGTACCAAATAATTAATATTACATTAAAAATAACATATCAATTAAATTCGAAATATTTGAAGTTTATTTCAAATTCAATTAAAATTATAATAATGTAATCATGAGACTTGAATTTAACTAATATCTAAATCAAATAAAAATAATTATAAATAAAAAATAAAATAAAATTCATCTAAATTGGAAATAATTAATCAAGTGCAAAATACAAAAATTGAAAAATAATCTATTTTGAATATATATTAAGATGATTAAATTTATCAAGTTTACATTCATCAATATACATCAATCAAGTTTAAAATGTTTAAAATATATTTTGAATTCAATCAACACATTTAAGAGTCTAAAAAAAAAATAATGAGTAAACTAACAAATCGGTCCTTGACTTTTTCAGGGTCATGCATTTTAGTCCCTAAGAAATAGAAAACTCCAATACAGTTTTTGACTTTTTGCTTTTACTTTCACTATAGTCCAATCGTGTATTTCCCATTAATTTTTTTTACGACATGTCTCGTTTAGTGACACTTTGTCACACTGATTGTCACTAAAATGTCCATTATGAAACAAAAATGATGTGGTTTTGTCAAATTTATAGCTTGAAAGACTCCAACTCCAACCGTCGTGTGCTCCCCATTCTCCCCTTTTCTCTCTTCTCCCCTATTCATTAGAAGGTCTCAACCCCAATGACATTATTTTTGTGCCCCGATGACAAATTGTATGACACAATGTCACGAAACGTGACAAGTCATAAAAAAGTTAACGGGAAACACACAGTTGGACCATAGTGACAAAAAAAGCAAGAAGTCAAGGACTATATTGGAGTTTTTAATTTCTTAGGAAATTTAAATTAAACTAAAAAATTTAATTTCAAATTTAAAAATAATAAAAGCTAAATTGAGTTCAATGTGAAAATAATTAAGATTATAATCAAGTGTATAGTGCTAAATGTGTAAATAAGTTAAGTGAATATATAGTGAATATTTTAATAAAGAGTTTAGTCCTAAATGAGGAATTAATTTCAATGATGATATAATTAAAATTAAATGAATTAATCAATAAATGCTTGTTATGATTAATTTAATTCAATATTTATTGTAAACTAATTTAAATAAATAGAAGTTTAAAAATATTTATGTTGAAATTTACATTACATATTCATATTGAAATTAAACAACAACAAAACTTAAATTCATCTTATTAAATCAATATAATAGTCAATCACAAAATTAATCATATATTTAATATAAAAATCTAAAATTATGTTGGAAAATTATTTAACTCTACACTAATTGATTGAAAATAAAATTTAAAATTATTGAAACTCAAACAAAATTGATGTTTTAAATTTATATTGCACATTCAAATTATAATTAAATAAAAAAAAATTTAACTATATCTAATTAATTCACTAAGATAATTAATTAGATATTTAATAAAAAAAAGTTTAAAATATGTGATGACGAAAAACATGTGTCAAACTCAACTTTAAATGTAGTTTATATAGAAGTTTACCAAAACTTAAATTGAGTAGGTTGCTCACAAAATCTCACATCTAATATTTCCTTTTATGTAGTAATTGAGTTCCACATTTCTAAAACTATGTAACTTGCAATGTTTCTACCAGTATCCAACCCGTGTGATGCACGGATTTATTATTCAAATAAATATTTAACTTTAAAATTTAATAACATATTTAACTTGTTTAATATATATAAATATTAAATCATAAGATTAATATATATTTAATTTGATACTTGTTAGTAGATTAAAAATACAACAAACTGACAAATTTAAATGGATTTGGAAACATAAAACAGTCACATCTAATAATTACAAATGAACACTATCAATAATATTGTTTCATTTAAATTTTTTGTAACATTACAACACTCAAAGTTGTCATCACGTATAAGAATTCTAAGTTTTTGTTGAGATTTAACCCTAGATACAACAACATATAATTGACCATGAGAGAAAACAGTCATTGGTAAAAACACACCAACATGTGACAATGTCTGGCCTTGACTTCTATTAATGGTCATTGCAGAGCAAAGAAAAATGGAAACTGTCTTCGTTGAAACTTTAATGGGGTGAGATCTTCATATGGAATTAAATTCATTCGATGAATAAATACCTTTATTCCCAAATGTGTTCCCGTAATAACGTTTTATCCAATGACATTAGAACCTAACTAATCAACTATTAAACTAGTTCCATTGCAAAGTACAATGGATATATCAAGATTCGTCATTAGCATAACAATCACTTCAATCGTTACCACCAATTTATGATCATGAAGCCCATAGCACCTAATATCATTTAAGAATTCAGTTGTCAACCATTCAGCTTCAATACCGACTTCCTCATCCACCTTCCATATAGTATCAAAACTTAAGTACATCATTTCTTCTCCTGAAAATAATGTTCATTTTTACATATATTACTAAATTTTTATGATAAAATTAATTTATGATATAATCACATACATCAATCAGTAGAATGTGAATATCATATTGTTATCATGTTTATAGAAAATAATAACAAATATATTATTAATATAATAAATTTAAAATATATTCACATTTGAGATCTCACAATGCAATCATTTCAAAACTATATAAAAGTGTATGGAAAAAATCATTATTGGGAAATCTAACCCCACTATGATGTCGATATTAATGACTGGAGCAGGACTAACTCCGATGGAGGGTATTCATTATTTATTAAAAAAATCACTTTAAACCTATAATTAAAATTTTTGCTTAACTTTTAAATGTACTATATTAACAAAATACAATATAATAATTTTATTCAAGTAAAATAAAATAAAATAATTATAAATTTATAATTCTAATTTCAAAATTTGTTCATAAAAATTATAATCAAAACATCATAAAAGTAATTATAGATTTAAATTATATTGGTACTTGAGATCTTTCATGTTTGTCACCTAAAACCTATATAAAGTGTATGGACAAAATTGTTGTTGGAAGAGTTAGTCCCACCGTTATATGGATATTCATCGAAGGAACGTGACTACCTCATGTGGAGAATACTTGGGGTCATAAAAAAATTCACTTTATTGAAGTGAAAATTAAAAAAAATCTTAAAAACGAATGTGAGAAAATGTGACATATGTACCGAGCGAAAAAATTTAATATAAAGTAGATAGAATAAATAAGAGAGACAATAAGTGAACAAATTAATGATAAAATAGAGAGATGATTAATTTAATATAATAATAAAAAAGAAAATGAAAATGTGATAAAAAAAGAAAAATAGAAGAAAACGACTGGAGAATGATTACCTCACATGGAAGATAGTTGTATGGTTCGTAAAAAATCACTTTACTGTATTGTTAATAAAAAATTTAAAAAACACAAGTGAGAAAATATGACAGTATGACACGTGTTATGGATGAACAATTTTAATATAGAGTAAATAGATAAATAGAATAGATAAGTGAGATAATAAATGAAAACATTAATTAATAAAAGAAAGAGATAAATGATATATTGAAATATCATGTTAAATTTAATGTAAATCAATACATTTATTGTATTGCTTAATGTGAGTTTTTATGTAATGAAACAAACAAATAGGAATAAATAATAAGAGAAATTATTTTAAGATAATAAAAAAGAAAATTAAAGTGTTATAAAAAAGGAAAAATGTAGGAGAAAAACTGTTTCACGTGGATGATAGTGGATACCCATGGGTTATAAAATATCACTTTTATAATGAAACAAATTAATATGAACGAATAATGAGAGAAATGTTTTATTATAACAACAATAAAAAATTGTGAAAAAAACAAAAAGAAAAAGAAAAAAACAACATGAGCAAAATTCTCCGTCGTGAAGGATAAATGTGGTTCATAAAAATATCACTTTACAGAAAAGAGAATAAAAATCTTGAAAAAATGCAGATGAAAAAAAATAACACGTGTTATGTGGGAATAATTTTAATATAGAGTAAAAGTAAATGGAAGTAAATTGATAGATAGAATTAATAAGAGAGATAATAAGTGAAATATTAATGAATAAAATAGAGAGATAAATAATATATTGAAATTGATGTAAATAAACTCATATCGTATTTCTTTATGTGAGTTTTTATGTAATGAAATAAATAAACATAAATGGATAATGAGAAAACTTGTTTCAATATAATAATTATAAAAAATAAAAATTAAAATGTGATTAAAAAGGAAAAGGAAAAAAAGATAGGAGTCAAACTGCTTCGCGTGGTTCATAAAAAAATTACTTTACTGAAATTAAAATAAATAGGAATGAATAATGAGAGAAATTATTTTAATATTTTTTTTTTGGTGTAAACCATAGGTATCCCCTATTACCATGGGCAATCCTATTCGGGACCTAGTCACAGTTAAGGCTCCTCGCCCCTCTCGAAGAATGTATTTAGTGGGGATCGAACTCGGGAGGTCTTCCCACAATTGCAGTTTGCGTTTCCAACTGAGCCACAACTCTTTGGTAAAACTACTTTTAATATAATAATAAAAAAATTAAAGTGTGATAAAAGAAAGGAAAAAAAAGAAGACAATATGAGTAGCACTGTTTCCTGTGAACGATACCCATGATTTATAATATATTTTTTGTCATTTAACTGCACAATACACAACTGAACCATTATTATGAATCGATTATTATGATCAATTTATATTAAATGTTTATAAAGATCAAAACGTTTAGTCAAAAGGCCCAATAAGACTCAACAATGGCCCATCAGTTGCCTTAAACACAACAAAGAAACAAAAAATCTGAATGAATAGTAGCTTATTCACTTCATAAATGTAATGATATAGATAGATATAAATATAGATAGATAAATTCCTTATCAGGATAAGAGATAACATATTTTGTACACATAATTTTTTATACTTGATTTAATTGTTTTCTTCAAGGTTTATTTTTCGTAATGTTTTATTTATAATTTGACAATGCACATTATCAACGCATCATTCATCAATTTTATTTAAATTTCCAAATGCAATTCTATTTGCACAATTAGTATTCTTCAATTCTATAACTTTCTTTATCATTGTACTCCTTAACAAACAAAACAAAAAATAATATCTTTAATTCCATATTGCTCTTTACTTCGTCATACAGTAGATTGTTACAATTTTTATTTTATATTTTTACAATCTACAAAATCAACCCATTACTCTACAATATTTTAATAACTTTTCCATCATATATATATTCAAGCAATATTAACATTTTAGGACAAAACAACACTCTTTGTGTATCACATGGGTTATATACTAGTTTAAGTTAAAAAAAAAAAAAAACTATCAACCTAAACTATTGCTTGATTTAATGGGAAACTACTTTTTTTTTTTCACTCAAACAATAACTTGAGATTTAGAATCATATTCAAATATAATGTAAATTTTGTGATACACATTATTTGTAAACCAAATCCGGTTTATATATACTCTAAACTGAGTTTTGAAATATGCAAACTTTAACTCAAAATATACACATAAAAAATAATTGAATGCAATTAATTAACCGGATAAGTTAAAGCTATCCCTAATTTAATAGAATATATTAACAAAATTTGAAACCATTAATAAAGGAGGCAAAGTAATAAAACTAAAATAATAAAAATAGAAACATTGCTATTGCTAGTGGGATACAATACTTCCATGCAAGATTACAGAAGTTTGTTTATTGGCTAAAAATGTAATTACAATATAACATTGAATAAAATATATTGTTGGTTCATGTAAATGTACCGAATTTTATTTGTAGTCCTCACATGATTTTTTTACAACCCTACAAATGTGATTTTTTTTTTTTTAATCTATCATTGTTGTTACATACCTATTAACACTAACATTGGGTTCTTCTCCTTTATTTCCCTTTTTTCATTCTCCTTCTCCTTCCTCCACCTCAATATCGAAGCAGGCCAATGATCACAAATCTAGACAAATAAAAAACAGTTCAATATGGCTTTAAAAACACCGAAGACATGCTTTTGCAATTTGTAGTAAGGGAAGCTTGTCAAAGGCATAGAAGCATCAACAAAATGTTGACATAATTTTGTTTCACAAATGGGTAGTGATAGAAGAAATGGTAGAAGGTAGAGGAGGATTTTATCCTCTTTGGAGAAAGATAGACTCATACTATAGTTAAAGAGAATTTTAATCTGAGGGGTGGAGGAAGAAGAAAAAGTCACCATTAGCATTAATTAATATATTAACAATAAGGATGTATTAAAAAATTTACATGTCTAAAAATCTTTAAAAAAAAAAGAATCATTTGAAAAAGTTAAAAATAAAACCCATTCATTCATAGGAATAAAAATATGTCCTATAATATTATAAATTGTTTTTAAAATTTATTATTTTTCCTAACAAAAATCAATAAAATAATTTTATAAATGTTCACTTTTTTTAAGAATTTATATAATTATTATAGTTGTTTAAATTTATTTTTTAATAGCGTCAAAAAAAATTTATTTTTTAATAAAAAGCACAAAAAAAAAAAACAATAAACACACTTGTAGGAAAGAAAGTGAATAGGCGGAATTAATTGAAGCACGGAAACAATCCCGCCAATAGGCGCCAAAATCTTCTTCCACTTCCACTTCCACTTCCACTATATATATAAATTAAAATCCTTCCTTCCCTGTGCCGTTTCAGTTCCTGTTTGTTGTTCATTTTCCCACTTGATTTTCTTTTTTCTTTTTCTTTTTCTCGAGAAAATCGAAACAAGAAAACCTAAAAGATGTTGGAACTGCGTCTGGTGCAAGGTTCCCTTCTGAAGAAGGTGGTGGAGGCTATCAGGGAACTCGTCAACGACGCCAACTTCGATTGCTCCTCCACCGGCTTCTCCCTGCAGGCCATGGACTCCAGCCACGTCGCCCTCGTCGCTCTCCTCCTCCGCTCCGAGGGTTTCGAACACTACCGCTGCGACCGCAACCTCTCTGTTGGCATGAACCTCAACAATGTCTACAAGATGCTTCGCTGTGCCGGCAATGACGACATTATCACCCTCAAAGCCGACGACGGCACCGACGTCGTCACCTTCATGTTCGAAAGTCCAAGTGCGTTTGTTTTTCCTTTCATTTCCCATTCTTGTCTAATGTCTATTGAATGGATGATGCACATGAATGATGAAGATTTATGCGTTTCTGTTTAATTTCTTGATTCAATGACAAATGATGATGCAACCGTGTTCTGTACCTAAACGATTTATGTGTTCTGTTTGTCTATGTTGTTCTTATACAGCACAAGACAAGATTTCTGATTTTGAGATGAAGCTGATGGATATTGACAGTGAACATCTTGGGATTCCAGAGGCTGAATACCATGCCATTGTTAAGATGCCTTCGAATGAGTTTTCTAAGATTTGCAAGGACCTCAGTTCTATTGGGGATACTGGTAATTTGCTTTTGCTTTTTTATTTCCCTTTGTGTTTCTAGGGTTTTTAGGTGCTTGAGTTTGAATTGTAGTCATTTTGTGATGTGCGTTGTAGTTACTATTGCTGTTACTAAGGAGGGTGTAAAGTTTAGCACCAGAGGAGATATTGGGACTGCAAATATAGTCTGCAGGCAGAATACTACTGTGGACAAGGTAGGGTGATGTTCATTGAGCAGTTTGGATTAAACTTTTGTAAACTACTCCTCGGAGAAAAAAATAGAATAAATGAAAAAAGTAAAATGAATTCAATTTTTTCCATAAGTTGAAATTAGTTATATAGAGAAGTTAAATGAGAGAGTTTATGGAGAAGTTGAGTGTAGAGATTAATGTCAACTTATAGAAGAAAATGAATTCATTTTGCCTTCTTTGTTCATTGCATTTTCCTCTCCTAGAAGTTCTTTGGGAGTGTATCCAAACTAGTCCTTAGTTTCTTGTTTTGTTGCTTTCTTAAATTGGTAATTTTATTTATGCTAACTGCTTTAGCCTTTGCTATGCTTATAACTTAAAACTGCATACTGGTGGATATTTATGCATGATTGTATTTGTGGGCTGATGATGCAGCCTGAAGAAGCCACTGTCATAGAGATGAATGAGCCTGTGTGCTTGACATTTGCATTGAGATACATGAACTCTTTCACAAAGGCAACACCGTTGTCTGATACGGTTACCATCAGCCTGTCAAGCGAGCTGCCAGTTGTGGTCGAGTACAAGATTGCTGAGATGGGTTATGTTCGGTTCTATTTGGCTCCTAAGATAGATGAGGAGGAGGATGAGACAAAACCTGAACCTTAGGTGTTTGATTTGGTCCGTTAGGCTTTTATTTCGGTTGTAGGATTCCTCAGACATCTTCTACAGAAAGATATTTTGTTGGTAAACGCATTGGTGGTCCATGAATTTTGTATAGAGGTGTTTGTACCTTACATGACCACCTTATTTTGCACCCCCTTTTGAGGTTCTGAACAATGGATGTGTATTTTGTAAAAATATTGAACCTAACCAGAAAGCAAGAACTAGACATGATACCGTCATGGCTATTTGCTGGTGTTGATGTAGCTATTGTGTAGTTAAAAAGAATCGAGCATTGATGTTGAGACTCCTTTGTGTTTTCTTGTCATCCAGGATGGAAAAAATGAGTCCTTGTATTTGGCTTTTAACTTCTTTTCCTATTAATATTATGCAAACTGCAAAGCACACTAGCACAGCCAACCAAACTGCTAAAGGCATGTACATCTTAAATCATTAATAATTTAATATGGGTGAAAATAGACTATATGTAACTGAATTTTTTGTGTTGAATCTTATCCTATTTCCCAAATCTAACATCTGATTCTAGTCTATTTAGCTAATATAAGCATATAGAGGTATTTGACTCGAAAATGATAATTGTGTATAGGATACTCGTGGTATTGTAAAAAGATAACTAATATAAGTCTTTCTTTAAAAAAAAAACCCTAATCTGAACAAATCTATTTGAAAGTTTAATCTGACTAGAAAATTTATTTTAAAAATTTAGACTTTTAAATAAACCATAAATCTATTTCTAAATAGCTTTATAAATTTGAATCTTTATATAGTACACAATACTCTTAAATATTTAAGTAAATCAATATGAATATAATTAAAATTATAATAAAAATAATAATAAAGATGTTATATTATTTATTTATATTTATTTGTATATATATAGACATAGCCCTTTTAGGTAAAAGGTAATTAGTTTCTTTTAAAAAAATCTTACTTTAATTTATTTAGTAAATCAATTTATTCTGATCTCGGCTTAATATAGGTTAAGTGATGAATAAAGTCAAAAGGTTGATCTCATCTTCGTAAGCACATCTCATGCACAAACACAAGCAGAATAGAAACGAAAATATTCGAATGGCTTAAAGGAGATACAGAAAGGATTGGCCGGTCGTAGAATTTCGATTTCGATGAAATAATCCAGAATTTTCAGTGTTGTATTGGTATTAGTTAATAACAATTAATAAATAAGCAGGCCGCACTATCTCATACAAATTCTTGATTACTCGTTGAAACAGTTGCTAAAACCTAATACACAAAATGATGAAAGGGGCACATAAGGCAATAGTTACATCAGGAGTTGATGAATATGGCACAATAATGAAATACAACCTCATATCAAACTCAAAGAAGAAAAGCATATCTCAAAATTCAATCTGAAGAAACTATTCACCCTTATTGCCTCCAATCTTCACCAGCATAGACTGCTTGATCTCCAAGCTCCTCCTCAATCCGAAGTAACTGCATCAAATTTTAGATCGTAACTATTATGCTTTTCCCTCGTTTGACTTTACCAGGACAAACGAGAATATTTATGAACGCAAAAACATCAACTTCATCCCTACATGAGACTCAGTCACAGCTAGTAATGAAAGCTCCATGTAAAATACTTCAACGTGGACTCAGTTGAGTATGCTAAGTGTGCATATATTGCAATATCCGATGTTTATGTTTTAATAAAAAAATTATACTGAAAAAGGAACGAAGACAATACGACAGATCAAGATATCTGGAAAAAAAAAAAAAAAAAAACTGAAACAAAAACTGTGACCGAAAATATATCATTAGAGAAACTATAGAAGCCTATTGGATACAAAGCTAACCTGGATAAGATTACATTTTATTATGAAATCAATTATAACGAACCACATACAGATGCCACAAAAATATTGCCATCAAGCCAGCTAGGGTAAAGAGTCTTATGAGGAATAAGATAGAATCTATCATTCATGAAGAGAAAGTAGAGGTATGAGTGTTATTGCATAGACTAACAGAACAAAGTAGCATAACTACAACCAGCAATGAACAAAAATTAAGGGTTATAAAGTCACCACTTAAAACCTACTGACATTGCAAATATATCACCTATCATAGAAAACTGACATCTTTTTTCCCATGGATGAGGTTTAAAAAACATGTTTAGCAAGTAAATAGTAGCCATAATCATAACATTACAGTAAAACCATCAGCATAAGAATCAGAAAGAGACCTGGTTGTACTTTTCTAACCGCTCTCCTCTGCAAGGAGCTCCTGCTTTAATCTGACCAGCAGCAAGGCCAACAGATAAATCAGCTATGAAAGAGTCTACAGTTTCCCCACATCTATGAGATGTTACCACCCCCCAATGTGCTTCCTTTGCCTGCTTCACTACTTCAATGACCTCGGTAACAGTTCCAACTTGGTTGACCTAGATTACAATAGGAATCATCACATTTTAGTGTTTCTTTCTCTTTTTACAAAGACAACTTTGTAAGTTATGATCTTGTATTTGCATGAAAAAGCAATCTTTTTGAAAATCTGTTGATAATAAATGCCTCAATTAATTATGAAATAGGAATGTTTCCATTCCATGAACAACTAGATTTAGCATTTACTAATAGAAACAAAAAACCTCTCCAAGTTCCAAAAAATTGAGAGATAAGATTAAATTCATCATTACACGAAGCAACCCCTTGAAAGTTCATTGAAATAATATTCAATTACCTTAAGAAGAAGAGCATTACAAGCGGACTCAGTTATTGCTCTCTCAATGCGTTTTGCATTTGACATCAAGAGATCATCCCCAACTACCTGCAGAACCATTCAAATGAAGGGAAACTATATAAACAGAAGTTCCATCAGTAGCCAATAGATCAACTAAACATCTCAGTGGTAACATGTGAATAACCTTTCTAATGCTTGACAAAAAGATTTTGTATTACATCTTATTTTCCCCTCCCTTTCCCACATAACCTGCTAATGTGTCAATGTGGCATTGATACACTAACAATCAGTTTGTTATTAATTTTCATTAAAAAAAATCGTGTAATCTCCAAAATGTAAGGCCTACTTCATAGAATCAATCTTTGGCTGAACAACTTAACTGGGACAAAGATTGAATGCACATTATCTCGAACAAAATATTCATTGCCTAAGAAATATACCTGACAAATTCCAAGAGTTGAGATATACTTGATAAAATATTACTTTCTTGAGAAATAATACCTGACAAATTCCAAGGCTTGAGATATACTTGATATGTTCCCAATCTTCCTTGTCAAACGGATCTTCTATTGATACAATTGGGTATTCTACAAATTCAGAAAGAAAGATTGAAAATAAATATTAAGTATAGCCTAAATAATTTATAACATCCTCAATCGGAAAGGGGTAAGATTAAACAATTTACCAGCACACAATTCCTTGTACAACTCTATCATATCCTCTGCTGACTTAAAATTCTGTCCTGACTTTTGAGGAGATTTAAAGTCCAGGTCATATCTTTTACCTATTTCAGGGGAAAGGCATATACACGAAATAAACAGGTCAAAGATGAAAGGCAAAAGGTACCAAAAAGCACTAGGGGTTTTTAACACCTTGAGGTGAGGCATGCTTCATAGAAGAAAGGTGTTAGCAATAGAAAAAGAAAAAAACTGAAATATTTTATTAATGCACATTAACTTTCCCTATAATTAATTACTCGAGCATAATATTAATGTTAAAAATAAAACATCACAATGATAAAGCATGATAGTCAATAACAAGTTCTAAATATCAAAGTTCATAACCATCACACATTGTGTTTCATCCTACAACATTTTTACATTCGGTTTATTTCTTATACTTCCAAACCCTTATTTTCTCTCTCTAATTTTCAAACAGTATGTAAACCCAAAATAAATCCACATTAAAAACTTACCTCGTAACCTATGAAGCACAAACACAGGCACGGACACTGGACACAACACTAACATCACCATAAGTGATAGTCTTTGGTATTTATTTCTTATATTATACTTCCAAACCCTTATTTTCTCTCTCTAATTTTCAAACAGTATGTAAACCCAAAATAAATCCACATTAAAAACTTACCTCCTAACCTATGAAGCACAAACACAGGCACGGACACTGGACACGACACTAACATCACCATAAGTGATAGTCTTTGGTATTTATAACATTATTGATATACTATTAACAAATAAGTTTGCTAATTTTACAACTCTAAGCAAGACTAATATTATTTTGTAATGACAGCAAAGTGAAATAAACTGCATATATGTTTTGTATATGATGCTGTAGAACAGTTCACACTGTTGTTACATAGTTTCTTATTATAACATCAATAAGCAATATTAGAGTAAGCAAGAATCACCAAATTCCATCTTCTCAAGAATCTAAAAGCAAATAAAGGACAGCAAATATAATTACCTATGCAAAAATTTGTAGCAGAGACATCAAGTGCTATCTTTATTTTCTCGTTATAACCACTTCTGCTAATGGCCTCCTTTACAAGATCCAGGACTTCTCTAAAGCTGATGATATTTTAAAAAAGTCAGCTCAAAAGTAGAAATAAAATTATATAATCACAACACCTCTAAAACTAATTCATTTTAGAGTGGAGAAATACTACGTATCATAACATTACCCAAGTAAAAATTTCATAAGTGACTTTATATAAAAAAATAATAATAGTTTGAAATTAAAACTATAGTTGCTTAAAAATTTAGATAACCTGCTATAAATAATATTAATAAAATTAAAAAACAAGTAGATAAACTTAATACAGCCCACTCTAATATATTAAATTAGAGTACACTTTGTAGAGAGTAACTTGATATCTTAATCAGCTCTCCCTTAAAGAACAACACGTAATTCATACCTTTTTTAAAATTAAAAATTCAAAATATTTTGAACTCATTATGCATACCTTTTTAGGTTCTGCTTGAATTAACAAAGTGCATCTCTAGTCTCACATGTTTTAAACATTTTTTCTCCTCTAACTTTTCTTTTTTATATTAAAAATTAAAATTACCCTAAAAATGCATAGGGAACAGATTATCTAATAAACCACATTTATCATGTAGAAGAAAACACTGTAATTATATCATGCAGCAGTTCAATATGTTGACTCAGACAAATCAAGTTAGATTAAGAGGTAAAATACAAATGAATTGCTTTCCATCAGTTACCAACCAGTTTAAGCAAACAGTTTCATTGTGTAGCTGTCATTATATTTAATACCTTATAAAGCATTTTTGCAGATATTTTGTTTTTCTTTCCTTCCTTCTAAAATGGAGACTTTTTTTCTTTTTTACATTATTCATTTAATGGTCAATAGTTTTACAGAGCCTTAGAAATCTAATAAGTCTATATTATATAACATAAAAAGCTTGCCTGGAGATATTAGGAGCAAAGCCACCATCTTCACCAACATTACAGTTCTGTGCCCCAGATTTTTCTGTAATAACAGCCTGCCCTTTTGTCATCAACAATACAAATAAATGTATCAGCTTAAACGTGATATCTGCAAGTGGCTGTTACTGTTAGGATTCTTTACACCATCACTTAAGAAAAATACATATACATTGGCTGAGAAACAGATTGGATTGCTGAATCAATTAAAACCAAATATCAAGGCCATAGGAACTGTATGCAACAAAAAAAGTAAAGACAATAACAGTAATAGCATAAGATCTAAATCATTGTAAGACAGCTAAACTACAATGCAACTAAACTTAATAATTTTCTAGCTTGGGAACATTACAATGAGTGAGATCATGAGAAAAAATATCTAAACATAGAAAGTGTAAACTACAGGACTGTATTGAAACAAAAAGAAAGAAATAAAGTAAAATCACCTTTAAATGATGATAGGTCTCAGAGCCCATTCGCAGTGCTTCCTCAAATCTACTTGCTCCAATTGGAAGAATCATGATTTCCTGATAGGAATTATGTATGAAAGCTTTCACATTTGAAAGAATTTAAATCATTATGAAGCAGAAGGGGAACACAGATCAAAGAGAAACTAATCTAATGATGTTAAAAGGTCAGATAAAGAGCAGAATAAAAACAACAATCCAATTGCCAAAGTTAAACGAAAAAATAATTGAATTGAAGTTGGTTACAACAAAAATATATGAGCCCCAAGTTATTTTGTAATTAATTTGACATATAATATAAATTTTTTCACATTGATTTGGCATTTAACTTCATTGTTCAAATGTTTCATCAGAGGAACGGAATACAACCTTAATAGAGGTAAGATTACTGAAACAATAATGAGATTGTCTAAGAAATTAAACTGCAACAGAAACTATACCTGAATGGCCAGATTATTCCCAGCATGTTTTCCACCGCTTATAACAGTAAAGGCAGGAACAGGAAGCGTTGGGTTGGTTTTCCCGGACAGGTCAGCAATGTGCTTGTATAGTGGAACCTGATATTTTTTCACCTTTATTTTTGTGATGGCTTGACAGAACAAATATACTTTTCCAGATTAAAATAAAGGAACTTAATAAAAAATCAAATGACAAACAGCCATGCCTCCTTTTCAGCGGCCCCAGCTTTACAAGCAGCAATTGACACAGCTAATATTGCATTGGCTCCAAGTTCACCCTGCAAACAAAAATCAGAAACAAATCAGATTAGAAAATTATTAAATCTTACAGAACTTCGAAGAACTAAAGTATTCATACATACATGTCATTATTAGTATCTGTTCATAACATATGCATAAGAATCAGTCACATGCACTGCCTTCTTCATCATCATGTTCTCTAGAAGAAAATGAAGAAAGGCAAACAATCACTTGGAATTCATATAAAAGAATGGTATTGTGGATTTGGATGATTTAAAACTGTCAAGGAAACTAAGCATAATCTAATTGACTAAATTGTTGTACTTTTATTTGGATTAAGATGAAAGATATAATCATGAAATCCAGTCTTACTGGAATGCAAATCCTACTTTTATAATATCTTTTTTGAATGTGTGTGCGTGTGTGTATGTATGTACGTATATCAGGTTTCTAACCGCCAAAAAATTCTCTTACTAAGTACGCGCTTTGTAAAAGAGATGAAAAATGAAAAGTTAGAAAATAGAGCAGTGAAAATATACGGAGAAGGAAAACTAATACTTTTCACCTGTGCAAGCTACTTACAAGTAACACCATAGAGCCAATGTGGATAAAATTCTCAACAAGTACTTATAAGAGAAGAACATAAAATGAATCAAGGAAGTAAAATAAATTTAACTTATTTCATAAGTTGAAATTAGTCTATACACCTCACCTTTTTCAAAAGCTCTCTCATTTAACTTCTCCATAAACTGCTCTAAACTAAAAAGTACTTTCTTATAAGTTACTTATCTCTATTGAAAAACTCCTATAAGTTTGAAGTTAATCCAAATTGGGCCCTAGCATTATACCAATCATATCATTGATCAATATCATTAAAAAATGGACAAATTTTAATATTGGTTACCCACTACCTAACACAAATTTACCTTAACTATAACATCTCATAAATAAATATCTGATATAGAATTCTTTTCCTTTCCTATAACATAAACAAAATGTTCATTTTTGCTGATCCATGTAGCATCCATCAATGTCGCTAAAGAATGCTAAAACTCCTATCCTAGAGTAGAGCAAGAGAGGAGAATGATGATATAATATTATTCAACTTTTCATAATTTATAGTATGTTTCCTAATTAGTTGCCAAATTCATTTTAAAATGAAAAATAATAGAAGCATTTAAATAACAATATGTAATATGGTTTTAACAATCAATTACTTGTGTTCACAGCAGAAAGATGTTCAAATACCTTCTTCTCTGTTTTGTCCAGGTCTATCATGGCCTGATCAATCTGGGACTGCAGAGTTGGATCCATACCGATCAGTGCCTCAGATATTTTCTCATTTATATTTTTAACAGCTTTAGCCACACCATTTCCAAGATATACACCTTTGTCCCCATCCCGTAACTCAACAGCCTCATACCTGAAATGAATCATTCACCCAAATAGTTATAGTTAATCTAATTTTATGATTGATCTCAAGAAAATAGTCAACTGGCCAGCAATCCAATAACAACCAAAAAAGCACCGACATGAGAAGACTGTTAAACCCAATCATAGAATACACGGTACATGGCAATGTAGTTTACAGATATGAATCAGCCTGGCCAAGTTCCCTATTGAAAATTTGCCCAATGAATCATGATAACACTATGATTATGAAAACTCAAACCAATATACAATTGACTTAAGGCAAACTCAATTCCAAATAGAAAAGCAACTGTAATCAGCTTTACAGGTTAATTGTGTTTTGTAGCACAGTTTCAATCACAGTCCCACCACCAATGCATCTAAGCAGATGATAACGAATTCAATATTGGTCAGTGGTTAATAATATGGTAGCATAATTAATCGTAAATAATTGCGATTAGAAAAATGATTAAAGTTAAACAAAGAAACACAAAAGCAAACCCTTACATGCCAGTGGAGTTGCCGCTGGGAACAGAAGCACGGAACATGCCTTTGTTAGTGTACAAGTCGACTTCCACAGTCGGAATCCCTCTGCTATCGAGGATCTGCCTCGCTTTGATTCTCGTGATCACCGATTGCACTGCTTTTTTCATGTGATTGGACTGTGCTCACAAAAAAAATGGTAAGAAATTCCGATAGCGAAGGAAAAGATGAAAGAGAAATGATTGGGAAAGGGAGAGGGAAATACGATGAAGAGAACAGGATCGGGGGTCTTGGCCCTAACGGCGGCATTGACAGCATCTTCGAGTTTTCGGGAAAGCATGTGCTTGTCGAGGTATTCTTGCACGGACATTTCTGCAATTAACTGCTTCTACTTCTTCTTCTTTTTCTTCTTTCACACTCTCAGAGCTGAGACGATGTGAACGTTGTTACTTGTTTGTTGCTTGCTTTCTTCCACTGTGATTGAAAGGAAAACGCGATTTGATGCTGCTGCCTCCAGTACAAAATGGTTTCTCATTCAACGTCGTCGTATTTGCGATTGCAGTTTTTCGCTTTTATGAGTTTAAAATTACTATGGTATGTTTTAATGACCGGATGACACTTCTTAACGGTTGAATGGTAATTGAACCAATTGAACCACTCGATTGAACATTAATTAAATATATATTTTAAATATTATATAATATTTTAATTAATAAAATAATAAAAAATTAAGATATATTAAGATATGTCACGGTATTTTGGTTGAACGGATTCATCATTAGGCTGATTTTCAGTCGAATCGATTAAACCGAAGGTTTAGTTCAGCTTTTAAAATTATTGTATTATCACATCATTGATGAATTTAGGATCCATTTTCTTTAAAATCGGTTATTCTAACATGTGCAATATTAGTATTGCACATGATAATAATGTAAAAGTAGAAAGATTTTATTGGAAATTACAACTATCACAACACTCAATGCATTGATAATGTTAATGGTTATAATTCCCATTAAAACATTTCCACTTTAATCATGTGCAATAAAATTAATAGTTAGAAAAATCGTTATAAAATTAATAGTTAGTTGCGTAATTTACGAAGCACATTGGACATATTAAAATTAATTTCATAAAATTGATTCTCACTGTTTCCAACTAAGAATCAAACAAGTACTACCTCCGTTCCTATTTAACTATCCACTTTCAAAGAAAAAATTTGTTCCTATTTAACTGTCCACTTACAAACCCAATGCACTAATAATTACAATTTTCTCCATTTTACCCTTATGTTAATAAATGACCTATTATTGAAAACTAATGAGAGCTAATAGTACTAAGAGGGATAAAAGGGTATAATAGAAAGTTTAAAATTTATTTCCATGAAAACAAGAGTAATGATTATATTCCTTTAAAATATGTGTTTTTAGTCAAAGTGGACAGTTAAATGGGAACGAAGATAGTACTTAATAATTTCAGGTGTCATTTATTAAATGATGTGTTGGATGTATTTGTGTAAAACTTTTTTATATTCACAATGTATAACTATTAAATTTATGAAGACAATGATATGCAGAGATGTCTTGGAATAAATATGTTGGTAAAACCTGTCATGCAATTTGTTTTTTTGTCAACTTCTAGTCATGTTATTTATCACAAAACTTTTTTTTAGGAAACCAAATATGAATAGTACAGCCTCAACTCAAAAGTTAAATCCACAACTATACCCATGACTATGAAAGATTTTTGGTCAAAGACCAAAATTATATAAATAGTATCCGACCAATAAAATTCTTTTTTTTATGGAAATCATAGTGGGAGACTGGGAGTGGGATAAGCATTTAACCATTTCATGTTATGTGTCATTATACTCAATTCATACGAATTTGTGTCGATTTCTTTTATTGGCTTTACCATTTTTCTTTAACAGACATATTAAAAATGTAAGAAAAACATAACATATAAACTTGGTTTATGTTTAATTATTTGGAAAATAAATTAAAAAAATGTTACATTCTATTAAAATGTAACAAAACTATAGAGAATTGATGGGAAAAAAAAATATTCCTTTTCATCTTGTCCATACACCAAATGCTTTCTATTCATTATAACTTTCATGATTTAAAAATATTAATTAATAATTAAAAGAAAGATGAGAATCAATTTTTTTTTACAAGTCTTTGACCATGGTGTCCCTACAAGCATGTGAGTGTGACTCACTTGCTACCACCCTCAACCCTTAGTAAAAAGAATCCGAGTTTAAGAATCCCTTACAACTATTTTTCATGTGTGTAGCAATTAAACATAAGTGTAGTTCACAATGTTTGAAGAGAAATTGTTAGTCATAAATGATTTAACTAACTATTCTGATTAATTGTCCTTAAAACAGTAATGTTCCCCCAAAGAAAAATATAATGAAATTGGTTAGCTGTAAAGAATTTGTGGGAAAGGAGATAAAGAATAATGGACAAGAAGGGATATCTGATGGAATCATATTCTTGATT
The DNA here is from genome assembly GCA_026901365.1 of Sesbania bispinosa. NCBI lineage: Eukaryota > Viridiplantae > Streptophyta > Magnoliopsida > Fabales > Fabaceae > Sesbania > Sesbania bispinosa. The sequence goes on along the minus strand of QLOH01000199.1, from coordinate 1,072,819 downwards.
TAATATATTCTGCTAGAGTTTTCAGTACAACATATAGCAAATATAGTAATAGCTTTCAGAGCATTAAACATGTATAATCAACATGCCTCCCTTTACTATGTTACAACAAATGCACTAGATGAACCTGTAAAGTGACGAATGGATCCTAATAAGTTCTTTGCAGCTCCAAAATGTTTTATTCTGTATACACCAGGAGCTACATCTTGTGGGATTCTCCATTCTATGGTGGCTTTACTATGAGAACTGAGTTTGAAAGGTCTTGACCACTTGAAGCGCAGGCAGAAATCATCATCATCATAAGCAGGAACCCAAGTATCTTTTCCTTGGAGAAATTCCACAAGGGAAAATGTACCTTCAGTCATAAGGTCATTACGAGGGCAAGCAGACCAGAAAGTAACTGAAACCATATCACCTCTTTTAAAGGTGGCGTTCTTCGGTACATCAGAGCTACAATCCCCAAAGTTTACACCAAGAGGTTTTCCATCCACCAAAACTGGTGTTAGTAAGCTTATTTGCTTATTCAGGAGGTCAGGGGGTTGAGGCCCTGGTTCTACAGACTTGCCACTGATGAGAGCATTCGCAAGCTTCTTAAACTCCTGAATGTATGCATTCAGTGTGTGTGGACCGTACAGCGTCGAAGCACCCTGACAACATAAAAACTGAAGTTAGAAAGTAGCAATTTGCAAATAAATGGTTACATGCAGAAATATTATTGTCATTCTATCATCTCCCATATGCCAGTGAATATTTTCCCATAGGCACAAGGATGCACAATGATCTAAGCATATGGAGCTGAGAGACAGAAGCTGACATATCCACAGGAACAAATTTTCTATATGCTAGGAAGGTCTGTCATACTCATTCCTTCTAGGTCTCCATCCATGTCTTGCCAATACAAAGTTATATTATTTGATAATAGAAGTTTGCATCCCGAAGAATAAATTTTTATTAATGTTGCATTAAATCTAAAAAAGGTTTGCTGCAAGTTCTATGTCTCTTTCCTCAAGAGTTACAACTGACCTCATATCTTTGCATCTGGTACTCTTCGTACGTAGTCACATACTGTGAATAAGTATTGGTCAACCCTGCTATGACAACATGAATGTTGCTACCAAAGGTTTTGTCACCACTTAGCACTGTCTTCACTGCATCACGAAGGCGCCTCCCAGCCATTGTTGTAAATTCTGTCAGAGTTAAACAATTATAACAAGCATGAAGGACTGGATGAAATACATAGGCCAAATTGGATGGTCTCACAAACACTTGTATACATACATAGTAACCATGAATTTCCAAGGAAAAGAACAATAATCAGATAATATATAGCACAGCAACATATTAAACAAGACATTTGGAGTATATTAGATTTTGAAACATTTATACACACATAAAAAAGTGAAAGACTAAAGTAATTATGATGCAGTTATGCTTTGAATCACACCCAGGAGTGCCGGCACCCAAATCATCAAAATATCATGATACCAATAACAGTTCAACATATTTTTGTTCTTTTAAGCTCGAAGATGTTCAACAAACTAGAAAATGTGTGATTTTCATTAACATTATTTATATATTACTTCTCCTTTGACTAAGGTCATTGATAGTTGAAACCAACGTTTCAAATTGCAAACAATAGAAATTCCAACACTGACATCATTACAAGAAATTAAGAGTAAGGGCTCATACCTCCTGGTACACTAAGAATAACAAACTGCCCAACTCGAAGGATCTGGATTGGAAGTATTGAAGGCTGCAATTGAACATGAGGGAAGAAAGCTAAATAAGTACAAGTTATCAGAAATTATATCTGTATGGCAGAAAATGGATGGATAGAGAGGAAAAACGTATGCCACAATAACTGGAGAATGCATACTAGCCACTAGGAGTTCTATTCTATCCAAAGAAAAGACAGAAATGTACAAGACTGCTAGATAACAGTGGTAAATCATATTTCATTGATTATTTGAATTTATTAAAGGAACTAAAGCAGACATTCCAAGAACAGATATCAAGTTATGGAATGCTCAGAGGAAAGTAAATAATCTGCTAAAAACTCTCTATGCCGTCAACCCTCCATCTATTTTCAAAATCAGCCAACATTGAGAGAACATAACTGAACTGAGCCTGGAGACTTTAAGACATGATATTCAGCATAAATGAGTAACTTACAGCCCAATCATATGGTAGCTTCATTTCGCCAGTATCAAGCAAAATGGGCTTTGGGAGTTGACAGTCTATTTGTTCCTTGTCTGGCGTTTTAAGTAAGTTGCGGACCAACTTCCAAAAAGGATTTCCCTGACACACAATTAAAAAAACAGTAAGCACAGGCTTTGAAAGATATTTAGGAATACGAGTCTAGGATAATGGGTAAGCATACATAAGGTATAGAATCAGTGGTTACCTCATCATCACCTTGCTTAAAATCAAAAGCTCCAGGTCCATCTGTTGTTCCAGCAGCAAATGCAAATCCCATTGCAGCAGGACATGTCTTTACTGCCTCAGAAGCTCCTGCTTTAGAAAGATTTACCTCGAGCTGGGAGAAATCTACGTAGGCATGTCGAAAATCAACCTTTCCTTTAATCTGCTCAGATGCTCCATTGAATAGCTCCATTGCTTTTCTAAATTGTCTCTCCCCTATAATACGTGTACTTTCGAATTCATCTGGGTAACTGCCATGAGTTATAGAAGGCAATTTAGCAAATCACAAGGGCTTAAGTAAAATTGCAAAAACTAAAGAAAAATTGAGCATGTAATAAATAATTACCCAGGCCCTCTTCCATAGCATAATTCATTTTTCCCTCCACATGTACTGTGATTGAAGTCACAAGGTAGTCCAGTGTCTATACAAAAAGCTCCAAGTACATTTGGGCTAACATCACCACAATTTGATTGACAGAATGCAGACACAAATCTAGGCTTGTCAACCTGCCTAAGAACACCTCTCACACGTCTAGCAACACTTGAAGTTTTGGTTGCTAGTCTACCAGGAGGAGATTGGAATGAGGCAGCAAGTTCAAGTAACTCGTGGTCTGTACCAATAAATTTTAAGTGAGATCAGAAATACAATTCATTTGTTTAGTATTATCATAAGATATCCCCCTTACTGATAACCTAGTTACCTACATTGCGTATATAAAGCAAGTATCATTCATGCATGTTTCACAAGATAGCTCAATAAGCCATTGCTAGGATATTTACAACTTGTCTTGTACACAGATAATTCCATTTAAGTCTACCAATATTGAGACTTTTATGAGGAAAAGACTTGTAAAACTTAAAAGTTCCACATAAAAACCAAGAAACCACGTAACTAGACAATGCAATCCAGCACATACTACCGAAGAACAAAGTTTGGTGCAAGTTGATGTGCACCCAAAATGCAGCCAAGAAAAATAGACGGACTTAAACATCAAAACCACAATAGAGAAATTATAGGTTCACAATTTATCACCACACAAACATAAACTACCACACTGCATTTTTATCCCAAAAGAGACTGTCCAATAACTGATCAGAAAATTATTTGAGCAAGATTGGAGATATATATATATGTGTGTGTGTGTGTGTGTGTGTGTGTGTGTGTGTGTGTGTGTGTGCATGTGATCATCAGTATCAGCATATGCTTGAGGATCAACTATTTGCTACTTCCCAAATACCAAAAAGGAACAGAATAAAAGTCATAAGCATCTAAATACAAAACATACATGTGCGTGTGCACGTGTGCCCACATGCTTAGTTATTGACATAGTAAAAGTTGCCTTTTGTTCTTCAACGAGATTAACATATAACGTAATATCTAAATTCTAAATTGGTATATATGATATTCATTTATGACTTGATAATCAATCATTTCCGGACATAGTTTCAACCCAATCAACTACAGCGGCATCAAGGATTAAAAAATATGGCATATAAACCAACAAATATTGAAGCTATTTAATGAACACATTTATGCTGTATTTGAATCTATAATGGGAAAGAAGATAATAATTTCATCAATAGATGTGTTGCAGCCAAAAGCAAAATACAAATAAAAAAAACTTACGACCATCATGAAGACTGGGAATTATGTTTGAAATTCTTCGGGGTAGGCCATCATCTTCAAATCCAAAAGAATCCATTCTTATGGAACCTTTACGCTCAAACCAGTCTTCCATAAATCGTGCAGCAGCACCCTTATTATCCCCACTAATTAACGAGTTTGTACGGCTCATTGAAGTCCCATGAGTAGCAAACCAATTGAAGCTTCCCGAAGGACCCCATTCATCATCAACAAACTTCAAAAGAGTCATTTCTTTATCAAAATCATACTTATATTTGCTTCTCTCTGCAGCAGGATTATTGAGATAAGCACTAGGACTGCGATTTACACCAGCATCCAAAGTTCTCCTGCAAGTTGAAGATAACATATTTATATATTTGTGCACTTGCTAGCAATCACATTGATATATTTGTACGGCGTCAATTTTGTAGCACCAAGTTTTCGTTTTTTCTTTATTTAGATTTTGTGGTGATTCTGGTGAACATATGTCACATCCATTCATGTATATTTCCTATTTTTCATATTTCAAACAAAGATTATGGGAAAAAAAACAATTTGATGCATACATCACTAGAAAATTAGCAATTGAACACAAAATCTAAAATTAAGTGTATGTTTAGATTGCAGTTTGCACCTCTCAAACCCTAGTTTGGGATGTGTAAACTGATTTTCGTGCACAAACATGTTTGGCAAAACCATGTTGATATATATTTGAACATGATTTTGAGTCTCAAACCATGGTTTGAGGAAAAGCAAACAAAGTTGCTTTTCTCATTGGATCAAACCGTGGTTTGCAAACTATTATCCAAACACGAAAACAAGCAACCTGCTTCCTATATACTTTCATCTTTTTTCCGCCGCGCTTCGACAGTAGTGAGGCGTGAGAGTTATTAGGCTTTGGGCCAGCATGCTGGCATTATGTATTGGGCAACAAACAGCCCGGTCCAGAACAATTATAAATAACATTGGGTTATCCATGGGTTCTTGCATGCTTGTATGTGTGTATTATATATGAGTACCTAAGGGAGAAAAAGAATAGAAGAAATGTCAAGTTTTTCCTTACCCTTGTTGACAAATATTGATCCTGGGCGGAGATTTTCATGGGCCTGGACAATGCTTTTCTCAATGCCATCAACAATGACATCAAATGACTGTCGAACAAATCCAAGAGATGTTACAATATACACAACATACTGGAGATAACCCCCAGGACCAGCATGAGTGTGAATTCCACTGATAGCAACATTATTTTCTGTATATAGGTCACCATATCTGTCAAATAAAATAAAGTATGATCTCAGACACCTAACTTTGAGATTAAATAAGTTAAATTGAAACATCAACCACTACAAGCAGAAATTAAAGAAAAACTCCTTTATAGTCAATCTATCATAATTTGTGCAAATATTTATCATGGTAATTTCTTGAGGAACAGACTAGTACCTTGCTTTCAGCCTCTCAAGTACTTTGATAGTCACAAGCTGTGAAGCCATGCAAGCATCAAGGTTAACAAACACTACCCGGTTACCCTTTGGCTCAGCAACAATGAAAGCACGAGCCCGTAGCCTGAAGTGAACCCCAGATGCAATTTGTTCAGTGTTAGCATACCCCATCATGTTAACATCCGCTGCAGGACCCGTAATGTCATAGCTTCCAAGACCAATCAAGTAATCAGAAGCCGAAAATGCAACATCACTCTTCAGTAGTATCATTAGGAGCAAGAAAAGGGTCCAGACTCGCATAGTTGCAGATGCCCTCCAAGCATTCAAATGAGAAAGGGAAGGTAACTCCATTACACTCAAAAGCAAAAAAAGGACCAAATTTTCAAGCTTGACCAATTCTTCTCATTTCCCTTCACAAATAACACCTACAAAACTTGCAATTATTGAGAAAAATATGAACTATGAATAGAAATTTCAGAACTTCCAATGCAATCAATTCCAATTTCGCAATCAATCATGGCCAGGATATAAAATAACTGTATTAGAAATATACACATTAAATTACAAAAAACATAGGAATCAATAGAGGGGAGTTCAGTTTCTCACCACTCAGATGTAAAGTTGCGATCTTTAGACGAAAGTGACCATGCAAAGTAATCTGAGGTGTCTGGGGTTTACGGAGAGACAGACCTGGAAAGAGGAAGGGGAAAGTGAATTGCTAGAAAGAGAGAGAAAGATAACAGCCACTCTTCAAAGGAGTGAAAGGAAATAGGAGTGGCTGGTAGAGTGGAGGAGCAGGCAAGGCAAGGGAAGGGAAGGTACTGATGTGGAGTAATGGATCATCCACCCTGGTATTTGAAGCTTCCGAATTTGGCATTGCATGCATCAAGCCAAAATAAAAATCAATCAGTTTTATTTCTATATTTTTTTTTCTTTAAGTGTGAAGATTTTAAGGATTATTACACTACCTTTGGAAACCGAGCTTATTTAAGTGTTATAACACACGTTCTTATTTAATAAACCGTTAACGAATAAGCTCTTAAAAAATTAATAAAAATTAAAGAAGAAAAAATGTATTTAAATTCTTCATAAGTTATTCTCAGGAGTTTATTGAAATAAGCTCAAAACAGTTTATGAACATGTTATAAGCTTTTTTTCAGAAGTTTACCCAAGCAGATATATGAGTGTTTATGTCATAAAATAAACTCAAATAAGTTCTTTTAAACATCATCTAAGTCTAGTTTTAATCTCTACAAATACAGTAATATTTGGTTTGGACCCTTATAAATAAATTTTTCATTAATTTTATTCTCTATGTTAACAATTACATGTTTTTAATTCTTCTGTTAAGTTATATTTACAGTTCTATCACCACTTTTTATGGTAAAAATTCACAAAAAAACTTCTTATGATTTAAAAAAAATCATTTGTATTATATTTTTAAAAAAACACCATTTTTTATATAAAAAAGTTGTTATAAAATTTCTGTTTTATTGTATAAAAATTATAGGAAGTTTTTTGCAAAATTTAGAATTTAAACGAAATTTTTCTTATGAATTTTGAAATTTATAGGAAAATTTGAAAAATAGCCTAAAAAAATCAATAAAAAACATTGTTATATTAGCATTTAATAGAATATAACTAATGAGTAATGATAACTAAAATCGTGTGTTTTTTAAAAAATAAAAGACCAATGAACAAATAAATAAAATATCAAAATCGAATTTCATTATATTTTTAGAGATTAAAAGTATATTTAAATTAATAAAAAATATGTTTTTTTCAACTTTTTCTTACTCAAAACAAATTTTTCATTTTTTCTATTTTTTATTATATAAAATTAACTATCATATTTTTTATTTTCTCTTTTTTTATCTCCTTCCTTATATCTGCATTTCAGAGAAAGAGGCGCAAAACATTGTTTTTCTTTTGTAAACCATCACCATCGTTTTTTGTTAAGTTTGGCTAAGCCATAACAAAATTTTAAAATAAATAAATAATAATATTACTTTTAAAATTTACATATATAAAAATTTATTTTAAAGGATAAATTAATAAAGAAATAAAATAATATTATAATGAAATACACACATATGTAATAAATTTTAAACATTAATTTTTATTTAATGATTAGAAAATTATATTTTATTATCTAAAGAGTTCTGCTAATGAATGTGGTATTATTAAGAAATCAATGAACAAATTTTTTATTAAAATTAAAATATTTATTACATTTATAATATGTTTCATAATTTAATAATATATTTTTTATACCTTGATATATTCTAAAAATATTCATCAATTTTTCTTATCTAAATTTAAATCGATAATTGCAATTACAGTAAAACCTCTATAAATTAATATTCGGTAAATTAATAATCTCTTTAAAATAATAATTTTTCAATTTACTAGAAAGCTCTTATATAAATTTATGGTCCCTTCAATATTATAAATTAATAATTTTATAAAATTACAAATATAACTAGGACAAATCAACTTAGTGGTTGATTTCCTTACCATACATGAACTTACATTAAGTTTTAACTAGTACTACATACTACAGTACAATGAAATTTGTTTTTAGGAGGATTATTATTATATGTTTAATTAGTCACATTGTACATAAACCTCATTCAATTAGTCAATACAATGTATATGTTTTATTCATGAAGAATCATATAGATTTTTTGAATAAAAAAATTTCTTTAAATTAATAAATTATTAATTTATCAATTAATTAATACTTTTTTAAATTAATAAAAATACGTAGTCTCAACATTATTAATTTATAAAAAATTTACTATAGATGAACTACATAAAGTTTTAGTGGACCACATATGAGCAGCTGTAAGTAAATGAAAGGATTAAAGTTGTGTGCCAGCATTTTAATAGTAGTAGTACTATATTGAATGGATGTAGGGAGCTTCACATGGCTGAAAATATTGCTTTAAAATTGGTGCAGGGAAAAAATTAGTGCGAAGTAAGATGATCATTAATTATTTTGACTAAATTTCCGTTCTCATGCCACATGGAGTTGGATCTTGAGGTTTCTGTCTCCACTTGCTGTATTCCTTCGGTAGAGGATCACCAACTTTCCGGAGACATAAAGGAAAGAATAAATACATCTTGTGCTTCATAGGCATAGCAATAATGTGTTGATTAATGGTGTGTTTGTACACACGTCGATTAACATGTGCATTCGTTCCAAGTAACATAAAAATAAACAAATACGTAAAAGTTAGAGAAACTTAAGAATTTTTTATTTTTAAGATTCAGTCAAGATATAACTTAGGTGATCATGAGTGTAAATCATGTAGGGAAAATTAAATTTCATCTATTTAAACTTGAATAATAACAACAATGGAAAGCGACTATAAGAAAAAGTTGCATTCCCAAATCACCAGAACATTCGTTTAATTAATGTGAATGTGAATCACCAAAGCATGTTTAGAGCCGTAAATACAGTTATTTCTCTATATTATTTCAAGTTTGCACCCACCAGAAATATTATAGTACTATAAATTTATTGTAACAATAATACTAACAACAAAATTAAATTTCAGGCAGAAAAGTGTTGAGACGCATTCATATTAAAAAAGGAAAATTAAAAACTTTTTTGTTTTGGGCGTTCAGTGTTACTGTTCACACGTTCGGTGCTTTGAAAAACAATCCAACGATTGCGTCAAAAGTCAGGCCATTCACAACGAGTCTATGAGACTGTGACACGTGTAGGTCCCACCAAAATCCAAATACAAGTGGTGTTCATCATAATAGAGTCAAAACGAAAGGTGTCATTCCGTGGAAAAAAGTTTATCTCGAAATCACGTTTTAAACGTGGATAGTAAATGTTAATGAGAGTGGCTTTTGTCTAGATCCACTTAGGGGCGTAGTAAGGAATTTATCTTTGGGGGCCGGAAAAGAATAAAACTCTTCGTTCCTTCACAATACTAAATTTTTTTCATTAATGTATATATACAACTTTTCAGTTGTTTCTTTCAATATCTATCAATAATTGAAAATATCACTATTTTTCCACTTTCGATTAACCCTTGATAAAGCTAAGATAGATTTGACACTTTCGCCAAATTAGGATCCCTAGAAATATTATAATGAAAATGTCTTGGTTGAAATGATTATTAACCTTCTCTTACTTAGATAAACCATATGCGTAGGGGTGGGAATCAGGTAGGCCGAGCCGGGCTTTACATAAACAGGCCAGACCCGTTTTAAAATTTTAAAGCCTAAGTCTGGCCTTTTACCTCTGATAGGCTTTAATTAGTACCTAGGCCTAGTTCGTTACAAGACCTGTTAAGCCCACGAGCCTATTTAAAAGCCTACATGTAATGAAGGCCAGTAAAAAGGCCTAAAGCCTATTTATATTCTTGGCAAATAGGCTGGCAGGCTCAAACGCCTATTTCCAGCCTTTAAATTTCCTACTTGTTTCAACTTCCAACAATTATTGTACAGCAAATCAACAACAATAATATCCAAATCATAAGATATGGCAGCAACAATAAATCCTATTTGCAGCAATTTCACTTCTATAATATCCAGAAATTCACTAACCCCTTATCAGCCATGTTAATAATCTATGTTGACTGCAGCGAGCATAATCATCACAATTCATTATTATACTCGTTGGCTATAAAATTGAAAGGTTGGTATCCAACTATCCATCCAAAGAGAAAAATGATTAACAGATCGATGGGTGCACATTGAAATTTCTCAATACCGTGCCTAGATCTTCTTAAGAAGCACAAGGGTAAAGTGAAAATGAATGCAACTCAGCCAGAAATATATAGAGAAGTGGCTATTAACATATTACATAAATAAAGAAAATTAAAACTTCTTCCAGTACACATTACTAGCAATATACATTACACTCCTTGAACCTAACTAGCTATTCATGTTGAGCATCGCTATACTAACAGTAACAGAGAAAGAAATACTAACAAAAGGAGGCAGAACGGGCACGACGGAGGCAGAACGGGCGCGACGGAGGCAGAACAGAGTCGCGGCAAACGACGACCCAGACGGAGGCAAAACAGAGCGGAGGCGGCGGGCGGCGGCTGCTACTGCAAGTCTCCTAGGGTTGTGAGTGAGGAGTGACTGAGTATTGTGAGAGACAGAGAGTGGGATCACTCTAAAAAACGTTTTAAAAAAATAAAATTAAAAATATACTATAATAAAATAATTTTCTAAAAAATAATATATAAATATAAATATATAATTATATTAATTAAATATTATTATATTTATGCAGGCCGCCTGACAGACTAAACAGACTTTTTTACCTACCTTAGCCTGACTTGTTTATATAAACAAGCTTTATAAAAAACCTAGACCTATCTTTCTAAGGCCAAGCCAGACCAGGCTTTAATCAGGCTAGGTAGTAGGCCCCTACCAGGCGACCTACCTGACTCCCACCCCTATATGCGTGAAATTTCTTAACAAGCTAAAAATCTTTTTCAATATCAAATGATTTGAAAGAATATTTGGGATCTAAAGTTGAACTGAGTATAAAACTGGCTATTCATTAAAACTTCTATTTAATTTATATAATTGCAAATTAAATTTTTAGTTTTTCTTATCATGTAATCAAAAAGCAAATTTAAATCGAACAAAATCCTTTTTAATGTTATATTATGTTACCTAACGATATTTTTTCCCTTCTTTCCTATTTTTTGCAATGCTCATATGCTTCCCCTTTTGATCTTTTTACTTTTTATAGACTAATATTTCTAATCAAATATAAGCAATATTTCTAATTAAATCTTATCTGTAATTTTGAATATCACCTTATCATCTCTAGATAGAAAAAAAAATAAAAAAAGAAAATAATAAAAAGTTAAAACTTATTCTTTTTTAAAAAATAAAGATAAATAGTAAAAGAGTTATAAAGAAATAATTAATACTACAAAATCTAGAAATTTTTTAAGGGGTGAGGTAATAGTTCATGATTTTTTTTATTTACATGGAATGCAATGAGATTTGAACCTAAAACCTCATGTTAAACTAGCCAAACTCCCACCACTAGGCCGACCCTAATGGGTTGTTCATAAAATATATTATACGAGACCTATATAGTTAATAAAAAATTGAAAAATTTTGGGGGCGTGACTCTTATCAGCCCCCCTTAGTTATGCCCCTGGATTCAATGTAAACCAAACACATGCACTATTAGTTTAGGTACACATTTCCTGCTTTTTTTCCACTTCATTCTAATTTACGGTTTACCACTCTGGTCTCAAATAAATGCAACTCAAAATTCAATTTCGTTGGTCTCAAATATAAGCAAAACCTAACTACTTCCACCCTATTAAATGTTAGTATCCCTATAATACCCTTATTTAATTTACCTTTTCTTTTCAATGATTCACTTTGCACTAAATATTATGAGGGATAGTTTTGTAAAAGCAATTCACTTTTTATGTGAGTTAGGGAAAATTTAATGAGCTCAACTAATATTCTTAATTTGCGTGAATTAATTAATTTTTGCTTATATTCAAGACGAGAGTAGTACTTATATCTTTATCATATCATTATTTTTTTATTTATTATTATAATATTATAAAAACAATGTAGCTTAAGGATACACTAGGATAATTTTTCCATTCCAGCATGATAATACAGTGGTAAAAGTGTTTTACTAATTAATACTTTAAGTTTTTTATCAAATAATTTTTGAATAAATATTTTGTTGTATTGGGTTTTCATTATTCATTCATTAGTGCACACTAAATGAAGACCTTGCCTCTTCCATTATCAAGCTCTTTTTTGTCTATTTATTTTAAGGTTTTTACCTTTCCTGGGTATGTTGTAGAATTAATCTCTCATGCCTATACAAGTATTGTAAGTCACCAATAAGTGATTTATCGCAGTGAAAATAAATTGTGACTCAGAACTTTATGCAATGTCAGAGGTCTGAATATCCTCAGTCTCAGGGTTAGATCCACAATTTTACAGGTGGGAGATTCTTGTTCAAAAATTAAAAAAAATACAAATACCGTAAATAAAAAATTTGTATATAACATCCTATGTTTTGAAATTTTACTTCATCTTTAGTTCGTCTATCATAAGTTGGTTATGAATTTTTACCCATGCATGATATATCTTTTTATGAATTTAATAACTATATACTGTCAGTGTAAAATAATTTTATACAGTCATCTAATAATATATTGAAACATCATTTAATGACTTTAATGATGCATGAGGTGTCACATTCATCAATTGATGTGACAAAATATCATTGAATGACAGTGTAAAGTGTACAGTATTTAATTAAACTTGTTTTGGATTTAATTGATATACACTGTTAGTGTAAAGAAGTTTTACACGGACATCCAATAGTATGTCGCCACATAATTTAATGAACATGACACCTCATGTGCTATTAAATTCAATAAATGATGTGGCAGCGCATCATTAAATGTCTGTATAAAACTTTTTTACACTGACATTGTATATATATTAAGCTCATTTGTTATTACAGTTTTTCAAATTGAAGATGTACAAAAGTAGTACAATATTACACATGATAATGAATCAAAAGTGGAAACATTTTATTGGAAAATATAATATTTCATATTATCAATGCATTGAATGTTACAATAATTGTAATTTCCAATAAAATATTTTCACTTTTAATTTATTCATTTGTGCAACATTGCACATATTAGAAAAATAGTTGTTACTATATATAATTTGTAAGAAAAAAAGGGAAACACTAGAAGGGGGTTGAATAGTGTTTCAATGGAAACCTTTTGATTTTAGAAAATGCTTTAAAAAGTTTCTATAAAAACTTCAGATGATGAAAGATCATCTGAAGTTAGTTACTACCTTCTGAACCTTGGTTCAGACACAAAGACAGTTTTGATAAATAGTTTTGTTTGATGTTAAGATTTTTGCTCTTGAAAACTTTTCAAAACCCCTTTGTTAGTTTAAAAACTGAATTGAAAGAGTTTGAGGGAAAGAAAACTCAGCCAAGAATTTATCCTGGTTCACTCACTACCACTTGTGAGCTACGTCCAGTCCCAGGGCAAACCACCACTGGATTTCCACTAATCTTGCAAGATTATAAGTATTCTTTTCTATCAAGCCTCTTCAGGCTCTACCACAAGTATTGTTTCTTCCACCAAGCCTCTTCAAGCTCGACCACAAGTATTGTTTCTTCCACCAAACCTCTTCAGGCTCCCAGACACTTATCCAAGTGTAACCCAAGTATTTTTTTCAGACAATAAGCCTATCCAGGCTTGTAATCCAAACTGTTTTAAGATAAAAACAGATAAAGTTCAATCAACTATTTTCAGATGATAGATTGAACTTATCAGAAGTGTACAAGTAACTGAGATTTACTCAAGATAAGAAAATAAGCAAATGTAAAGAAAATATCAGAGTATTTTTGCAGCGTTTACACAGAGTAAGATTTCTTTGATAACTTTGTTTCACTACTTTCTTCAATCTGCATGGGCATATTTATAGTCTTCGAGAAAAATGTTGCCCATTGTCAAATAGCATTAAATGCTTCAGGAGACGGTTAGACACACTCTGTCCAACACGTTCTGAGCAGTCTTAGGTGCAGCAGGTCTGTGCACACAATGCTTTTGAGCAGGTACAATAGCTTTGCAAACTTTCCGTAAAAATGCTAAACATTTGAACGAGGAGAGAAAGCAGCTCTGATTCTTATGTTGAAAAGGGTTAGACCATTGGGATAAACGTTCTTCTTACATAGTAACGTCTTCACGGGTCAAACCTTAAACTTGATACCTTCAGCCTTCAGATGCAAGGAGCTCTTCAGATGATCTTCAAGTCTTCAGATGATAAACACTATTCAGATGGTAAACACTCTTCAGATGAAGTTGATCTTTCAGAAGATCTTTTACACAGACAATATGATCTGAAACAGTGCAACATCCCGTGAGAGCATAGTATCATATAAATGCCTTTTATATTTTATATTTGTTGTTCATTAAAACTTAAGAGAGTGAGACTCGAAATATTTTTAATTTCATATATTTAATCCTTTGAGACTCAACAATCTCCCCCTTTTTTATGATGACAAATATAAAATATGATAAAATCTGAAAAAGGTTTTAGTTGAGAAAATTCTCCCCCTTAAACAGATATTTCATCTGAGATGATCATATTCCTTCTAAAATGTTCTCCTTCTGAAGTACTTGCTGCATTGCTTTCAGATTTTGTTAGTAGTACCATAGTAAATACTGCATACTGCATAACTACTAATCACATCATATTACTGCTCCCCCTTTTGGCATCAATGAAAAAGGGTAAGCAACAGACAAATAGCAGTTAAGATTGATGTTCAGCAAAGAGAGCACATAGAATGATAACAATCAAAACTTTATGGATTAAAATCGGAAACACGTATTGACATAAATAGTGAAACACAGTCTGAATCATTCTAGACATCATCATGAACTGGGTCTTAAGCTTCCCAGAGCTCTCTCAAGCAATTCTTGCATAGCCAGTCTCTGCCTTTCCAGTTCAGCTACTACAGCCTCTCGGAGATGATTTTGACTAGCTTGAATTTGAGCTTGAGTCTCTAAAATCTTCAGACGAAGTTCCTCATTCTCCTCAACTAAAGCACTGACTTCGGCTTCAAGATTCTCTTCATAGAAAACAAGAGAGATATGCTTGCAGGTGAATCTGAAGTGCTGAAAACCAGTAGGTAGGTGATACTGCAAAGGGTCCTTCACTCTTATATAAAATTCAGGGCGAACAAAAGGAAATGCCACCATCCACTCTGAATGGAGATCCCTATCAGACAATGGAAAGCGTCTTCTAAAGAAGGTAGCAGTTTCTACTATAGTTGAACCTGCAACCACTTGAGAGTCAGCATCATCCCAACTTGTTCCTGATGAACTCCCTTCCTTCTCAACAAGATTCCAGTGAAAGTCCCACATGGCATTATAAAGTGAGTGATCCATGCCTTGGTTGATGAAGATATATTCTGCAAGATTGTTCCAGTCTTCTTCAGATAACACTCTCGGAGGTCCAGCACCTTTTGAAACTATCTCAGGTCCTTTGTCTTTGATAGAAAATAAGTCAGCATAAGGATACCTAGGTACTATCCTGTCTGGTTGCACCAGAATAGTAGTTGATAGCTTTGTATGAATAGGTAGAGGGGGTTTGAAATCTCTACAGCCAAAGGATCTGTAACAACTTTGATCAATTAGTTCAGCTTCAAGACACTGCATTCTGACAGCAATCCACTCATCAGGAGATAGATTGAGTTGATCCTGTGAGAAAGGATCCAAAGCTTTCCACTTATGGCAAGGAGTGATGACTCCATATTTAATCTTCTCAATAGCGTCTGAGAGACCACCTCCCCCTGAGCTGAGCATCCTCCTTTGTCTTGCTTATGAGGAAGTTTCCAGCAAAAACCTCGATGGTGGGTGAGACAACAATGGTGTAGCTTCCTTGAAGAATAACAATTCTTCATATAAATCTGGGAACTTTGATACTCTGGTTCGTACAGAAGTGAGCATATTGTAGAATTTGTGAGGCACTTCAACAGCCCACTTCAAGTGTTCATTGCTGCGAATAGGTAGAGCTAGATCATAGGTAGGTTGCCTTGACAGGTTCCTTTCTTTTTCTTTCAGCAGAATACTAACAGGAAGATTTCCACCAAACCAGATGCAGTCTGGTTCGACATCTGAATCAAGTTCAGAGTAACCTGACAGAGAGGAAGAAGATGGTGAAGGTGGGGGTACTTCTCTTGTGGTGCTGATAGCTTTAGGTGGAGGAGGGACTTCATTTTCTGAGGATGAGACATTTCCAAATAGAACCCTAGGTCTCTTAACACGAGCCGTAGAGCCTTTAGTAGCTGGCTTCTTCTGCCTCAGTTCCTTCAACTTCTTCTTTCTCTGAGCTTCACCAACCTTCTGAAACTCGACAACATCTTCTTATTGAATGCTTTTACTTCTAGTCAACCTCTGAGGGGCATCAACAGCAGGAGACAATAGTCTTCTCCTTTGATTTCTTCTAGTCTTAGCATTGGCTCTTCTTCTTTTTAGCATGTTGGCTTGCTTAAGCCTTTCATCTTCAAGAACGGCTTGTTGAGCTGCAACAACAAGAACATAGTCTTGCCTTTCTTGTTCTTCCTTCTACTTTCTTTCTTCTTCTTCAATCTCTGCGACCACTTGTCTAATGTCAGCTTCAGGCAGACTCGTAGCAAAAGGGATGGCTTTGACAGGCTCAGTTGAATCATCTAATGCAACTGAGATTGGTTCAGACTCTAGACCATTGTTGTCCTCTACCTGTCCTCTCGAGTTGAGAGTAGGCTGAGTAGCAAAAGCTAGGTTCTCAGTAACCTGACCCACAATCTCAGAAGTATGTGCAGACATACTCTGAGCAGGTTCAGATTGTCTGAACTGAACTTATCCTTCTGGTGATTCTTTCTTCTAAAGCAGCTTTGTTCTTTTCTTCTTCAGAACTTTAGTGGGAGTCTGAGCAGACACGAACTTGTCTTTGTGAGTGTCACCTTGCAACTCCTCATCCATAATCTCTAAAGGACTTTTCCCAGTTCTGCTAGCCTTGGTTTGAACAGCTTCTTCTAGCATAGTCCTTTCTGGTGAGGGCTTCTTCACAGCAATCCCCATCCTCTTGACGTTGGTCAAGGAGAAGAGAGCAGGACCTTTGCGGTCATACACACTTTCAATGGGAACATTGAACTTCAGCAGAATCTTTGTGATAAGAATGGTATGAGTATAGCTTGAGGCAGAATCATTTAACCTTTTCAGCATGTTGTAGAGGATGATCTTGGGTAGATTAAGAGGCTTTTTGTCCAAAAGATGGATTATGCAGAATCTTTCTAGCTCAGACACATGATTCTTACTTCCATACTTGGGCAAAATACAACACCCCAAGATGGCATGAAGAATCCTTGCCTTATGATGCATGTAAGAGCTTCTCAGATCACCTGGGTCTTCAATCCCGTACAACTTCTGGCTAAATCTCTTAAATCCACCATTCTTTACTTCCCATTCTGAAATGAACATATCTCCAGTATTGGGAACACCAGTTACAGTAGCAATGGTGTCAGCATCTACAATGATTTTTATACCCATCACCTTAGTTTCAAAACTTTGATACCTTCCATCCTGGGAAGAAGTATCTCGAGCATTTTTCCAGAAGTCCACCACACTCTGTTCATGCCATGCACAGTCAATGGCAGAGAAGAAATTAATCCAGCCACATGCTTCAAAGGTGTCAGTGAGATCAATGCCACCAGCTCGGAGCATCTCCAGGTCTACAGTCCTGGAAGGAACAATATGACCACCAGCCGATTTCTTGGAAGCCATTGTTATGAACTAAGAAGGAGACGAAGAATACAGAGAGAACTTAAGGAACTTAGGGCATAAGGAAGGCAACAGTTTGCACTTGGAGAGAGAGAGCAGTAGCCAGTAACAATAGCAATCACGTCTCTTAAATAGCCGTCACACATAGTAATGATGACAGTTGAAGTTTCGGAGATCGTGCAAACATTCTTAGAGTAGTTACTCAGAGAAGAAGACCAAACGTTTCAGCTTGCCACGTCATCAGACTGAGTTGCTTCACACATACATGCTATTCGGACATTCATGCATATTCAGATGCAACAACGTCAGATGCATGTTTAGATGCAACAATTATATTTCAGATAAAGCCAAGATATTCAGATTATTTCTTATGAACTTAAATCTATCTTCAGTCAGGACTTTTGTGAATATATATGCCCATTGATGCTCAGTATCAATGAACTTTATATCAAAAACTCATTTCTTAACATAGTCTATAATAAAATTATGCTTGATTTCTATATGCTTTGCCCTAGAATGTTGAATGGGATTCTTGGATAAATTAATTGCACTTGTGTTATCACACATTACAGGTATAGAAGATACATTAATGTTAAAATCCTCTATCTGATATTTTACCCGTAGCAGTTGTGAACAACAACTGGCTGCAGCAATATATTCAGCTTCTGCTATGGAAAGAGCAATGGTGCTTTGCCTTTTTCTGGACCAGCTGATCATGTTGTTACCAATGAAATGACAACCTCCACTTGTTGATTTCCTCTCAATTCTATCTCCAGCAAAATCAGCATCACAAAATCCCACTAACCTGTAATCCTTACTTCTCTTATAGCAAAGACCAAGATTAGTAGTACCATTTAAATATCTGAAAATTCTTTTTACAACTTTATAATGAGTAATTCTTGGATCAGATTGAAATCTGGCACAAAGACATACACTGAACATAATGTCAGGTCTGCTTGCTGTCAGATACAATAATGAGCCAATCATTCCTCTATACAAAGTTCGATTTACTGGTTCTCCCCCTTCATCTTTGTTCAAAATAACAGAAGGATGCATGAAGTAGTCATGGACCTCCAATCACTCATATTGAATTTCTTAAGCATTTCTTTTGTATATTTTTTTTTATGGATCCATATACAATCAGATTGTTGCTTAATCTGAAGTCCTAGGAAGAACTTAAGTTCCTCCATCATACTCATCTCAAACTCAGACTGCATAAGTTCAGAAAATTCCTTGCATAATGAAGAATCAGTAGAACCAAATATAATGTCATCCACATATATCTGAACAAGAATGAAGTCTTTGTTGTACATTTTTCTGAAAAGAGTCGTATTTACTTTTCCTCTTTGAAAACCATTTTTGATTAAAAAGTTGCTCAATCTGTCATACCAAGCTCTTGGGGCTTGTTTGAGACCATAAAGAGCCTTTTTCAGTTTGAAAACATGTTCTGGAAAAGTAGTGTCTTCAAAACCTGGTGGTTGTCTAACATAGACCTTTTCCTCAATAAACCCATTGAGAAAAGCATTCTTAACATCCATCTGATATAAGGTGATGCCATTATTTACTGCATAAGCTAGTAAAATTCTAATGGCTTCAAGCCTCGCTACAGGAGCAAAAGTTTCAGTGAAGTCAATACCTTCTTGCTGATTATAGCCCTAAGCAACAAGTCTTGCTTTATTTCTGACTACTTTTCCTTCTTCTGATAACTTGTTTCTGAACACCCATTTGGTTCCTATTATAGTTTTCCCATGGGGTTTAGGTACAAGTGTCCAGACATCACTCCTAGCAAATTGATTCAGCTCTTCTTGCATGGCTAGGATCCAACCTTCATCATGCAGAGCCTCTTCAATGTTTTTAGGTTCAATCTCAGAGAGAAGTGCAAGATTATTCAAGCTTCTGAATCTTGATCTTGTTTTTACTCCTTCTGAGGTGTCACCTATAATTTTCTCTCTTGGATGATGAGTTCGGTATCTCCAATTGCGATTGTGAGAGGGTACACATTCTGTCTGAGACTCAACAATGTTGGTCTGAGAAGGTTCAGCTTCAGATGCAGGTTCAGACTTTTGTTCAGAAGGTTCTTCAGAATGACCTTCAGAAGGTCCTTCAGATTTTAGTTCGGGATTCAGCTTCATTCTTGCAAAATCCTCTTCAAGATCTGATAGTTCCCTATCAGTCTCTTTAAAATCATTAAATCTTACATGGATAGATTCTTCTACTGTTAAGGTTCTTGAGTTATACACTCTGTAAGCGTTAGAAGATTCAGAATATCCAATAAAGAAACCTTTGTCAGACTTAGCATCAAATTTTCCTAAATCATCTTTTGTGTTGAGTATGAAACACTCACATCCAAAGATATGGAAGTAGGAAATGTTGGGTTTTCTTCCTTTCCACAATTCATATGGGGTTCTTTTGAGAATTGGTTTTACCAAAATTCTGTTTTGAATGTAACATGTTGTGTGAACAGCTTCTGCCCAAAAGGATCTAGGTAGATTGCTTGAAATGAGCATGGTTCTTCCCATCTCTTGCAAGCTTCTGTTCTTTCTCTCAACAACCCTATTTTGCTGAGGTGTTCTAGCCACAGAGAAATTGTGTGAGATCCCATTCTCATCACAGAACAGTCTGAAGCTTGAGTTTTCAAACTCTCCACCATGATCACTTCTAATAGCAGATATGCAAATTCCTTTTTTATTCTGCACCTTCTTACAGAATTTTGTGAAATTCTCAAAGGTTTCCTCTTTGCTTCTTAGGAATATAACCCATGTGAATCTTGTATAGTCATCAACAATGACCAATCCATATTTCTTTTTGCTAAGACTCTCTGTTCTAGTGGGTCCAAACAAATCCATGTGAAGTAGTTCTAAAGGTCTGCTGGTTGAAACAACATTTTTACTCTTAAAAGAATGTCTTGTTTATTTCCCTTTCAGACAATTTTCACATAAAATATCATATTTGAATGAGAGCTTAGGCAAGCCTTTAACTAAGTTATATTTAGTTAGCTTTGAGATCAATCTCAGGCTAACATGCCCAAGTTTCTGATGCCAAATCTGTTTTTCATCTTTGATGGAAACAAAACACTTCACATTCTGATTAGCAAGTTCCTTTAGATCAACTTTGTACACATTATTGTGTCTCTTAGCAGAGAAGAGGATGTGATCTGAAATATCCTTGACTATACATCATTCTTTAGTGAAAGACACAACATATCCACTGTCACATAATTGGCTTATGCTTAGAAGATTGTGTTATAGTCCTTCAACCAGAAGCACATTTTTAACAAGGGATAGAGGAGTCATACCTACAGTCCCAATACCAGTGATCTTCCCTTGCTGATTTCCACCAAAGGTGACCACTCCACTTGCCTTGGGTCTAAGGCTTTGGAACAAACACCTTTCTCCCGTCATGTGTTGCGAGCACCCACTGTCCAGGTGCCATTTGTGGTGTTTCTTTTGTCCTGTTAAACACATCTGCAATAGGAACAATCAAATTCTTAGGTACCCATACCTTCTTGGGTCCTTTTTTATTAGCTTTGGGTCTTATTTTCCTTCTGTGTCTGCACTGAGACTCAACGTGTCCAGGCTTTCTACAGTTAGAACATCCATTACCTTTCTTAGGTCCTTTATCGGGCATATTAAATATAAAAGATTCAGATGAAGATGTGTCTGAATAACCTAAGCCACTCTTGTCAAGGGAATGCCTCTGAGAGCCCAATAATTTATTCAGATTGTTAGTTCCTTTGACAAACTTGGCTAGATCCAAAGTTAATTCTCTAACCTTGTTTTTGAGCTTTTTGTTCTCCTTAACAAGATTATCAGAACTACTTGGATCTTGCTGAAGTAGCTTTTCTTTGAGAGCAAGATTTTCTTTTTGTAAATTTTCATTTTCTAAAGCAGCTTCTGTAAAAGCTCTTGAAAGTTCCTTGAACTCATTGAATAACTCTGCTACTTTCAACAAGGTCATCATACTGGTCTTGTAAAGTTTGAGGAATTACCTTAGAATCTGAACTATCTGAAGATGGTAGACTTGCCATCAGACAGATGTTAGCTTCTTCTGAAGTGTCCTCCTCTTCCCCTGAAGTGGAATCACCCAAGTCTTCCCATGTAGCCATCAATCCTTTCTTTTTCTTGAAAAACTTCTTCTTTTGAAAGGTTGACTTCCTTAACTTGGGACAATCCGTCTTCATGTGACCTGGATGTTTGCACTCAAAACAGGTAATTTTGTCAGTGATAATAAATTCTTTTCCTGATTTACCTTGTTTGACATTAGAAGGTTGAGATATTTTGTATCTTCCTTTTCTTTGTAGCATTTTCTTAATCTTCTTGCTAAGAAGAGCAAGATTATCATCTTCTGAACAGTCTTTAGACTCAGTATCACCCTCTAAAGTGTCCTCTACTTGCATGGCTTTCATGCTACCATGCCCAGACACTCTGACCTTGCAGTTCAATGCCAGTGATTTCTTCTTGGTGTCATCCTCCCCAAGTTCAAGCTCATAGACTTTGAGAGAGCCCAATAGTTCCTCCATTCTAAGAAAATTTAAATCTTTGGCTTCTTGAATAGCAGTAACCTTAGGTCTCTAGGATGCATGGGCACGTAGTCTCCATCAATAACCACATCCCAGACATCAATGTTGTTGCTTTCAATAAACAACTTCATACGATCCCTCCAATAGTGGTAATCCACTCCATTGAATGTTGGGGATCTCGTGATGGAGACTCCTTCAGTGATATACTGTCTGTTGCTGGTAGAAGTTTCCATTGGATCTCTGTCCTCTGCACTGATTAGGTGCTAACCCCGAGGATAAGCTCTGGTACCAACTGTAAGAAAAACAGGGAAACACTAGAAGAGGGTTGAATAATGTTTCAATGGAAACCTTTTGATTTTAGAAAATGCTTTAAAAAGTTTCTGTAAAAACTTCAGATGATGAAAGATCGTCTGAAGTTAGTTACTACCTTCTGAACCTTGGTTCAGACACAAAGACAGTTTTGATAAATAGTTTTGTTTGATGTTGAGATTTTTGCTCTTGAAAATTTTTCAAAACCCCTTTGTTAGTTTAAAAACTGAATTGAAAGAGTTTGAGGGAAAGAAAACTCAGCCAAGAATTTATCCTGGTTCACTCACTACCACTTGTGAGCTATGTCCAGTCCCAGGGCAAACCACCACTAGATTTCCACTAATCTTGCAAGATTACAAGTATTCTTTTCTATCAAGCCTCTGCAGGCTCTACCACAAGTATTGTTTCTTCCACCAAGCCTCTTCAGGCTCTACCACAAGTATTGTTTCTTCCACTAAGCCTCTTTAGGCTCTCAGACACTTATCCAAGTGTAACCCAAGTATTTTTTTCAGACAATAAGCCTCTCCAGGCTTGTAACCCAAACTGTTTTAAGATAAAAGCTGATAAAGTTCAATCAACTATTTTCAGATGATAGATTGAACTTATCAGAAGTGTACAAGTAACTGAGATTTACTCAGGATAAGCAAATAAGCAAATGTAAAGAAAATATTAGAGTATTTTTGCAGCGTTTACGCAGAGTAAGATTTCTTTGATAACTTTGCTTCACTACTTTCTTCAATCTGCATGGGCATATTTATAGTCTTCGAGAAAAATGTTGCCCGTTGTCAAATAGCATTAAATGCTTCAAGAGACGTTGAGACACACTCTGTCCAACACGTTCTGAGCAGTCTTAGGTGCAGCAGGTCTGTGCACATAATGCTTTTGAGTAGGTACAGCAGCTTTGCAGACTTTCCTTAAAAATGCTAAATATTTGAACGAGGAGAGAAAGCAACTCTGATTCTTATGCTGAAAAGGGTTAGACCATTGGGATGAACGTTCTTCTTACACATTAACGTCTTCACGGGTCAAACCTTAAACTTGATACCTTCAGCCTTCAGATGCAAGGAGTGCTTCAGATGATCTTCAAGTCTTCAGATGATAAACACTCTTCAGATGAAGTTGATCTTTCAGAAGATCTTTTACACAGACAATATGATCTGAAACAGTGCAACATCCTGTGAGAGCATAGTATCATATAAATGTCTTTTATATTTTATATTTTTTGTTCATTAAAACTTAAGAGAGTGAGACTCAAAATATTTTTAATTTCATATATTTAATCCTTTGAGACTCAACATAATTGACATTATATGATTTTGTTTTCCTGTATATTCATGTAATTTTGTTTAACTTTCTATGCTATATATTTTTTGGTTTAATCACAGATATTCTTCATGGGAGACAATCCTGCTCGAGTCGGGAATATCCACATCATGGTAGGGCTAGCTCTCTCAGCGGAGATTTTTTCCGTCCACAAGACTCGAACCCGATACCTTTGTTGTGCTTGAATTCGTTTGTTGTACTTTAATCACTATATTAAATATTTTGTCCATACAAATGTAACTGAAAATAATAATTTTATAAGTATGTAATTTTTATGTTTCATTTATAACTTTTATAAATTTATAATTTTTATTACTTTAAAATTTTTTACTTTTAATACCCATGTTTTAAATTAAAAAAAGTAGTATTCTCTTTTTTGGAGGAAATATCCACGTGATTTTTTAAAAGCCTCCAAATGAAGGTATTTTATGATGTTTTTTCGGAAGAAAGCTAGAAACCAAACTTTTATCATTCAATCATAAATAGTATATGTTAGAAAAAAAATTATAAATAGTATAGTATCATCTAAAAATATATAGAGAAATAAAAATATATTGGTTTACAAACTGAAAATTTAACTAAAGATTGCAAAAGTAAATCGTATTTTATTTGTTATACTTTTTTATATGCGTAAATTAGTTTATTTAAAAAAAATAAAAAACTTATAATTAATCTCATCTCGAGATTAACTAAAGATTCAACAAACTATGTAATAGATCTTCTTAGGAAAAAATCATCAGCATTCAAACTATATAAACGTAATTTGGCTTTACTTAGTGCACCAAAAATAATAATAATAATAAAATGTCCCTCTGCATTGTGATCCACGCTAAATTTTCTTTAAATGGGTTGTATACAAGTTATAATGTTAGAACAAATTTATTTGACTTTTTTTTTTTAATCTCAAATGAAAATAAAATAAATTATGATTCATGAAACAGTATATTTTCACCGAACATCAAAGTGATCACTGATCAACAATTAATAAAAATTGCGAGCAATGCTCACATAAGGTATAGACGCGGTTATATATATATATATATATATATATATATATATATATAGAGTGAGAGAGTTCAAATTACACCCGTGTCAGTTACACCAGGTATTATACCGCTGAATAATTTTTTTAATAAATCACCATATTAATGAATGCACCGTTGGATTGAAAATTACTATCATATAGATCATACATATAAAATTTTGCATTAATCCGAAATTATTTGATATGTCATTGAGAGAGCTCAAGATTAACGTTATATATACATTTAAAATATATGAAAAACTCAACCAATTGATTATCAAGTTATTAGTCTCAAAATTTTATGAAATTTGACACAGATAATCATGATGGTGAATAAAAATAATTCAACGGTTGGATTACTAAAAAACACATTCGATTTGTAGTAATCAGCGGTGTAATACTTGGTGTAACTTATACCGGTGTAATTTGAACCCTCCTCACACACACACACACACACATATATATATATATGAGTCAGGATCCGTTGACACGGTCAGGTGTCAAACTTTAAGAGTTACACATTTTAATAACTTTTTGTAAAATGTGAATTTTACCAATCCAACCGTTGAATTGAAAGTTCTTATAAAGTAAGTCAAGCTTATAAAATTTCATAAAAATCGAAAACTGATTGATATTCCATCAGACTAATTTATTTTAACGTATAATATGTTTTTAAAATATAAGTAGAAGTCCACTATTAAATAATATACTTACGAATGTCCAAGTTATCTGAAATTTGAAATACATGATTATGAAGGTAATATAATGTGATTCAACGGTTGGATTGGTCAAATTCACATTTCACAAAAGAAGTTATTAAAAGGTGTAACTCTTAAAGTTTGACACCTAGTGTCAACGAATCCTGACTATATATATATATATTAAAAAAATCTTTAATGAGCTAGATAATAGCTAAATAGTAACTCTTTAGCAACACATCTGTTCTCATGTTAAGGCTGGAATCAACAACACTTTGAATAGCTTGAACTAGTTCCAGACGTAGGAGGAGGGCATCCAAGTGTCCAAACGCTACTGAGAGTAGCGTTAGCCCGAATTTACGTTTTAAACGTGGTTTCAGGCAAAACCAAACATGCTAGTGTGAGAATGAGGACAACGTATTATATCCATCAGGAATCTTGGATCATGTGCTTATATATAATAAATGGTGGCTGCTCCTAGCTAGTATTTTAATGGATCGATATACCATAGTCAGTGTAATATTTTTTATATATGTAATAATATATGGTAGTTTATCACATAGTTGTTCGTCATAATGGAAATGAACTATGATCTTATACGGATGACTTTACATGCAATGTTAGGGGTTTGATGAGTGCATGTCTCGTAAATATAAAACTCACAATAAATTAAGGGTGTAAAAAATAATAATTAATACATCTAAAAATTGGTCAATATTTCTTAAAATTGGGATAGAAAAAATACATTCGTTCATTCTTATATAAAGACTTAGAGGTAGTAACGAAATAGGGATTATGGAGATCTTCTCATTATTGGTGGAGCTAGCCATGTTGAAATATCATACATATTTTTAGGGGTACAATGAGACAAGCTTTCCTATGGCTTGGCAATTGTTTAAAAGAGTTGTCTCCTGTTTAGTATGTTGATTCTAAAATTTATAAGATGTAGAGTTATATATTTTGAGGTTGTGTCTTATCATTTACCCTATTCATTGTTGGATTTCTAATAACATGTTTGGATGGATATTAAAAGCACCCAAAATCACATTTGGAAGATGTAAATGTGGCTTGAAAAATTCTTGCCAACATGATAAATTGAAAAAAAAAATATCACGTTTGAAGATATTGCAACTTTTGTGTTGAGTTGAAAAATTATTATAAATTTTACTACAAACTTACATTTTAAGAGAAAAAGCTTTGAAACATAAATCATATCATTTCAAACTCACTTTTAAGCAAAATCAATTCTATAAAATCAAATTCATTTGAAGCTTTAGTGCCTTGGAAGGTATTGTGGGGATATTTTCTATTGTTACTCTCCTAAAAGGAAAGGAAAGGTAAGGTGGAGTACATGATGTTAGGTCAAGATTGATTTCTTGCAAAATACTTGCTTGGGGAAGAAGAATTTGGTACAGGATAAGAAAAACAAAAAAATTGCTCTCAATGAATTATTAACGGCTATTTATACAAGTATGACAATATAACTACCAACAACTACAACTAACTTTTTCAAACCAGTAAACTATCTAATTCATTTATGGTTTACCAAATCAGAATTATTGCTAACATCCCCCCATAATTCTGATTCCTATTCTGCACTGACCAACAAAACATTTCTTAATTCTTCAAATCTGTTCTTCCTTAGTGGTTTTGTCATCAAATCTGCAAGGTTGTTTTCTAATCTGCAATAGACGAGTTTGATCTTCCCTTTACTCACTTTATCTCTGATGAAGTGATATCTGGTCTCAATGTGTTTGCTGTTCCCATGATCAATTGGATGATTGGCAATATTAATTACAGATTTGTTGTCAACTAGCAGTGTCACTGGTTCATCCTTTTGAATCTCCATCTCTTTCAGTAATTTTCTCAGCCACAAACCTTGACAGGATCCCATGGAAACAACTATGTACTCTGCTTCATATGTGGACAATGCAACTGGATCTTCCTTCTTTGAACACCATGATATAGGTGTTTCTCCATACATGAAAACATATGCAACAATACTCTTCCTATCATCATTGTCTCTCCTCCAATCTGAATCTCTGTAGCCTACTAATTTAGCTTCAGTTTTGCCTTGACCATAGGGAAGCAGAATTCCAAGGTTAACTGTACATCTTATGTATCTCAAAATCCTTTTTGCAACCAACAAATGAGATGTCTTAGGTGCCTTCATGTATCTGCTGATTATGCCAACACTATAAGCAAGATCAGGTCTTGTGTTGCACAAGTACCTTAGTGAGCCCACCATCTGTCTGAACACAGTAGCATCAACAAGTTCTCCTTCATCTTTTAGACTCAATACCAAACCTGCTTCTGCTGGAGTGGCTGCTGCATTGCAATCCTCCATCATAAACTTCTTCAAAATATCTCCAGCATACTTTGATTGATGCATGATGACACCAACTTCTGTTTGTTTGAATTCTATGCCAAGAAAATATGAGAGGAGTCCCAAGTCAGTCATTTCAAACTGCTTCAGCAGTAACTTCTTTACACTTTCTATTTCTTGTCCATTGCTGCCAGTAATCAACAGGTCATCAACATAGAGACACAAAATAGTCAGTTCAGCTGCAGATTTGTACTTCACATAGACTCCATGTTCTGAGGGGCACTTGACAAAGCCAATTTCTTTCAATACACTATCAATCTTCATGTTCCAGGCTCGGGGGGCTTGTTTTAGGCCATATAAGGCTTTTCTCAATCTGTAAACTTTTGATTCCTGACCAGTGACCTTGAACACTTGTGGTTGCTCAACATAGACCTCCTCTTCAAGTGGTCCATTCAAGAAAGTTGGCTTTACATCTAATTGGTACATTAACCAATTTCTCCAACATGCAATGGCTGCCACAAATCTTACTATTTCTATCCTTGCTACTGGGGCAAAGGTTTCACCACAATCAACTCCTTCTTTTTGTAGAAACCCCTTTGCAACTAATCTGGCCTTGTGCTTGATTATCTCTCCATTTGGATTTCTCTTGAGCTTATACACCCATTTCACTGCTATAGGCTTTTTCTTCTTTAGTAGTGGCACCAGCTTCCAAGTTTCATTCTTTTCTATAGAACACAATTCCTCTTTCATAGCAGTAACCCAATTTGGATTCTGCGGGGCCTCATCACAACTTAAAGGTTCAGTTCCTGCAAGCAATGCTAGGTGTACAAGATCACCTTCATCAGTAATTTGTTGATCTGTGTAGACTTCAAAGTCCCTTAGAGCTTGTGGAGGTTGTCTAATCCTCTGTGGTCTCCTCTGATCAGAATCAGCTGCAGGAAGTTCCATAGGCTCTTCATCACTACTTCTCAGGTCACTATGATCACCAAATTTGAATTGAATTATGGTTGTCTCAGACACAGAATTATTCTTCCATTCATAGTCTTTCTGCTCATCAAATATGACATCTCTACTAATAACCACTTGTTTATTTTTTGGATCAAACAACCTGTAGCCTCCAGTTGCATGATAGCCAAGGAAAATCATCAACTCAGCTTTGTCATCAAGTTTCTGTCTAAGTTGGTCAGGTACATGTTTGTAGCACAAGGATCCAAAGATTCTGAGATGATGAATATCAGGCTTGGTGCTTGTCCAAGCTTCTTCAGGTGTGATACCCTTCAATCTGCTGGTAGGGCACCTATTGAGCACATAAACAGCTGTAGAAGCAGCTTCACTCCATAGAGAATGAGGAAGGTTCTTTGATTTCAACATGCATCTGACCATATTCATTATGGTCCTATTTCTCCTTTCTGCAGCACCATTAAGCTGTGGAGTGTATGGTGGTGTGTGCTCATGAATTATTCCTGCTGTATCACAAAACTCAACAAATTCTTTTGAAGTGTATTCTACACCTCCATCAGTTCTCAAAGTTTTGATAGAACTTCCACATTGTTTTTCAACAACAGCCTTAAATTTTTTGAATGTACTAAACACTTCACTTTTTCTTTTGATCATATAAATCCATGTTTTTCTAGTCAAGTCATCAATAAAAGTTATGAAATACCTGCTGCCACCAAGTGATTCAGTCTGCAATGGCCCACATACATCTGAGTAGATAATTTCAAGCTTCTGTTTTGACTTTACTGGAACAAAGGTTTTGAAAGGATTTCGAGTTTGCTTGCCCTCCAAACAGTTTCTACACCTATCAGCAGTTGCTTTCAATTTTGGAATCCCTGTAGCCATCTCATGCATGTGACTTAGGTCTTTAAAATTCAAGTGACCAAGTCTGTGGTGCCATAACCATTCAGCCTTGCTTGCTGTTGTAAGTAGGCAGTTCTGTTCAAGTACATGTGTGCCAACTTTAAAGGTTCTATTTCTGGATAAAGGGGCTTTCAATATCAATCTCTCATGTTGATCATAGACTTTCATCATTTTGTCTGCCATAGACATTTTGTAGCCTTTTTCAAGGAGTTGGCCTAGACTCAGCAGGTTACATTCCATCCCAGGAACATATAGTACTTCATCAATACAGGATTCTTTGCCATCCTTCCTTTTTATCAAAACTCTCCCAATACCTCCAGTGACAAGTGTGCTTCCATCTGCAAACCTGACCTTATTCCTTCTTTTTCCATCAAGATCAAGAAACCAGTCTTTGTGACCAATCATGTGAGTTGAACAGCCTGTATCCAAGTACCAATTATCATCATTATCACCATTGAACTTGGTTGTAACCATCAACAATACAGGTTCTGTATCTGAGTCTCCTTCAGCAGCAAGTTGTGCCTCATCATCATGTTCTTTGTGTTTATACCAACATTCATTAGAATAATGTCCCTTCTTTCCACAACAATAACATTCAACATTCTTCTTATCCCAATTCTTCTTTCCTCCTCTTCCTCTTGTGCCTGTAAAGCCACCTCTTTTCTGTACTGAATCACCATTCTTCTGCTCAGATTGTGATTTCCAGTTCTCTTTGGAGTGATTTCCTCCTCTTCCTCTTGAGTTCTTGAATCTGCCTCTACCTCTTTTGGATTGATTTCTGTCAGCAGAACCTTTTCTTAGATTATTCTGAACTTGCAGAGCTTGTTCAGAACCTTTGTCTGCAACCCTTTCTCGAAGTCTTTGCTCATGTGCTTCAAGTGAACTTTGTAATTCATCTACTGTTAAGGACTTAAGATTTTTAGATTCCTCAATTGCAACCACAATGTGGTCAAATTTTGGAGTCAAGGTTCTCAAAATCTTCTCAATTAACATCAAATCTGAAACTTTCTCACCAGAACTCTTCATTGAATTCACAAGAACTTGCATTCTGTTGAGATAGACACCTACACTTTCACTTTCTTCCATCTGTAACTGCTCAAACTGTCTTCTGAGGGTTTGGAGCTTGACTCTCTTCACCTTTTCATCACCAGAATATGCTTTGTTCATAAATATCCCATGCTTCTTTTGCAGAACCAGCTGCTGCGATCTTCTCAAAGTGAGGATCATCAACACATTGATGCAAGATGACTAAGGCTTTGCAGTCCTTCTTCTTTAATTCCTTGGCACCCACTTTCTGAGTTTCTGAAGCTCCTTCCTTGAGGACTTCTATCCCATTCTCAACCACATCCACCAATTCTTGAAATCTAAGAAGTGCCTTCATCTGAACATGCCATCTGCTGTAGTTATTCCCAGTGAGAAAAGGGAGATTCGCGGGAAAGTGAGCATTGGAAGCCATAATCGAATAAGCAAGATCCATTCTCGATCGAACCAATGCTCTGATACCACTGTTAGGCCAAGATTGATTTCTTGCAAAATACTTGCTTGGGGAAAAAGAATTTGGTACAGGATAAGAAAAACAGAAAAACTGCTCTCAATGAATTATTAACAGCTATTTATGCAAGTATGACAATATAACTACCAATAGCTACAACTAACTTTTTCAAACCAGTAAACTAACTAATTCAGTTATTGTTTACCAAATCAGAATTATTGCTAACACATGAGATTTTCCATTAGTTAAATAATTGTATTTTGATTTTGAGGTGGTCTTGAAGATTTTGATTGCTCTAGTACCCCAGAGCCATCTAAGGGTTTGTCTAGGAAAAGGGTTTAGAGGGGAGGGGGCAACAAGGAGGGTTATAGGAAGCCATTTCCCCTGTTTGGAAATGTCAATAATTTAAAAAGTATTTCCCTTCCCTCCCCCGTCCATTTTCCTTTTAACCCTTCCCTACCTCTTCCATCCACATTCCAAAAATACCTTAAAGAGGTTAATCTAATTTTTCCTTGCTTTAGCTTTAAGTCTACTATGTTGGTTGTTGCTTCTAAAGGTCAATACATGATGAGGAAAAAACAAGTGAGCAATCTCATCATAAGAGATGCTCACAATTACAAATGGTGAGCGAGGAAGCTCTTTCTATATAGTTGGGTGAAAATACCAAAAAGTTGGAGGACCTTATGAAATACATCCATTTGACCGAGCATCGATTTTGGGATCGTGAATTTAAGCTCTAGTGTTTGGATTTAGATGAAAATGTTTTTTTCTGTCGTTCCTCAATGGGAGATTACTTTATAATGATGTATAAGACTTTGTTTTTTATGCCAAAGTAAGGTTACCCATTTTGATTTTGAATCATTGGTCCTTAGCTACTTGGGGATCATGTTGTCAAAACTTCATCCCATTGCATGGGTTCTAACTCATTGTTTTGGAATGTTGTGTGCTTGATGAAGATGTTCCCACTCAGGGACTGTGCTTTTCTTTTTTTTCAAAGTGTTCCTTCAATTGGTGGAGCTAAAGCCTGATGAGGAGTGCTACCAACACACTCTTTCCAACACATTCCATGTGATTGGTTAAAATTCACATTGGTCCCACCAAATTATGTGGGTCTCACTCCCAATGTGGTGGGACCCATGTGACTTTTAACCAATCACATGGAGTGTGTTGAAAAGAGTGTGCTGCTAGCACTTTTCAAGCCTGATTTAGAAGGATGAGTCTCACTTAGGATGAAAGAAAGATATGATTTTTATAACTATACCTAATGCCTATGTAAGAGTGTATTTTAAAATGGTGAGAGTTAAAGGTTTGTCACCGTGCAAGGGTGATGGTTATCCCACCCACTTTTGTATTGGAAAACATCCCCCAAGGCTATGAAATCCTAAATTTATCACGTAGACCTCAAAATCTCTCTACATAAAAGGATTCCCACGGTAAAAGTTTTAGTACTTGCATTAAAGTGTTTGAGGGGGGATGTTGGCTTCTAGGCAAGTGTACCTATTAGTCAACTGTAGTACAATGAAAATGAATTCAGAGTGTCGATCCCACGAGGAGTCGGTAGTTCAGAGTTGTACTAATTCAAAGAGTAAATATATACAAAAGAGAGTGATTTGGTTCATGATTGATATAAGTAATTAAAGTAAATTTCTAGCAAATAGTAGAAAAGAGTATAGAAATTGGATTGAAGATATCAGTATGAGAAACAGGGATTGAATTTCATCTATCTCCCTCGTCTGTATTCTGGTTGTATATCAATATATAGCAATTATAACTATCAATATTGATGCACACATAATAGTTATTTATATTGATTCCTCACATATAAAATTCATAAGATTGATCCATTGAATATTGATTCCTCATATACCCAACAAATCATCCAGCATTAAGATCAAGTGTAAAAGCATTTGCTATATTGAAATCTATTCCTAGTAAAACAATATAACGATTATTTTCGTTCAGATCGGATTTTCAGAAATACTTTCCAGTCAAATCTAAAATTCTAAACATTGAAACTATTGATCAGATAGAATCAAAGAAATGAAATCGGAGCGAAAATAACAACATCGATAGAATGAATACACTATATAAAAATATAACCAGAATACATCCGTGTTCGAGTCGATTACATCCAATCCCAGAAGAGGAAATTAGCTACTCATGGTGACTTTACAATTCATAAAGATGAAGGAGAAAAACCCAAGATCCAGCTTCCGCAGCTCTCGTCCTCTTGAACTCTTGATTTTCCAATTTTAGAAAGTGTCCAAACTCACGATAACTCCTTCGAACACACAAATATGCATAAAAACACTAATACACACAATTATGTACAAAAACACACCAACACACAAAATTGGAATTTGAAATGCAAAACAGAATTAAACACTGGGTTGCCTCCCAGGAAGCGCTTGTTTAACGTCACTTAGCTTGACGCCTGTTTCATTTAGGGTTCTTGCAGGAAGATGACTGTGGCAAGTTTGTCAACCTCACCACCAAGATAGGGCTTCAGCCTTTGCCCATTTACCACCCAACTTCTCTTTGATTCAGGATCCTCAAGTTCAACTGCACCATATGGTTTGACCTCTTTGACCCTGAATGGTCCTGACCACTTTGATCTCAATTTTCTAAGGAATAGCCTCAACCTGGAATTGAACAATAGGACAGATTGACCAGGGTGGAATTCTCTCTTCAAAATTCTCTGATCATAATATTTCTTCATTTTTTTCTTATATAGCCTT
Organism: Sesbania bispinosa; assembly: GCA_026901365.1. Lineage (NCBI taxonomy): Eukaryota > Viridiplantae > Streptophyta > Magnoliopsida > Fabales > Fabaceae > Sesbania > Sesbania bispinosa. The sequence continues at coordinate 1,038,723 of QLOH01000199.1, read as the reverse complement.
GATGATCCATATGCATTGTGTCTCAATTCTTCCAATTCATGAAGTTGCAGTTTTTTCTTATCACCTGCTGCCTATGGATCAAAATTGAGAAACTTCAAAGCCCAGAATGCCCTATGCTCCAATTCCACGGGTAAATGACAAGATTTCCCATATACCAACTGGAAGGGTGTAAGACCAGTGGGAGCCTTGTATGCAGTCCTGTAAGCCCAGAGTGCATCATCTAACTTTGCTGACCAATCTTTTCTGGAAGATGTCACTGTTTTCTCCAGAATGCGCTTTATTTCCCTGTTGGACATCTCCGCTTGCCCATTGGTCTGTGGATGGTAAGGTGATGTTATCTTATGTTTAACTCCATAATGTTCCAAACATTTCTGGAGCTGAGCATTGCAGAAATGTGACCCTCCATCACTAATCAACACTCTTGGAGTACCAACCCTGCAGAAAATATTTTTCTTCAGAAATTTGACTACAGTTTTGGCATCAGCTTTAGGAGATGTGATTGCTTCGACCCATTTAGATACATAGTCCACTGCTACCAAAATATACTCATTAGAAAATGAAGACGACAGTGGTCCTACAAAATCAATCCCCCAGCATTCGAAAACTTCAACTTCAAGAATAGTGTTTAGAGGCATTTCATGTCTTCTTGATATCCCACCTGTTCTTTGACAATTGTTGCAATACTGAACATAACTGTGTGCATCTTTAAAAAGAGAGTGCCAATAGAAGCCAGATTGGAGGACCTTTGCAGCAGTCCTTTCTCCATTGAAGTGACCCCCATAAGGATAGCTATGACAGTGCCATAGAATGCTCTGTGCCTCCTCAGTTGTTACACACCTTCTCAACAATTGATCTGACCCAATTTTGAACAGATGTGGATCATCCCATACATACTATTGTGCCTCTCTTAGAAATCTCTTCCTTTGGTGCCAATTTAAATCTTCAGGTATGACACCAGCTACTTTATAATTTGCCATGTCAGCAAACCATGGCCTTTCTTGTACTGACATCAATTTCTCATCCGGGAATTCTTCCTGCACATCTGTTTGATTGTTGGTTACTTCTGTATTCACAAGTCTAGACATATGATCAACTACATAATTCTCGCTTCCCTTTTTATCCTTGATTTTTAAATCAAATTCCTGCAACAACAAAATCCATCTAATCAGTCTCTGTTTGGAATCTGATTTAGTCAGAAAAATACTTAATAGCAGCATGATCAGTATATACAGTTACAGAAGAACCAATCAAATAAGATCTAAACTTTTCCAGGGCATACACTGTGGCTAACAATTCCTTTTCAGTTGTTGCATAATTAACCTGTGTTTCATTAAGGACTTTGCTAGCATAGTGTATGGCATGAAAAATTTTGGATCTTCTTTGACCCAACACAGCTCCTATTGCATAATCGCTCGCATCACACATCAATTCAAAATCTAAAGTCCAGTCAGGAGCTGAAATCAATTTTTGTTTTAAAAGATTAAAAGCATGCAAGCATTTAACATCAAATTTAAAAGGTGTATCCTTGTTAAGCAAATTGCTGAGTGGCTTTGCAATCTTGGAGAAGTCTTTTATAAATCTTCGATAAAATCCTGCATGGCCTAAGAAGCTTCTGACTCCCTTAACATTTGTTGGTGGTGGGTGCTTTTCAATAATTTCCACTTTGGCCTTATCAACTTCAATTCCTCTAGCAGAGATTTTGTGGCCCAGTACCACTCCTTCTGTGACCATGAAATGACACTTCTCCCAGTTAAGCACCAAATTTGTATCAACACACCGCCTTAGTACGATCAGATTTTCCAAGCACTGATCAAAGGTTGCCCCAAAGACTGAAAAGTCGTCCATCAACACTTCTATACATTTTTTAATCAGATCAGAGAAAATTGCAAGCATACACCTCTGAAAGGTTGCTGGTGCGTTACACAGTCCAAAACGGCATCTTCCTGTAAGCAAACACACCAAACAGACAAATAAAAGCAGTTTTTTCCTGGTCTTCTGGATCTACTGTTATCTGATTGTAACCTGAGTAACCATCCAGAAAACAATAATAAGATTGTCCAGATACCCTTTCTAACATTTGATCCATGAAAGGAAGAGGAAAATGATCTTTTCTAGTTGCCTGATTCAATTTCCTGTAATCTATACACATTCTCCAACCTGTGACTGTCCTAGTGGGGATTAGTTCATTTTTATCATTAAAAATCACAGTCATACCTCCCTTTTTAGGAACTACCTGGACCGGGCTAACCCAGGCACTGTCAGATATTGGATAAATCATACCAGCATCAAGCAACTTCATTACCTCTTTCTTCACTACCTCATTCATCGTTGGATTTAATCGCCTTTGAGGTTGTGCTACAGGCTTGTAATCCTGCTCCATGTGAATTTTATGCATGCAATAGGATGGACTAATTCCTTTAAGATCTAACAAAGTCCAACCTATTGCTCCTTCATTAGCCTTAAGCACTTGGATCAATTTCTTTTCTTTAGAAGCAGTTAGAGCATTGTTTATCACCACTGGTTTATTGCCTCCATCTGCAAGAAAAACATATTTTAAATGAGGGGGCAATACCTTTAACTCCAGCTTCTGACTTTCAGATTTAGTTTCCTGTTGCAATTTTTTGGCTTTGATTCTTTTGGTGTGATCTCTTTTGATGAATCCAGCTGTCTTAAGTACTCATCAACTTCTCTTTCATCATCTTCTTCAATTTCATTACCAACACCAATTAGTGCTTTTTCTAGTGGGCTTGCTTTTGACAATTGCTTTCTTGATGCTAGAAAAACCTCATCTAAGACATCCATTCTGAAACACTGTTGTTTATCCTTTGGATGTTGCATAGCTTCAAATACATTAAAGTTGACTTCATCATCTTGTACCCTGACCTTCAATTTGCCATCATCTACATCAATTATCATTTTAGTTGTCTTCATGAAAGGTCTTCCCAGTATCAGAGGAACCTCAACATCTTCCTTTATATCCATTACCACAAAATCAACTGGGAATACAAATTTGTCAACTTTAACCAGTACATCTTCAGCAACACCATAGGGATATTTCATGGATTTGTCAGCTAACTGTAATGTCATTCTTGTAGGTCTCACCTCCAAATCTCATATTCTCTTCAGCATAGATAAAGACATCAAATTAATACTAGCTCCCAAGTCAAGCAATGCCTTACCTACTGGCAGTGTTCCTATGGTCACAGGAATAGTGAAGCTTGCAGGATCCTTTGATTTTTGTGGTAAAGATTTTTGAATGATAGCACTACATCCTGCTTCTAGCTCCACTGTCTCTTTAGAAAACCTTCTCTTTTTTGTTAGGAGCTCTTTCATAAACCTTGCATATGTTGGCATTTGCTCCATTGCTTCTACAAAAAGGGATATTTATTTGCAGTCTTTTAAATATATCCATAAATCTTGCAAACTGCCTCTCCTTATCTCTTTTTGATGGATTCTGAGGGTAAGGTAGATTCTTTAATTGTGGAACCTGTTTCTCAACCTTTTCCCTCTTTCTCTCTTCACTTTTATCTTCTCCTTCTTTTTCTTTTCCTTTTTTCAACTCTCTATTTACAACCTCTCCTTTATTTTGTTCTTCCTCTCCCCCACACTCATTTTTCTTTTTTTCTTTCTCTTTTTCCTCCAAAACTTCCTCCTCTAAAATTAGGTTGTCACCAATCCCTCTACCTACAACTCTTCCACTCCTTGTAGTGATAGATTTACAATGCTCCTTTGGATTGGTTTGTGTGTTGGCTGAGAAGTGTCCTGATTGTTGATCTGATAACTACTTTGCCAATTGTCCAACCTGTGTTTCAAGATTTCTGATTGCAGATTCAGTATTTTTCTGATTTGACATAGAAGTCCGCATGACTTTTATAAAGTATCCTCTAATTTTGATGTTCTTTCATGTACAGAAGGATAATGTTGTTGTTGTTGATAAGGAGGCTGTCTGTTGGATGGTCCAGCTTCTTGTCTCCAACCATAGTTCTGATTCTGGTTAGTTCTCCACCCCTGCGAAAAATTGTTAGTATAATTATTATTTGGATTGGTAGAGAAATTACCTGGTCTCCCCTGATTAGCCATATAGTTAATTTGTTCTTCCTGCTGGCTTTCCTGATAAGAACAGTGACCGTTTGGGTGGTCACCTCCACAGAAATCACAAACTAGAGGTTGTTGTACCGGACCAGAACCAGATTGCACTGAATGTAGTTGTTGAGGAAGCTTAGACATTTGCTTAGTGTCTGTTTGGTTTACAGTTGAGTAGAATTGATTCTAGAAATGAATGGTTGAGATGGATGATGCACGCTTTACGAAGTACATTGGACGGAAGTGATTTAAAATCAATTCTGCAGAATTGATTCTGGATGTTTCAAAATTTAAACCAAACGGGCACTTAGTCAGTGCCTCAATCTGTTGTGTCAAGATTTTGTTCTGAGCTAATATTGCATCTGTAGTGCTCAGATCAAGCATTCCTCTTCTTTGCACCGTATTCCTTCCATGCTGACCTTGTTGATCAGTAGATGCTAAACCTTCTATTATTCTGATTGCTTGCTCTGCATCCACTGATAACATTGTTCCTCCAGCTGCTGCATCTAGAATCATCTTGGTATCATGTAGAAGACCATTACAGAAAATATTCAATTGAGTGATGTCTTCGAAACCATGATTAGGACATCTCCTTAACAATGACTTGAACCTTTCCCAAGCCTCAAATAAGGATTCATCTACACCCTGTCTGAATGATGTAATATCTGACTTAGCCTTTATGTAGCGAGATGGAGGAAAGAATCTTTTCAAAAATTTTGTCTCCACCACATTCCAGCTAGTCAGGCTCTGATTTGGATGAAATTTAAGTCATTCCTTTGCGTTGCCTGCCAATGAAAAAGGAAACAAACGTAAATATACATTTTCTAGATCATCTTCCTCAAAACCCATTGTTCCAATTAATTCATAAAAAGTTGAAAGGTGAGTATATGGATCCTCATGATCCATTCCATGAAACTGATGGGCACTGATCAGGCTCAAGAATGCAGGCTTCATTTCTAAGGCTTTTGTTGCAGCTGGTATTACAATGCTTGAAAAATGTCTGGGACCCTGTTGCAAAGCATAGTCTCCCAGAGTTCTCCTTGGTGGATCTCTTCTTTCTCCAGCCATATTTTCAATTTCTAGATTGATTGGACTAGGTGTGCTGAGGGTATTGGAAGAGTCACCTGTTGCATGTCCTTGTCTCTTCTTTCTATTTTTACCTCTGTTTTTACGAGCCGTCTTCTCAATTTCTGGGTCAAACTTCAGTTGATCTTCAAATACCTGACCTCTCAATATCATAAATCAACACAGCTCAAACAAGGATTAGCACAAGGATGAAAATATAAATAAAAACTAACTAAAAAGGTAAAATTATTCACAATACTTAATGAACTAGATAAACTTTGAACTGACACCGCCTCCCCGGCAACGATGCCAAAAACTTGTTGGCTTCTAGGCAAGTATACCTATTAGTCAACTGTAGTACAATGAAAATGAATTCAGAGTGTCGATCCCACGAGGAGTCGGTAGTTCAAAGTTGTACTAATTCAAAGAGTAGATATATACAAAAGAGAGTGATTTGGTTCATGATTGATATAAGTAATTAAAGGAAATTTCTAGCAAATAGTAGAAAAGAGTATAGAAATTGGATTGAAGATATCAGTATGAGAAACAGGGATTGAATTTCATCTATCTCCCTCGTCTGTATTCTGGTTGTATATCAATATATAGCAATTATAACTATCAATATTGATGCACACATAATAGTCATTTATATTGATTCCTCACATATAAAATTCATAAGATTGATCCATTGAATATTGATTCCTCATATACCCAACAAATCATCCAGTATTAAGATCAAGTGTAAAATCATTCGCTATATTGAAATATATTCCTAGTAAAACAATATAGCGATTATTTTCGATCAGATCGGATTTTCAGAAATACTTTCCAGTCAAATCTAAAAATCTAAACATTGAAACTATTGATCAGATAGAATCAAAGAAATGAAATTGGAGCGAAAATAACAACATCGATAGAATGAATACACTATATAAAAATATAACCAGAATACATCCGAGTTCGAGTCGATTACATCCAATCCCAGAAGAGGAAATTAGCCACTCATGGTGACTTTACAATTCATAAAGATGAAGGAGAAAAACCCAAGATCCAGCTTCCGCAACTCTCGTCCTCTTGAACTCTTGATTTTCCAATTTTAGAAAGTGTCCAAACTCATGATAACTCCTTCGAACTCTGTTTAGTGTAGCCGAGTAAGTGAAAATTCGCTTAAGCTAAATTTTAGCTTAAGCGAATAGCTTTCCTCATGGTGAAGGAAAACCTATTCGCTTAAGCGAATTCAGCTCCAAAATTCACCCCTCTCTGGACAATATTCGCTTGAGCGAGATTCACTTAAGCGAATTCAGCTCCAAAATTCACCCCTCTCTGGACAATATTCGCTTGAGCGAATTGGGACTCGCTCAAGCGAATCCTCAACACTCTTTTTCCTTGTTTTCTCCTTGCTTCTTCACTTCTTTTGCTCCTGATTGATCCCCTTTAATATTTCCTGTAATTAACACCAAAATTTGGGATTAAAAGCTTTCAATTACATCATTACTCAGATATTACTGCTTAAATTACAAGTTCTAATAATTGGAGGAAATCACTAAAGAATTAATACAATTAACCCATAAGTGCCATGTTTTTATATGAAAATCATCTAATCTTTGGCACTTATCGGGGGAGGATAAATTGTTAGTATCTCTTTAATTGAGATGCAAGGGATCTTCTATCTTTATTAGTAAAGATTTTTTATATGTTATTCCCTAGGTTGCTTGATTTAGTTCCTAACTTTGTCTTAACGTGATTCATGGACAAACTACTTAATCCTCGCTCTCTTGAGGCAATACTCATGGTCAATAAACCAATGACTTGCAAAAAATAATAAGATACCAAAAAAGTCAATGACTAATGCCTCATGTTCCATCATTATAAGCATGCATCGATCAACATCTCGTTCTACTCCATCATAAAAGCAACAACAAGACAAGCCATTAAATACTTGTTATGAGAAATGTATAACATCAGTCGATGAAAAAGCATGACCTAGTTGGGTAGAAGGTTCATTTTCTAGTGCAAAAAAGTAATCAAGTCCTAGCTAACTCAAGATTGGACTAGGGTTTGTACTATCACATATAATTGGTCATTTTGCCTGAATACCATGTTTAACTTTTTGTACTGATTATAAGGACATTTATGATTTAATAAGGCTGGTTATGGAGTTATTATAAGGACGATTATGATTTAATAAGGTTAGTTATGGAGTTATTATCACCTTTCCTCATGCTTTAGTAATCAGGCATGATGATTGTTATTATGTTTCTAAATCTTAGGAATTAACCACATACATTAACTTTTATTTGTAAATGGCTTCCGTATAGCCTTCAAAAGGTGGCGAGCACAATATTAGCTTACAAATGTGTGTTCATGAAGTTCTTAGTTTCTCTTTATTTTAATGACTTCATTATTGTCATTAATTATGTATGATGGACATATTTAAACATCCTTATAAAGGAGTGGCACTCAACTTTTGGTTTCAAGCTTCAATGGTGTTGTTCATGATTGATGTGAGGTGGATGGTCATTGGTGGTGACCCCGCTTTAGTAAAGGTGGTGTAACCAACCTTGGCTCAGGGATGAACGATGAAGCAACCATTATGTTTGATTTTACCTATGTTTCCAAGGAATAAGCGAACACTGCTTTTGGTTAGGCTTGCCTGCTCCCAAAACTATTTTTTCGTTCCATCCTGAGACTTTATAAAAATACATGTGCCATAATCTATAAATGGTGCACACCCATTTTTGTTTGTATAAGCTTGTAAAAGGTTGGAAATGACAATGATCATTTTGACGTCTCGTTCTCACTCTTAGACTTAACAGGTTCTAATCATTGTGAAACCAACTAGAAACCTACTCTAGAATATCGGGAGATGTTAAATCCTGAACAATTCCACTTGACTCTTTTATCAAAGAGTCATTCCAATATGAGGATGTCACATATCTTGCTTTCCTTTTATTATAATAGTTTTGCTCTAGGTTATTTAATATATAAAGAATTTAAACGTGCATGGAATCATATATATATTGAGAATGTTATATTATTTGGATCTGGTGGAATTTACTTAAAAAAAGATTTAGATGCATGTTCTGTAATATGTGCTTATGAAGGATCAAATTAATTAAAATGTAATAAATTTTTCCAAATGTATTATCTTAATGATTAGAAAGAGGATTGTGTCGATAAAACATATTAATTCTTGTCTTTACAAAATCTGGTTTTTTATAAGAAGCAATCTTTTTACAAAAAGAAGTATAAAAAGTAAATTCAAGCAAAGTACATAAATTAAAAAAGATTTAGAGATATTGTACACAGAGTTTTTATATTGGTTCACCCACAAATTTATTGGGCTACATTTAGTACCTACCTCAGTAGGATTTTCCACTAACAATCAAGCTTGATACAAGGTGTTTTTTTACCCGTGGCATCTTGTCCTCCACAAACTTACACAAGTATTCTTTGAAAGCCTCTTCATGCTTCTCACAACTGGTATCCCTTCTCACAAGCACATGCAAGCTTACTACCCAACATTAACTCTCCTAGTTATCTTGGAATGCATTTCTTCTTTTAAATAAAATATTTTTTTAATGGTTTGCTCTCACACAACATTAAAGGAATGAATAATCTATAAGTTAGAGTCTTAGAAAACACTTCAATTACAATAAAACAAAATTAAAATGGAAATTGATGTGGTCTTCAGAAGGAAAGATGATAGTATAGAAGCTTAATTTCGAGATCTTGAGCTTATTAGACTTCTTCCTCGTGTCAATGATCATGGTCCATTTTAATTTATTTTGAGTTGTTTAAGTCTTTCTAACCATTGGGTCCATTTTAAATCTGGTCAAGAGTGAGTTTTACCTTTAGTGAAGTATCACTTTCATGTAATAATATTTCCTCTCTCTTCATTAAAGCATCTTTGACCCAATTTGACAAACTTCCATCCTATCACACAATCTCCCTTCTTGAGAAGTGAAAAAAATCCAATAACTTGACAAACAACAAGAATAAGCTTTCGGAAAGAACCTGTGGCGTTTTTCCTACTTCTAGAGATGTACAAAAACTCTGTTTTTATGCTTTTGAAGCTTTAACCATACTTTTAAAGCTTATGGTCTTCTATTATTGCTTTGTTTGCATTCATCAACACCTGTAACATAGTTCTCTAGAGAGTTTGGTGGAATATGTTTAATGTTCAAAATGGTTTATGTATTTTAGCTATTCATTTGTGCTTCTAAAGGCTTGACAGATTTGATTTTGCACATATTATTCTGCTTCTAATGATTGAACTTTTTATATTCTATGCACAATAGACTTTTATTGAGAATTCTAACTTGATTCAAATATGAGATATTATTTTGCATGATTTCCTTAATGTTGCTGGACTTGAACATGCTGGATCTCAATATCAATTCATGCTTATGGAGTTTATCTTCTGCTTCTTAAGGCAAAATAACGCTTCTAGTTGAATTCCAGTATATATGAGTTCACTATGAAGTTGTTCTTATGCTTTCTCAAATAATCTCAAGCATTCATTAGTGATACCACATTCAAGTTACTTAGAATTTGAACATAAAAATTTTGTTATCATTAAAACTTAAGTGCATGAGGGCCTTGGAACTAACAATTATTAAGGAAAGAAATCCCTCAAATATATAGTAAATTTTGTTAACAATGAGAACATGGAAAAAAAACCTCCAAGAGAAGGAAAATGCGAACAAAACTAGAGTATGGTATACATTTGATATCCCCTCCCACATTTTACATTTTTGTAATATATGTCACCCCCCACTCAATTCCATACAAAGTAATGTGTCATACTCATATTATTAGGAGCTTTATACCTTCAATCCTCCCTTTTTTTTTATTTTTCATAGCTAACTTTGCCTTCATATATTTTTTTATCGTGGTTTGTCTTTTATGAATTAATTTTTTATGTAATTCATAAAAGGCAAATATATTGCTTTTAATTTTTCATTTTTATAAGAACATATAAATTTTTCTATATTTAATAATATTTATATTAAATGTTTATATATTTTAATTTGATTTTCACCATAGCAAAATAAAAAACCCTTCAAAAATCAATAAGAAATGTAAAGTTTAGAAAAACTTATTGAACATGTTCACATTTTAATCACTTTTGTGATAAAAATGTATGATATTTATATGTTAAAGTAAAACTAGTGAAGTTTTTCTAAAAATATACATTTATAGAAAACTAAAAAAAATGCCAAACTTACAATAGACTAGACACGGAGGTGCTGCTTTGGTTGCTTCTGCTTCGTTCAAGAACTCATGAATCTCCACTGTCATGCTTCGAATTCTACTGGTAATATGCGAAGAAGAAGGATGATCTCCAGTAATTATCGATTGATTCTGAGCAAGTCAAATGTTCTAGAGAACGACATTGAAATGGACTGGATTGTTAACTGAATTTTCCTGAATCCAGTTCTTAAATAGGTCATATGTTATGGAAGAGGTAATGTGCACACCAAGTGTTTGCCATATTTCATTAGCCAGGGTACATTCTCTATAATAGTGGATAATTGTTTCTGGTTTATCATTACAGATGGTGCAGATGTTCGAAGAAGACAACCCACGGGAAGCGCGCAGGACATTCACGGGGATGGCTTTGTGCCAAAGCCGCCAGAGAAAAGACTTGTTCTTCTCAGGTATTTTTAAAGCCCAAATCCAACTCCAATTTGAATCTTGTTGAGAATTATGAGAATTGGTTAGCCATTTATGGCCTAAAGATGTCGAATAGATTCCATTAGGAGAGGCTGTCCAACAGTAGACATCATTTAATCCATCATTTAGATGGAAGTTGTATTGTAAATTTTTTTGCTTAATTTGATCTGGAATGATTGTTGCTACTTCTTGAAATATCTAATGACCTTTTTGCCAAATATCCTTGATCTTCAAGTTAATGTCTTGAATATTAATAAAATCCACCAAGTTACAGAGCTTTTCACCATTAATCCACGAGTCATAGCAAAAAGAGGAATGACCATTTCTCACGTGAAAGTTGTAACCAACACAGAGTTTGTCTTTAGCCTTCATAATAGAGCGCCAAACATGTGATCCAACATTATAGGAATTGTTAGGACATTCTAAAAAAGATGATTGAAGGTCATGCATGTCTTGAAGAATTTGAACCCATAACTTATTAGGATTGTAGGTTATATCCCAAACTAATTTGCCCAATAAAGAGGTGTTTTGATTTCGGGCAGACTTAATACCCAAACCACCTGCATTTTTAGACTTATAAATTTTTCCCAATTGATTAAATGGATACCCCAACCTTCATTGCGGCTCCAAAGGAAATTGCGGGCCACACTATCAATCTTGTTACATACATTCTCAGGTAACCACTGTGTTTGCATAGAGCAAAGGGGAATTGTGGTCAAGACTGATTTAACTAGAGTAAGTTTACCAGCCTTATTTAACATATTTCTCTTCCAAGATGCAAGCTTGCTTGAAATTCTATCAATAATGAAATTGTAATCCTGAGAAGTACGCTTTCCTGCCTTAATAACAAAACCCAAATACTTACCTATATCATTAGTAAAGCGAATACCAGATATAGAGGTAAACCTTTTTTTTATAGAAGATACATTTCTAGATGTAAAAACTCCAGACTTATCAACATTAACCTTTAAACCAGAAGCATGGCATAAATTGTTCAAGATATCATTCACGAGTATGACCTGTGAAGCTTTACCCTTAGTGAACAAGAGAGTGTCATTTACAAAAAAAAAAATAGATGAGAAATACTAGGACCATTCCTAGAAATTTTGATAGGTTGCCAAATTCCATTATCAACAGCTTCATTAATAACCAATGCTAGTCTTTCCTTGACTAAGACCAAAAGATAGGGGGAAAGAGAATCACCTTGTCTTAAACCCCTATTGGGACTGAAAGTAAGTAGCTTGTTACCATTCCAAAGCAACGAAAGAGAAGAAGAAGTAACACAGAACATAATAGATTTATGATATTATGGGAAAAACCAAACAGGGTGAGACTCTCTTTAAGAAACCCCCAATCAACCCTGTCATAAACTTTCTCGAGGTCCAATTTGAAAACTAAATCACCCTTCTTCATTTTAGATCTATGCATATAATGAAGGATTTTTTTATAGAATTATGACATTCTCAGAAGTTCCTCTATTTTAAATTGTGCCATCATACATCCAAATAAGCTTTTAATTTACTTACCAAATACGGTTACAAATCAAAATAGCAATCAAGGTTAGAGAAACAAAAGTTCATTAAATAAGGTAAACAAAAGAGAAAAAAATGAATGGTTAGAAAATTTAAAGTGACTCTAATGGTCAGAATAAATATTTTCATGTATTTTAATTTATTTTGATTATTATTAAACTAAATGTCTACTAATTAAATTTTTTTAAAATAAAAAACTGTATACATATTTATTTTTGATATTTTAGTTTATTTTTATATATTAGAATACCTTTTTATTTGTTAAAATAAGTTATGAATATTATATTGATTTAATTTATATTTAATAAAAAAAATTAAAAATAAGAAAAAATGTTTAAAGAACAATCGCTTCTATGTGGAGGAATGCAATCAAACTGTTGACTGGTCCCTAAAAACACTTTTTAGGGGTTCAGGGTTTTAGTTTTTTAAAAATAAAATACTTTATCTGAATTTGAATATAAGTAAAAAAAAAACTCATATTTGGTGGACTAAATTATAAGTAAATCTTAATTATTTTTACCCTATAATGAGATAAACCCAAAATGACCTTTGATTTTACTTTTCAACCACTCTATTTAATGAATTATGTGCCAATAAAAAGAGAGTATGTCCATTTGAAATAATTTTCAACAAAATTAAATGTAGGGTAATTTAGGCAATACAAATACTTTTTACATGATACCAAAAAAATTTAATGAGTTTAACCAACTTTTTTAATACATGTAAATTTAATTATTTTTATTTATATTCAAGTCCGGAGCAGTAGAAAATAATAGAAACAGATATTGATAACAGAGGATATTGATAATAGAGGATAGATGAATAAATGAATAAATAAATTAAAAGAAGCGGAAACTGAAAGAAAAGGGCGCCACTTTCTAAATTCTAATAAAATTCCAAGTTTGTCAAGACTCAAGAAGACTACCAAATACCAATAATCCAATATATCCAAATCCAATCCAACCATAAAAACTTCACTCTTAGCCCCTATTTTCCTATTTCTATTCCCATTGTAAGAAACAATAAACCAATAATAAAAAAAAAAAGAAAAAAAGGGATCTCTCTTCTCTTCTCTGCCATCATCGTAGTTGTGGAATGTGGAGGTTGCTGCGCCTTCTCCTCCTCCTTGCATGAGCTTCCTCCGCCGCCACCATGCCCGCCACTCGCCCCTCCTCCGATCTGATCCTCCACCGCCTCGCCTCCTCCGATTACCAAATCAAGCTCAAAGCCATCAGAGAGGTTAAAAATCAGATCATCGGCAACCGCACCAAGAAGCTCTCCTACATCAAGCTCGGCGCTGTCCCCGCCGTCGCCTCTGCTCTCGCCGAAGCTGACGCCTATTCCGATTGCGGCTCTAACCTAATTGTCCAGTCCGCCGCCGCACTCGGCAGCTTTGCCTGCGGTGTCGACGCCGGCGTCCGCGCAGTCCTTGACGCCGGAGCTTTCCCTCATTTAATCAGGCTCCTCTCTGCTGCCGATGAGAAGGTGAATTCGATTAATTACAACGCCTTATTTTTTTTCCTTTATTTTGTTTTGCCAGAAATTGGCGCTCAAGATGAAATTGCAATGCTCAGAACTGCTAGGCTGATTACTAGGTTGCGATGAATGGTGCTCGTTTACGATTTATTTTCAAATGAAATGTAGATTGTTTGATCCACTGTTTGTATTGGTTATGATGACACATTTGGCATTAGGAATGAAATAACTCGTTTGAAAATAGTTAAGTGCTTATCTCAAAATTAACTACCGTGTCCAGAGCATTCTTATGTTAGTTATGGAATTTTTGTTTCCTTGTTCTTTTGACTGCTGTGGGCCTGTGGCTATTAGAAATGTTTTTTTTTTTTATATAATTTCCCCCCTTCGACTGAGTTGTTTGCAGGATTCTGGTCTTTCAATGTTTTTGTTAAGTTGCGAGTTGTTGATGTATTATGCCCTTTTGTTGTTAGAATTTTTATGGGTACTGCTAGTTACAAGTGCAGCTGCAAAAACTACATGTATTTCTTGCTTAGTGACGATTATGAGATTTAGGAAGTGCATGGTAGGATGGATTTGAAATGAAAAGGGACTGAAAAATGAAGCAGTGGAGTGATTGCATAGTTCACCTATAGGCACTTTTGGAAAGAGAGAAAGTGGAAGGGCCAAAACTTGGCTTTGTCCCCTTTGTATAGTAAATTTGAAAAAAAAAGACCTGCATTGAAATATATGACCTGGTAATTTATGTTTCACCCTTGTGTGTAACAGTTTCGATTGAAATATATGTTTGAACTGGTTAATTTTGAATTTGTTTGGCTGCACGGATTGGGCATTTGCATTGTTAATAATACATTCTCATTTTGAATTTTACTTCTTTAATGCCATTTTCTGAAGGAACATATTTATCAAGGATGAAGGAAGCTTTACCCACTCCTTGCATCCCTACCTCATTAGTTGCCAATAAACACAAGCAAATATACATTGATAACTACACCCTTCTTCTAGTTTTCACCTTTGTTACTTGTTAGGATCACCAAGAAATAGTTGCTTCTAATTACTGGTGGTGTTGCAGAATCCCATGATTTAGAAACACAAATTCTTCATGAAATATCAAAAAGCCAATTGAGCTATGGTAAACAGCTGTTGTAAGTTGGGAAAATAGGTGAATGCTTGTATAACCATTGTGACTTGATGGTAATGTTGTCTCAACATTCATCTAAGTTCAATGCAATCTGTGGGGTGTGAGCACAATTTACTAAATTTAGTCACTTATATCTATTTTGTCTTAAGCTATATGCTTCCATCTATTCATCATATTTTAGTGCAAGGTTGAATGGACAGAGGTTATAGGAAGCATGTTCATCATTGTTTCTACTGAACCTCTGGTTTTTGAATACTTTTCAAGGTTTCTTCTTTTGGCCTTTTACTCTATTATGGCATGTAGTAGATATAATAAGCCAATAAGGTCATATCTGCTTATAACCCTTATCCACTATAATTGTGATAGTTATGTGTGCTTTCTCTTCATTACTCTATTTATTTCTCTGTCTTCCAGTGCTATCCAATAAACCTTTCTCCCCTTGATTTCAGGTTGTGGATGCTGCTGCCCGCTCTTTACGAATGATTTATCAATCAAAACTAGCTCCAAAGTATGATTTTTTTAAAGAAGAAAACATGGAATTTCTTCTTTCACTATTGAAAAATGAGAATGAAAATCTTACTGGACTAGGTGCAAGCATTGTTATTCATTCTTGTGAGACAAGTGATGAACAAAATATATTATGCTGTACTGGTGCTTTAGAGAAACTTATTAGCCTTCTTGATGGTTCTATAAGCCAGAGAGATGCTAGTTTAGAGTCCCTAGCTACTATTCTTAAAAGCAATCCGGAAGCCGTCTCTAAATTTGTGGACCTTCAAAATGGAAGAGCTTTGAGTTCAGTAATTGAATTAACTAAGGACAGATATGCTCGGACAAGGTTACTGGCCTGCTTGTGCCTGATTTGTGTAAAGAATTCTTCTTCTTGCTATCTTCAAGACATGGGAATCAAAACCAAATTGATATATATTTTGCTCGAGCTCCTAGATGATTCTGGTCAAGTTGGAGATGAGGCTTCTTTTGCTTTTTCGAGTTTAGTTGCAGAAAAAGAAGATTTGCAGAAGTTAGCATTTGAGGCAAATGCTATCGATAAGTTCTACAATCACTTACAAAATTGTGCTTTACATCCCAAACGTCTTGAAGGGATATTTCTAGCCTTGGCTGATCTTTGCTCAAAATTGGAATGCTGCAGGTCTAAGTTTCTTTCATTGCAGGTCTGTTTAATGTATTCTACTAGAAAATCTCATATATTTGTGCTAATAATCAACTTAGTCCCCCCTCCCCCTCATATATGATCTGCAAAAGTAACGGGTGGAAATAAAAAAGAAAAACTGCAGTTAGCCATTTCTGTAGCAAGCCATTAAAGTTTTGGTAATTGGTACTTAATTCCTTACCTTTCTTATTGTACCTTATGATGGGCTCACACAACAATATTGAACGATGAAAGGTCACAAACACGAGATAAATAGTCGGAGAAAATGGGGTGGGTTACATGTTAGGACTTAGGAATCCTGATACCAAGAGACTTGAAATTAGCCTTCTGCAGAATGTTATTATTGAGTTTTTTCCTTCTCTAGTGTCCCTCCTTTTGTTGGCATCTTGTCATGTTGGGATATGTGAATGTGGTTTATCCTTATTTTGTAACACAGATGAGAAGCATGGAACATCTCTCTGTTTTCCATGTATAAGTGTGCCTACTGCCTATAGTTATTTTCCAGAACAATTTAGTTTAATTGTTAGCCACAGTTTAATTTTTTTTAGATTCTGTCTTGAATTTGACACTGGGTTTCAATCTTTAATTTTTTTTTCCCGTTTGTAGGCGTGTTTTATATGCAATCGAATGGTTAAAATTAGTCATTAGGCTCATACAGTCATACTATTTTGTACTAGCAGCACTTGTTCAGAATATGTATATTGGAGTTTACATGTAAATATGGCCTTTGCTTATATTTTCACCAGAAACAACTTACATGTGATATCACATTTACCCGCCACATATCTACATTGCCTATCAACCAATGGGTGCATTGTACCACAGAATCTGGCATGAAGAATGAAATTTTACCCCCTTTTAACTCTATTGTTGACAAGATGTCATGGTACTAGATTAAATTTTAGGTGGCAGTGAATTTAGAAATTTATTGATCTGTTGACGATTTAGTTTTTTTCCCCTTATCATGCCACCATGAACATGTTTGAATTAATGCAATGTGTTTCTTCCAGAGACATGATAATCAATTTTGTGTTTCTTCTCAATCTTGTAATGGCTAAATTTGCACCAGTAAACTATATGCAGATACTAAGTCCACTTGCAAATCCTCGCTTTTTGTGAATACAGGTTTTGAATCTGTTAATTGATGCCTTAACCCATGATGATGCCAATGTACGCACTGCAGCTTGCATTTGCTTAAAAAGTGTTTCACGCTCAATCAAGGTATGCAACTTGCAACCAATGGTACTCTGGACTCGAATATAAGAAGAAAAAAAAAGAACTCAAGCTAATTAAGAATGTTAATTACCTTCATTTAATCTTCTTAATGTTATAAAAAAATAAATTGCATTCCCTAAATTGCCCTTCATGGAAAACGTCAATTTTATTGGAACTTGTTTCAAGTAGAAATACTCTCTCTCTATTGGTACATGGTTCATTAAACAGGGTAATTGGAAAATAAAATCTGAATTAAATGAAGGGTATTTTTGGATGATCTCATTAAATAGGGTGAAATTAGTTGATATTTGCTTATACTTTGGACCACCATATGTGGAGTTTTTGTTGCTTATATTCGAGTCTGGAAGGAGTACTTGAAGTCTTTAATGCTATTTATGGCTTAATTCTCATAAGATTCCCTCCAGAGTTTGAGTGCAGGTTGTTTTATGAATGAAAGGATTGTCATTCCCTTGCTTCGGCTTCTGTCTGATCTTTCTACTTCTGTCCAGGTATGTCTAACTGTATTTATAATGTTCCTTTTTCTTGTATTAAGTTATAATTGATTGTTGCTGGCTTTTTTCATCAAGAAATGCTTCAAGGAATCTGGCAATCATGCTAAAGGATTGGAAACTAAATTCCTGTTATATAATTTTATAGGTTACCATGTGCATGCTGGTCTGGTGAGAATTTAAATGCTAGCCTCTTGCCTGCTAATGTAGATTAAGTTTGAAACTGAAATAGTTCAGAGTTAGGTGTTTTGCTTGTCTGGTTTGTTAATTAACATAGTCTAGTTGTTTTAATTGTTATTATTTGCCTAATGATTAGGGAGGTATTAACAGATAGGTTTTTGTCATAATATGAAAGATATATTTAATAAACCAAAAAGGACTCCCATGATTTCTGTAATATCTGTGTTCATTCTTTGTCTGTGCCACCCATCTTAAAAGTTTCAATATTTTATTTTTGCCGTTGTCATAATTTATCCACTGCTTGGTGCTTGTTGATGGTCTATTCAAGGCAATACATGCTTGTATTGTGTCTTCTCAATTATGCTCTTTTTGACAAATTTGAATAGTTTAGTACCAGAGATTCAAAACTTAGCATTGGATTTGAAAGTATGGTATCCAAGATAGTATTTGTAATTGATGCTGAGTAGGGGAGCTTCCTTAAAGTGCTAATTTTTGAATTGAATTGTTGGATAATATGATATTCAGAATTAAGCATTCAAAAGAGAGATTTTGATTGACTGAATATTTTTTCTTTTAATAATATTTCAACCATATTCTCAAATACATCAAGAAAGATGTATGACAAGAAAATCGGGCATATTGTTGAACTAACTCTAAAACTGTTGGGCCTAGAAGTATTATATCTTGTTCTAAATGAGGTTATCACAAAGGCCATATATGCTATCCTACTTATGATAATTAGAAGCTTACCTTTTATTTGATCCAACATGACCTCTTCTCCCCAACATTTCATTCTTTACCAAAAGTTATACTTCCTGATTAATAATTTTAAAATGATGTTCCCTCATTAGTTCTGTTAAAATTTATCAGGCATAGTTTTTTATTTGCTCTATGTTGTCTTCCAGGTTGCAGCCCTCGGTGCTATTAGCAACATAGTGGTTGACTTTACACCTCATAAGTCAACATTCATACAATGTGGAGGCATTAAAGAGCTTGTCCAATTGACAAAGTCTATGGATTCGTCTTTAAGATTGAATGCTGTATGGGCCTTAAGGAACATGGTATTTCTTGCGGATAAGAAGTGTAAAGAAGGAATTTTTATGGAGTTAACAGTATCTTCAGTAGCTAGCCTCATCTGTGGTAATGATCTTCATTGTCAGTTCATATCTTTTTCTGATTACTTGGTGTCTGCCAAAGAAAATTGTCAGTGATATTTAATTCTGTATACTCTACAGATCCTGAGCCTTCTGTTCAAGAGCAAGCTCTGGCCCTTGTTCGCAATTTCGTTGATGGAAGTATAGATTGTATTGAATATGCTTTTGCTGAAGATGGTATCATACTGGATGCTGTTGGAAGGCAATTGCGAAAATCTTCAAAAATAGAAATTGGGATTCAGGTGGGAAATAACTTTCGAAATTAATTACTCATTGGTGTAAGTTAGTCATTACAATTGGCATTGATGTCAATGTTATGGAGTAATGGTAAATATTATGATGTAGGGATATCTTATGATCCTTATGGTCCTCCTTTTTTGTACTACCACTTTCTTCCCTTTCTTGGGTTACATTGTACATAGGACTAAAAGGAGATACAATCACTTGGGTTGGGGAGGAGGGACATGTGGATTCTGGAGGATGGAACCTCTTAGATCAGAATCACACTCAAATCTAAAGACTTGGGTCAGTGCCAATTGAGCTACAAGCTTTTTGGCATGTCTTTCCTCCTTTTGTTAATACTTTTTGTATCAAATGTTATTTTTTTCCTTTTATTTTGTCTCATGACTTTGTGCTAGTGTTCCATCAGATTGCTCACCAGATGAACCTGAATCTCAAGCTGTGTAAAATAATTAATATTAATATCTTATTACAATTGTAAATCAATTGTATAAAATGTTTATGTACTAACAAGAGACCCATTTTCATCAATTTTTTCTTATTTGTATGATTCAACCAACTCTTTTGTGCATGTACTGATTATATAGCTTGTTTACTTTAGATTACTTCACCTTGGGAATGTGATGCTGTATATGTTTTTCTGGGGAATATCATAGAGAAATTTAGCAAAATTTGTATAATGCATTATTCATTAAATTTATTCAATTATGCTTACTGATCCTTTCATGTAACAAGACAAGCATCAATCAATTTTATTGATACAACAATTTGATATAAATTTGATGATGGTTGTGGTAAAATAAAAATAAAAAAACTATTGTTACAGTCTGATATTTGAAACTGCCCCATACGGATATTCTAAGATATATTTCAAAGGGAAGTGTAAAAGGTTAATGTAGTTTATTTCCCAGCAGGATAGAAATAACAAAGTAACACAATGATTATATGAAAAAGAAAGTAGCTATTGTATTGAACTTTTATTCTTCAAGCTGATTCTTACATCTTTGTTTTTATTTTCTGTGTAGGGGATGTACATACTCAGCAATATTGCAAGTGGAAACGAGTCTCATAAAGAAGCCATAATGCAGCTATTCTTTCCACAAACAGAAAATGAGTCGCACTCTTTCTTCAGCCAGTATTTGCAGAGTAATGACAGTCATTTACGCACATCTTCTGTTTGGGTCATAGTAAATCTCACTTTTCCTGCAAGTCCTGGTGCATTTGGTCGGATTGTCAAACTGCGTAATTTTGGCATTGTTTCTCAAATCAAGAGGATGGTCAATGATTCTTGCATGGATGTGAAGGTCCTTTAATCTTCATTCTGATTTGTTTTTGTTTTATACTTCTCTTAGTCATTTTGTAAATTTTCTTTTGTTTATGCAGCTCCGAGCAAGGCTTGCACTTGGGCAGATTATTACTTTTGGTGATAGTTAAATTTAATCAGCTCCTTCATTTGAAGCCCTTGGGCTGCAGACAAATAAGAGAAATCTTGATAGATTTATTTTCTCCCGTATTCACACCTTTATAAGAAAGGGGTATCCAGCCTTCTGCTTCAGCTTCCAGTATGGTATGCTTCAGTGGATGTACTTCAATGACTTCTTTACTGTCTCTCCTAGAAGTTCCTTTGTAGATATTCTATTTTATGAGGGTTACAAGCGAAAATTATTATATATGCAGCTGAAAATTGGAATTGTTGACTGTTATTAGTTGTTAATATCTGTTTAACCTTATACGGTAAATATGATGATTAATCTGCATAAAGTTAGTTGTAGTTCAATGTTCCTATGATAGGCAAGCAGACTTTAAAGATGAGCTTATGATTCTATTTCTTTCATCCTTTTAAGATTGTGGTATTTATTTAGAGTCAACTGTCATGTATTGTTTGTTTTTGTCTGGGATTAATGGCCCGTTTGTGTTAAATTTGCATAGTAGAAAACCATGGTTTTACAGAATTAATTTTAAATAACTTTCGTCCAACGTACTTTGTAAAGCGTGCATCATCCATCTCAACCATTCTTTCTAGAATCAATTTTACTCAACTGTAATCCAAACGGACCCTAAGATTCCCCCCCCCCCCCACCCGCTTTGTTTTTCGTAATAGTACTAGTGTATCAATAGTATGTTTCCCTTGAAGTTTTCTTTTAACAATATGGTATTCTGTTGTAATGTGTCAAATAGATTCATGTTTTTTCATGTTTCCCTTTTCAGGTGTATCAGATTGCTTTTAATTTTCTGAACTGGTCAGAGCAGTGTAAAGCTTTTCAATTTTGTAAGCACTCCTGACCAGGTTACCCCAAAGTCTATTTTTCTTATTGCTTACATTATGTTTTACTTTTTGCAAGTTGGAAGCTCAAAGTAGATTTACAGGCTTTAGTATTGTACCATATGAGTAGTAAATGTCAATTTTAGAACTTAGTTTCAACTTCATTCGGGTTCTGGTATATTGACAAATAGTGGAATTGTATGTGTAAACAACAGGTAGAGAGGTGTAATGACTGAGGGTTTCTGGTATTCGCACATGTCTTGTAAACTTGTGGTTCATAAGTTGGTTGATCTCTTGTTGGAAAAGCTCAAATGACTCTTTTTTTGGTAACAGATGACTCAATTTTGTTTCCCTGTGTATGAGCCTAAACAATGTTTGTTTCTTACAGCTGCCTAGCAGAAGCCATGCTCATAGATATCCTTGAAAAACGCCTCCTAAATGCGTCATGATGCATTTTGGTCCGGGATATACTGTGTAACGTGGCCGACATGAGGCTCTAGATTCTCTAAGCTCTCCGTATGTGCTGAGCCTTTGAATCTGAGTGTTTGAGAATGCAAAAATATTAATTTATCACTTGTTTTTGTTTAATCCGATTGCACATAAAAATTGTTGTCCCCACCCCACCCCACCCCACTTTATTTTGGACGGATGTTTTTTTTTTTTAACTCAGAAGGCATGGATAAATAATTGGGCTTTGATAATAAAGGCCCTTTCTAGCTAGCTGTTACCAGTAATGCAGAATGCAGATAAAGCAACCCTTATTCAGAACAAAAAAAAAGCAACCCTTATTGTCCAAAAAACAAAGCAACACTCTTTGGTTAACCATTTTACCTTCGATTTGACTCATTTGAAGCAATATTCTTTATTATTGGCAAAATTTTAAATTTTATTAGATAAAATGCTAATAAAATTCATGTGAGCGTCATCAAATAGGAAGTGAGTCACATTAAATAAGGAGTATAAATGTATAAGTATAATCTATATGATTTAGTGAAACTCATTATTTAACCTAATAATAAAAAGTATCAAAAAGGGTCTTGGTAGCCCATTTCTTTTATGTGAAATAGAAGAACAAGTCTCTTAATTAATCCTCATGGATTTTTGTTTCATTGTATTAATTTGATTTTTAGACGTTTAGCATATCAAGTTGATTCTTACTTTTTTTCTTCACAATAGCTTTTGATTTCGTAAACATTTGTGAAACAAACTATCTCGGAATTCCTGCGTTGCATGAAATATCAAATAAAATAAAAGGTTGATTTCATTTACAATTAATATTATATACATGGGTGTCATATACATTAAAAAATAATTTGAACTTAATATACAATCATATTTTTATTCACTTATTTAAGATGGAGATGTTTGGATTAATTTAATATTCGAATAGTGAAAGCAATTAGCTTGTTATTCAAAAGACTAAGTTACTCATAAATTTTTCTTACAAAAGTAAAATGGCATGTATAATCCTTAAATAGGTTTGGGTTATGACACATAGTTGGCATTGAGAGTAATCCCAACCTAAAACTTTTAATTTCTTTCATATATTGCTTCCTTAATCTTGGGAAGCTAACTAACAAGGCTAATAAATTTAGGTCATAAATTTAGGTCATGTTAACGAGTATTCTAAAGACATTGGTTAAAGAATCAATATATAATATCTTTATTAAAAATTACAACATTAATTACATTTGTAACATTAAATGTTGTACAATTCAATAAAGACTTTAAGTGTGTTTAGTAAGACATTTCACTTAGATAAAAGTTGAAATTAGTAGCCGAAATCATTTCATCAATGTTTAGAGTGTGTTTGGTAAAACTAGCTGAAAGCTGAAAAGCTTAAAGCTGAAAAACTATCGAATGTGTTTGGTAAAACTAGTTGAAAATGGTAAAATGACATTTAAGGACAACATTAATTATTAAATAATGATAAGTGGGGTGGTTGAAGGTTAAACTTGTAATTAATTTTCAGCTAGTAGCTGAAAATTGGAGCTTTTTTAAAAAAGCTACCCCAAGTAGTTTTTTTTAAAAAAGCTTGTAGCTACCAAAAAAGCTACTAAAAAGCTACCTTCCCAAACACTGCTGAAATGGTTTCAGTTACTATTTTCAACTTTTAGCTAGCTAAAATGGCAAGCCAAACACACTCTTAGTGAGATAACTTTTTTAGACAGCTGCTAGCTTTTTTTAAGAAACTACTTGAGATAGTTTTTTTCTAAAAGCTTCCATTTTTATTTATTAACTGAAAATTTATTACAATTTTATCGTTCAACAAATATCATCCATCATTATTTAAAAATTAATAATGCTCTTATATGTTATTATATTTTCAGTTCCTTAACCAGTGCCCTCGGTAACATTCTCCAATAGATTTTAGTGATTGATACGAAACACTCTTAATAAATGCCTAAAATTTTTTAACCCTCTTGTAGATCCTTTATTTCAAACTATCTAAATAATGGGTAATGTATAAGGTATAGAGATATACACACAATTTACAGAATGTAATACTGCAAATCCTATTAAGGGAAAATGAACAAATAACGAATTTATACAGAAACGGATTGGTATTGAACGAAATTCTACCTAAACTAGGAAGTGGTAGGAGAGTAATAAATCCCTCAAGGAAAAAGATGAGATGAAAGGTCCTGATTTATCAGCCAATTTTTTCTGTGTTTGTGTCATCTGAAGGCCATATTACAGTTTCCATGAGCCGTTCCCTCATCAACTCCAAGTTTTCATCAGAGATTTCTTTATATATCTCAGCATGATTACATTTCTGCGTGAGGAATAGTAGAGGTGTTTAAAGGTCATAATTTTTAGTGCATCACCCTTTCGCAGAAGATTTTCACATGTCTATATCAAACAAAATGAAAATGGTTACTTCTGATTTCAATTTACCTTGACCCATTTACCATAAAGGTGAAGCCGTGTTATCATCACTCTCTCAGCAAGGCCATGTTGCTCCTACCAATTGGGCCAAAAAAATATATACATTATGAGATATAATTTTCAAAACAATATGTTTGATTGAAAAATATATAAACAATATCTTGTGCAAAGGCTATGGACTGATAATAGTGTACATGTAGTAGAAACTTTCCCCTCTTCTTCTATCATGAATGTGCTTTTAGCATAACAATTTTCAAAGACAATAACACATTTACAAGGATGAATTTTAATTAACCAGTATCAGTTTTGGAAAACATAGGGGCAGTTTAACATTTGGCATAAGAAGAAAATGAACAGAAGCAGCAGCTTATAGTAACAACTCTTGACCTGCATTTGAAATGTTGAGTATATATAATACCTCTTTTTTCTTAGAAAAAAACATATAATTGTTGTCACATTAATAGTAATTCTTTAGTGGATACTTAAAAGGCAAAAGCCATAACAACTTCCTTTTTCTGAAAATTTTCAACAAATGAAATAACTAGCCAGGGTACTAAAGGCTACCTACCTTCCCAAGGGATCGTAGAAAACGTTTCCCATCTGTTGGGTCGTTTGTTGCAACAAAACTGCCAAAATGATCAACACAAGAGGCAATTAGCTAAATAATTACCTTCACTATTATATTTTAATAATCTATTGAGGTCCTAATTCCTAATAATGCTGTTGGAAACTATAAATTGTTAAAGGTGTCCATGTGCAATTACTCCTTGATTGGTGTATACATTTAGACTTTTCATGGTGCAAGAGCTGATTTAAAGACAGATTGATTGAAATCTACTAGGACCAAGAATCAAAGTATGAGATGCTAAAGTTGGCTCAAGTCAACAATTTAGAAACTTAACATGTGACTAAATATCAACTTTTCAAACTAAATATACCAAAGCATATATAGAAGTTTATGAGGAAACATTTTTGCTACAACATAAATTTCACTTACTTATAGAACCACCTATATTGAGGTGGGTTCATCTCATACAACTGCTGAAGAACAGTCCTCACAGCCTTGTATGTGAAATAATTGAGTATTTGCTGTATCCATAGATGAAATCAGTAAGCTAAAGTCCATATATTCACAATGACCATAATAGTAGACAGAATGCTAAAGGATAGAGGGTTAGTGGAAGATAAGCTAAAGGCCATAAATTCACAATGACCATGGAACTAGAAGAGTGAATATGTTCTACCGTTTTAACATCATTGAAAGTTTCCTCATATTGGCCTCCGAGCTCATTGACAATTGTGAATTTCCTCCTATCCCTACGCTGCTTCTTGAAACTTGTATTAACACAGAAGCGCCACTCTGGTGGATCAATGAAGGAAGTGGTCAGTTCCATGGTCCTACGCCTCACCAAATGCTTCTTAAAACTCTTCCACAAAACAACATCTCCACCACTTTTGAGATTCACACTAGTCGTGGGCAGAGCATCCACGCACAAGCAGGGGCAAGTGTGTGAGTCCACCACAACAGATACACCACCCACCATCCTCTTCCCCAACCCAACCTCAAAACCAACTACCCCAGATGCTAATTATGTCCTAAAAGGTGCAAAGTTAATAACTTGGGAGTGATAGTGATGTGGGAATTCGAAAAAATTGGAAATTTAGCAGTTGTAGTCAAAGACGGTGAAGGTAGAGGAGGAGAGAAGGTGCGTGTTTTGGTGCAAGGAAAATGAGGGAGGAAGAAGGTTGGATTTTGAAGGGTGAGTGTGATCCTTAACCAAACAAAATTCTGAGGTCGAAAATTTTCGAGCAGAAAAAGTGAAAGACTCAAATCAACATTGGATTTTTCTTCTTAGCAAATTGGTTGAGCACACACACCTGCACGGTTTCTTCACTTTGGTTAATTACATGCCACGTGGTTTTGAATCACTGTCTTTGTCACCAACCCAACACGCATCTGCATTGATTCACGAGTCAATAGCCATGGTGCTGGACCCGGATCCTCTCTGCCAACATTAACTGCAGAATAGTTATGGAAACACTAGGCAATACCAATCCGTAGCTAATCCGTAGTTATTGAGTAGCTAATTCTTGCTGAGAACCAACTCGGCTGAAGAGAATCCTCACATAGCCATGGTGGAAAATACTTACAAAAGATTTTTACGATGGTCCTTTTTACTTTACATGCATTTTATAATTTCTATAAAATATTTAGTCGTTTAT
Organism: Sesbania bispinosa; assembly: GCA_026901365.1. NCBI lineage: Eukaryota > Viridiplantae > Streptophyta > Magnoliopsida > Fabales > Fabaceae > Sesbania > Sesbania bispinosa. The sequence goes on along the minus strand of QLOH01000199.1, from coordinate 1,011,909 downwards.
TCTGAAAAAATCTGTTTCCATTTCCTTTTTTTTAAGTTATAATTGTAAAAATATTTTCAATTTTGATAATAAAAACTTAATTTTGTTTTCCATTTTTAAATTTTTATAAAAGAAAAATGAAAATAATTTTATATTGGTTTATTTATTTATTGTATAAAATTTTGAAAATAAAGAACAATTAAAGATGTCTTTATTATCAAAATTGAAAACATTTTGATAATTACAACTAAAAAATAAAAAATAGAAATAGAAAATATTTTTTCAAAATAAACTCTTTCTTTTTTTTTTTTTACTTGTTTGACAAGTCTCCAACAGAATCACATTGATGGTGGCGTTGCGGCAGCACGAACACAAAATGGCAATGGAACATGATTTTTATTTTTATCTTTCTCCATCATATATTGTTGTACACTTAGGAGAGGTGGATACAAGCCTAAAATAAAAAGAGTAGCGATATAGAAGAGAAACTGAAGAATGTAATAAAAAAGTAAGTGAGAGGAAAAAAATTGAGATAGAAAATGAGTTGTAAAAGATGTTGTTACGATTTTTCTAAAATAACTCACTATTGCTAAAATAAAAAGTGTATGATAATAATTACTCCTAATTTATTTCCCAATGGTTAAGGACTACTAGTACATAACTCACTATTGCTTAACATGTCCGTGTTAGCTATTAATATCAACTACAATTTGAAGTGCAAATTACCGTTTTAAAATTCAATGCAACTTCTATATAACTCCATTATAAATGCAGAAGATCATGTGCACTATCTCTTTTTTTGTTTTACCCTTTTCTATATATAGTCCGAAGAACTACAATTTCATTTGTAACCACACATATGCTAATTACGTACGCTGTAACAAAAAAAAATGCTAATTAATATCTGTGACTGTTGTACAAAAGAATAACCAAAAAAATATTAAATAATCTATATATCTATATGATAAACACGACTACTACATGCTCCAAACAATAAATAACTCATGCAATGAAAAGCTCCAAACTAAAGAATATTCTGAGTCATCATCCATGCATCAATAAAAAGTCCAATAGGGTCCTCAAAATATTTGAATGAGCTATTTAGCTTTTCCTCACTTTGTCTGCCATTCTAACCATAAAATAGGCCCCAAGGCGTACGGATGTGAAAATCTCTGCCTCCTTCAATTCCTTCTCCTTTTAAGTTACATTATTATCTCCTCGTATATAGCTAGCTAGGCTGCTAACTCATGGTTTTTTCCTTTGAGTTGTTTTCAAAAGGTCTCAAGATATTTTTCAACGGCATTTGTATGTAAGGTAGTAATTATGATTTAGATGGGTAATTGGTTTAGAAATTTTAACATAGCTCTTCACAATATCAAATGGGTGTTTATGTTTGAAAGAAAAGCTCTCCTTTTTGAGAAATCTCTGGTCTTTGGATTCCTTATTTCACCACCTCTGTTTGGCTATTTTAGATTAGTGAGTGAGTGGAGGGAGCTACTTTTGTGGTGTCAGCTATACAAACAAACAAGAATATATTTTTTTTTTATATATATATATATATATATACATATATATACATATGGATCAGTTTAATGAGTGTCCTAAGAGCACCCATTAAGGAACTATATATATAGTAAGTCTTGATTGAAAATCTCAACATTAAGTTTATGTACAATATTAAATGTTAAATATTCTAATAAAAAACTTTCCAATTTCAATTTCTTACTCTCAGCATTTCCCTTTATATATTCCTATTTGCTAAGGAATCATTAATTGACTTCTCTTCTCTTGTTACAAAACCCACTTTTCAGTTTTCAGTCAAATATATATATATATATATATATATATATATAATCTCATTTCAAAGCACTCTCCTATATAGGCCTAGCTAGCTTGTTTCTGCTCTGCCTCTACCTGGTGAAAACTTAAGGTTCTTCTCTTCTTACCACTGCCAGCTTTTGTGTGTGTATGTGCCAGTTTACACTGACTTTTTCTAGTTCTTATAACTAAATCCACAGAAGCTTTCTCTCTTTAAGAAATGGTCCCTTTAGGAAGGACAACAACATCTAAAAAGAAGACAAGAAGTTCCAGTAGTAGTAGAAGGAGAAGAAGAAACTTCAACAAGAAGCAGCATCTTCCACAGAGCAAAAAACAAGAAACATCCTCTTCTAACATGGATTCTGAGGTCTCTATCAGTGTGTGCTCCACCCCCAAAGGTCAAAAATTTCAGATACCTGAAATTTCAACATGCCCACCCGCACCTAAGAAGCCAAGGGTGCTTTCAAATTGCTCTTTGCGTAGATCACCTTTAACATTTTTTGCACCACCAGACTTGGAAATCTTCTTCTGTGTTGCTCTTCCAGATGTTCCACTTCCCTTTGTTTGCTGATATATGAGCTCTTGACACTTTAGAAGATGGGGTTTTGAAGTGCTTTTAGTCTATTTTGTCATCACAACTCTAGCAAATGAGAGGTATATGCTTGAGATATTGGATTTTAATTGAAGTGATTGATCTTAGCTCAAGGGGGGATGGGGCAGTTATTTTCACCCCTTCTTTCTGTTGATAACAACTTATAGATTTAGATTTTAAGCTTATATATATATTTTCCTTTTCCTCTCTTATAGAAGATATATATGTTCTGACCTTAAAATTACAGTGTGTTGAGTGCAAATGCAATGGGTTTGATATGAGGTTTGTGAGTGTTAGAGTTGCAGTTCTACAAAAACTTCAGCTTGTCAAGTAGTCTTTTGAGAGAAATTAAAGTCATATGCTTCCTTTCTTTATGCAAATCCTTCTTTTACTCTCTGCTCTTCTACTTCTCTTATGCATCTTTGATGATGAGTTTTTACCATTTGTCTTAACACTATTAGCTTAAACACCTATGTGGATATTTATGAGTTATGACCACAATTAGTTACTTAATGGTATGGTATATTTACTGTATTATCTATCAGTTAACTAATGGTAAACAATCCTTTCTCAGTAATAGTACTTTGTACTCTACATTTACATCAGCACATGCACAAAATTGTACAACAGATTCAAATTATATCATCTTCAATTGGACTTATCATGATAGAGGCTGTATTTTTAGGAGTTTAAATTGGGCAATGATTTCTAATTATTGGTAGACCTAAACCCCACTAATGATACTGAAGCACCATTGTTTGCCTAGAAATTTAATAAATTATGCTAAATGTTACTCCCTCCGGACTTGAATATAAGTAAAAAAAACTCATATTTGGTGGATTAAAATATAAGCAAATCTTAACTATTTTTACTCTATTTAATGAGATAAACCCAAAATACTCTTTGATTTTACTTTCCAACCACTCTATTTAATGAGTCATGTGCCAATAGAAAGAGAGTATGTCCACTTGAAACAATTTTCAATAAAATTGAATGTAGGGTAATTTAGGCAATGCAAGTACTTTTTACAAGATACCAAGAAAATTTAATGAGTTTGACCAACTTTCTTAATAAATGTGAATTTAGTTATTTTTGCTTATATTCAAGTCCAGAGTAGTATTAGAATACATAACCTTATCAGAATATATAACCTGATAGGTAGGGTAAGTGGTTAATATAGTTTCAAGTTGCTCAATGTGGAGGGGAGTAAAATAAACCTTACAAAAAGAAGTGTGAAAATATTGTTTGTTAATATGTTATTGAATTAATTGTTACTTAATTATGATTATGATAAGGAAGGGAAAAAATTAATAATGTAAAAAAAGAAAGGGGGAAAAAATAAATAAAAGCAGGACAGTTTCACATAAGATGTTAAGTCAGTTATATGAACTTTGAGTAAACTAGCAAATTGGTCCCCAACTTTTTCAGGGTCATGTAGTTTAGTCCCTAAGAAATATAAAACCACAATATAGTCCCTGACTTCTTGTTTTTTCTTTCACTGTAGTCCAACGGTGTGTTTCACGTTAATTTTTTTATGACGTGTCGCGTTTAGTGACACCCTGTCTCACTGTTTGTCACTATAGTGTCCACTATGACACAAAAATGATGTGGTTTTGTCAAATTTATAGCTTGAAAGGCTTCAACTCCAACCGTTGTGTGCTTTCCTATTTTCACCTTTTCTTTCTTTTCCCCCTTTTTCTTTGGAAGATCTCAACTCCAATAACGTTATTTTTGTGCCCCGATGGCAAATAGTGTGACACAGTGTCACGAAACGTGACACATCATACAAAAATTAACGGAAAACACATAATTGGACTATAGTGAAAGAAAAAACAAGAAGTCAGGGACTATATTGAGATTTTTTATTTCTTATGAACTAAACTGCATGATCCTAAAAAGTCAGGGACCAATTTACTAGTTTACTCTTTGACATTTTCTTTTTCTCCAACAGAGTGTGAATGAACATAAAGAAAGGGTTGATCTGATGGATGAATTTGGTTTTTCAAAGCAAATTACTTTACTGTAATTAAGGAACTGAAATCATTCTGTCAGAGAGAATCCAATGAAGAGACTCTCGTGCGGGTCTGTCATAATATCATATATATTAGAGAATGTGAATCTCAAGAAATTAAATTTCGTCCCATATATATATTCTCTCCGTCCCTATTTATAAGACCCCTTCTAGAAGAATTGGATGTCCCTTAATATAAGACCATTTCCAAATTTTTAGGTAAATTAATTATTTTTTCCATATTTGCCCTTCATTAATATTCAACTCTTTTTATTCCCCATATATTGATGAGTGCGAATAATTAATGAAGTTTCACCCATATGGTCAACTACCCCATTGAAAAGTGAATTTTGGAGTCTTCCACTATGTAACCATTAATGTTATTAAAATATAGTGACTTTCAAATAGAGGTATATTTGGAATGCTATTATTTTTTTTAAAAGACCAATACATTAACCAACTTTTCTTAAATTGTGTGAAACGGTTAAGAGAGTCTTATAATAAGAGACGGAGGGACAAATTAATATGTTTCATGATGGCTAGCTAATATTATTAACAAATTTAGCCTTCAATACATGCAATACAATTATAGTTTTACTTTTCTTTTGCTACTTGCTCTACTTCTTGTATATAAATTCAAAGAGAATTTTTATATCTGTGATTGTCAGTGGAACTGAAATATAAAGTAAGTTATGTAGCTTTTGCTGCGTATTTTATATATAACATCATCATTATATATATAGTGCCCTAAGTGGGTGGGTCTATATATATATATATATATATATAGTCATGCACACACAGATACCTAGAAATACAAAAATAAAATGTGGTGTGTGGTAATATTTTTATACAGGGTAAAGAAATAGTTACATGCATGCATATATACTTAATTAAAGTGGAGATTGAAAGGGTTGTGTTGTTTTTCCAATGCCAATGATGCAAATATATATCTTCTTTTATCCTATTTGATTGGATTAAAGGCCAATTTTTTTAGAATTCGAGGTCGCCCTGCTTGTTCTTTTCACCAAAGAGAAAAATTATCGTCAAATCATCTTTTAATTTGGGTCAACCAACAATTTACAGTGATAATTTTAGTACAATTTTGGACCAGTGATTTCTTCTATGGACCCTTACTTTATTTTGATTTGCTTTATAGTATATAATATGCTTCATTGATATGACAATCATCCCACGGTTTGTCGTTTGTCATATCAGCTATGACCTATGGCGCATGCTCTGCTTTATCTCAAGGACTTGAAGGCCAATCTCTAACAAGTGTTACATGAATTGATTGTATGAGCAAAATATGGATATCATATGTTCTGGGATACTACCAGACATGACCCTCCGCCTATCCACGTAGGCATAATGACATTACCTAGCTAACCAAGAGACCCATTGTCATCAGGTCGACATTAACACCACGATGACTTTATATGTATTGCGATACGATGACACGTTATCCGACATCACTTCCTAGACCCCGACATCTCGACATAGCTATGACGCCCCGCGCGTATCGACACGCTCCTGAGAGTGCGTGACCACGACGACTACGGAAGACCGTTACGGTCATAACAGCTTTTCCCGCCATATTTACTCTATATATACCCCGGATTAATACATCTCAGGTACGCATTTTGTTCATACCTATCGTCACTCTGTTGAACTGATATCTTACGTTGAGCGTCGGAGTCCCTGCAGGTACACCCTGCCCCGCTATGGATTGCCACCGTCAACATCGTCGAATCTGTCCTCCACGCTTCCTGTCATCCTCAGGTTCTCAAAAGATCATTGGCGCCGTCTGTGGGAAACGAAATCTTGAACAAGATTCCCGTTCTTGGATCTTCAGAAACCGGAAACTCGCATCTTTGACGCTTGCAGAAGAACCAGTCATGGTAGGAACTAGAAGCACATCCTCCATCCATGCCGTCCCAATTAACAATTCTGCACCTGGGGTAACCTCAGCAACGGGCCCTGCACTCACATCTGCTGCAACTGGGGTCGTCTCCGCCACCGCAGGAATACCACCCTACACCCGAGAACAGCTCGTCCCAGGATGGCCGCCCAGACGCCGCATGCTGGGACGGTCTCACCAACATCTCCGCAAGAGCCACCAATGCGTGACCATCTCCTGGAAGTCATCCGCCTCCAAGAGGGGCTTATGGGGGAATATTTGCGCCGCCTTGAAGTTTTGGAAACCGATCACCACGCACAGGCTATGCACCGACGGATCCTTGACGAACGCCGCCAAGAACAGCGTCGCTCCATTGGCGGCCAGCAGAACAATGAAGGCCATACCTCTCCTCAACAAAATCAACCACCACCTTCAAACCGCCGTGCGCCGTCATCACCCCAAGCCTTGACTCAATCCGTGCACTCAAACCCTCGTCCCAAGCAGAAAACTCACTGAGCGGAGGAAGAGTCCCGCAACGCGACAGACGACGAGGTAATACAAGTGGTATTGCCATTTTCAGAGCGAATCATGCTCTTTCCCGTGGATAAGCGATTTGAGAAGTTCCCAGTACCGGAGCTCTACGACGGAATGGGAGACCCCCTTGAACACCTCGACATCTACGAGTCAGCGATGTCCATTCGAAACGCCTCAGGACCTATAATCTGCAGGGTATTTCCACTTTCCCTCAAGAAAACGGCCCTAAGGTGGTTCCAGTCTTTGCTACCTCACTCTATTAACACATGGGCCGACTTGCCAAGCAAATTCATTACCAGCTTGACCACCAACAAAGTCCAGCCGAAAACAGAAGCTTTGCTGAAGCAGATTCGACAAGGAACCTCAGAATCCTTACGTGATTACATGAGTAGGTTCACCAAAGAAGCCTTTCTGGTCCAGGGACTGCAGCCCCGAGTGCAACTCATGTTGGCCAAAGACGGCCTAATAGCTCATTCCCCTTTCTGGATCGACTTGTCCAAAAAGAAACCAAACGACATGGAGGAGTTGCTCCAGCGGGCCGAGGAGTACATAAGCCTAGAAGACGAAGAGCTCGCACTCAAGGCAAAGGATACCAACGCCGGGCAGACACAGAAGGACCCCAGAGCAAAAGGAAAAGGACCTCGACAAGACAAAGGAGATAAAGAGTCCCTGGGGCGCTACACATTCTATACTCCGCTCAACCTGCTGCGTGGGAAAATTTTCAACGAGATCCTGAACGTCGAGCTTTTTTAGGCCGGCATGAGAAGACCACGACCCATGAAGGATGGCCCAGACACTGACAAGTTCAAGTACTGCCGTTACCACAAATCACAGGGTCATGACACCGATCATTGCTTAAGCCTGAAGGACGCCATCGAAGAGTTGATCCGACGTGGGAAGCTCGACAAGTTCAAAAGGGAACAACCAGGCACATCCCAACAAACAGGTAACCGTAAAAGGAGTTACCGGGACGACGAACCCTGACGAGAGTCTAGTCGACGTGAACGTAGCAGGTCACGGACACGCTCACCTCGGTGCGAAAGATCAACATCTTGCAGGCCGTCACGCGATCGTTCCCCTCCTTCCTCAGCACGAAAAGATCGTCGAAGACAACCTTCTTCCTCCAGGCAGCGATCGCCACAACCTGAGTCTCAATCTCCCAAGCACCCAGTGATTTACGTCATTGCAGGAGGTTTCACCGGCGGGGGAGAGTCAAATAACTCCCGCAAGAAGCATATGAAGGAGGTGTTGTCGGCCTCATCATCCTTATCCCGAGGGGGACATATCAGCCACAAAAGGAAGCTACCACCACTCACGTTTTCCGACGAGGACTACGGCCCCATGATCCCGGGGCATGACGACGTGCTCCTCATTACGGTGTTCATGGCTAACCATGAGGTCAGGAGAATCTTCATTGATCAGGGAAGCTCCGCTGATGTTCTGTTCCTCAAGACGTTTCGCCTCCTTCAAATCCCTGAATCCGACCTCCTTCCATACAAGGGTGCCGACCTGATTGGTTTTACGGGGGATAAGATTCGCCCTAACGGTTATGTAGAACTCCTCGTCACCTTCGGCCAGCCTCCTCTCTCCAAGACAAAAAAGGTTCGGTTTCTCGTGGTGGATTGCCCCACAACCTACATTGCCATCCTCGGCAGGCCGACATTAAACGACATAGGGGCAATAATCTCCACAAATCATCTGGTCATGAAGTTTTGGAGTGACGCGGGCGACGTCATCAGTCTTCGTGGTGACCAGGTTATGGCGAGATCGTGTTACAAGGAGTCTTTGAAGATCGCTAGGCCAGATAAAGGTGTCGTAATTTCAGAAAGGACTGATGACAAGTCAGCAGCGGCTAGGGTATTGTTAGCTGACCTCAACGTTCGAGAGGACTTCGCCGAAACGCGACCGGTCCCAGAGGGTGACTCAAAACCCCTGCAGATCGGATCCTCCCCGGAGCAAGTCGTTATGGTGGGTTCCAGCATGACATCCCAAGATGAAGAAGCACTCTGCGCTCTCATACACCGGAAGTCAGATTTGTTCGCATGGACAGCTGCTGACATGCCAGGCCTTGACCCCGACATCATTTGCCACCGCCTTTCAGTAGATCCCAGAATCTAGCCCGTAGAACAAAGACGTCGCAAGATGTCGACTGACAGAGCTGAAGCAGCCACGCAACAGATCTCCGAGTTGTTGGACGTCGGCTTTATTAGGGAAGTTAAATATACTACTTGGCTTTCTAATGTAGTACTTGTAAGGAAACCCAATGGCAAATGGCGTATGTGTGTAGATTACACCAATTTGAATAAAGCTTGTCCCAAAGATTCGTATCCGCTGCCTAACATTGACCGTTTGGTCGACCAATCTTCTGGTTCTCGCCTTTTATCGTTTATGGACGCTTACTCCGGCTACAATCAAATTCCAATGTATCCCCCCGACCAGGAAAAAACGGCGTTCATGAGCGATCAAGCGAACTATTGTTATCGAATGATGTCTTTCGGCCTAAAGAACGCCGGTGCCACCTATCAGCGAATGATGAATACTGTCTTTCGCGATCAGATTGGGAAGATCGTGGAAGTATACGTTGATGACATTATCGCAAAAAGCACCACTGATGGTGACCATCTCCGCGACCTTGGCGAGATCTTTGATCAACTTCGAAAGTACAATTGCGCTTGAACCTGAAGAAGTGCACTTTCGGGGTCCGAGTCGGCAAATTCCTGGGTTTTATGTTAACAGAACGAGGAGTAGAGGCCAACCCCGACAAATGTCGAGCTGTCCTCAAAATGAATAGCCCAGCCACTGTAAAAGAGGTCCAGCAGCTAACCGGAAGAATGACCGCCCTGACGAGGTTCATCTCGAGGTCCGCATCTCGAGCACTCCCGTTCTTCCAACTTTTGAAAAAAGGAAAACTTTTCGAATGGAATCAAGACTGTGAAGATGCGTTTCAACAGATAAAGGGCATATTGGCATCTCCCCCCATCTTGTCCAAACCCAATCCCGGGGAAATTATGTATCTTTACCTCTCTGTCGCCAACGAAGCAATAGCCTCCGTCCTGGTCCGCGAGCCCGAAGGTGTACAGCATCCAGTTTTCTTTGTGAGTAAGGCGTTGCAAGGCCCCGAGCACCGATACCCGAAGGTCGAGAAAATCGGCCTAAGCCTCGTTGTTACAGCGCGACGACTACGGCAATACTTTCAAGCACATCAGATTGTGGTGCGAACCAATCAACCAATCCGACAGGTGCTCCACCGACCTGATCTAGCTGGCAGAATGGTATCTTGGGCAGTGGAGCTCTCAGAATTCGGGGTGACCTACGAGCCGCGACAGGCAATCAAGGCTCAAGTATTATCAGACTTCGTCGCTGAATTGACCCCGACACACCCCATCTCGGACGAATGGTGGGAACTGCATGTCGATGGTTCATCAAACCCCAAAGGCAGTGGCGTTGGCATCCTTCTGGAGAGCCCACAAGGGGTCGTGTTAGAACACTCCCTGAGCTTCTCATTCACTACTTCGAACAATCAGGCATAATATGAGGCAGTAATTGCCGGCCTCCGCATGACGTCCGAATTAGGAGCATCCCGGATCAAGGTTTACAGCGACTCCCAGCTTGTGGTATCTCAGGTAAATGGCGACTATCAAGTCAACGACCCACTGCTCCTCAAATATCTTGAGGTGGTAAGGCGCATCATTCCCAGCTTCTCACAAGTCGAGATCCATCACATTCCTAGGGAACGAAACGCCAGGGCCGACATCCTTTCCAAACTGGCCAGCACAAGGTCATCCGGGAACAATAGGTCTGTCATCCAAGAAGTCGTGCCCACACCTACCGTGATGATAACCATCAACTCAGACAGATGCTGGTACACCGACATCCAGAACTACCTGGGAAACGGGACACTCCCCAGCGACCCCGACCAAGCACGCCGTATACAAAGGCAGGCGGCACAATATTGCATAATCGACGGATGCCTCTATAGGCAAGGCCTGAAACAACCATTGATGAAATGCATCTCGGGTGATACGCTCGACTATGTAATGGCGGAAGTACATGAAGGCGTATGTGGACACCACCCCGGGGGCCATTCCCTATCCCGGAAGATCCTTCGCCCAGGCTATTATTGGCCCACCATGGAGGCAGACTCGATGGAGTATGTCAAGAAGTTCCCGCAATGTCAGAAACATGCCGACATCCACCGAGCTCCCGCCGAGACGTTGACATCTATTCTAACCCCTTGCCCATTCTTTTGGTGGGGCGTAGACATTTTGGGGCCATTCCCCTAGGCTCCGGGACAGTTGAAGTATCTCGTAGTAGCAGTCGACTACTTTACCAAGTGGATCGAGGCCTTACCACTTGCAACGATCACTGGGAAAAACCTCTCAAAGTTTATCTACCGATTTGTGATCTGTAGGTTCGGGATCCCGAACACCGTGGTGACAGACAATGACACATATTTCACCGACAAGGGGTTCCGAGAGCTTATGTCGGACTTCCACATTAATAACAGGTTCTCCTCTGTAGAACACCATCAGACCAATGGCCAAGCCAAAGCCGCCAACAAGGTGATCCTTAAAGGGCTCAAGAAGCGCCTCGACACCGCCAAAGGGCTCTGGGCGGACCAATTATCCAATGTCCTATGGGCTTATCACACCACTCCCCACTCCACGACCGGAGAAACACCGTTTCGTCTAGCCTATGGAGTCGACGCGGTCATTCCGGTAGAAGTCGGCGAGCAAAGCCTCAGGCTCCAAAAGTACAACCTACAAACTAACGACCAAAGGCTTCGGGAGGAGTTAGATTTGATCGAGGAAGTCTGGGAAAGGGCCTCGGTCCGTGAAGCGGCAATCAAGTCGCGATCAGCTAGACGACATGACAAAACAGTCGTTCCACGAACCTTCGATGTCGGCGAATTGGTATTGCGAAGAGCAGACGTCGGCAACAAGAATGTCGCCCAAGGAAAGCTGGCAGAAAATTTGGAAGGGTCATATCGAGTCACGGCCAGCACGAGAACCGGGGCCTATCATCTTGAAACACTACCCGGAGAACCCATACCTCAGACCTGGAACGCGGATAAACTCCGCAAGTATTTTAGTTGATTCGTAAAATTGTAAATTTACCACCATGTAATATTGTTCCGCAGCAATAAAAGAGCTTATTCCATCATATTATTAATTTCTCGAGTCGGGTGCAACCCCGAATGGGATTCAAGTCGGGCACAGCCCCGAAAGAGCCATGTGAGTCGGGTATAACCCCGAACGAGATTCGAGTCGGGTACAACCCCGAACGGGATTCAAGTCGGGCACAGCCCCGAAAACGTCATGCGAGTCGGGCACAGCCCCGAAAACGTCATGCGAGTCGGGTACAACCTCGAAGACGTCATTCGAGTCGGGTATAACCCCGAACGAGATTCGAGTCGGGCACAACCCCGAAAACGTTATTAGAGTCGGGTACAACCCCGAGCGCGCTACGAGTGAGGAATGCACAAGGCGCACCGCGAAAGATTTAAAGAAAATGCAAAGAAAACCCTCTTTCGGGGTTGAACCAATATGAAATAAGAGTATATAATAGAAGGCAATTTGTTTACGGACCATCTGGTTCAAATAGTAAAAAAAAGTGTAATAAAAAATCAGTACAAACATAAAGCCAGCATTCCGACCCTTCACTCTTGCGGACCAACGTCACCCTTGGGATTCGGATCCACCTTTTCTGAGGCAGACACTTCGCCTGGTTCACCGGCAACAGTCGAGGTCAGCGCACCATCAGGTCCTCTCTCGGCATTTGCAGCCGGATCCTCTTCATCGTGCAACGGTGGGGACTTGGGCTCTTCATCCCCAGGGGTGCTCTCCACCTTCCCCGTAGGGAAAACATTATACCATTTCCCATCCTCAACCGTGCACATCGTCGACATTCCCTTGGTATTCAGCTCGACCCCGGGATTCAGGAATTTCATTTGTTTGATGGTGAGGTAGAAGTACATATCAGCAGCATCTTCCCAAAGGGTTTCAGTCTCCTCGAGTTTCGCCTTCAACTCCACTACCTCGCCCTCAAGGGCCTCCCGAGATTCTTCAATTTTTTGGAGGAGCGATTGGGAAGTCGACGCAGCCAGCTCAGCAGTTTTCCTGGCCGAGGTCAAGGTCTCCACCTGCTTTGTCAGGTCGGCATTGGTCGTCATCAACTTGTCCCTCTCCTCTGTTAAGGACTTAACGACAGAAAGGGCTTTCTGCATCTCCACCTTGTCGGCCTCCAGCTTGGTCGTCATCTTCTCCAGATCCTTCTTCATGGGAACGAAGGCGGCAAGATCCTGAGATGCCCCCATAAAGTACCTCGACATCATTGTAACTTCATTCCCCATTCAGAGGCAGCCCCGAGGATTTGATCAATCTCCTCTGCGGACTTACCCTCGAACATCGCGCGACCTTGCACCTCCAAATGCTTATTTACCTCCCCAACGCTCATGTCGGAAGCAGGCAGCCCGGCACCAAAAGTCAGGGTCTTCTTACCCTTATCACCAATCAGCGAAGCCGAGGATGAGCCCTTTGACTGATTGTCAAGTTGTTTGTGCTGAGGGGGTGGACGGGGAATCGTTACCTTGATCCGTTTAGAATTGTGGTCGGCCGCATCAACCTCTAACTCAGGGGCCTCACTCCTCTTCTGAGAATCCCGGAGGGCCTTCTTCGCCTTCCTCTCTGCCAGCTTCTCCTGTTGGCGCGATGCCATCTCAACTGAAAAATAAAGAGACAAACGCCATCAGCACAGGGGTTAGTTGAAATAAGTAATGACGACTATTCTAGTCGGATATTTACCGAGGAGATCTCTAGTCGCCAACCCGCCGTTTTTTATCACGGACTTGCAATCTAGGATACCATGTTTTTCAACAAACTTAACAATGGCATCTGCCGTCTTCTGCTCCCCTTCGACAAAGATTTGAAGTCGACAGTGTAAGCGCTCGAGTCCCTCTCATAAAAACTGGCATTCCAGTAGGGGTTAATTATCAACCTTCCGTCCTCATGATACACAAATTCTCTTCCTGCGCCTTTGGGAATCACGAAGACAAACTTGTCTTTAAAGTTGCGATATGATTCGTAATAAGCTTCAAAGATTTTCCCCCCGAATCCAGCCCGAAGCGACAGCCAAGAGTATCTATCCGATGACTCCTTCACCGCTAGGGGCCGAAAGAAATAGAAGAAGACTACACTGCTAAGCTCTAGGCCGAGTGCATGGCACAGGATCTCAAAGCTCCTTATGAAGCCCCATCCATTGGGGTGTAGCTACGATGGGGCCACCTCCAGATGCCCTAATACCTCGAGCTCGAACCACATTAACGGCATCCAAACCCCGAGGTCGGCAAATACGGTTTTATACATAGGGATGAAGAAATTCTCATCCAAATCCCCATGGCTGCAGATTCTGTCGTCCTCCTTGGGGCACCTCAGAGCCCATTCTTTCTCCTTGCCCGGTTCCACCCATTCGACGTCACGAAAAGCTTGCCTCAAGTCGACGCTCGTCGCGTAAATACTAGATGTCCCCAAAGCCTCCGTGTCAACCCAATTCATGTCTTCCAAGCCCTTCGGTACTGGATAGTTAGAAGCCGGTGAGGTATGCACTTTCCGCCTACCCATCTCGGACCTGCCCAAAAGTCCGCCAACAAAGTCAGTAGAGTGAGATGGAGGTTCCACCCCGAGACGACTGGGGTCCATCCCAAAGGACCTGGCAGGAAACACCTCGGGATAACCCCATTTCCTTAAAATATGAGCAGTCTTACGCACTGTCTCTTGCTGCAACAACCAAAGGTCATCCGGCTTGGGACCACTCATACGCCTCGGAACTAAATCCGGGATGGATGGATCCTCAGCCTCCTCATTCACCATAATACACCGCCGTCTCCGTTCGACAGCAAGTGTTTTGGCCCCAGCCCTCGTGAGTACCATTATAAAAAGAACAAGTTAAAAGGAAAAGACGGTACCTTTATGTACCTCGGCAGAAACCCTCTTGAACTCTTCGTAAAAATTCGCAACACCAAAGTTCATACACTGCACCTGTGCCCTAGGTGGAGAAAAGCTGGAAGCTTGCGAAGGTTTGTACGGGAAAAAGGGGCTCTAAGCAGAGGAACGGAGCAGCGGAGGGTCACCGGGAGTATGGCACGATGGAGAAGGAAAGGGAAAAGTGGGAGATGGTTCCCTTGCATTCTTATATATAAATTTCAACGAACGATTCAGATTGTACCAACTGGCAAGGCACACGGGCCCATTACCGCCGGATTAAGACACGTGGAAGGAAAAGGAAGAGACGCGGCCTTAATTCAAAATAACGGTTACTTTTTGGTAATACCAAAGACACCCCGAAACCCGAGATGACCACGACGATGAGAACCCATATAAGGCCACATCACGGATGTTCACCATGAGTCGGACTAATAACTCGACCATCCTCGCACAGAATGATCGACTTAGGGGGCAACTGTTCTTGGGTACTACCATACATGACCCTCCGCCTACCCACGCCGACATAATGACATTACCTAGCTAACCAAGAGACCCGTCGTCACCAGGTCGACATTAACACCATGATGACTTTATATGTATTGCGATACGATGACACGTTATCCGACATCAATTCCTAGACCCCGACATCTCGACATAGCTATGACGCCCCACGCGTATCGACACGCTCCTGAGAGCGCGTGACCACGATGACTACGAAAGACCGTTACGGTCATAACAGCTTTTCCCGCCATATTTACTCTATATATACCCCGAATTAATAAATCTCAGGTACGCTGTAACATCCTAAATTTTATTAAGTAAAATATTAATTAAATTAAATTAATAAGTAGAGGAAATAATTAAATAAATAGAAGAATAAATAATAATATTAGTAAGATTAGCGTATTTTATCAATAAGGATATTTAATAAATAATAAGAATAATAAATAGAATAAGTGGGTTGAGAGTGGGCCTAGCCCAATTAAGTATGTATTTAAGGAGGGGTTCTCAGTTCACCCTAATCCTTATTCGTCAAATCGTTAGAGAGCGAAACGCTAAGGAGGGGAGAAACCAAGAGATCGCAGGAGAGTGAGCATCAAGAACCAAGAAAGAATCTTCCTTACTGTTCGATCTCCACTATAAGGTAACGGGGGGAAAAGTGCTTGGGTAGTGAGGGCAACCATAAGACCCTCTAAGACTCTAAATTCAAAATTGATATATATATATATATATTGAGTATTGTATGATGAAAACATGTTGATTGATGATTAATTCTGTGAATCTTGATTGAAATAGAAGAGGGTAGCGAGAATAGCGAAAAAGGGTAAATAAGGGTTTGATGATTTGGGATTTTGATGGAATAACTGTGCAAATCTGTGTAAAGATTGGTGTTTTTGCTGAGTTTGTTTGATATAAACGTGCATGATTGATGTATTAACCTTAAGGATTGATTAGAGGTTGAATAAGAGGGTTTAAAAGGGGTAAAAATCGCAAGAACTGTCATCTCGTGTCGCGGGTAATCGATTACAGAGGTCTATAATCGATTACAGAGTGTTCTGGGCAGCAAGAGAGTGATTTTGTTTGCTGGTAATCGATTACAGAGGGTGTGTAATCGATTACCAGAATTTTGACAGCTTTCTCGCCTGAGAAAGAAGGCGTCTGTTAAGGGTGCAAACGAGCTCGGAACCCTATCATATAGCATATCAAACTGAAGCTCTGGATCTTAACTTTCTAATAAAAGTGGAATGATTTTAATTGGACACCTAGAACTCTAGATATTTCCAAATTAGTGCATCAAGGTCATTAAGCTTAAAACTTGAAGACTCCAAAATTGAGGAATCGCCTCTGGTAATCGATTACAGTTGTTTGGTAATCGATTACCAGGTCAAAAATGAGTATGAGAGTGTTGTTTAAGTGGTGTTGTGATCCTTTAATTATTTGTTGATAATTATGTGAATTATTTGTGGAATTGATAGATTAATTGGATGCATAGTGTGTATTAATTGTGATATGAGTATTGTGATGTGAATATCTTATGTGATATCCCATGTTTATAATAATTGTCATGAGATATATGTGAATTGATGATGATGTATTGAGTATAGTGATTGTATGAGATATATGTGGATTGATGATGATGTATTTGATGTATTGAAGTTTATGATGATGATGTATGAGATGTGTGATGATTAATGTTGTTGATGATAATGTTATGTTGTTGAGGACTATGCATTTAATCTTATGTTGATTGATCATGCGTTGAGCATGTGAGTGGTGGTACTCGGATTGCATGAGCCTAGAGAGAGGCGAGTGTAATTTGGGGAGTTGCTAATGATGAATAATTACATGTTGTATATAATTCTGGTGAATTTGTTGTTGTACTCGGTTACATGAGCCTAGAGAGAGGCGAGTGTAACTCGGGGAGAGTTTGTACTCGGGATGCATGAGCCTAGAGAGAGGCGAGTGTAACTCGGGGACAGTTTGTACTCAGGATGCATGAGCCTAGAGAGAGGCGAATGTAACTCGGGGAGAGTTTGTACTCGGGAGGCATGAGCCTAGTGAGAGGCGAGTGTAACTCGGGGAGAGTTTGTACCAAGGAGCATAAGCCTAGAGAGGGGCGAGTGCGACTTAGGAGAGTTGGTGTCGAGGAGCATAAGCCTAGAGAGGGGCGAGTGCAACTCGGGAGAGTATTGATGAGGATGATGAGATTGGCGATGTTGATGAGTTTTGGTGTATGTGATGATGGATAAATATGTGTTATAAATTATGATGAAATGAGTTATAGGATGATGGATGAATCTGTGTTATATATGATGATGTAAATGAGTTATATGATGATGTTATGAGTATAATGATGAAATGAGTATATTGTGTTGAGAATAGAGTATGTGTTTTCTTTGGTGAATGACGTTGTGAGATTTATATGATGATATTGATGAGCTATTAAGTGAGTTCATAGATGATTGTTATTTGATGGATTACTTGTTGTTTGGGTACGTGGTGTGGTTAATGATGATATTGATTATATGTGGGTGAGGATAGGGTAGCCTCCTATGTGTATATATGAGTTAGAGCTCTTTCCTCACTGTTACTGTTGTTGTTTCAGGTAATGGTGATGACACCTTTGGTGTCGAGTTTAATTAAAGGGAGTGTTGCTCTGGTACATGTGACATCAGGACATATTGTTGGGGTGTTCTTTATGTCTTTTTTTAGTTAGGAATATTTTTATAAACCCTTTTGGATGCCTTGCACGGCAAGTAGGAAGTTTAATTATTTTATTTTAGAGATTCCGCTGCTTGAGTATTTGAGTACATTTGAATTCTATTTTTATTCTTTTATTCTTTTGAAATAATGAGGTTTTCGAATAAAGAGTTATGTGAACCTTTTTACCCAATGTGAACTTGTTATATTTTCGAAAGTCTTCTGCTATGTTATTATATAAGTGTTGGGGTAGAAATGTGTCACATACGCATTCTGTTCATACCTACCGTCACTCTGTTGAACTGATATTTTACGTTGAGCGTCGGAGTTCCTGCAGGTACACCCTGCCCCGTTGTGAATCACCACCGTCAACATCGTCGAATCTGTCCTTCACGCTTCCAGTCATCCTCAGGTTCTCAGAAGATCATCATCAATTTTTTTTTGACAAGATATGATCAAAAGTTTTTTTGGACAAAAAATGGATATCATAAATTATCCTTTTTGATTCAAAAGTTTCAGGTAATTACTACTACGGGAGAGTGTATATTTCACTCTTATTTGTTTATTGTTATTCTTTTATATTATATAAAGGCTTATTATTTATTAAATATAACTTAGAGGAATTAATAATTTATTGAATAATTGAGCCATATACTTCATTTAATTAATAAATGAGATTTGACTATATGATTTGAATTTAAAAAAAAAAGCACAGACAACTAATAATTTTTGTATAAAAGAAGATACAAAAATGTATTTTTAGTTATAAAAACTTAACTTGATGAAATAGATTCCATGAAAAAATAATGTGTCTAGAATATGCAAGTTTAAACAATATATAAAATAACGAATATTCTATAAAATTAGACAAATTAGAAAAATAATAGATATTCCATTCTAAGAGTATGTACACGGATGTTGATCAACTTATACCAAAAGTAATTACTCCGTTAAATATCATTTTATAAACATTAAATTTCATCATTATTTAATCATTATATTAAAAGTTTTTATTAAATAAATTAAATATACAGAATTTCATATATAAAATTTAAAAATCATTTATTTGATAGTTCATCAAATCAGTCCAGTGCCAATTATCAACTTTTCTGGATTTGAGAATCTCCTTGAAGGTTTAAATCGATATCCTTTATCTGCATATATTTTCTCTAAATAAACAAAAAAGTAAAAAAAAAAAAAAAAAACCCTAGAGATCATAAAGTGTAAAATTTAGCTACTAGTTATTTTTGTTTCGATAGAGCCGTTGAAGGCATAGATAACTGAATCTAAGGGGAATCCTATGTTGATATTTAATCTGTTAATTGATTGCATGTGAAACGATCGGTATCTAACTTCTTTATCTTAACATTAATGCGACAAAACCTATCTTTCTCTTAATTATTTTTCCCCTAACAAACAGAGACACATGCAAAGGGTCAGAGAGAAAAAGTTATCTTAAATCAATTCAAGAGTGAAGTCTCACTATGTCCAAAATGGGGGTATGGAGTATGGACTGCTGACCTATAGTTAAGAATGCCCTTTTTTTAATCTTATTTCGCCTTTCCTCTTTATCTTTCACTAGTTGTTAATATGAATGGCTTTTGGATGCTTTATTGCCAAAATTAATTATAGATCACTAATAAGAACGATTTTCAGACTCACGTTTTGAAAAAGTGAACAATCGATCATTAATGCTCTTTTTGCACACTGTTTGGTTCAATTCTACCATAAATTAAACTTCAAGGTCAAGGCATGGGGGATGTCCTCATCATTTGCAAATGCTATGCCTTAATTAGCTCTGGTGAAATGACCAACACAAAGTATCTATTTGGTTCCCATTTGGAACAATCATAATCAATTCGCCAAATTGATTTTAAGAGTGAATTTGGTAAAATATTTCAGCTAGCTGAAAGCTAAAATTAGTAGCTGAATTCCTCAACAGTTTTCACTCATCGTTATTATTTACTCCCTCCAGTTCTATTTATAAGACAATTCAGATAAAAACACACATATTGAGAAAAGTAATTAATGCGTTGATTTTCAAGAAATTACTCAATGAGATTACAAGTTTACCCATATTTAAATTTGGACTCCACTACAATGGTAATTGTGTCAATTTAAAATCTTTAATGGTCAACAAGGGCAATAATGAGAAAAAATAATAAATTCTTATAGATTAGTGCACTTTGTCTTATAAATAGGACCATGGAAAGATTTCAAAAAGTGTCTTATAAATAGGACCGTAGGGAGTACTAATTAATGATGTCTTTATGTCATTTTACCAATTTCAACTAGTTCTACCAAACACTTTCAATCAAACCAGTTAACTTTTCAGTCAGTTTTACCAAACACACTCTAAATCACTTCTGTCCATCATGCTTCGTAAATCGTTCATCATTCATTTCCTGTCATTGATTCTTAATTAGGTTAAATATGTTTTTGGTCCCTAAAAAATTTCTGAAATTTGGTTTTAGTCGCTGTAATTTAAAACAACTGGTTTTGGTCCCTTAAAAATTGAAAATACACCAATTTAGTCCTTATTGCTTAGTTTTGCTACAGATTCTGCTATGGATTAGCTACAAATTTTTATCAATAAGGATTAAATTGGTGTATTTTCAATTTTTGAGGATCAAAACCAGTGGTTTTAAATTACAGGAACTAAAACCAAATTCTAAAAAATTTTGAGGGACCAAAAACATACTTAACCCTTCTTAATTTTACCAAAATCAATTTTATTCAACTGTAAACTAAACAGACAAAATTAAGTTAAATTTCATTAACGTAGTATTGTCAGCATTTCTTGCATACACAATTGCATTCACCATATATCGTGTGTTGTTGGTTGTTATCTCTCTCTAATTGCTTCATGAACTTATACAATGGCATGTATAATAACTCTCAATATATTAATTTTAAAGCTTACTACTTTAGAGAACAAGGATGCTATTTTATTAATTAGAAAGGTGTACATGTTATTTTTTTTATTATTTTTTTAGCGTGTCTTTAACACACATTTTTTGTAAATATTTATTTGACATTCCCTTTCCATTCAATCTCTTGAAATACTAAGGAGACATTTAATTTCAAAAAATATTTTTCGCTTTCATTTTCTATTGTTAGATGTTTTTGGTCCCTATTACTAATAAAAATTTATACCACCTAAGCGGTGCCAAGTGGCCAAACTACAATTCTACGTGGCTCTTGGGTACCAAGTTAGACTTTTACAGGTGCTAAAATTAAAAAAAAAAAAGGTTAAAAAAGGAGGGACCAAAAACATAATATGTATATAAGTATTAAAAAAAGCATATGTGGTCTTTAATCTCATTAGCTAACCTAGATATTGAGCTTGACATATCTCCCAGATCTACTCCCAAATCTACGAGTTGAAACTAGCCTATTACTTGATATAGTTTTTTATTAAAAAAAACTTGACCCAACCTTTTTAAAAGTTTGTCTTAATTTGAATGCCTATTTTAAAACTTATTTGTATTAATAAGGCCTCAAAATAGGTTATAATTAAGCCTATCTCTAAATAAACTTATTATGATTAAATATTTAAACAACTCAATATGTATTTAAGTTTAAGACATTATGCTAAAATTTAATAGAATAACAATAACAATAATAAAATTATTATTATATTATTTGTATTTACTCAAATAGGTAAATTTGATATGCTTTAAATATTTTATGGACGGTCTAAAACTTGACTTTTTTTTCAACCAAATAAGCTTTTGAAAAAGCTTGCACCTAATTTATTTAGTAAATTGGTCTGATCTAGCATGGGTTTGAATGACGTGAGTTAGGTTGTAGACCCTAGACGAGCGATCAAACCTATGTTAATCCTTATTGTGTCATGGATATTGCAATGTGCTTGAAAATAAAGATGGAGGATTGTCACATCCTCGTTCAACACCTTACGATTCGTGGCCTTCCATTGGTAGAGGCAATGAAGAAATGGAGAATGGGGGAGAGAAATGGCAAAGAAATGACTGCACTTCCTCTATTTGGTGGATGCAAGAAATAGAGTGGAGATTGTACGTATATGAATCCAATTCATTTTAATTTCTTCTATTGATAGGCGAGAGATGAGCGAGAAATGATATTCTTTACTTGATTAAAAAATGTGATGGGGTGGATAAGATGAGTTTAACTCCTCTCCAGTACTGGCAAATGCCAGTATGTGAGTCTTTCTCTCACATACTGGCATTTGCCAGTACGGGAGAGAACCCGGGCGATCATATAGTATATAACTTCTTTGCTATCACTTTCTACTTAACCAAGCAACTACCTTTTTCTATTGTTTTTCTATTTCTCTCATACAAAATAACCTATAAATTAGGGGGCACACGGGTCGGGTTAGGCCGAGTGTAGGGGATATTTTGGACCCGACCTGATTAAAGAGTTTGGGTTCGGTTGGGTCGATTTTTCTTTATTTTTGAATTGGAGCCCAACCCGACTATGTGTGGGTTGGGTTGGGTAATCGAGTTCTCATAAAAATTTAAAAAGATGAAAATAAATCGAAAAATGAAAAGAAACACAAAAAATAATATGTAGTTGGATCAGGTTTGGTCTAGACATTTTAGTAGTATTATTATTACTATTATTACTACTACTACTACTACTATTATTATTATTATTATTTGTTTATATATATGGTTGGGTTGGGTTGAGTTGTTCTCCTGGTATCCTACTCGAATTAATCATGTTTTACTTTATTAAACCTTGATTTAACCCGATGACTCGATCCCACCTGTCATTGTTATCTTGAGTTGGGTGGAGTTGATCGGTCCACCTAACTCATACAACCCGCTACAAGTCATCTTTATCCCATTTTTATTTTTTTGGTTCTTTATTTATTTTCTGTTACCAAACAAATTACATAGCTAAAAAGCTAATATAAAATCCATACATAAATCCCATATTACCTCTTACACGGATTTCCATTCTTTGATTCCTATTATTTAAATTTTTATAAAATAAAATATTATTGTAGATTTTTATGAACAGTATACATTTTATTTGAACTGAGTGAGATAAGTTAAAAAAAGAGAGAAATAAGAAATATGATCAATGAAGTGATAAAAAAGAAATAAAAAAGAGACGTAAAAAAAAGACAAAAATATAATTTTTTAATATTTTTTTGGGTCTATTCTTTTTTATATAAACTAGTATAATTGAATTAATAAAATAATATTAATGAATAAATTGTATATTAAAATATGAAAAAGTAAATTATTATTTAATATAATATCAAACATAATATAAAATTAAAGTTAAATATAAGACAGTTTATATATTTAAGTCTTTTATTTATTCTACGTTGAAATTTAAAGAAAAAACTTTTATTAGATGAAATTAATGAAAAACATGAAATTAAAACTTTTTCTCAAATATTGTTTCAAGATATAATTCATCATTTAAAAACATACGTGTTCATCTGAGTGATTATAAATTATGCGTCATTTTGCATAATTTTAAAGACAGATTTATATTTCTCAATAATATGATAGGAATATTGCTTTTATTTTAATGTTATGGTTTGGAAGTTTTGAATAACTTATTGTACCAAGAATTTCAAAAGTATAAACATCATCAAGTCTATCGAATTGTGCATATGCAACACATGTACTATTAATTTGAATCAAAATATTCACAAAGAAGTTATATTTTGAAAATAAAAATATTGACAATTAATTTTATAATTAAATGAGGATATATCTTCTTCTTCTTCTTCTTATAATAATAATAATAATAATAATAATAATAATAATAATTATTATTATTATTATTATTATTAGTTTTATAAGTTAATAATCAATTAAAGTGATTTTTTAATTAACATAATTACTATAACTAATTAATAATCTATACCTATATATAAAGGGAATTCCTTTTTTTGTTTCCACTTTTTCCAGACAATAATACCCCTGATTCACGCCCCATTCCGATATACTAAATTCTGGTTCTTTTAATGATAACTTTTTTAACACTAATCCTTATTTTTTTCAATTCAAATTCAAATCTTGATTGATTATATTTTTTCCTATTCTAGTTTTAATCCCTGTTTCTAAATTTAAATTTAAAACATTATCTTTATCATTTAAGTCATGAATTTTTAAAGTAATTTTGAAAAGTGTAGATTAATAATTCAAATTCAAATCATTCTTTAAATTTGGAGGATATTCTAAATTCTGGTTTTTTAATGATAATTTTTTTAACACTAATCCTTATTTTTGCAATTCAAATTCTAATCCTGTTGATTCTATTTTTTTTATTCTAATTTTAATCCCTATTTCTTAATTTAAATTTAAAAATATTATTCTTATAATTTAAGTCGTGAATTTTTAAGATTCTTTTGTATAAAATTTTAAAAGAAAGACATTGAAGGAAAAAGGATTTATAAATACTGAGAAGATCAACATAGACATTGCAGCAGCAGGAATTAACGCTTTGAAGAAATTACATACAAGAAGTTGTGATGCGAAAAAATAGAACAAAGAAATCAAACAAAGATAAGGTTACAAATAGAAGGATCTGACATTTAAAAATTAGCAAGAGCATAATCTTCATGTTCTATTTTGTTTTTCATGTTTCTTATATCTGTTCTACTTATTTTCATTTTTTATTCTCAAATGTTGAGTTTGTATGAATGAGATTGATTAATCTCATGAATTTTCTTCAAATAGTTAATTGTTTGATGATTTAGTACATTGTAATATAATTAAAATAGTATTGATACGAGCAAAATATAGTGTGAGTGAGATCAAGTTGATTAAGTTTTCAATTATAATATTGAAGTATAAATTATTAAGAAAATAAAATAAATTATTCTGTAGACTACAAATTACTATAAAATAGGATTATATTTAAATTTTTGTATGAATACGATGAAGATTTTTAGTTATTTCAAATAGAACTCTATTTAATTGAAATAGATGAATATATGATTATATTTAATTGAAATGTATTAAATATTTTAAAGAGATAATATAATAGTCATATCTTTATTTAAGAAGAATGTAATATAATTTATTATTTTTTATTAAAATAAATTAGGTTTACATTTAAATTTATATATAAGAATATGTTTAAAATGCATGTAAATTGAATAAAAATTATTATACTCATACTTTCTTTTATAGATTATCGGGAATGAATTTCAAGAGAAATTGATTTGCATCTAAATTTACAATGATTCATATCCCTAATTTAAGTTTGCACAAATAAAATATAATGAAATATTTGCTTAGCACTATTAAATTTTTGTACGGATACAGTGAAGATTTTTAGTTATTTCAAATAGAACTGTATTTAATTGAAATAAATGAATATATGATTATATTTAATTGAAATATATTAAATATTTTAAAAAGATAATATAATAGTCATATCTTTATTTCAGAAGAAGGTAATATAATTTATTATTTTTTATTAAAATAAATTAGGATTGCATTTAAATTTATATATAAGAATATATTTAAAATGCATGCAAATTGAATAATATTTGTTATACTCTTATTTTTTTTATAGATTATCGGGAATGAATTTCAAGAGAAATTGATTTGCATCTAAATTTACAATGATTCATATCCCTAATTTAAGTTTGCTCAAATAACATATAATGAAATATTTGCTTAGCACTATTAATTTTTGTATGGATGCAATGAAGATTTTTAGTTATTTCAAATAGGACTGTATTTAATTGAAATAGATGAAGATATGATTATATTTAATTGAAATGCATTAAATATTTTAAAAAAGATAATATAATAGTCATATCTTTATTTAAGAAGAAGGTAATATAATTTATTATTTTTTATTAAAATAAATTAAGATTACATTTAAATTTATATATAAGAATATATTTAAAATGCATGCAAATTGAATAAAATTTGTTATACTCTTATTTTTTTTTATAGATTACTGAGAATGAATTTCAAGAGAAATTGATTTGCATCTAAATTTACAATGATTCATATCCTTAATTTAATTTGCTATTTTATTTTAATGAAACATTTTTTATGGATTAACTATGAATATTAACATAGTAAATTTTTCATTTAATGCAGGGAGGAAAAATGTTTCTGAAATTTATTCACTATTTGGTCTCTCAATTAAGAAGAGACCGACAAAATAATAAGAATTGTAAATATATAATACTACTTTACATTGTCTTAAATGCATAGATACCATTCATTCTTTTAATTTAATTCTTTATATTTATTTAACTATTGAACATAAGTTGTATTTATTTACCTTTAAATATATACAAACTACATTTTCATTTTGCGTGATTAATTTAGTTTAATTTATAATGTTGAATAAAATTTTAATTTATTCATACAAATTAATTATATGAGGTATTTGAAAATATATATAAACAAATTTTACGTCTAGTGATTAATAATGCTAATAATTTAATATGTAAAAGTGACTTACTATTTTTAGAAGTTTTATTGAAAGGAATTTATCATTTTATCATTCTTTTAAGTTTGAAAAGAAGATTTCCCTACTTTACTTTTATATATAGATAAAGATATAATAATGTTTCGGTCATTTTGTAGTGCACACAACCAGGGGTACCGTTGTTGCAAGGACTATGTTAAGTGTGGGCCGGGCTTGTGGGCTTGTGGCTAATGGCTATCGACTGTGATGTGATAATACGTTTCCTCACTCCTCACCGGCAGGTAAGGCTCAACTTTTCCCATATATCCGTTTTTTAATACAGAAATTGAGCAATTAATTTTTATGGTGGAGAATCAATAATTGTTCCGAGGAAACTTAAAAAAAGATGTTTTGGAAGAGAAAGGGACACGTGGTTTACATTGCTGTCAATTCTATTATGGTGTGGACCCCACAATAAGGCCACGCGTTCCCCGGATTCTGTTGGTCAAGTGCGTGTCACGTGGTCCTCAGTT
The DNA here is from genome assembly GCA_026901365.1 of Sesbania bispinosa. Lineage (NCBI taxonomy): Eukaryota > Viridiplantae > Streptophyta > Magnoliopsida > Fabales > Fabaceae > Sesbania > Sesbania bispinosa. Next base: position 984,974 of record QLOH01000199.1, on the reverse strand, counting down.
TTTCCTTCTTCGGAGTCTCTGATAACCTCACCCCTCTCACTCCCAACCTGCTATCGCCGGTTCCCTTCGCCATTGGGTTACCGGCTTCCTCCTATTTTGATCCACGTGTCTCTCCCGTGAACGAGGTGGGCCCACATGCTTGGTGACGTCATCACAAGATGTCATTCGAAATTTAAATATGCCACATACTATGCTAGCTGCTATTGTTCTGTTAAGTTTATTGTGATTCTTATTACTTTATTTTTATTTTTTTTTCGCTTTCACTGTTTTCTTTATTGTCATCAATTTCTCTGTGCTCAGCTGAGAACTAAGGTGAGATATCAAAATTCCAAAATCTAGGGTAAGCATAGTTCTTTTATTTGCTTGTTTCTTTCTTTAATCAATTGAGGAATTCGATTATGTGATTCATTCCCCTTTGGGACTCTTGAGGATTAGGGTTTTTGGGAGATTCTTGCGTTTTGCTTGATTGGGAATGTATTTATGTTACCTGGGTGGAATGATTCTGTTGCTGCATGTGGGAATTCTGGCATGGAATCACCAAAACCTATTATTTTCCGTGGCATGTGATGTTGGAAATTCTTTCTGAGCTGGGTTTGGTTGCAAATGTGGGAAAAAGGGGGAGAATTGGGGCTCTGCAACTTGTGTTAGGATCAGATAAACTCCAAATTTTGGTGATATTCTATCAAATTAAGCTTAGGGACTAGTGTTTATTTGGTTCTCTGACAGATTGTAAGGTTGCATGTTGAAATCTCCCCGGTGTTCTGTTTGGTTGTGACTAAACATGGTAGAGACAAATGTAGCTGAGTGCTAGGAGTTGAAAGGTTTTATCTTTTTCTTTGAACAGTTACGACCCTAGTAGAAGATCATGTAAGAGCAAAGTGAAAACTATTTATTTTAAGCCCCTGCTTGCTTAAACAAGTATTATGTTTTCATGGTGAATTATCATAAACTGATAGGGGTTTTTGAATTTTCTACATGTTATGTTTTATAATTTCATGCGTAGGAATCTTTGAAATGTTTTAAATTTTAATTTGGTTTTACTATCAAATTATCAATCAGCAACATACTGCATGTTAAGTGATTGTACTCCAGAAGAATGTACATGGTATTTACTGTATCTAAAGATGCTGTTCTACAAACCTTTTAAATGACACAGTTATTTGTATGTTTCTTGTGAACTCAATTGTGTTACCTGTGAACTAGAACTGTTGAAACTTACTATAAATTGTACTTGATATCATATTGATAACTTTTTACCTCTGTAGAAGGTTGTGCATCAATGTATCTGAGACATTTTAGGGAATAGGTTTCGTTTAATCACATGGTTTTGTTTCAGAAATACCATATTTATCTATTCTTTTAATGCCATTGGACGGTCTCTTACTGTAAAGGGATTCATTAACTCACTGTGTTTATTGGCCTTTATTTCCCTTGCCTTTGTTTTGGTGTAAGGAATAAAATTTATATATCCTAATCCAATATCATTTTGTAGGGGTTTGAAGATAAGATATGCAATCCAAATCTGAAACTGCAAATCAACTGGGGTCTAATCCACATTCCTTTACGCCTGGCAGTGTTTATTCTGAACCCTGGTGGCGTGGTGTTGGGTACAATCCTGTCTCCCAAGCAATGTCAGGGGCAAATGGATCCAATTCATCATCGCTTGAATGCCCTAATGGTGATTCAGAATCAAGTGAAGGCCAATCTTTGTCCAATAATGGGCTGAATGAAGAAGATGATGATGCTAATAAAGAATCACAACCTGCTGCTCCTAATCAATCAGGTGCTTTAGACTATATTGTTACTTATGTTGGCTCCTCAAATTATGTTGATGTGATTTGTTCATTAGTCCCAAGTGTTAGGGAATACTGATACAATATTCTATTCTTGTAGGGAATTACGGACAAGAACACCAAGGGATGCAACATGGTTCATCATCTGCACCTTCTGTGCGTGATGGATGTCTTGCGCAGGCTCCACAACTGGAACTTGTTGGTCATTCAATTGTAAGTCTTCGTTTCTTTTCCCTTTTTTGGGCATGAACACCTGGTGTAAATATCATAGCTGTATGACTGTTTAATTTCATAAGTTTTTGCTGATCCTTGTATATCTAATTTTAATGATGAAAATTCAATTATTACAAATATAGTTGCATCTTGCATGCTTTTATAATGGATGGGATTTTTATTATTCTTCAAATTCTTTTACTGCAGGCATGTGCTTCAAATCCTTATCAGGATCCATACTATGGGGGCATGATGGCAGCATATGCACACCAGCAGTTGGTATGTGAGACTAACCAACCAGTGTTCATACATCAATGATTTCTACATTTAGTTTGTTACTCAATTTAGTTTGTTACTCACTAATTTGCATTTCTCAAATCTGGTAAGAAATGTAGTTGGTGCATAACCCTGAAGGATAGGTTCTTCTTGTAATATGGTAAATTTGTTTGTGCTATTTAGTTTGTTGTCCTGTTTCAACTTTCAAACAATGGTGATATTGGGATATCATTGTGATAAATAACCATATGATATTTTCACTGTTAGGGATATGCTCCTATAGGAGCGCCTCATGCCAGAATGGCTTTGCCCCTTGAGATGGCTCAAGAGCCTGTTTATGTGAATGCCAAACAATACCAAGGAATTCTGAGACGAAGACAGGCTCGTGCTAAAGCAGAGCTTGAAAGGAAGTTGATAAAAGTCAGAAAGGTACAAATTCCCACAAGCTAATACTTCTGTATGCATGTTTATTACTCTGTGGTACTGTAGATAAGTGCTGCTTTTTCTATTTTGAGAAGTGATATTTCACCACATTTCAGCTTTGAGATATTTGTTCCCATGTTTATCTATTTTTTTTACTGTTTCCTGAGCTAAAAGTTTTTCATTTGACATGAAGGAATTTTAACTTGTTTGTAAATGTTGTCTACCAAGGATAAAATCACAGTAAGATAAATTGGAAACCTAGTAACCTCTGGACTTTTGGACATTTTAGAATCAATAGAAGAGTTTAGCAGAATGCCCTTAATCAAAATGTTTAATGTTTGTCTGGACCTCCAAAGAAGACTCAATGAAATAAGAAGGATAAGATGTCAGGAGCTGGTTTTCATAAAGGTTTACACAGACTAATGTCAAAAACCAAAATATGTTTTGAGTGAGATATTTTAATTCTAGTATGGTGCCAATGCTTAATATTTTTTCAATGCAAATCTGAGATCCCCCTCTGGGCTATTCTAACTTCTATTTCTGAACAGCCATATCTTCATGAATCTCGGCATCAGCATGCTATGAGAAGAGCAAGGGGAAGTGGAGGACGTTTTGCAAAGAAAACTGAAGTTGAGAGCAAGGAAAGGGATATGGGTAGTGGTTCAGTTCCATCAGCACAGTCAATTAGTTCATCTGGTTCTGAAGCTTTACCCTCTGACTCTGCTGAGACCCGGAATTCTCCAAGTGTGCAACCAAATGCAAGAGGATCTAAAGTGAATGAGAGATTTCAAGAACTCAACTATGCAAGTGGTAGTAACTCCTACCATAATCATAATGGTTTACAAATGGCTTCAACATTTTGTTTGCACTCAGGTGAAAGAGTAGAAGAAGGGGACTGTTCAGGTCAGCAACGGGGGAGCATCTCATCTGAGCACACAACACAGAGGCGTCTTGCTATTCAGTAAATCCACTCACTGCATGGGGATGTTGGTTTGGTATCTAAGTGAAATAGTGGTTATCTAATCTATGAAACATTTTGGCAATTTGCATCCCAAGCGGCAAATCATTCTTGGCTCTGTGTTTCTGGTGAGAGAAGAATGATTGATTGGGCCTTGTGACTTATGTTGAAGTCAGCCAACCCTTCATTCACTCTTGTCTCCTTTTTTCTTTTACATTTTGTACAGAGATAGTAGTGTTATTAGCGAAGTCAAGCCGAGATGAGATGAATGTTGAGATCAAATGACTTTGGTGAAACAAACCCTTATCTACTAACTCACCTTTGACGGCTTTATCATATCTTATGTAGGTTTTTTTTTTTTGGTCAAATGTAGGTTTGTTAAACATGAGACAGACATTATAGGACAGGTTTGGTTCATTGCATGATTGGTATTTGCACCATCTTTGGCCTTTGTCATGTCACCTTTTTTTTTCCCTTTCATTGCATGGATGTTCCTTTTGCTTTTTCCTTAAGATTCCTAGATTTTGAGGCCTTTTAAATGAAAATTTCACATGATCAATCTTATAGTCTCTCTCTCTCTCTCTCTATAAATGTCATTATTTATTTATGAGGAAGGACACAAAATTTCATTAAATGGTTATGTGAAATTTTTACATGAGATGATCCAAATCTCAAATCCGATTTCGAGTTATGCATTGAATGGAAATGCAAAGGAAAATAATGCAAAGGAAAATAACAGTGTTTGGTTTAATTAAACCCTAATTTAGTTTATTAAATCCTAAAATTATGTTTCAAACATGGATTCATATCAATGCAAATCATATCAATGCAAATAATAGTGTTTGGTTTATTATACAATCATATTTTAAACGTTTTAAACGTTAAACGTGTTAAACGTTAAAAGGGAATTCAGATCAATGTTTTACAATGTGATTTTAAAATAAACCAAACAGATCAATGATTTACAATGTGATTTTAAAATTAAAATAAACCAAACACATGTGAGAATAAAAATTAAAAAAATGTTAATATTTATTTTATCTGAAACTAATAATTCGAACCAAATCAGATCAATTTTAATCTAATTGATTTGATTCAAGTCAATTTAAAAAAATTATAAAAAAATAAAATCAAACCAATCTCAATTTAATATGATTATTTTTATCCCATAGTCAAATCTAACCAATACACAAACTCATACCTAATTCTCAAAGAAGTCTAAAGCTTCTCAACCTAATTTTTCAGTTACTATTCCTCTAATGCATCCAATGAGAGTGAACAATCCCAACACAAAGCCCAAAATGGTGAAAGTCCGAAGCATGAGCCACTTAGCCGTCCATGCATCTGTATTGGAACGATTCAAATATATTTCCACTGGAAAATATATGGTTAATGGCCAAAAGGATATGCTTCCCAAAACTCCCAAAATCTGATTGAAATAAGGAAATATCATAGCAATCACAGTTGTTGATGCAACATAAGCAGTTCGGAAAGTCAGGCTCAGAAAATTTAGTTCAACAGCTGGCAATAACGACAGCTTCAAGATGTATGTGTGATTCACAAATTCACTGTCTGGGAATTTAAATCGGAACCAATTCTCAACAGTGGCAAAAAGTGGTTGGCTATACACCTGCACCAAAACAAGGTGCATTTCAGAGTTAAATGACACATGCATTTCATAGTAGTAGGGATATACCCTCCATTTATTTATTCCTCTAAGCATTAAAATTTACTCTTTTCATCACCAAATTAGCATATGAAAGATTAAAGTATCAGTATATTAGTTTTTCAAAGAAATTTTCACCAAATTAGTCTTCAATGACATAAAGTTGTCACCAAATTTGTTCTTTTGTATCACCACTTTAATTTTCCATGTATCTAGTGACAATTGATATTTTTTGAGGGATTAGTTTAGTGAAAAATTATTTGAAAGACTGATACAGAGATGCTTAGTGTGTGTCTGATTTACCCAAAAATCACGTTTGAAACGTGGATCCGGGTCAACACTAACATGCTATTAATTTTTTTAGGAACTAAGTGATACAAATCCTGTTATCATTACCTGATATGAGCCAACTAGGTGAATAACTATGCAAGCGTTAGCAAAGTCCACAAGCCAATAGAACTTAGAGGATCCAAATCCTGTTAAAAGGTTTCCTGGTGTATCATCACCAAAGGCAGCATATCCAGCAGATCCACAACCGAGGTATAAGAGTGTTGTGACAATGACTGATATTGTTGAAGCTTTCTTCATGGTTTGGTTTTCTGGTGGAGGTGACTTCAAAGTATCCTTCAACAATTGTGGTAAGTTAAGTTATATATATCAGCCTTTATCATTGTTAATTTTTTTCCATCAGGGTCATGGTAAAGTTGCATTATGGCTATCTGAGACTGAGATCACAGGCTAGGGTAGATACCTGTATTTCCAAAAGAATTGTTGAGAATGGATAGGTGAATGATATGTCACCAAGTGCTTGAGAAACCAGCCATAACTTTTCAGTTCCAGTGGAAGTACTGACTCCTTCAATGCTACCCTCAGCATGTCCTTTTTCTGAGTAAATGATTTTCAGAAAATTATATACATGTAGTATGTATCTGGTGAAAACTAATAACTAGTCCAATGTATATTTTCAAGTAACTGTCCATGCACAAGCCAGTCATGCTGAGCCTAATGAAAGGCTCCCATGATCAGATATACCTATGGTTTGCACAATGGAAAGCCCCATTCCTATGAAACAATAAGTAAAGGACATAATTGCAGCAAGAACTGACAGCCATTTGATGTTATGGAAGTTGGGTATCTGTGAGAGCACAATTTGTACAACCCCAAACAGCAGCATATAATATGCATCTACAAATTCACATGCTGCTTCATGCCCTTTGTTGTGGTAACAAATTGAATTTTGGATTGCTCTGCAGCCACAAATATAAACAGCAGTGACATTAATATCAGCAATATTGGTATAGTGAGAAGTGGAGTACAAATGAAAAAGTCTTGTTTTGCAACAAGTAGCATCCATAGATAAATGGAAGGAAAGGAAATGACATGACTAGAGAGGAAACAGTGTGATGAGTCATTGACACACCTTAAGTTGATAGCTGTTGTAATGACGAAGGCAACCCCAAAACCATATAAACACATGTTCACAAGAAGGCCACAGAGCCATCCATTCCTTAGTCCTGTTACCACCAAACTAGAATCTTATAATGGTAGTTTTGCCTATAGAAACATATTAATATGCTATTCCAAATGTGGTGCCATACTTGACTAAAAGAGATGCAAAAAGATCACTAGATTAAATTTTATTACCAAATGATAAATATTCTCTAATTTAATAATTTTTAAAAATAAAAAGGATAAGATAATAAATTATTATAGAGTTTAATATTCTAAACTTCTATTTATTTTTTATAAACACTATATAACTCCCCTAATTAAAAAATATAAATTTTATCTTCTCTCTTTCTCTCTTCTAAAACCTTCCATCAAACATATTCAAATAAGATAATCAATTCTTTCCTTTAATTAACTAATCTTGTTCTAAGCAAATCAAAATTCCGCCCTATGCCCCTAAGGTAAGACCAAACAAAACTACATTCCCTCATTTCATGCCCCTCCTCTCTCTCTCTCTCTAATACTAATAATAACAAATAGAAAGTCTTATCCTAACTACTCCCAACTAAAGAATAAATTAAGAGAACTATTTCTTAGCATGCCAATAAATATTTTATTTTTATTCCTTGTCAGAAACAGGTAGCTTGCACGCATGCATATATCTTGAAAAGAAAAGAAAATAAAGGGGAAAAACAATTAAGAAAACAAATTTTTGATGATCATGCAGTAAAAGGGATGGAATTGATGATTGAAGGCATGGCAATGAAAAGTGTAATACCTAAATTCAAATTGACAACATCAAGGTAGGAGGCACTCCTGTGAGGACCATATTCAGGATTGGGGGAACGATAAGTGTTGCATAGAAGAAAAGCAGAGAAGAGAGTGGAAGAAGCAATAAGGAGAATGGAGAATGGACCAGCAAGCCAACCAAGCTGTGCAATGCTCCATGGAATAGAAAGAACTCCTGATCCTATCACCCCTGTTACTATGTGTGCCACTGCTGTCCATACAGTCCCTGATCATTATCAAATATTCAAATTCATTGTTATCTCATTTCCACTTCTAAACATAAAAGAAACTAATCAACATGGTAAAAAAAGTAGCATCAGGAACATTCAATTTTGTGTCTTGCTGCAGAAAAAAAAATTAAAAATTGAAACTTTTGAGATCACAGAACAAACGAACCTGTTCTTTTGAAGGGATGATGAGATTGAGTGGTGAGTAACAAGGGGGTGTTGTCAGTAGACGCAGGAGCTGCCACTCCCATGTTTACAAATTCTCAGTCTTTTGTCAATTTCTGGTACAGACAGACCAATGGCAATTGGCAAAAGAGTTTCCTTAAATTGAAGAGTTAGGAGATTGAATTTTCCTTCAATTTGTACATTGAGAGAAGATGGGAAGACAGAAAGCTGGAATTTTGTGGAAGCTTTAGGAAGGAAGGGATTGTGGGTAGGGAAGGAAGGAGGACGTGGACTATAGTGCATGAATAATCAGGAAAAAAACGAAACTAGTCAACCAATGAGAAAAAATAGCATTTTTTTTCTTTTTATTCCCTTTACATAATTTCTGGATTGGTGGTGGGTCTTCTCTTCTCCCTTGCTTCTCACATTTCTTTTTCATGTCCCTTGTTAATTTTTCTTTAGGATTCAAATCTTTAATAAAATAGATTTTTCATCAAACAAACCTGATGGTCCCAAAAATTGGAATGGTAAATACTGAATTCCTAGCCTGAACCTATCCTTCGAAGCTTCATTTAATGGACAGATCATTTTCAGTAATGTATTATTGCCCTCATTTAAAAGATCCACATGAGTACATCGTAATTCATACACAAATAATAATTTCGACCCAAAAAAAAAATACACAAATAATAATAGTAAGGATTTTTTTTTTCTAGAGTATATCAGTTTAAAAGATGTTGTATCATATACAATTATATTATAACTATTGAATCGTGCAGTTTAATGCTTGAGAAAGTCAAAATTCTAAAATGGTGCCTAAGAGATTGCTCCGTCATGCAAAATGATCAAAACGTCATTTTTCAAGGACTAATTTACATAGATTTTTTAATGTCTCAGGGACTAATTTGCTTGTTTTTGTTTGTTTTTCAGGGACCATTTTGCATGACGGAGCAATTTCTCAGGGACCATTTTGGAATTTTGATTCTCTTAAGGACTAAATTGCATGATCAGAAATCTCTCAGAGACTAATTTGTTATTATAGTCTTTAACTATTAGTTATTTCTAGAGGTCCATTATCCATTGTTTTAAATTCATATCTAATGGTTATAATTTTTTTTTGTTGAATTAATGGTTATAATATAATTATATACAATGCAATATTATTTTTAAACTTATACATGTAACATGTTAGAATTAATCTAATAATAATAATAATTTGAGATTTAATTAGGAAAAATAAAAGTTAAAGGTATTTATTTATAAAAGATTAGAAGTAATAGTTTAGAGTGATTATATATTTATTTTTATTTTTATTTAATTTAAATGTGTTTTTCAATCCTTAAAATACATGAATTTTTGTTCTATCCCTATTTTTTTATTTTTTCTAAACCAGTCTTTCATAAAAAAATTTGTTTATAAAATGGTTTCTCCATTATATTTCACTGTTAAATTAAACACAAAATATAAATGGAGAAACCATTTGATAAATAAAATTAATTTATGAAAGATTTATTTTAAAATTGTGAAATTTTTTAGGGAAAAAATATATTTAAACCTTTTTATTTTAGTTATAAAACGAGTTGTGTTAAAATAATATTATAAGCAATGGATGAGTAATATTGTATTTGGCTCTTGATGGAAAAACCATAAAATATAGTATCACTCATCTAGCTTACATAAGAATTTCAAATTTTCACTCATAGTGTAAATTTAATATAGCAATATACACTAAAGTAGACTATTAAAGGTAGATCTACCACCAGAATAACACAACAATCAAAAGAGATATAAATGGTAGAAAAAGAGATACCAAGTATTTTACGTAAAAATCCTCAATTATAAAGGGAAAAACCACGAGACAAACTCCAAAAAATTATTCCATTATATTTAAAGATAGTTATAATATCATTTACACACTCTCCTATATAAGAGATACAAATATAATGTTTCCCAGTGAAAATTACTCCTATTCAAATACTACAATTTGTAGTACCAAGAAGTAATAGAAATGATACCCAAAATAGACCCAATATGTTTTTCTCACACGCTCATTCTTTAGGATTTTTTTGGTAGAGTTCTTTAGGATTTACTCTCACTACTTACTTGCATCTATGGTTGGTTGAGACCTCTATTTATAAAGATCTTATATATTATTTAAATTGCGCCTCCACGTATACTATTCAAATTGAGGTTACTTGCATTCCAACTAATTTCACATGCTAACTTGTTTTTCTTATTTTTCATGTGGCTAGACTCAACACAAAGAAAGGGTAAACAAATAGAAAAAGAAAACTTTTATTTAGAGACTAGTTTGACTTTAACATAAAAGTTATAGTAGGTTTGATTTACACTAAAACCAAGTATTATAGGATGATCACATCACATGCATCACTTATTAGCTGTGCATTCTGCGCAAGTATTTAGTACTTGGCAACAAATTCTTGGCATACTCTTATGTTATTCATAGCATGCTAATAAACGCTAGGGAGAGTGGCGTTCATCCGTATCCATGTTAGTAACATGGGTCTAGTGTTAACGCTGGTTCATTCTTGGCATTTTGTCACAAACCACTTGCCCCTGTTCACTGTCATCTCACCTGCACACACACAATGCTACACCCGTCTATGCTCCAAATCATGAGTAACCCGCAAGATCTGAGGAGCTATTGTCTCTATCTATCCTTTTCTATTTCTGTAGACCAAAAAAAAACAACTATTTCTTTAACGGTCTCACAATTCACAAAGGTAATGTTATGCTCATGAAGAATATGCAGATTGGGTTCATAATCAGAATGCTATTGTTGGTCGTGAAAAACACAAGTGTTGGCTGGGAACAAAAAATGTTTGATTAGATTTCTGCTAAGATTGACTCTTAACAAAACCAAGCAACAACCCTTCAACAGGCAAAACTTTTTGTGAAAAATGTTTTTGGACAAACTGCATCAAGTCAGCACTCTTCTTACATCCATGAAAGTAGATGTCCTATTCTAACAGCATACCAAATACCATCAGGAACAGATCCATTTTAATCCATCATAGAGCATTTATCATTCTCTTCATCTCAGCAGACCTCCTGGGATCTGGATCTTCAATTGCCCTCTCAGTTAGTACTTGCTTGATGCGGCACATTGACTTTCTCACCTGAATTCACATAAAATAAATAAACAAAAATCATTGATAACACATGCTTTTTTCCCTACCCATACAGAGTTTAACATTTCACATTCAATTTCTCTCTAGTATTTATAACACTGTTTCAGTAAAGTGAAGATAAAAGCACATTGTTCTGTACCAAACATCCACATGACTGAGGGTAACAAGTGCAACACATGTAAAGCAGATCAAGTGTAAAGAAGTGAAGCAATACCTTGGGGATGCGCTCTGGGTTAGGAAAACGGAAGTTCTGTGCATGAAGCATCTGACGTTGAGTCATCAACATGTTCTTCTCCTTTAACAACACATACCACAACTTATGAAGGTCATCCCAAGACTTTAGGCGCAGTTCAGAGGCCTTCCAACTCCGGCCTAAAAACAACAGTAAAAATAAATTAATAAATAAAGCAAGCTATTACCAGAACAAAAGTGGCACAGCTTACAAAGCTCAATGGTGAAAATCAGGAAATTTTGTTGTACTTAACCAGTGTGGCTGTAATGAAAATCAGAGAAATTTTTTACTCCAAATCCAAATGAAAAATAGAGGTGCATAGTGCATACCATAGACAACCGGTTTGTCATCTTCAGGGCTCCTATCTGCCTCAAAGAACTCCTTAAGGGGGTTGTGTCCTTCACTGCCACCAGCAGCTGCCGTAGTGGCATAATGTTTTGATCTGGCAGCAGCAAAGAGTGTTCGTCCAAATGCTCTTGACAAAAACATGGCTGCTATGCCAGTTAGATATGATTATATAATGTAAGTAAGAAAACCAGAAAATAAGTGAATGCCCACACAACCAATGTTGTCAAAATCAAATCAAATATTTTCATACATCACTGTGGATTTTGAAAGCGATATATTGTTGAGTAAAAAGGGCAATCTGGTGTTAAAAAACTCCCACCATGATGAGATGTAGGAAAGGGTTGGACCCATTGTGGGTCTATTGTTGAGTGTGATTGAAAAATCACATCATTTTGGAGGTGGGGGAAATGAAAAGAAGGAAGTGCAACTCTGAAACTGAAAACCCTAAAGGTGGAGATCGCTTTCCTATTCTTCTACACCCACATTGGATTGGTTTTTCAGTTATAGTCATCAACATGTGTCGGCCTACACCACTCAGCCCTAGCCCATATGGGTCAAGGCCAAAAAGCTCATGAGGTTTATAATTGATAGTAATATGGTGAATTGGTGCTGTAGTACAAGGGGATAGATTTGGGTCTTGAGTTGAGCTCCTGATGCATGACAGTGTGAGAGCTGGCTTCCCACTTCTCATCATTCTCAATGGTGGAGGAGCATTCATTAACTTTAAAAGTGAAGCTGTATATCTATACTTATTTACTAATGACTATTACCTGATAACAACATGTTTTCTTGCTTTGCCAATCTTATTGATTATGAGACAGACATGAATGCAAAACAAGACTGAACTTTCATTAGTTTTTCAAGAGTGAAAAACATATTGCAAATACATTAACAAGAGAGGAACATTAAGCTTTTTGATCTGATATTTCTTTCCTTCCCTCCCTCCAAAATTTGGGGCCAATTTGATTGTTGTCCAGTTTATTGATTGTAATTGTTAAACAACAGTAGCACATGGGACACTCAACTATCTAATCAGCTCATAGATTATATAAATTGTAATAATTATAGTTTATGTGGATTATATAAATTGATGAAAATATCTCATCTAATTCAGCCAAAATTCCTTGCATTACAGGAATTCCCTGCTGTAGAGTTACAGCAATTGGACAAAGACTAATCCACTTTATTGTCTGATACACAGATTGAGGAGGTCTACACCTAACTCTATTTCCCATTACAATCAAATCTCCCCCATTTGCCAATTAGGATGTGGGTGGCTGAAGCTCATAGGCTATTGACAGGAAAATTGTAGTAACTATGTTAATCACTTTATATAAATAGACAAGATATAATCCTCCAAACTCATAGGCGTGTTTCCAAATGAAAGCATCAAGTTATTGGTCTGCCTCAATCCTACTTTTCCTAAAGCTAGTCACTAGTAGTAACCTTAGAGGCTATGAATGGTTCTAACAATATCCATTCAGCATCCTTAAAGAAAGATCTTTAAAACTTAAGCATGGATTAATAGCCCCAAAATGGGCGACTGAATCAAAATCAGGGAATCAAATAATGACTAATAGATTAAATAAATAAATTTCCATCTTCAGTTACTTCTTCAGGCAAGCAAATATGAAATTCAAAATCCTTTTTTTTTTCCCAGTTGGAATGAAACCAGTATGAAATTGCTCAATTTAACTATTGTTTAATAAAAATATCACAGAAGCAGGAAGATTTTTGCATGGTTTGAAATTCATTTTCAACAAGTTCAGAATCAGTTTCAGACAGTTTTGATCCAATTTTAAACAGGTCTAGAACTGCAAGATAAGAGAAAAAAAGAAAAAAAACTGGTTTAAGGGATCTTTTCCATTCAATACAAAAACTGGTTTGGACCAAATTTATGCCAAACATTAACTTGTTATGTAATTATAAATGTCTACCTGAGGGAAGCAATTTGAGGTTATGTCCGGTGCCCTTCTTCACCCTAGTCCAGCATTATATCATGGAAGATTAGAGTTCAATATACACAGACAGGGGTTCTAAAATATATAAATTTAACAGCTTGGTCTGATATAATTTTGATTCCTCTTTCAAAGCTATATAGAGAGAGTGCCACCGAAGTATGATAAACAGGAAAAGCATAACAAGGCAAAGATAATTGCTAGAATCAGAACATTCAGAGAGAAAGAGAGAAAACCTGAGAAATTGCTAGCAACGAGGTGTGGCTGTAACAATTTGCGGAGGCGGATGGCGATGGGAAGTGGAAGCAGCACAGGTGGTGTCAGGTGAAGGAAAGGGCAGAGAAATGGGAAGTGTGAGGTTGCGGAGTGGGATTATGGAAAAATTTAACGTGATATCTCAACCAATGTTATAAAACTCGGACCGGTGATATTGACTACTCAGTCAGGTCACTAGGTTAATGGGTCATTGGTCGAACCAGTGAATCATTGGTTGAACCGGCTTATATTAAAAAATTATAAAAAAATCATTACACAAGCTATTATTTCACCTGTTCACACTCCAAATATTAATTAGGAATTGTTGAGACATAGCCACTATTAGCTATTAGGAATAAGCCAATGCAATATTTAAGCAAATAAAAATATTGTTGAGACAGAGGCATTGCAAAGACAACATATAATTAGAAATTGAGAGAATAAGCCAATGCAATTAGGAGTACACACGGCCTCAAATTCCCTTCTCTGATAACAAATTCTCTCCTCGTGTTAATTAAAATTGAACACACGGCCTCAAAAATTTTCCATAACCAAAAGCATAAGATAAAACAATATAGGTCACCATGAAGTAAAATCAGTGCAGAGATTAAAAGCAACTAGCCAAACATAAATTTCAAAGAAATCCAATATAAAAGAATCAAGGACTTGGCATCAAAATACACTTGTTCAAAATGCTAAACTAAACAGAAAGCAACAACCAACAACCATATTCTGCTACCAAATAAGCTCTATATGAAAATATGAAGAAAGAATAGGGGACCAATTTACATTTCAAGTTCAAATAATTAACAAATACCTTTTCAATCGCGGACGCGAGCAAGCAGATGGTGGTCAGCGAACTGGTGCGACAACCGGCGCGGAAGGCAGAACAGAGGCCGGAGACTGAGAGGAACGGTGCTGGTGGTCACAGCTGCGAAGGAGGAGAGAACGGCCACAGCTGCGAAGGAGGAGAGAACGGCCACAGCTGCGCGCGGATGCGAACGCGAGGGCGAGGGCAAGGGCGACCAGCCACAGCTGCGCACGATGCGAACGCGGAGAACGGCGACGATTGGCTCCGGCGTCTTGCGAACTGCAGAGGGCGAGAGCGAGGGCGAGGGCGAGGGCGACGGCAGCTTAGGGTTCTCTGTTTTCTTAGACTCACCCTGATGAAATGAAAGTGAAATGCGAGGACGAGGATGAGAGTTTTTCTTCAGCTTATTTTTTTTAATCACTATGTGAAACCACGTCGTTTCATCACTTAAAAAAAATTGGGTGACTCGTCCGGGTCGACCAAACCGGCCGAGTAACCGGTTCAAGCCCAAAACCACCCAATTCAACCCGATTCGCACCGGTTCTGATGCATGGTCGATCCACAGAGCGGTTATATGGCCGGTTCCCGGGCCAACCGGTTGGATCCGCCCGGGAACCGGCCGGTCCAAGCCGAGTTTTATATCATTGCTCAACTCCTAACTCTTTATTTTATGGCCAACTTTTTATATTTAATATTTTTTATTTATATTAAACACTATCATTTAAATTATTAGTCACTTATAAATTTTAGATTATCAATATCAAAATTTTCCATAATTTTTAATTTAGAATTTATAAATTTATTTTTGGCACATTATATCATATTAATAGACAAAAAAATGGTGTTTTGTCATGATTTACATATTTTTTTTATTTAACCACAGATTTTTTTCACGGGAAGCAATTCTGTTCGGGCCGGGAACATCCACATCATGGCGGGAATTATTCTCATCCACAACACTCGAACCCGAGACCTTCCTTAAGGTGAAACAAACATGTACCACTTGAACCAACCATATTAATAATTAATCAAATGCACACATAATTTATTTTTATAAGTTAAAAAATCTCATCTTCATAATTTATATATATCTATAAATGTTTTTTCTTTTAAATATTTTTATTTTAATATTATATTTAAGTTTTAAAAATATTATGCAATTTGTAATATAGTTATTAGTTGATATTAAAATGGTATTTTTGTTGCACATAATATTAATAATTTTGAAAATCATCTTCAAAATTATCTCCACATATATATAAAACAATTTAAAATGCATATTTTTATTCTATTGATGAATAATATGGATCAAGAAGTGATGAATTTTTAATACTTCAGATTATTTAATCATGTCTAGAACAAAATTATTAAATGATGTTTTCTGAGAATAGGGTCGTTTAAATATTGGAGTTATATTATCTCCTTAAAATACACTTTAAGGACTAATCTCTTAAGTCCCAATGTATCTCTCTTTACTTGCTAATCTAGAATAGTTGTGAATGTGTTGTTTAAATTTTTTCTTCTTTTTAAAGGATATTCAGGAATCACGAATAAATGCATACAAATTCACTCAAATGCACACATAAATGTACATAAAATAGAACTTGTAACTAATAACTCATGTTTATGATAATCACTCAAAGCCACAAAAAGTACAAAATGTACACAAATTGAAAATTTAATTTTAGAGAAGACAACTCATGCAAAAAGGTAAGTTGGAAAACTGATATTAAAAACGGTTTTTCTACCCCGTGCAATTTTGCACATGATAATAAATCAAAAAGTAGAAATGTTTTATTGGAAATTACAACAATCACAACATTTACTGTATTGGTAATATTAATAGTTGTAGTTTCCAATAAAACTTTCCCTCCTTTGATTTATTATCCTTAGAAAGGTCGCACATGTTAGAAAAACCGTATTGCTTATTGATTCAAGTGGTAAGGAGTTTGATTAGCATTGAGTAAATGTATCATATTTAAGTTTTGCGAATAAAAAGTACTTCATCTAGTCCTTTTTATAAGACACACTTAATCGAATAACATACATATCAACAAAAGTGGTTACAGTTAGTTAATTTTATTAGAGTTTTAAAAAATAGTTTAACTTTTTAGTTTTACTCTTATATAATATCATTAATTAACTCCATTACGATTTGATAATTGAAAAAAATATTAAAACTAACAAGGATAAATAATTAAAATGATAATAAATGCTTTTTTGAAATTGTAAAGTGTAGAACGACAAAAATTCGTAAAAAAATTGTCTTGTGAATAGGATGAAAGGAATACTTTAATAGTTTTTACCACCTTAAATGGGTTCACTAGGTTAAGAAAAAAACGTATGATTTATTCTTTGATTATTCATGTTAGGAATTTAGAAATTAATTTTCCATTACTTCAAAAACAATGCAAGCTCCACTTAGAAAATGAAAAAAAGACACAGCTAACGTGTAGAGTTACTTTATATTATGTCAATTTAAATAGCAAAAATTTGATTTGAATCTACATAATTTTTTAGCTGAATGCCTAGAGTTGTTTATGCAGCATTACACACTTTTTTTAATGGCAGTTCTTCACCAAAACAAAACTATTCCATTCCTGGTCCAACACCACCTTCACATACATAATTGCTTTCCCCTTTATTAATTCTCAACAGTAATAGAATTAATTAACATGAAACTGAATTAATTACATGAAAGATATACAAGGCAAACTCAAACAAATTAAGCACCTTTCAGGTGCTCATGTCATAAACCTTTCAGCTTAGTTTCTCGCTTATGATTCCTTCAAGTGATCCAATAAGACCCATCAGTGACACAAGAAAGCAAACAAAGCTAAAAGTCCTAAGAGCAATCCATTTTGTAGACCAAGCTTCAATTCTATGCTGCACAAAGTACATCTCAACTGGGAAATATATAGCCAATGGCCAAAAGCCTAAGGCTCCTAACACTCCTAGAACTTGATTGAAGTAAGGAAACAGGATTGCAAGTCCAGTTGTGGAAATCACATAGATTGTTCGAAAACATATCCTCAACATGTTTATCTGAAAAGCTGGCAACAGAGGTACACTCAATTGGTAGAAATGATTCACAAAGTTACTATTGGGGTAATTTCTTCTACACCATCTATCAACAGCACTATATATTGGCTGGCTATAAATCTGAAAAAAAAAAAATCATATAGAAGAATCACAACTATGATTTGTTAGGTAACATGAAAAAATAGTGAAAGCAAGGCACATAACTAGGAATTAAACTTTCATATTCCATGTAATTAACATCCTAGTTGGTTTTTTTTTTTGTCTTTCATTGGGAATCCCCACAAGCATAGCTGTGGGTTTAATCCTCGGGCTGGCGGTGGTAGTTTGATAAAACCCTCTCAAGAATGGCGACTTCAGGATTCGAACCCTGACCTTACTTACAGGTAAAGTCCGTCTAGAGTCATAGTCCACTTCCAATGCGACCAACTAATGTTTGGTAAATCCTAGTTGGTTTTGTTCATTCATTAAGTCATACAGTTATATTTCCATTAATTTGACATTAAGAAAAGAAAGAAGTAGTTCTTATGAGTAATAAAAAATTATGGTCCAAAATATAAAGTGTAAACTTTGATTAGCAACATTAGTACCTGATATCCTCCCACCAAATGGAGAATAATGCAAGCATTAGCAAAGTCAATGAGCCAGTAAGGCTCATAAAATCCAAACCCTGTCAAGAGGTTTCCTGGTGTTTGATTTCCAAAAGCTGCATATCCAAAGCATGCACAACAGAGGTAGAAGAATGTTGTAATGAAGATAGCAAACATGGAAGCCTTTTTCATGGTCTTGTTTTCTGGTGGAGGAGATGCTAAAGTGTCCTTTGCTCAAAAAAAAAAAAAAAGATAACTTCAATACTTCTTTTATCCCTTACACCTTCCTTTCCCCACCCAAATGGAATTGAAGGGTACCTGTATCTCAAGGAGGATAACCGTGTATGGATAGGCAAAGGCAATATCACCAAGTGCTTGGAACACTAACCATAATTTGTCAGCTAAATTTGAAGCAGGTACTCCTGTTATACTTCCCATAATTGTTCCATTTTCTGCAAGTGCAATATAATTCTTAGAAAATATCATGTTATAGTTTGTTTTCTTCATACATAATTTTTGTGCATTAATATTTTAGAAATGTAACAGCTTGATATGAGTTTTAGTACAAAAATACTTTTCTTCTTCATTTTGAATTGACAAGTAAACATAACCTTAAATTAATAAATGAAATTGAAACTTACCTACTACTGTTTTGATGCCAAGTCCTAGTCCAATAGATGCATATGTAAAAGACATTATGGCCGCAACAACTGAAACCCATGCCATGTTATGGAGATTTGGTATGAATGACATGAAGACTTGAACAAGTCCAAACAGCATCATATACACAGTATCCCCATATTTACAAGGAGCATGATGCCCTTCCTTGTGGTAACAATTTGATTTCAAAATCGCTCTATATTTGTAGAAAGACCATGTATCATTACAACATGAAACAATAATATCAGTAAGGCAGTCTATCTAATATAACATGAAAAAGAAAATCAATAGATGCAATGCAAATAACCAATTACAACACAAACTCATAATTTCATAGAAATGATGGTACTCATATTATTTTATATGGAATATTGTAATTTAACTGGAGAAGTACCTCAAACAGGTTGCTGTGGTAATTACATAAGCAGTACTAACCCCATACAAGCTGAAATATTGAAGGAAACCAGCCAACCATGTCCTTTTGTGGCCTAAACTAACACTAAACGCAATTAGATTGTATAATTATGATGGAAGTTCACTGGAACTATATCCTGAATTTGAGGGTAGAGTGATTGTACAAGAACAAGGGGAAAGAGTTAATGTGGTACTACCAAGATAGGTTCTAACAGCATCCATGTAAGTGTAGTTTCTTTTCCCAGTTACAGGATCATTAGTTCTGTAACAATCAGAAAGGAGGAATGAAGAGATATAGGTGGCAACTGCACAAGCAAGCAAGCAAATTGGTCCTGCAATCCATCCTAATTGGGAAGTACTCCATGCTAGAGACAGAACACCAGCACCAATAATAGCAGTGATGATATGGGCCACAGCAGTTGTCACAGTTCCTGGTGGAGTTGATGGAAGGACTAAAATTTAGGACTCAGATTCAAGTATAAGAAAATGGAATGTGGTTATGGTCCTAGAGAATTTTACCAGTCCTCTTGACACCCCTATCATCATCATAAGCACCAGTACCACTTCTAGATATTTGGAGAGAGTTTTGCACAGCCATTTTTATCCAAGCATCCAACTCAATGGAAGTCCATGGAGTTTATTTACTGTAATTGAATCCCATAGAAAATCCAAAACTAACTACAATCAAACAAACTATGTGGCACCTATTTGAATTCAAAACTATATATGCATGTTTGGCAACTACATCATTTTGGTCTACATGTAACATGCTCTTGAAGGGAGCTTTGGTACAACAGCTAGAGTTGCTATGTGTGACTAGGAGGTCATAGGTTTAGGTTCAAGCTCCTGGAACTCGCTATAGTGGGAGCTTTATAACACCATATTGGCCTTCATGTAATATGTTATTGAAATTAAAGGAGATATCATTCTATATGAAGTTTCAAAATTGGTAGTGTGGTGTCACCTTTGACATCTAAACACCCGTTTGGTTTACAGTTGAGTAGAATTGATTCTAGAATCAATGGTTAAAAATGAGTGATGCATGTTTTATGAAGCATGTTGGACAAAATTGATCTAAAATCAATTCTGTGGAATTGATTCTGCAAAGTGTGTAACTGGTAACCAAACGGACACTAAGATAACTCTACTAAATAACTGATTGATGGAGCTGAAGGGAAGAAGGTTCAAGAAATAGTGCAAATAAGTCTAAACTCTATTACTCTACTGATAAACATGTGCTTGTGTGGCTGTTTCATTTCATTATAGGTACATGAGTTAGGGCCAATTTGGATGCATTTTTACAGAAGAATTTTTAGGTGAAAAAAATAGAATGAATCAAAGAAGTCAAATGCATTTAATTTCTCCATAAGTTGAAATTAGTCTTTGTAGCCCACCATCTCCAAAAGCTCTCCCATTTAACCTCTCCATAAGTAACTAATTCCAACTTGTGGAGAAGTTAAATGCATTTGACATCTTTAATTCATTCTATTTTGTTCACCTAGAAGTTTAAGTGTATCCAAACTGGGCCATAGTCAGAAATGAAAACAGGACTCTTAAAACTTTTGGAAGCCATATCCTTGAAACATGTGTAAAATGTAAAACAGACAACATTACCAGCCACTTGACACAGGATAAGATCAGGAAAACTTCACCGTACTGGATCCAATGCTAATGCTCTTGATTTGAATATAATTATAGGCTAGAAGGAAAAGGTTGAAACAGGATGCAAAGATAACATAGCTTCTTTGAAGCTATGAAGTTGAGTGTAGTGTGAGTGTGATTATAAATTATAGGCTTTGTGTAGCTTCAAAAGACTTGTGCAGTGGTGATTAGACCTTTCAAATAATGGACCCTTCATCTTGTAGTGAAATATTCTCTATGATAAAAGAATTCAAAATAATGAAAACGATTCAGTATCTATCAGAGGACCAGAGCTAAATGGATGGGTGGGATAGTAATAGTAATGGAAGATTAACAATTTTTGGAACTTATAAATATTGGGATTAACATCATAATTGTTGATAATGATAGCATCCCAATACAAGATGAATTTCAAAGTCCTCTAAATTGGTATTGGCTCTTAAGCACTCCCTCCATTCCATTTTGACAGTCGTTTAAGGTTTTTACACACAAATTAAGAACAATAATAAATGACTTAAAAGACACAGTAATCTTACTAAATTACCCTTATTAATTTACTACATTTTTTTTCATTTTACCTAAATATATTAATGAGTAGTGTGGTGCACAGTTTTTTAAGTTTCTTTTTCCATAAAAGTGGGAGGGTAAAAATGGAAAACTAACATTAATATTCACATAGAAACTAGAGAACGACTCATATTATGAAAAAAATTTATTTTCCTAAAACGACTATCAATATGAAATGGAGGGAGTAACTAATAAAATTATATATTTTGAGCATTTTCGTTTTCCAAGATTGTCTTATGAACCGTCCTTATCGTATCTAAGTGCCTATTACGTCTAGCTTCTTTCACTTGAAGGAGCGTGTCGAAAAATTTTGGATTGTAATGAAAAATTCTAGGCGTAAAGTGAACGTAATGGCAATATGGTTGAACCTAACCTTATTTGTCCGTCCTGTCCTAAATTCAACCTTGTTGTATGATTGGTATCAATTGAAAGACAAATATATGTAATGGGTGGTGTGAGAAGAGTTGTGACTTTCTTGTATACTTCAAATAGCAATACTCTTGTCGAAAAATTTTGGGTCACCGTTACAGCACATTCAAATCCAAATTTAGTTGAAAGCAATTATGAGTTATTTTTGTAAAATGTGTCTCGGGATGTCGTGGATCTGGATCCTTGATAGCAACTCAATCAGACTATAAGTGTGTATTTGATTTAATGTTGAAATTGATCAAATTCAAGTTTGATTTCTCAACGTAACTATTTCTAACATTGAAACGTGAGTTTATCACGTTTCAACGTTAAACAAAAGATTATCTAAATAGCGTGCCAAATTATACAGGAGTGTGGTAGCCAATCACATTCCAAACTTCAAAATAGTATGATGATGGTAAAGGAAGGTAGATATGACTGGCTATAATGCTTGGAAATTTCTATGAAAGCTGCAATTTTGATTATAGTCTTTTTTTTTGGTAAAAGATTATAGTCTGTATATATAGTATTTATTATTCTCTGCCAAAATGTCTACTGTGACTTTTTTTTTTTTTTGTCAGAGTCTACTGTGACTGAGAACCAGAGTTTCTCAGAAACTATGGCCTATGTAGAATTTCTTCATTGCATACAGGGCCCATTTTTTGTTGAATGAAAAACTATTGGGCCCACTTGAACTTATTGTATTTAGTCATAAGGCCCAGTTAAGTTTGACCAAAAACAGGCCCAGTTAAGTTACGAGAGAGGAACAAATTTGAATAATTGGGCCAACCCATTCCTTTGCTAGTCTAAACCTTTAAACTATTGAACCTTTTTGACCAAAAAAAAAAAAGAGATGTCTACTAAAAAGATTATTTTATTTTCAACATTGATTTTAATTAATAATAGATAGCTTTTATCCATTATTGTTTCTTAATGTTTTAAAAAAGAAACTCTGTTTACACGGCATTATATTTTTTCAAGCATTACTTTTCTGTGGGTTCGATTTATCCTGAATAAATATGCTTCCTATGGGATTCCATGGATGCAATTTTGTCAAAGCAAACATTGATATTTTCTTAGCTATATTAAATCAGCATTGCAGACGGTGATTGGAATTGAAAAACATGGCAGAGAATAGAGAAATAAGATGATAAGAAATTGAAATTTAACTAAATGATGAAAAAGCTTATTGAATAATCACATGACTTATACATAACAAGCGACGATAACCAAATACCAATCAACCACATGATGGAACAAATTAATCTAATTAATTGTTAACTAAATTGACCAAAGTTTGTCAACTTAATAAAAAGAAAGGTTTCTTGCACGCATTGTTTTATATATATTCTTTTTATCTAAAATAAAAAAAATTAGTTTCCATACAAGATTCACACACAACTTTTTTAATAACAATTCTTGCACAGGTCACTCTTTATTATAAGCGTTTCATTCTCTTTTTGATCATATTGCGTGAGCTCTTCTTATCTATGTTAATTCAATTAAACTTACTCAAGTATTATAATTACCATAATCCTTAACTCACCATAGGATGCACTAAAAAAATGGAGCTTATTTACCTGAAGCTGGTAGCAGATGTAATGATATATGCTGTGGTAGTCCCATATAAGCTGGCATACACAAGCACTCCACACACCTTTTCCCTTATCTCTCCTAATATATCATAATAATTTATTAAGAAAAGGGTGAAATTCTTATTATATGTTTTTATTGATAATCATAAGATAGTAAAAATGAAATGCTATTAATTAATTAATATTGTTTTTGACCAACCTAGGTACCTCCCGACAGCAACCATGTAAGAGGGGCTTCTTTCGTTTCCATTTTCAGGATGAGGGTATCTATAGCAATCAGAAAGAAGGAATGTTGAAATAAGGGTAGTGACTGCAAAGAGGAGAATGGCCAGTGGACCAACAATCCAACCTAACTGAGCCACAGACCATGCTAGTGATAGCACACCTGCCCCTATCACCCCTGTTATTATATGTGCCATTGCGCTCCATACATTACCTTCACATCAAACACACACAGACACATTAATTATTTGAATTATAGCTATACTAATTTGAATGGTAGTTATTAATGTCAAAACTCAAAAGCATAATAATATAAGAAATATAATTTCTTTAAGAGTAAACCTAGAAACTGGTCCTGACTTATTTTGTGTCGGGCAATTTAGTATCTGACATTTAAAAATGATCTCGTTAGTCCTGACATTCTTCACCGTCCATCAGTTTAGTCGAACGTCACATTTTCCTAATTCTTCAAAGATTTTTTATTAATGAAGATTTACTTAGCTTCTTTCAAATTAATTTAGAAAAAAAAAGAAGTTACTAGCTAGGTGGCTGTTAGCTGCCATTCATACACCAACCAGTCCAACAAATTAAATTATATTTTTCAGTGTTTGTATTGTATGTATCTAACCCAGACAGACTGAGATGTTGAATACAATCAGCTGGTTGTTGATGAAAAGAGTAAAGGCAGAACAGAACTACTTAATTTGAAGAGGAACAGAGCTTGTACATTATAAATAATAATTGAAGATTAATGAGTCTATGAAAATTTAAAAAAAAAAAAAAGATATAGTAATGGCAGTATATAGTTACACTTACCGGTTCTCTTAATAGACTCTCTTCCTAACCCATCGCCTTGAATCAAAGGCAAGTTGTCTATTGCTTCTTCATTCATTTCTTCAATGGTTGATGATTTTGATTAATGGCTTCTCAATAATCACAACCAGGCACAAGTAATGAAATTGGAAAATTGTGTATTTGGGCATAGCAAGCAGAACACACACATATATGTATATTTATAGCCGCAAGAGGTGTTGAGTCTTTTGCTTCCGGTCCTAAAAAACTTGAAGGTATAATTACTATACAACAAGAGACACCTAACAAATTGTATTTTAGGGATGGGAACAGGCCAGACGGCTTGTTAGGGGCCTACTACCTTGCCTACATCAAGCTCAGGCTAGGCCAAGCCAATTTATTAAATAGATCAGATCAAGACTTTTTCAAAAGCCTATATAGCAAAACAGGCCCAGGCCATCGAAAGAGCTTTTTAAGCCTATCAAGTCAATCTATTTAACTAAATATAAATAAAATACTAACATTTTTTATATTTCTATTATTATTATAAAGATTTTTTATTACTTTTCCTTATAATTATATACTTATTAGCTTGTATAAACATTTAAGTATGTTAAAAACTTGAGCCTATAAGTCTATTCATATATATATGCTTATGATATATTCAAGTAACTTACTATAAAACAGACTTTCAGGCCATGTCGGGCTTTAAATAGGCCAAACTCAGGCCATAAAATAAAGCATATGTCAGGTAAACAGGTCAGACTCAGGTCATGGATTCCAGTTGCAGGCCAGGCTCAGGCCTTGGGAAGCCTAGCTCGGCTCGGCCTATTCCCATCCCTATGGTACTTGTATTTGGGATCAAAATATACCGTATCTAAATCATGAATCTTAAATTTTATTTTTTTTAATGGGTGAAATACCGGTGTTTTACATTTTTTTTAATGAAAATAACCTACTAGTGTAGGTAACTTTACTTGATGCTATAGTAAAATGTAAACTTACTTTTAATATTTGCTAATAAGACCCTATTCTTTTATATTTAGTGTTGTACAAATACAATCACGTGAAGTTGCAGTGAAATTCAATATGCTGGTCGCTATTGCCTATTGCACAGAGCTTGGTGGTTGGAGTCATTAATACCTTAAACAGAGCTGGTGGCGTTTCTCTTCAAACAGCGGACAGAGGAAGAGAGGTAAAGTGATGCTGCCTCTGACTTAGATCGAACATACAAATGTCTAATGGATTGAACATATGCGGACATACTCTTACTCACAAAAAAAAATCCGAAGCTAATCTTCAAATGTCTAATGGGCCAAGCATATAACTAATGGCCTAATCTTCCTCTTCCTTCACAACACGCCCCTGTTCACAAAATGCACCGTTCTTCATTCACATAACATAACCCCCTGTTCGTCGTTCAAAACTGTCGCAACCATTAACAACCCAGCAACAGTTTCAAAAGGGTCCGCAATGCCTGCCAACAAGTTTTCAAAACTGTCGCAATCACTGTTAATGGCAGTTGTTGTTCCCTGTTCCCGTGTAATGGAAGGAGTATGCAAATAATAGTTGAAAATTTGAAAAGTAACGGGTCTTTAATTAAATTCTGCATTTTATTATTAAAATTTACAAGGATCAATTGACAATTATTATTAGTTTTTTTGTCAATAAGTTACATGTAATTAATCTGGACCATTCATTTAGATCTAATGGTTAAAATATGGTAAAATACCGATATTTTACCCATGAGATGAAATACCTTAGATAAAGCCGTTTTTTAATATATATTGATATGTTATGGAACATGGGAAGTGGAAATTAACAGCCTTTTTATTCGCCATATACCATTACCAAGATTAGTAATGCCCCTTTATTCCACAAGTAATTAACTTAACACATATGAAACAAAAGATCATTTAATGACACATATATTCATTATTATTTAAATAAAAGAGAGATGAGAGAGAGTGGACCTTGGTAAAATCAAGAAGAAGGAAAGCTTTTCGATCGAGATGTGATATGATTCAAGAGGACAAATGCTTGGCAAAGGACAACGGGAATGGTGGGAGTGAGTGGAATCGGCCCCAGAAATCGTTGGGGGAAAAAGCTTGATGGGTATGTCGCCTATTTCTTTTCTAATTTTCCAGATGGTTATGGTACTAAGGATATGTGGCAAGTGTTTACGAAATGGGAGGGGGGGAAGGTTGCTGACGTTTATATTCCCCAAAAGAGGAATAAGAGAGGTGATAGGTTTGGTTTTGTTAGATTCATGGATAACATGGATCAAGGTTGGCTGGAGAAAAGGTTGAATCAAATTTGGATTGGCACCTTTAAATTGCGTGTCAATGTTTCATGGTTTGCAAAGAAGGGTAAAAATGATTCTGTTGCAGGTGAGAATGTTAACCTCACTCAACAAAGATTTCAAAAGCAACATGTAATAGGTGTGGAGAAAGGTAAGACATATCTGGATGCAGTCAAAGGTCATGGACGGAAGGTGTGGAAGCCCAAATCTAGTCAAAGTACAAAGAAGAATGAAGATACCTGGAACAATGTGGAATTTGAAGTCTTTGATGGTGATATGGAATGGTTAAAGGGGTGTTATATTGGGGAGGTGTGCCAAATTGATGAGGTGTGCTTGCTCCAAGAGAAGTTAATTGGAGAAGTGATTCGAATGCTAAAGGTAACTCCAATGGGTGATGACTTGGTTCTAATTCAACCAGTTCAAGAGGAGAATTGTGAAGAGTTATTTGAGGAATTAGACGATCTGTTTTCTCTATGGTTCGTGTCTATACGGCCATGGTGTCAAGAAGATGTCCCATGTGCTCGCTATGTATGGGTTAGGTGTTATGGAGTGCCAATACATGCTTGGTCTTAAGAATTTTTTTAAGTCAATGACAATACCTCTTGGGAGGTATGTGTGTATTGATAATGGCACAAGAAATAAAGAAAGATTGGATGTCGCATGGGTGTTGATTCAGACTACTTCCGTGGAGAATATCAATAGATGGTTGAAAATTAAGATTAATAATTCTTTATTTTCAATTAGTTTTTGTTGAGGATCCTTTTATTCATCCATGGCGGGTGGTGCCAAAAGAGAAAATATTTAATCCCAATTTGGAGTGTTCTAGATATACTGCTTCCTCGGATTATTCACTGGACGGTAGCAGGTGGGATGATTTTGTTGATGAGGTGCAGGATGCAGTTAGTAATTTTGAAATTCAAAATGATTGTGTGGCAGCTAACTTGGCCGAGAATCATGTTGGTAAAATACCTCAAAATGCGGAGACTGATATAGGTGATAATGTGGCGTTGAATCCAGGTGGGAATGGCGTAATTGATGGGGAGCTGTTGGTTGGAATGGGTAATGTTCAAAAGGTGGTTCATGAAGGTGATGGGCCCAATTTTGCCTCTAATATTGATAACATGGTGGGGGAAAATTTAGCCGCATGTGAAGTTGATCAAGATGTGGGCTTAGTGGGGTGTAATTTCAATGTTGCCATTATACATCAACAGGGGTTTGGTGCTAGTTTGGGATTGGGATGTTTAGAAAATGTGAGTGATGTGGCAGCGGCCAATTGTGTTGATGAAGAAGTGAATATACTTGCTAGAAGCTTGGACAAGTGTTGCAAATTTGATGTTGGAGGAGGGGAGTTGGACTTTGTGATGCGAGATCTTGAAAATGCCCAACATGAATGTTATCACCGAAACCGAACGTATATGTTGGGCCATGAGGTACAATTGTCTGAACCTGGGAATCAAGGAGTGAGTGTGGATATATGCAATAATTCAGATGTTGTGTTGGGTGGCTTGGCAATGGCCCATTGTGGTGTGAGTGGCGTGGCAATGGCCCATTCAGATTTTGTGTTGAGTGTTGAAGGAGATGTGATGGGTAAATGTGTGGATGTCAGTGGTGTGGTAGATGTAAGGTCCAAGAATCCATTCAAAGTGGTTTTAATTATGACAACCAAATCAAATGCAACTTAGCATAATTCTGATTCCAAAAGAACTAACCATTTCATTTGAGAATGTGTCCAGAAGCAACAGGTTTCATCTTGCAGAAGGACAAATATGAGAAGCTTCATTTTAATGGATAACAGAAGCAATAAGTTGAAAGAATGACAAATCTGTGAAGGAAAACATGAAATAAAGATGAGTAAATTGAAAGTAACTCATTCAAGCATTCAGAAGCTATCAAACACTTCTTACAGTTTCCAGAAATAAGAAGAAGCATCTCAAGAACTCCAAATGAAATCGTTTTAGAAGGAAGATTCATTTTAGGAGGAAATTCTAAGTAGAAAGCAAAAACAGAATTTCATTCTTAAGATATATCAACTGCAGAACATGAAACATGTCACAGAAGCATGAGAATCATCTGCAGTTGATTAGAAGCAATTCTACAGAAGGGATGTGCAAGTATAGACTCTGCAGAAGCAGCAAATTAAACCAGAAAGTCTAAAATGAATCTCCTGCTGATTTAGCTGAGTAACACAAGTTGAAATACACTTGAAATAATCCAAAAATTATCCTCAGCAAATTCACAGAAGCATTGGTGAAGAAATGAGCCAGTTTTGCTGTCTGCAGAAGCAAGTTCTGCAGAAGCATGAAGACCAGTCAACAAGACAGTTGTACCTGTCAGCTTTTGTAGTTGTACCTGAAAGGGACTTGTCAAAGCATCACAGCTGGATCATTTTGACTGCATTCCAACGGCTACAAGGCTCCTCACCTATAAAAGGAGGTGCTCTCTTCACAATGGAACACACCTCTCACTCTAGAAGCATAAAATAATCTCTGCTCTTTCACTGCCAGCTTCTGGAACCTTTTCTCTCTCCTCAAATCCTTTCTAATCTGCTTATACAAATTGTTGAGGGGGAGTTTTGCTCACTTAAATATTCTGCTGCAACTCTGATTGTATTATAGTGAGTTTTTTGTACTTTACCTTTTCTGTTTGTGTGTGATTAAAAGGTCAGGGAGATTCGCATGTTGTAAAATCTCCTGTGACATATAAGGTGAAGTATTTGGAGAGGTTGTAAGGCTCAGGTGTGAGCTTGTGAAAATTCAGAATCTGTAGAAGGAAGTTCTGTAGAATTCTGTTGTGTCTGAGCTTCTGCAGAAGGAGTTGCAGTAAGCAAAGATCTGTTTCTGTGAGTTTGGTGATTCTGTAGAAAGCCTGAAGAGGCTGTGGAAAAAGAATACTAGTGGTAGTGTGTACCCAAAGGTTGTAACTGATTTGTTAGTGAGAAAAATCCTACAGAAGGTAGGGACTGGACGTAGCCTCAGGTTGGAAGAGGTGAACCAGTATAAAAACCTTTGTGTTTTCTTCTTTCCCTTACTTTCTTAACTTCTACATGTGCACAAAAAGATTTCAAAACTAATAATACCTAAGTAAGTGGCAACTAAATTGATTCCACCAAAGGAATCCTATTTTCAGCATAATAAGCATTAATACTTACAATTCTACTCGTGGAGATTCATCTTCTAATAAACAGCCAAGAACTTATCTTGAGCAGAATTTTATTAGAAGATATAATTGCAGAATTTTAAAAAAATCACAATTCAACCCCCTTCTTGTGATTCAACCATATACTTCAGTAGAGGCTCAATGTGTGGCAGCGGTCTGTTGTGATGTTGATGGAGAGAAGTCACATATTAGAAGATTGGACAAGTGTTGCATAAATGATATATAGGAGGAAAGGAGTTGGGTTGCATGGTACGAAATGTGGCACAGGCCCATTATGTAGATAATTCTGCATATTCTGAACCCCAGCATTCTGATGTTAGACATAACGAGGAGATTATCTCCAAATTGAGAAAGTTGAAGTGTCAGGCGCAAGAGGCATCAGAACCTGAATGCAGTTTCGAGCAAGTTTTAAATGATGTTTAGCGTATAGGCAGTGAACTAGATGGTGCTATTGTTGATTTTTGTGAAGACCATCTGTGTGATGTTCTGATTGCGGTAGCTGATTCCGTAACAGTTGTTCGTGAAGTTTGTTCGCACCAAATTTCGAGTGATCTTGCACATCAAGCTAGAAAAAGAAGAAGGGGTTGTAGATGTATATACTTGTAGATATATTATATGCAGGTTTTGATGATGCCAATAGAAAGAAAATGAGTTCACAAGATTGTCAAAAAGAATTTGGCAAAAGAAAGAGAAAGAGCAAGGAGCAAAGTCAATGCAAGAGCAAGACTACAAGTGATGTTAGATAAGTATTAGTCTAGTTAGATAAAGTGTTAAAAGAATTCTAGACTTTGCAAGTAATTTGGACTTTAAAATAAAGTTTA
Source organism: Sesbania bispinosa (assembly GCA_026901365.1). Lineage (NCBI taxonomy): Eukaryota > Viridiplantae > Streptophyta > Magnoliopsida > Fabales > Fabaceae > Sesbania > Sesbania bispinosa. The sequence continues at coordinate 954,052 of QLOH01000199.1, read as the reverse complement.
TGCTAAAATGTTTTATGAACCAAAATTAAGTTCAAAATAAATATTTTGAACTGGTAATCGATTACCAGAAAGCATTCAATTTCTGGAACGAAATTTTGGTTCTGGTAATCGATTACCAGATGTTGTAATCGATTACCAGTGTGCAGAAAATTCAAATTTCAAATTTCAGACACAACGTTTAATAAACCATTTGAATTTTAAATGGTGTAATCGATTACCACATTCTTGTAATGATTACCAGCGAGATTTTTTTAAAATTATGAAGAGACACAATTCCTTATCAAAAGATACAAAGATTCAATTGTTTTATTATAAATATGTGTCTTCATTAAAAAAATAAGGAGATTACAATGTGAAATAACAAAAAGTGAGAAATCTCTTTAAGAATCATTTTGGCTAAATACTTGCAAATTATTAAGGATTCTTATAGGAACTTCAAGTTGTATCATCTACTCTAAAATAGAGATCATCAGTGTACAAACAATTCTTCTTATATTGTGTGGTTAAAGAGAGGGAACCTTTCGTGGATTGTGGGTGAAACTCAACACAAGGGAAGGGGTTCCAAGGTGTGTGAGTGTTCATCTCTTGTAAAGGATTTTACAAGAATAGTGGAAATCTCAAGTGGGTGACTTGAGGACTGGACGTAGGCAAGGGTTGGCCGAACCAGTATAAATTGAGTTTGCATTTCTTCTTCCCTTAACTTTTACTTATTTATTGTGATTGTTAATTTATTGTACATTGAGAAATTAGTAGTTTGCATTCATATTTCATCATAAAAGAATTGTTGTAAGTATAGTAAAAGATAAAAGAAGTAAGTGAATGAAAAAGAGATAATTTGGATTAACTTAATTCACCCCCTCTTAAGTTACTTGAGGCCGTTTGTCTAACAGGGGCTGACCTCGTAAATACAATACAATTTCGGTAGTGGGTTTAAGGAATCTAAGACTATATCCCTGAGGTCTTGGGTTCGAAACCCACGGAGGTTCCCTGAGAGGGGGAATAAGGCACTTCAGAGGGTGCCAAAGCTAAGTGTGGTAACATGCTCAATAAAGTCCTGGGTACTGAGAGGGGGTGCCAGGAGAGGGTTGGGGTGTTACATCCACTGATGATGAAATTCTGTTAAAATTGAAACAAATGGAGTGTAGGGACCGATTAGTTATTGGGAGAGATGGGATGTAGGAATTCTGGTGTTGCTGAGTATTTGTTAGGGTGTTGATTTATGTCGAATGATAATTGCATCAATAAATATTAGGGGTATAGGGGGAAGGTTGAAAAAGCTGGAAGTAAGGAAGTTACTTTATTCTGAAAAGGTTGATTTTATTTTTGTACAAGAAACAAAGATGGAAGTCATTGATGCTAGTCTGGTTGCTGTTCTAACCGGGGGAGCTGAGTTTGAGTGGGTATTCCAACCTTATATGGGTATTTCTGGAGGGTTATTATCTATTTGGAGGAATGATAGATTTAAAATAACTAAATCCTTTTCAGGAGATAATTTATTGGAGTGAAAGGTTTGTGGGGTGAAAATAATTTAGAATGCACTATGATAAACATATATGCTCCTTGTGACTTGGATCGGAAAAAAAGAGTTGTGGCATTGTTTACTGGAAACTTTACAATGTCATGGAGGTGATTTATGGTGTCTTGGTGGTGACTTTAATGTTGTAAGGACATAGGGTGAAAGGAGGGGTGTCTTGGGTTCATTCAAGAGGCTAGATTGGTGGATTTACCCCTGGTTGGAAGAAAATATACTTGGTATAAATCGGATGGGTCATGCATGAGTATATTAGATAGATTTCTGGTATCATTTGCGTGGTTGTCACAATGGCCACATACTACTCAATGAGGTCTTAGTAGAGGTGTTTCAGATCATTGTGCAATTGTATTGAAAAATGAAGTCATTAATTGGGGTCCAAAGCCTTTTAGAGTCCTTGATTGTTGGAGGGGGGATGCCCGATATGCTGAGTTTGTGAAAGATCAATGGCGAGAGATAATTGAGAGGGGAGGGTTGCTTTTGTGCTGAAGGAGAAACTTAAACAATTAAAATACAGGTGGCGCAGGTGGAATATAGAAATATTTGGTGATTTGGATGGTAAAATCAAGAAGGCTAGGGATAATGTGGATAGGCTAGATCTTAAGAGTGAAGTGACAAACTTGCAGCAAGAAGAAGTACTACAAAGGAAGGAGTGGAAGGCTCAAATGTGCGCTAATATATCTCTGAAGGATAATTTATTATTCCAAAAAGCAAGGCTCAATTGGCTCCAAGAGGGGAATGCTAATACAAAATTTTCCATGCTTGCATTCATAATAGAAGGTTGAGGATTGAAATCTGGAGCTTGGAGGTGTCAAATATGAGGTATAGTGAGCCTAAAGAAGTAAAAGAGGTTGTTAAAGGCTTCTTTGAGATGCACTTTCAGGAAGGCTACGAAAATAGACCTTATCTTCAACATACAGATTTTAGAAAATTGTCAGAAGAAGATGCTACAACCTTGATCTTTCCTTTTACTGAGGAAGAAGTGAAGAATGCAATATAGGATTGTGAGGGATCCAAGAGTCCAGGTCCTGATGGCTTTAATTTTACATTCATAAAGGATTTTTGGGAGGTTATTAAGTCTGATTTCCTGGCTTTTCTTCATGAGTTTCATGTAAATGGTTAATGGGTCAAAGGCTCTAACAGTTTCTTTGTTGTTCTTGTGCCTAAAATTGATAATCCCCAAAATGTGGTGGAATATCGCCCTATTTCTCTTATAAGGTGTATGTATAAGGTGTTGGCAAAGCCGTTGACGAATAGATTGAGGAAGGTAATTGGCAATGTGATCTCTGATTGTCAATCTGCTTTTTTGAAAGGTATGTTGATTTTTTATAGTGTGGTGGTTGCTAATGAAATTTTAGAGGAGGCCAAAAGGAGTAAAAAATCTTGTGTTTTTTTCAAGGTAGATTTTGAGAAGGCTTATGATTCTATCAATTGGGACTACTTACAGTTTGTGATGGAGAGAATGAGATTCCCGACAAAGTGGAGAGGGTGGATATTGGAGTGTTTAGCTATTTCCAGAGTTTTTGTTCTTGTTAATGGTAGTCCTTCCAAGGAATTTGGGGTTGGTAAAGGTTTATGACAAGGGGATCCTTTGGCGCCTTTCTTATTTTTGATTGCTATAGAAAGGTTACATTCACTATTAAACAAGGCTGAACAAGAGGGTGTTTTGGTGGGTTACAATGCTGGTCGCGATGCAGTCTTAGTCTCACATCTTCAATATGCTGATGATATGATTATTGTGGGTGATGCCTCTCTTGGTAACATATGAGCGATTAAGGCTATTTTCCAGTTGTTTGAGTTAGTGGCTGACCTAAAAGTCAATTTTTTAAAAGTAAACTCTCTGGGATAAATGTTGACTTGTCATGGCTGGAGATCATGGCCTAGTTTATGAATTGTAAAACTAGGTCCTTTCTGTATTCCTACTTGGGGTTATCTATTGGTGCAAATCCGAAACGGATGAAGACATGACAACCTGTTGTGTAAAGGGTGGAAAAAAGGCTATCGAAATGAAAGACCAAGTTGCTGTCCTTTGGTGGTAGACTTGTCCTCTCGAAATCCGTTCTACATTCCATCCCGATCTACTACCTTTCTTTTTTCAAGGCTCCCAAAGGTATCATTTCTTCTCTTGAATCTTTATTTAAAAATTTTTTATGGGGAGGGGCTGATGTTCATAGGAAAATAGCCTGGGTTTCTTGGGATGTTGTGTGCAGGGAAAAACAGTTTGGGGGCTTAAGCTTGAGAGATTTAAGAGCTTTTAACTTGGCTCTCTTAGGGAAGTAGAGATGGCGTTTGTTGGTTGAAAGGAGTTCTATGTGGAATAGAGTTTTAACCTCTATTTATGGGGTGCCTGGTGTGAGAGGGGACAATGGAAGGGTTATTGGGTCTAGGTGGTGGGTGGATCTGTGGAGTGTTGATGAGAGTGTTAATTTTACTTGGGATTGGTTTTCTACAATGTGTGTTAGAGTTGTGGGGAATGAGCGGAATACTTCATTTTGGAGAGATGCATGGTGTACCCTAACTCCTTTTTGTGTGAGGTATAGTAGATTATTTTCTGTTGCTAATATTAAGGATATATTTATTGCTAGTATGGTTCTTAGCAGGGAGGGTAGTTCAGAGTGGAATTGGTGCTGGAGAAGGACCTTATTTCAGTGGGAACTGCTACAACTATCCTTGTTAGTGTTGGATTTGAATATGATCCAGGATAATGGGTTGTCTAATGATGGTTGGTGCTGGAAAGCTGATTCTAGCGGTGTATATACTGTCAAATCAGCTTATCACATTATTGTTAATGATTCCATAAATGCAAAGATACCCTTGCACAGGTTTATTTGGTGCTGACTGGTTCCTTTAAAGGTCTCTTGCTTTGCTTGGAGGGTTATGCTTGATAGAATTCTATCAAAATCTAATATAGTTAAAAGGCATATTCTACTTAATTCTGATGCTGGCTGCAGTTGGTGCTCGCAAGGGTTGGAGACCTCTTCACATTTAATTTTTGAGTGTCCTTTTGCCTACTATATTTGGATGCTCTGTTTGGACTGGTGTGGGCTTTCCTCTGTTCTCCATAATTCCCTTTTTGCTCATTTCAACATTTTTTGGAGCTACCTAATTGCAATTCAAAAATGAAATATAGGTGGTCTGTGATATGGTTGTCTGTTCTTTGGAGTTTATGGTTAGCAAGAAATGCAGGTATTTTTTCAAATAATACTTTCTGCAGTTGAGGTGCTAGATCTTATCAAGCTTCGTTCATGGAAGTGGTTAAAAGCGAAAGACCATGACTTTTCATACAATTTTTCTTCATGGTCTGAGCACCCTAGGGAGTGTTTAAATTTCCGATCTATTCTCCCTTAATACTAGTTCGACTATTTCGTGTATGTTTGGTTGATTATGGGTGTCTTGTTAGTGTTGAAATTTGTGCCTAGTGGCATTATTTTTATTCATTATATAGGTAATTGAATTTGTTTGTGCTTCCAGGGTGATGTTAGATTTGGTTTCTCTGTTTAGGAGATTATGGTGTAATGGGTCTGGTTTTAGGAAGGGTTTTTTATGTAGTTTTTCTTTTTGTAATTATGTATATGGGTTGGAGTACCCCTTGTACTCTCTTTTAATATATTACCTTTACTTAATAAAAAAACACATACGAAACAAAAATAAAGTATTTTTAACTTGTATATATAGTATAATAGACTTAATTGCATATAACTATTAGTCTCAATAATGAACTAACATATGATTTTAGTTTGTGTAGTATTTTTTATTTCAATTAAATTTTAATATTTTTTAAATAAGAAAATATGATGTTGTATTCCAACCCACTGATAATAAAATTAGATAAAATAGATGACAGTTTTTTATAATTTTTGACACAATAATGCTTCATCTCTCTTTTCATATTGAAAATTGAAAAGTCATCTAAACCACTAGGTGAACCCTAATGATTGGTGGTTTGGGTAGTTTAATATGGGATTCTAAGTTTAAATCTCATTGCTTTCCTTATATACTAAAAAAATATTGAAAAGTCTTCTATGCCACTAAATTTTATTATTAATTAGATAGAATATTAGTAGTAGGAAAAAATTGTTTAATTAAAAAATAACAGAATTTGGCTAATTAAGTGGATGACAATAATTTTTACATCACCCAATTTAACAAAGGAAGGATTATATTTACTTAAATAGAAAATTATAATAATTTAATTGGAGAAAAAATATAAGGGAATTTGTAAAACTATAGGGATCAATAATACAACAGAATCTATATAGTATATATTTAAAAAAACTAATTATAATTTAAAATTAAATAATTAGGTTCTTATTTACTAATTTAGCAAGTATTTGTATTAATTTTAAATTTATAAAATAATAGTAATTAACTTATTATTTTTTAAAGGTATAAAATGTCATGAAATCAAATTATATATAACTAAAATTTGAATTCAATTTAAATTTAAAAATTTATAACATATAAAAATAATTTTAATTAATTGAGGAGATAATAATTTCATCAATAAAATATGAATTTGGAGAAAGAAGAAAAATGAAGTACTAACATTTGACATTAACTCGACTTGTGTATATTACAATTCATATAATAACATGTAAATATAGTAAAATATTTTAAGGTTGGACAGTAGTAATTAAATAATATCTAATGAAGAAGAGTGTTGATATAACTCATGTTTAAGTGGGACAAGAAGGGTTCTGAAATCTGAAATTTTATATGTATTATATAACTCAAGTATATACAAACCTTTACTTGTAAGAAAAAACCATCTAGCTAGTCTAGAAATAAAAAACACAGTTGAAGTTAACTAAAAACGAAACTTAGTAGTGACTTCGTTTTTTTCATGATTCAAACACGCAACAACGTGGATACTGTGATAAGTTGCAAGAGAAATTTTCAAGGGTTGGGTCCATGGTACCATTAGCCCTTTGCCAAAGTTATTTATATACTCCAAGAGTAATATTTTTGGTAAAGTTTTATAATCATCTAGATTTAATTTAATAATATTTTATTATAAATCTAACATAATATATGATTATGTGATACTTTAATATGGCGATATAACATACTTCTCTACTAGTGGTCATATCTAACGAAAAGTCGTTTAGCATGTAATGAAACAAGACACCACATGGAAAACTCCAATCTATATTTGTCAACGGATTCTCTTATTTACACACTAAATGCTGAACATTTTTATTAAATTAAATTTACATTGTTTTAATTAACTACTATTCAACAAGTCAAAAAATGTCATTATTCAAATATAATTACCAATTATTCATTCATTCATATTTTGGGGTAAAAGTTTTGTACCCTAAATTATGTGCCCCATAAATTTTGCTTTGCGGAAGAAATGAATGAAACATTTCAAAATAACCAAAAAATGAAAAATAAAAAATAAAAAATGTCAGCAAGACACTCTTTTTAACATACAAGTCACGTTAGGAATGTTTCTCTCTTCAACTTAGAGATTTTCCTTTCAAACATTTCTGAAAAGTCAATTGTCAATCTGAGTTATTACAACAGCGTTATCTTATTGGTGGCATAGATTCTATCGTCATGTTAACCATCATCATTGACATTTAAATTGGAAAATTTTATGTGCCTTGAACAACCAGACATACTAGCCATTCTAGATTTAGAAACAGGAGAGTTTTATATATCGGACCCACGGGGCTTTTTGACCATTTTAGGGTAGAAAAAAATAAAAAAATACCAAAATAATGTGAATTAAAAACAATTTACTGGATTGGGGTGGTTTAGTACACGTGCATAGAAGGATACCCAAATTGAAATTGCGCAACAAGAATTGCAAATTTGATTGCGCATTAAACATAAAGCTCAATAAACATGAGTCGCATTGTGAGATTGCGATTCTCATTTTTTTTCATTACGTATATTAATTTTAAGTTATTAATTTTGATTTTTATTTGTTAATTTAAGTTATTTAAATAAAATATAAAATCCTATTAATTAGGAATAATTAATTTGATAATATTGCTTCATTTTAAACAAAGTGAGTTCATAATATAATTTTTGATACATTTAATCAGTTGGGGGAAAGGAGAGAAAATACAATGAGGACACCGGTTCCTAGCATGAAGAGGTGGGCTTCTTCTAGGGATGACAATGGGTACCCTCTGGACAAGGTACCACAGAGTCCGTTCCCGTACCCGCGTTTGAAAAAAAAACACGTAACCGCGTGGGCAGTAACTTTAGTGCTCGTCCCCATACCCACTGGGCACCTATATGTCCGTACCCGCGTCCATTACCCGCACTTTTATTAAGTAAAAAATTAACAACTCACTAAAAAATATTACCCGAGCCAAGAAGAAACTAGGGATGATAATTGAGCTCAGGCCCTATGGGTACCTGCAAAAATTACCCGCAATGGGTAGGGTAAAAACCCACAAAGCGGGTATGGGCGCGGGTACGGGCGAAAGCTCGCATTTTTTCATGGGGACGAGCGCGGGTACGGGACTTTGATGCCCAGCCCGCCCCATACCCACACTCATATATATAATTATTTAATAAAAAATATCATATATAATTATATATAGAGATATATTAATTTATTAAAATATCTAATATATTTATACATATTTTTAAAATTAATATATATAATATATTATAAATTAAAAATATATTTTTATAACTATCTATTTGCGTTTTTTTTTTACTTTATAATATATGACTAATTAGTGTTAATAATAATTTTTTATAGATCTTGAAAATTTCTAACACATGATATCCAAGTTTATAAAATAGTGTGACGTGAAAGTATATTGTAATATTTAATAAAAATTTTGAACTTTAGATCATTTGTTGTGTTTTAGAACATTAACATATTGTGTTTTAATATAATTAAATTGTTGTACTACTGATATTTAAATATTATATTTGGACGATCTTCGAGTAACTTTTTCAATTGAGATATAGTTTTCTTAAATTAATATTTTTTAGTAAGTTGTTAATTTTTTTACTTAATAAAAGTGCGGGTAACGGACGCGGGTACGAGCATATAGGTGCCCAGCGGGTTTGGGGACGAGCACTAAAGTTACTGCCCACGCGGGTACGGGCGCGGGTACGTGCTTTTTTTTTAAACGCGGGTACGGAGACGGGCTCTGTGGTACCTTACCCAGAGGATACCCATTGTCATCCCTAGAAAAAACTCACCTCTTCATGCTAGGAACCGGCGTCCTTATTGTATTCTCTCTCATTTCCTCCCAACTGATTAAATGTATAAAAAATTATATTATGAACTCACTTTGTTTAAAATGAAGCAATATTATCAAATTAATTATTCCTAATTAATAGGATTTTATATTTTATTTAAATAACTTAAATTAACAAATCAAAAATCAAAATTGATAACTTAAAATTAACATATGTGATGAAAAAAAAATTTAAACAAATGAATCGCAATCTCACAATGCGACTCATGTTTATTGAGCTTTATGCTTGATGCGCAAATCAAATTTGCGATTCTTGTTGCACAATTTCAATTTGCGTATCCTTCTGTCCACGTGTACTAAACCACTCCAACCCCGATCCGGTAAATTGTTTTTGGTTCACATTATTTTGGTATTTTTTATTTTTTTCTACCTCAAAGTGGTCAAAAAACCGACCCACTAAGTATGAGCCAATTCTCTTGTGATTAATGGAGAAGGTTCAAAATTTTAAGGTTGAATGAAAGTTGAACAATAATTTATATATATATATATATATATATATATATTATAAATATATGATATATATGATAACTAAAAGATGTGTTTTGAAAAGGTTGGATGCACATAAAAAGGTTCCTCCAGCCTTGTGATAATGTTGGCTATCCATGAGAAACTTATCCATAACCATCACATACGAATGTCATCAATAAACATGAAGAAAAAGAAAGGGATGGTTTTGCACTAAGCAACTTTTGATGGAGAAACAATTACCACCGACTGAGATTTTAGAGCAGTGATATCTGCAACTGAGTAAAATTTGGAAAAAATAAAATGTATTCAGTGAAGAAAAAACCATCATCAAATATGAAAGGCCATGGATTCTCCCATTTCAAGTTATATCAGTTTACATAATGATTCTCTCCACTAACAATCAGCATCCATTACATAAATGATAGATGACATAATTAACAGATCAGTTGCATTATCATGATTTTTGAGGCTTCAAATGTACAAACTACAAACCAAATAAAGAAGATTCCGACAATGGAAAATTGGACAAGGAGCTCAATGCTAAACTTGGCATGAAAGAAAATAGTAGCCACAACTCTTGTCAATTAGTTTGCTTTGACAACCTGAGGCAGAGATTTGAGAAGGGACAAGGACGGCCTTCGAACTGTGTGATTAAGAAGTAACATAAATGTCAAAAGTGTCAAGGCTCCAGCCTGATGTGCAGTACCCAGTGAAACAGGTACATATGAAAGAAGCGTGGAAATTCCCAATGTGACCTGTAACCATACAAAATTAATTACATAATATACTTAATGACAGACAACAGCCAATGGGAAACCATATACTAGACTGCTGAAAAAAACCAAAAAGTTTTCCTTGTATTTGTTTTATCTAGTTATCATCATCCTCCTCCACAAGTTCATGAATCAGTTAAACGCAGTAGGGGCAACAGGTTTGAGTATTCGGCTCAGCCAAAGGAGACAACATATCAACGGATAGATAGATAGATAGCCTGTGAAAACAGCAAAGCAGGACCCTAACAACACAAATGATAAATTCTATAGACAATATAAAACTGGAAATTGAAATAATGACCTGAAGAGCTGCCATGCCAACAGTGCCTCCAATCACAGATCGTACTGCAGGGTGTATGTCCAGCTTTCTTGTTGACAACCATAAAGCACCCACTGAAATCAGGGATGCAGTTGCAAGAATACGGTGATTGAGCTGTTAAAACAGAAAACTTGTTAAAAACTTTATGTTGTTAAATTTCCATGCAAAGGCACAATATCACCAAAAGGAATTGGACTGGAGTGGCTTTATTGCCCTGAAGCAGTCTAATCCAAGTGTCCAACAACATAAATACTCAAGGCTTAATTTCTTTGAAGGATAAAGAAAAGGAAAAGTATTGCTGACATTTGAAATTTAACCTTTGGCAGCCAAATGACAAATGAGGATAGATTTATTGCTACCCTCTCCAAAAATAGATGCTTCAAAATTTACTTCGGAATACTTCACTCAGTTCAAAATTCTCAACTCTAGAAAGGCAAATAAAAAATCAACCAAAAAACAAGTCAATAGAACAAAGGTACTACAATTTTTAACTTATCAACGATAAATCAGCATGGATAATTACCTGTACAGTTGATGTATTCTCAAAGAAATTTCGAATAAGAGGTTTCATTTCAAAAATGTCTTCTGGTATCCATGTATCACCCATCTTTGGAAAAGTATTAAATGCATGCCCCTGGCAATCAACATGTAAGCAGAATGATTATCTTTTATCCCCATCAAAGGCTCAATTATTATTTCAATTTTCAAGCACAAAAATGATAGCCATGAAACTCTTGAACAAGCTAACATACAGCATCATTTCCAGCAACAAATGCACCAGAGACAGCAGTAAGACCAACAAGTAGGCTGATAGGCAGTGCAAGTCTCTTCACTTTAGCTGCCCCACGAACCCACGATAGTGATTCAGCTGGTGGTTCTGGCATAACAACAGAAAGTGCAGTCGAAAAGAGGCCGCAGTAAATAGCAAATGCTGATGTAAGGTGAGCTGCAAGACGATAAGGGCTTACCCTTGGTTGAGAATATTCAGATGGTGGTTCCTAAGGAAGGAAAATATTATTAGAATCTGGCAGTTCTGGCCAATGTAACTTCAAATAAACAGATGGATTTATTTTTTGTTTATGTTCCAACCTCTAAACCACTTTTAACCATCCACCAGCCAATGAGACCCTGCCCAGCACCAAGGGCAAATAGAGCAGAGAGTCTCAGTCCTAATCTCATGGTAATATACCCCTTATGGAGAAAATATGAATATGGCAAGGCAAACATGACTCCCAGTGCCCTTCCCCACATGCGATGTGCATATTCCATCCAATAAATGAACTTGAATTCTTCAATCTTCATCCCTCTATTAACACTGTAGCAAGCATGCAACAAATTATCATCATAACATTCACAAGAACTACTACAGCTCTTTCAGAAAGTGTCAACTCACTTCCATTTGATCAATCCTTCCAATTTTCTAATAGATACATAATCAATACTAAATTGTAATTAGCAGTTGAATAAAAAACAAGCTTGTCCATTGGCACAGTTCCAGAAGGTTAGTTTTAAAAAATTGATCCATTTGGTAAGTTATTCTCCATTGTTCTCAATTCTCATACTAATTATCATCTATATAACCTGAAAAACACAAGCATGTCAAGTTTTCTAGCAATGATAAGTTTACAAAAAAAACTACATGTTTTTTAAGATAAAGTTTGAGCTCAATTATCTAAAATATCATCATTCCTTAAATTTTATGATTTGATTCAGTCTTTTAATAACTATTCAGCCACAAGTTTCAGAGGGTTTTTTTTTTTTTTTTTTTTTGTTCCTGGAAATAAATCCATGGTTGAATTTCATAAGTTCAGTGCCAATGCCAATTAAACATGATAAAGCAGTAGATTGTAGAATACTTCCTAGAGACTTCATGAAAAATTAAAGGTGTATAAAAATAAGTTCATTATAGCATAATATGCTCAGTTGAAGCAAGTGTTTGCCTTTTACCGCTTGTATTCAGGTGACTGCTTATATTTCTCAAACTCCTGTAACCATTCCTCATCTGACAAAGGAGGGAGAGTACCCGTGAATTTCCAATCAGTCATTGAAAGACCAGATCTAGTGAGTCTGGTTAAACCCCCAAGTACCACCATGCTAAACACCCATGCGGCAGAGCCAAAGAGCCATATTCCAACCACTTTCTGGGCATGAGCACCCCCTGCCACAAGCAGCTTCAACCCCTCCTTATGTTCAGCTCCAGCACCAGCACCAGCAGACACCATCCTAGAAAAGTTCCTCATGTATGGCACATGATGACCCTAAAAGCACCATCAAATTTTCCTCAGAACTCAGAACTAACTACACGTACAAAACATTCACACACAGCATTGGTGATCAGAAATTAACAATAGTAGTTTTTTTTACCCAGAATGTCATTGACACTTCATACTTTTCTGTGATTGACAATATTTATAAAAAAAAAAAAAAAGAAATGTAAAGGAGTGGATCGCCTAATACAAGAATGTGATATTTGATTGAAGTGAATTCATTTATAATGGAAGCAAAATAAACAACAAAGGAATTAGGGGAGGGATCAAACAGAGATTTTGAGAGTTGAGGTACATGGAAGCTTGTTTTAAAAGAAGAAAAATTGAAATTTGAAAAGAAGCCAGATGAAAAAATAAGGAGGAGGTGACCTGACCTTAGGAATATGATTGGATCGAAAACAATGGTTGGCAATGGAAGGAGTGAAGAACTTGAATGATCCTTCACCGGAAGGATGAGAGAAAGGCCTCGTCCCCCTTAGCTTATGAATTAGACATGCTTCTTTGCTGCGCTTCAAAATTGACGAGAAAGCTCCCCTCCCAATCATCTCTCTCTCTCTCTCTCTCTCTCTCTCTCTCTCTCGCTACACTGCAACTTCGATTTGAGGGTTTAACCAAGGTTTTATGGTGAACGAAGACCACTGTCGCCTATTCTTCCAGCGACGTGTCGTTTTGTACGCCTAATGTAATGCAACATATTACTACTATTTAGAATTTAGAATACAGAAACTCGAAAATAATAAATAAAAAATGCAAATAATAATAATAATAGAAAGACGACGCTGTTGCCTTATTTTACAATTTTTTTTTATTGATAGTCTTTTGAGCTATTCGAACGTGTTTGATTTAGTTTTATTTTTTAATTTTTAAAAATGATTTTATAAAAGTAATTTAAAAAACTGTTTTTAGAAGAAAAGTTAAAAAAATCATTTATAATTCTATTTTAAAAACTATTTTTGAAATGAGAGATGAAATACAACTAGATTTAAATTTTAAGAAGAAACAAACAATAATAGACCCGAGAAAAATTATTATTTTAGAGAGGTTAATAATTTATTGAGTATAAATTTATAGAGGTTCTACTGTATATTTTTTTTTCTCAAACTTCTGAGTTAGATTTAGGAAAATTTATTATCAAATCAATGAACTAGTATCTGGTCATTTTTATAAGAGATAGGAAATTCATACAACAACTCATACAATATATTTTCTCTCTATCTCTTTCGATTGCATCACCCGTTACATATCACATTTCTCTCTCTTCTTTCTTTCTCTCTATGTTGTACATGTACAACATGTACAATTAACTTTAATCTTTTTTATAAAAGTCCTACTTAGTAAAATTTATTTATATTACAATAGCAAGACCCACGCATAAAGGATTAATTATGAGTGTGTTTGGTAAGTCAATTAGCTGAAAACTGAAAATAGTCGCTGAAACTATTTTAGTTGTGTTTGATAAGGTAGCTTTTTTATAGGGGTGTTCACGGGTCGGTTTGGTTCGGATCAGATTGGATTTTTCAATTTTCCTGTAAGTGACCTGAACCAAACCAAACCGATCAAGAACGTGTTGGTTCGGTTCGGTTCAATCGGATCATAAATTTTATAATGTCAATACAGTCAAAATTATTTTTTGATTTTTTTTAAATAATAGAAAAATTCATTTAAGAAAAAGACAATCTATGATTAAACCTTGTGTTGATTTTTAATCTCTCCTCTACAATAAAAATTATGTTGATGTTAAATCTCTACTCTCTTCCAAATTTTTTAGTTTTTTTTTATTTAGGGGTGGTTCGATTCGGGTAACGAGTCTAATGTCTTTATTTTGTTACCCGAACCAATCATTAACGGGTTTGATTGATTCGTTTCAAGTCCAACCCGATTGAGCTAAAAAATCCAATTCAATCAAATTTGTTCGGCACAGTTCATCGAGTTCATCGGATTGAACCAAACCAATGAACACCCATACTTTTTTAAGTAGCTACTAGCTTTTCTTGAAAAGCTACTTGAGGTAGCTTTTTTAAAAAAAAAACTCCTATCTTCAGCCACTAGCTAAAAATTTATTACAAGTTTATCCCTCAGTCACCTTCCACTCATCATTATTTAATAATTAATGATATCATGTATGTCATTTTACCATTTTCAACTAGTTTTACCAAACACCTTCAATCAAGAGTGTGTTTGGTAAGCCATTTCATCTGGCTTTTCAACTTTCAGCTAGTTATACCAAATACACTGTATAGTTATCCCTTTTAAAAGTTACAATTTAGGTATAATCAATTGTAGCTAACTTGCCTTGCCAGAATCTTTTCTAAACAACCCTTGATAGAGCAACTTGATTACATGATTTTACCAGATCATTCTGCATATATAAGTTCATATCATCATCCACTAGAACCAACAAATGCTGGTAATTTAAGCAACTCAATGCTAAATTAGTTCAATGGTTTTGGACTCAGCTGTTTAATTTATTATTTCCATGAACCACTAAAATGAGCTGTCATTAAACCAAGAGCAAATGGGGAACTGTACAACGATTGCGTTTGCATTGTTTGCTCTTGCATTCTACTCATGTATACTACAAAAAGTTGATAGAAAGCTTTCTGAAATTCATTCATTTGCTTTCTGATTATGCATTACAAGAATTAGGAACTACAAACAGTTCCTACTTAGACTCTATCAAAATGCCATCAACTTTAGATACTCTAAAGGTTTATAGCCACCTCATTCAGAGACATAGCCTATGACTCATAAATCAATAGAAATACTCCATTGGTATAACTCTTTCTGTGGTACTCTCAAATCAATAGTCACCAATCCAGATTCTTCCTCATATCTGAATTTCACCTCTTCTGAATCAATTGTTACCAATTTAGGCCGAGTTGATGAATAAGCACCAAACTGGCCACACCCGCGGACTCTCATGGTAACATTTGTGCTTCCATTAGATCCACAACTTAACTCTTTGACAGCCCCTCCTGAATTGAACATCTTGATTAAACCAATAGGTGCAAATTTAACACCATCTGTTAATTCCTTCACAGGGACTACTGTAAAAACTTCATATTCTCTGGATTTCAAGGTAATTGGCATAGACACATCTTTTGGAAGGTAGATTACTTCTCCTGTAAATTGACACCACAGGAAAAAAAAAAAAAAAAACATTATACAAAAGAAAAATTGGGTTAAACTTTTGTAATAATTTAGAAGTGTGTCATGTCACATACCACCAACATGGGAAAATATAATGGCATCTCCTGTCCATTTATCATCTGCCATTCTGGATATATAGTCAACATCTTTAGCCCTAATGATGCCAGTGACTGTGCCTGGATTCTCATCATGAATAAGGTTCTTCTTTCCAACTTTGCACCACCCAGCTCCTTGGCAGTTAAATACCCCAACAACTCCAGAAAAATCATTCATGTTCCATATCTTCAGAAGACTGCAAAAGTAGCATCCAATGAGTTAAAGAAAAAACACATGAAGATAATGAAGAAGCATACACACTATTTTGTAGTAGAAAGTAAAGACCAGGCTATTATACCAATTGGTAAAGTATATTTAAGTAGCTAAATCATTCTGGATTCTTTACCTCTTTCCATCTCTAGCAGGATCAGAAAATAAGCAATCCTTTGTTGGTCTTCCTGGAAGTTTAGCCCTTAATATAGAACCATCAGGAAGTGCAAGCTTCTTCAAAAGATTAAAGTCATGGTGTCCAGGCTTGTCACTGCATAATAGAACAAAATCCAAAGGTAAGATATCATTTATCTAATTCAGTTATGTCAAAGCATGAAAAAAGAAAAAGTCATCATAATCACTCATTACCTGACATAAATAGGACAGCCTCCTACTGCTCTTGCAGCAGCATGATATTCAGCCATTGGATGTAGGCTCTATTATGCATAAAAATTTCAAAACTTAATTAGCTCTTGAAGAAGAAAGTACATTTTTTTAAAAAAAATAAATAAATAGGAAGGATCAGAGTTTCTGATAACTTACATGAAACATATCCCAATCTGGCTGCATAAATTCACCAAGGAAAATAGTATTGTAAGCAACTGATGCAATGTGAATAGTGTGAGATGCAGGGTCTCTTGGCCAGAAATCATCTGATGCCCTAATAACAGCTGATCTCTTTGAACTACACCAAGCAAATTTATGGAAGAAATTAAAAAACATTATTAACATTAACATATAAATAATGTTCATAAAAGCATTCCCAAAAGTTTTATAAGCAATCCTTACCTGTATAATCCATCTGTATTGTGACTCATGCAACAAATGATTCCATTATCAGGGAAGTTCCTAGAGATTGATGCTTCTAATGCCTGGTGGTATTTCCTTGCAAGTTTCACCCTCCCACCATGTCCTGCCCCAAGAGTTTCAAGGATATTCTGAACATCAACTTTGACACCATCAATACCAGCAGAAGCCAGATATGAGTGGAGTTCATCATAAAAGTTAAAAACTTTCTCAGGATTCACAAGGCCAAGCCCATTGATAGCAATGGTTGTTAAAGCTTCATCTGGTTGATTTGACTGGACTCCAGGGGATGAGACAGGGAAGGCCATTTTTGACTCATAGTGCTCCATGCCAGAAACACCAGGTTTAACACCACCCCAATATCCTGTTATTGCATGCCACACATATACATGCCTGTAAATTCAAAGGGGGGAAGTTTCCCAAAGACCATGAGTATGTGTGAACTGAATATCTTGAAAAGAAAAAGAAGAAATAAAAATGAAAAATGGCATACTTTATGTCATGCTCTTGTTTGATTTCATTGGTAATATGACGAAGTCCCATAGCTGGGTCCTCTACCCACTGACCTTCCTTGCCATCTTTCTGGAACTTGTGATTCTCTTTGATATTTGTTAAGCGATTTGCAAAGCTATTGAAAAAGAAAGCAAGAAAATGAATTATACTAATTCAACTATGGAACTATACAATATGATAATGAAACTTAGAAAAAAAAAGTACTCACTTGGCTGCATTATCAGCTTTCCATTCAGTACCATTAGGGTCCATGCTAACAGATTGCCATCCATCATCAATTATAACAAACTTAGCAGGAATTCCACCTTCCTCAAAACTGCAAAAAGAATCAAAAAGTAAGGATCTATGTGATGCATAAATGTTATAGTAACTTTGACCACTTTCTCTGGAAAGAAGTAACACCTCTTTAGTCCTTCCTTCACATTCTCTGAAGTGACATTAGTATAGAAAGCATCCCATGTACACCAACCAAACCAGTTCAATATATCTGGCATCTGAATACAATTGGGAAAAAAAAAAAAAGGAAAAATTAGAGGTGATGATTTTTAAGATGCAATACTCGGAGATAAGTCGTCCATGAAATTTCCATTTTAGAGAGGGAAAAGATATTAACCTTCTTTCTCTCACGATGAGAAAATGTCTTCAAGTGTTTCTCAACAGTCCTGAACATTATTGAAAATAAAATAAAATAAAATCAATTACTAGAGTTATTTATTTACACATCTATAAGAAACACTGCACACCCAATAGTATGATTAAGCTAAAAAGGCTAAAACAAACATATTAATAAGCTAATGGAACGTGTTCTGATTAAGGTTACTTCAGAAGATTCAAACTTGAAGATGGATCCTGGCAGTAATTAAAAGAGCTTGAATACCAATTTTTTTAGTAACTGAAGAGTAAAGTGAATATCACCAAACAGAAGTGTCCTATTATATACTAAGTGTATGTTTTGTTTAGCGATAAAACGGAACACAACTATTTTTAGCGTTTAAAACGTGAGTTTACTATGTTTCATTGCTAAACCATAATATAAGCTGAAAATTAGGCATAACATTTGCAACAAAAAGAAAAAAAGAAAAAGAAAATGCTAAGAGGGTTAAAAACTTACTTGACAGCATTTGTTATGACTTCATAAGGGTCTGATCCAGCTCCAATAAACACCAAATGAGTCCCATCAAATTCCTCCACAGCAGGACAACCTGGAATCAGACAATTATTTCATCACTCTGAGCAACAACAAAAATCACCACATATATAAAAACACATTAATGACTTGTTTTTTTGTTCTGGATAGCACATACCACTTTCCACACAGATCTCAATCTCGTTTTGATCATTCCCCTGAAGAACTGCTCTGAAATCTCCTTCCAAAAGAGGTAACAAAACTGCATAGGTAGCAGCAGAACCTTGGTCTTCTCCATTGTTGATCCCTCCATCAATATCAGAGCCATTGTGTGCTTCAATAAGCAAGAACTGCGTCTCAATTGGAACTTCTTGTCCACAAGTGCCCATTCTCTGTGTCATCCACCACATCTTGAACCTAAAAGCACACATAAACCGTAACCCCCTGAAATCAAAACACCAAAAAAATCAAAACTTTGATAAGAATTGGAGTAACCAAACCATAATAAACATCAAAAACCAAAACTTAAACCAGAACATGTCAACAACATTAAGATAATCAAGTACATGCAATTTTTTTATTATGACACAAGCTGGAACAAAAAAACAGTATTCATGATTCAACAACATTATGTTTATTCACAAAAATTTTGCTTATAGAATAAAAACAGAAAATTTGTAAAGAGAAAAAGAACATACTCAAGCTTGCCAATGGGGAAGAGTCTGCGGCTACCCTTCTGATGAGATGCAACCCCAAGGAATGCACCATTGAGCAAAGCACCCCCAGATGCAGGGGTAACAAGAACATTGTCATGAACATGACTCAGCACCTTCTTCCCCAACACCATCAAGTTACCATCTGCAACAGATATTCCTGCCCCCACAGTCATCTTTCTCTTTCTCCTTTGAAAACAACACTCAAAAAGGCTTCAACAGTGGGAATCACAGCACAGGGTCCCCCTTAGCAGTAACAGTGCTGATTTGTTCCGAATCTAAACGAGAAACAGAGGACGTGAGGTGCAACGAATCAGAGGAACGGTATTTATAGCAAACTCCACTCCTACAATAATGTTTTATTATCAATATAAAATTAAAATATCATATATTAATTAATTTTTTATTTAATTTATAAAAATTGTGGCACCTAAGAGATACTAACTTTTTAATTCAAAATGATAATAATGCCGCGTCAGCAGGGTGCCCAAAATGTTAGGAATTATTAGAGTGGAACTATGGGTTTATGAATTGTCCATATAGAAAAGATTGATGGTGGATTGTGTCCAAGTCCCTAAACAGAAAATATCATATACTACTATTGAAACTAATCATGCAATGCAACTATACATATTATTATTATTATTTTGGGTGGTGCCAACCTGACACATACATAATAGAGTTTATACTATACGTTGGATGTGGCCTTCGTCCATTTTCACTTTTGGAAGCTACAACGTTTTATATGGTTCAAAGGATGTGCGATAGAGAAAGGGGCGTCTCATCTCATGGGATGCCACAAAGTTACAATCACAACTTTCAATGACTATTCTTTTTCCCCTCATTTAAAATATTAAACCTTTAACTTTTTATGATGGGCATTGTATTAATTTATTAGAGTTTCATATTGCAAAAGCAAAATTGTGTTAGGTATTTTGTAATTAATTAATGACATGATTTTCTCTCTTATTTATCTGTTAGCAAGCATCTATAAGTATAACATAGATATTTGATTTTTTAAATTAAGATAATCAGTAATGTTATCTTTATTTTGAAATTCTTGTCATGAACAAAATAAAATCCAGTGTATGTATTTTTTTAAAAAAATATACATTATCATTTTTCAAAAGAAAAAACTATCTTTGTTGACACACGTGGAAGTATAGAGAATTGTGGCACAGGTTAATTGGTTATGGTAAAGGAAGAGATGAGATGAGAGTCGTTGGTTGGTTAGAGTGGAATGGATATGATAAAGGAGAGGAGGTGTAGATATTATGATGGAACGTGAAGCAGCGTATCACTATCTGTTGTAGAAATATCTGCCTCGTAGATCGTGAAAGGATCTTTCAAAGATGGGGTCCACGTGATGCGTTTGGCTTTGCCAAAGTGAGAGACAAATATCTAATAATTGAGTGAATGATCTAGTGAAGCGAAGCACACGTGACCTTATCGTGTCTCTGATATTTTGGGAGCAATTTGACTCAACGCTATATATGCTGTGCTGGGAGTATGGTGGATTCAGTTGCTTCTTGGTTCATGAATGAATGTTTGAATAATAAGGAGGCAGGTTCGAGGAGTGTATGTAATTAATTGTAACGTCAGAAAGAATAAACCAAAAGTACGTGGCATTGACGTGGTGGCTAATTAAAATTAATGCAACTCGATCATAACAGCTCAGATCCTACTTGGCATTTAATTTCACTAATTCAATGATAAGGTAATATAATATCGGTTTAGTCCAATACCATATACTAGCATGCAAATGCAATGCAATGCAATCCTATGTTTCATTTTCTAAGCTATTTTTTTTAAAAAAAAAAATACAATCACACCTAATTTAATTAAGACAGCTGAAATTAGATTAAAATATCCATATGAGAATATATGGCTTCCAACCAGAGACCTACTCTATTTGTGACTCATACACCTTTAATATTTGTTAACATATGTTCTCGGAAGAGTTAAATCGGTCGACTCCCTAATCGAATATGTATTCGCTCAAGGAATCTACCTCTCTTTCTGCTCTAAAATGGGAACTGAGGGTCGATTAGCTTTCTGTGTGTATTTAAACTTCTACCTTCTAAACCGCCATATCTCCACGTCTCCTGCCCACTACCCCTTATTCTTCATTCCTTATGTCCATCTGGTAACCGTCCGACTAGGGAGGTGTAGACCTCTTTCACTGGGCTTACGTAATCGACACTAGAGCCTGGGGGTCATTGCTTGTTGGGCTTCTCGGGTCGGCCCGTGTAACTGAGTGATACAAGTCGGCCCAAATGATCGGGGAGTACACAGCCCCACGAGCCTAAGCCTACTCGTAGAGTAGTGTGTAAGGCGTAAAGAATAAAGTAAGTTGACTAAGTAGATTAACTGGGGAGTACACAGCCCCACGAGCCTAAGCCTACTCATAGAGTAGTGTGTAAGGCGTAAAGAATAAAGTAAGTCGACTAAGTAGATTAACTGGGGAGTACACAGCCCCACGAGCCGAAGCCTACTCATAGAGTAGTGTGTAAGGCGTAAAGACTAAAGTTAGTCGACGTAAATTGCTCATCTTTTTCTACTTTCAAAAGCTTCGTGTCTAAATTTCATCTCATCATAAAGGCACACATCGTTTGACCCTCTGCTACACTCGAATCGATGCCACGCGCCTGTACTTGTCATTTAATATCCATCATTGCCTGAAATTTGAAAAGGTGTGATTTGAAGGGTTGCAGCGTTAGAGATACCACGCGTCAGTTGGCAACGCTTCTCCCCATTTGACGGTTATGATGAAAGGGTGTTTGGTTTCTAACGGTGGTGATGTATCGACGCATTGCTCTGCTTGGTTGGCAACGTTTCCCCCCGCTCAACGGTCGTGATGAAACGACGTTTGGTTTCTGAACGGTGGTGATGTATCGACGCACTGCTCTGCTCACAAAGTTATATATACTAACATTTCGTTCATTAAGACACAACTCCAAATTTCTTGCTCCCTACGTTGTAAAATTTTTCTTTCAAAACTTCCTTCTTCCCTTCCGCTTCACCTTTCCTTTCAATCCTCTTTGATTTCTCTGAGTTGCTTCCATTTTCAAGCTTTCCTTTCTTCATTCTTCGCGGTGTTGTCTACACTCATCTCGGTGTTGTCTACACTCATCTCTAAACCAGGTATTTCTTCTCCTTCTTTACCAATCTTTGTTTCCTGCTTGTATCCTGCTGGATTTTTCTGGGTTTGTTGTTCAAGATTGATCATACTAGGATTTCCCCTATTAGCTCATTTAGTGTTCTAACCATGTCTTTAAGCAATCTTAGTGATTCTCAGAATGTATCTAAGACCGAATCTTTACTGTCTGAGCGTAGTAATAGTGTAACTGAAACGGATCCTATTTTTTATAGTAGTGCCAGTGAAAATTCAATCAATTCTCGGCCTCCCCAGAACATTGTTGTTTCTGAAAGGCAAATTTCAACTAGAATACCCATAGTCGACTTGAGTGATGAAAATTCTCTTGATGTGAATGATGAGAACCAAAACGCTATTGACGAACCCGACCCAGATCAGGAACCTAACCCAGGTCAGAATACTCCTAAAATTTATCACCATTTCCTGAACGAAGTCGTCCGCTATTCGTCCAGGTACACCACTCTTTCTAGTGTTATCAGTTTCAGAAAAAATACCCTCGTTACCACAGTCGACTTAGACGACTCCATTGTGATTGAACCCTGTATAGATAATGAAAAAATATGTGATTCCTATGTTACGGGTAACTCTGCTCCTTTATACACCTATCTTTATGACACCTTATTTACTAAACTTAATCTCCGATTTCCATTTTCTGACTTTGAGAAAAAAAACTCCTTAATCTCCTTAATATTCCCCCTTCCCAGCTCCATCCAAATAGTTGGGCTTTTGTCCGGGCTTATCAAATAATGTGCCAGCATTATTCCTTAACCCCGAACTTGGAAAAGTTCTTTTTTTTTCCAAGTAAAATTACCCTCTTCCAATGAACTCGGTTGGGTATCCTTTAATAACATACCCAAAAAAGGGGTAATCACTGCATACACTTCTTCTTATAAATTATGGAAAAAAAATTCTTTAGGGTCCGGGGTGTTGGGGCTTAGGCCGATTTATTGTTTGATTCAAATGGGAACCCCCACTTTCCCCTGTTTTGGTCACTGGAACCCCACAAAGTTCCGAAAATTAGCTCAAACTTCCTTTCTGATGAAGACAAGCCTGCTGTTGAGTGGTTGAGGGAACAAGAGCCCATAGAATGCAGTGCCTTGTTGGAGAATGAAGATGACCCTGCTGGTCTTCAAACTTTGCTTGGTATATTGTCTTGTACTTAGGAAAAAATGACACCTAATTATATATGTTGATCACTTACTATTTGCGCTTTCATTTGCAGGAAACATGCCTCCTAAGACCATGGATGAAGTTGCTATGTTGAAAGCTCTCTAAGCATATGAGAAGAAAGCCAAAGTTAATGAGCAAAAAGTATCTGCCTCTGTTGAGTGTACTGGGGTTAAACAGGCTGATGCTGAGGCCGGAAGTTCCTCTTTACAGAGGAAAAAGCAAAAGATTAACGATGAAGGTCTACAGACGGCCCTGAATCCGAAGACTCTTCTTGCGAGCACTACCCAGACTCTTACCAACAAGCAAACTGACACCAACCCTGTGCTGACCAGTGTTGATAAATGGTGGTGTCTGTTTAACGATTTCGACGGTGCTCCTAACTCAGATGCTACTTCCATATTCGACCGTCGATTTCCTATAGAAAGCATTGTAGAGAAACACCTCAACCGGAAGGAAGATAGAGCAAGGGTGAACAAGGTGGGCCTTAGAAACGTTGGTAAGAAACTTCAGTATGAAGGTGCTCAGACCGCCTTTCTCGGCCTATGCATTGATCATAAGGTAGGCCACATGGAAAAAGAACTGAAATCTCTCTCTCTCTCAAGAACAAGGAGTTAACCGAGAAGTTGAAGTTGGCTGAAGCAGACATGAAAAAAGCGGAGAAGCTGAAAACTGACTTGGTGTCTTGTGAGAAAAAGAATAATGAGTTGATTGTTGAGAAAGCCACTTGGGATGAAAAATACTCCAAAATGGAAAAAGCTTATCAGGATGCTGAAACTGGAAAAAAGGCCTTGGAGGAGGCGAACAAGAGCTTGGAAAGGACCGTTACTACTCTGACTGCAGAAAACAATGAATTGGTTGCGTGGAAGGACTTAATCATTACTGATCTTGAAGATGCTAAGGCCCAAGTAGCTATGCAACACGCAGCAGGGTTCGAGAAAGTTGTTTCCCAACTTCAAATTCCTATACCCTGATCTGAAGGTTGATGAAATCGGAGCCTTCAAGCATGTGGTTGATGGGAAGTTGGTCGATATTGTTGTAGATGAAGATGAAGAATGAAATATTTTTAACCCCCGCGGTTTCATGATCTTGCATTTCTAGTTCTCTTTTTATCCTTGTCCTGATACAATCCTTATTTTAAGTTTGGTGTTTTATATATTAAATATATCATTAATGTTATCTTCTTCCCTTAATAACTTAGACAAATTTTCACATTCGTATAAACTCTCAGGTCGACCATGTAGAGTTATCAATAATGCAGAGTTATCGATGCTCTTCAATGAGTTGATAACTTAGCAAATTCTGCAAATCAATACCTTTAAATAAATCGACGATGTAGAGTTATCAATGCTCTTCAATGAATTGATAACTTAGAAAATTTTTCAAATCAATATCTTAAAGTAAGTCGACGATGTAGAGTTATCAATACTCTTTTAATGAGGCGATGATGCAGAGTTATCAATGTTCTTTATTGAGTTGATAACTTAGATGAGATCTTCAAGTCGATGCCTTTTATTAGGTCGATGATGCAAAGTTGAGGAAATAACACATCACAACAAGATATATTTTAGATCAGGCAGGCCTCGTTAAAAACTCTTCCAGTGTGAAAGAGAAAAGAGTACCCTCCTCGACCACTCCATTGATAGTAAAGGTGTCGTGTCATACAATGAAGATTTTAAGCTGTGAACCTATCACATACAAATCTACCCGAGTACAATAAAGATCTAAAACTACAATCCTAACACAATCAAATCTACCAAATAAAAAGGACAACATCTCAAACAAAGACTAATCATACTTACTTATTGCCACCTCAAGGCTTCTGCTCCCTACAACTGAAGTAGAAACGTAAATTTTTTGAGTTCCATGTTCGAGGAATCTCTGTGCCTTCCAAAGTCTCTAGTTTATATGCTTTTTTTCCCTTTACTTGCTTGATTCTGTAAGGACCTTCCCAATTTGGTGCTAACTTTCCTACTACTATATCTTTCGTAGCTCTTCTCATTACCAAATCCATCACTTGAGAGCTTCTCGGAACCACTCTGGAGTTGTATTTTCTTGCAGCTCTTTCTTTACTGGCTACTTCCTTGATGTGGGTCGCTTCGCGAACTTCTTCTACCTGATCCAAGTCGACACGGCGTCCAAGGTCATTGTCTCCTTCTGAAAAACTTAAAGTTCTCCACGTAGGTGCTGATATCTCTACAGGGATCATAACATCTGCTCCATATACTAGTCTGTAAGGCGATTCCTGTGTTGTGGAATGGGGAGTGGTATTGTATGACCAAACCACCTGAGGTAAGTGCTCTACCCATCTTCCCTTGGCTTCACCTAATCTCTTTTTCAACCCATTGAGTATCACT
This sequence comes from Sesbania bispinosa, assembly GCA_026901365.1. Taxonomy (NCBI): domain Eukaryota; kingdom Viridiplantae; phylum Streptophyta; class Magnoliopsida; order Fabales; family Fabaceae; genus Sesbania; species Sesbania bispinosa. The sequence continues at coordinate 928,160 of QLOH01000199.1, read as the reverse complement.
TTATTAGCTGCCTCAGCCTGACCATTTGTTTGTGGATGTTCTACTGAGGCGAAGATCAACTTTATACCCAAGTCTTGACAGAACTTTTGAACAACTCTCCCCACAAATTGTGTTCCATTATCGGAGATGATTCTATTGGGTACACCAAATCTACACACCAACTTCTACCAGTAAAATTTCTTTACCTTCTCAGCTACGATTGCTGCTAAGGGCTCTACTTCAATCCATTTGATAAAATAATCGATGGCCACCAACAAAAATTTTACCTGACTGGGAGCTTGTGGAAATGGTCCTAGTATGTCAGCTCCCCATATAGCAAAATGCCAAGGTGAATATATAGAACTAAGATCAATTGCAGGCGCCTTGTGCAAATCGGCGTATCTTTGACATTTATCACATTTCCTGGCAAATTCCATGCATTGTCTACGCAACTTTGGCCAATAACACCCAGCTCGGATCACCTTCAAGGCTAAGGCTCCTCCTCCAATATGGCTGCCACATGTTCCTGCATGAACTTCTGAGATAACCTTCTGTCCCTCCTCTTCCGTTAAACATCTTAAAAGCGGACCAGAGATTCCTCTTTTAAAAAGTAGATCCCCTATCAACACATACCTTGGTGCTTCTCTCTGAATCTTCCTAGTTGCATTCTTGTCTTCTGGGAGCTCGTCCTGGACTAGGTACTTACGAATTGGGCTCATCCATGAAGTGTCTGCCATTGAAATGCATAATACTTCCTTCATCTTCCCAGTAGTTGGAGAGGCTAACGTTTCTTGTATGACATATGATTATTACCAGGCCTCTTGGTACTAGCCAGTTTAGATAATAAATCGGCCCTGCAATTCTGATCCCTGGGCAAAAATTCTAAACTAACTTTGTTAAAATGTTTGAATAAACCTTTTACTAAAGACAAGTACCTGGCAAGATGCACATCTTTGGTTTGATACTCTCCATTGACCTGCCCTACCACCAGCTGAGAATCACTCTTAATTTACAAATTTGAAATCGACATTTCCTTTGCCAAGTTGAGGCCGGCCACTAGAGATTCATATTCTGCTTGGTTGTTACTAGCACGAAACTCAAAACGTAAAGATTGTTCGATCAACACTCCTCTTGGCCCTTCCAAGATAATTCCAGCCCCGCTGCCCTTCAAATTGGACGCCTCATCTACAGATAGTATCCATATGAAACCATCATCTTTATTCGAATCTACATTTTCTGGAGCAGTCAATTCAGCTACAAATTCTGTCAACACCTGAGCTCGGATATGGCCCCTTGGCTGAAAAGATATGTCAAACTCCGATAGTTCGACCGACCACTTCATCATCCTCCCTGCTAAGTCAAGCTTATGCAAAACTTGCTTGATTGGCTGATATGTCTTCACAATTATTGAAAAACTCTGAAAATATTGACCCAATCATCTAGCTGTGGTAACGACTGCCAAGGCCAACTTCTCAATTTTTTGGTATCTTTTTTCAGGTCCTTGCAGCACTTTACTGACGAAGTAAACTGGATGTTGCTTGCTTCCCCTTTCTTGCACCAAGACAGAGCTTAAAACCTCATTAGTTACAGAAAGATAGATTAGTAATGGCAAACCTGTTGTAGGTCAGATTAGGATGGGCGGGCTTGACAAGAACTGCTTCAGTTGTTGAAAAGCTTCCTAACATTCTGTAGACCATGTAAACTTTTCATTCTTTCTCAGGCATTTGAAGAACGGTAGAGCTCTATCTCCCGACTTTGATAAAAATCGGGACAAAGCTGCCATCCTCCCAATGAGCTGTTGTACCTCATTGACTGATGTTGGACTCCTCATGTCCATGATCGCCTTACACTTGTCCGGGTTGGCCTCAATACCCCTCTCCGTCAGCATAAAACCCAGGAATTTACCAGATGAAACACCAAAAGCACACTTCTGAGGGTTCAACCTTACCTGATGCCTCCTTATCTCTTCGAAGACTTCTCCCAGGCCGTCTAAATGAGTCAACTCGTCTGGCGACTTCACAATCATATCATCAATGTAGACTTCCATATTTCTACCTATTTGTTTTGTGAAGATTTTGTCCATCAAATGCTGATAAGTAGACCCTGCATTCTTAAGTCCAAACTGCATCACCTTGTAACAATAATTTGAATGCTCGGTCATAAATTTTTCTTCATCCAGGGGGTGCATTCTGATTTGATTGTACCTCGAATAAGCATCCATCAAGCTTAACATTTTGTGTCCCGATGTCCCATCTACTAATCTATCAATATTCGGCAGAGGGTAGGGATCTTTAGAGCATACCTTATTCAGGTCAGTATAGTCAGTACACATGCGCCACTTTTTATTAGCCTTCTTAACCAACACCACATTCTCCAACCAGGTTAGGTATACTACTTCTCTAATGAAATCCGCTGCCAGTAGCTTTTCAGTTTCTATTGCTACCACATTCCTTCTTTCCTCTCCCAATTTCCGCTTTCTTTGTGCCACAGGCTTTGTTTTTGGGTCAATCGACAGTCGATGGCATAAGAAATCTGGATCGATGCCCGACATGTCGGTCGCTGTCCACGCGAGAAGGTCCTGATTCTCTTTCAGGAAATTGACCAGCCTTATTAATAAATCACCGGATAATTTTGAGCTCAATCTTATCCTTTTATCCTTTAAATCTCTGATCTGTATGTCAATCAATTCTTCAGTAGGTTGTGGATGCCTGTCATAGAAATCCTCCCTGGGATCAAGCTCGGCAAAACACACCTTGTGATTCACAGGTGCCTCCACATCCTTATCCGCCCAACTTCCCCTTCTGACTTTCAATCTATCCCTGTAACATCTGACTGCCGTTTCTTGGTCTGCCTTCACGATCCCTATTCTGTTTTTATCCAAGGGACACTTCATGGTCAAATGTACAGTAGAGACCACCGCTCCTAAAGCATTCAACGCAGCCCTACCAATTATGACATTATAGGGAGAAGGTGCATTTATGACAAGGTACTTTACACGAACAGTCTTCTTATGCTTTCCTTCACCAAAAGTAGTCATCACGTCAACATACCCTCGCACCTCCACTGAATCACCTGCAAAACCAATCAAAGAACCAGAAAAAGGTAATAGCCATTCCTGAGGGATTTGTAGCCTTTGGAACGTGCTCCAATACAAAATATCTGCAGAGCTTCCCTGATCAACCAGCACCCTCTGTACTTTGTATTTAGCCATGACTATGTCGATCACCATGGGGTCATCCTCATGGGGTTTTATTCCCTTCATGTCCTCATAAAAAAAGAGATTACTGAGGATTTGTTTTGTTTCTTGTCTGAGGTCCCTGCACTCACCGACATTACTGATCTGACATATTTCCTCCAAGCTGAGCTTGTTTCTCCCCCTCCACAGAAGCCTCCTGCTATCATCGTCACTACACCCCTTATCTCCTCAGGTTTTTCCTTCTCGTCTAGTCGGTTATCCTCCCTTCTGCGCTTGTTATAATTTCCACGTCCCGAACTGCCACCTTCATCACGAGTTCCTCTGCTGGAGCGTCTTCCCTCCACGTAACGTCCAAGAAAACCATCTTTTATCAGCTTCTCTATCTTACTCATCAGAGTCCAGCAATTTTCAGTGTCATGTCCTTTAGCCCTGTGGTAATCGCACCATTTGTCAAGATCGGGACTTTTAACCCCTTCTGCTGGTGGGGGTAATCTGAGAAGGTCGGATTGGTATACATCCTTTAAAATACGTGTTCGCGACGTATTTAAAGGAGTGAGGTCTACTTCTCTGACTCTGTCTGTCGACCAAGACCCTTGATACCTCTGCTTGTACCTTCCCTCATTCCATGCAGTACCCTTTTGTCGATCTTCATTCACATTAAATCCTCGCCCTTGGCGACCGGTGAAGTGCATCGAGTTGAAAGTATCCTTTTTACGTCCTGGCCTGTCCTCCCACCATTTGTTTTCGCGCTTATCCGCGTTACTTTCTTCTCCCTTTATGTAACAAGTAGCCCGGTTCCTTATCTCCTCCATGGAAGTTGCCGGCCTCTGTGCTAGTGATTCATTAAAGGGACCCGGTAGTAAACCTTCCTCAAAAGCAGACACTAAAAGCTCGGGATTAGGATTAACCACTAGAAGTGATGCTTCATTAAATCGGCCCAAAAACTCCCTCAATGGCTCGCCTGCCTTATGTCGAACACTGAAAAGCTTTCCTGAAGTCATCTTCCGTGATCTCCGAGCAGAGAATTGTGCCAGAATTTTTTTCAAAAAATCTTGAATGTTGTTTATTGACAATGGGGGAAGGTTTGAATACCAAATCAACGCCGAACTCGCCAAAGTTCCTGAGAAGAGTTTACATTGCAGGATCGCTCACTCCTTTTTTCAACATCTGCGTTTTGAATGCTATAACATGAACCTGCGGGTCTGTGGTGCCATCATAATCCTTCAGAATAGGTTCCCGAAAGTCTGCAGGGAACTACGTCTCGACAATCTCCATAGAGAATGGATGAAACTCGCTTAAGCTCACTTCAATATCCTCCTCCTCCTCTACTCGACCTCTGGTGAAAGTATTCATCCTGGTTTGGAGTAACTGATTCTGCTACTGTAAAGTCTGATTCTGCTACTGAAGTTGATCCACCCTTTCCAAAATCTGACGCAACATTGGGTTATTGCTCTCCTCCTCCCCCTGTAGAGTTGCTTCTTCTTCTGTCTCGTTCTGCCTTCCATTAGCTCGCCGAGTAACCATGCTTACTAAAAAAGAAAGTGGTCGGCGGGAAGAGTTTTACCGTCACCCCACGATGGGCGCCAAATGTTCTCGGATTTGTTAAATCGGTCGACTCCCTAATCGAATATGTATTCGCTCAAGGAATCTACCTCTCTTTCTGCTCTAAAATGGGAACTGAGGGTCGATTACTCTTCTGTGTGTATTTAAACTTCTACCTTCTAAACCGCCATATCTCCACGTCTCCTGCCCACTACCCCCTATTCTTCATTCCTTATGTCCATCTGGTAATCGTCCAACTAGGGAGGTGTAAACCTCTTTCACTAGGCTTACGTAATCGACACTAGAGCCTGAGGGGTCATTACTTGTTGGGCTTCTCGGGTCGGCCCGTGTAACTAAGTGATACAAGTCGGCCCAGATGATCGGAGAGTATACAGCCCCACGAGCCTTAACCTACTTGTAGAGTAGTGTGTAAGGCGTAAAAAATAAAGTAAGTCGACTAAGTAGATTAACTGGGGAAGTACATTATATAATCATTGAGCATATATAATGGCGTTTTAAGTCAAGGTCAAGCAAACAATAATTGGAATGAGGAAGCGAAATTGCAATTGCAATTGCATGCCATTCGGCACACGCGTAACAAAGATGGAAAAGCTAGCTGCTGCCAATTAAGGATATTTACGTGATTACCATGCAATTATAAGGTTAATTTCAAATTGATTACGCCATCTTGTATTTCATTAAAATCTAATACTAAGATTATAAGGTATATATGAGTGCATCATACGTGTAGCTAGATACGTATAGTTTACCAAATGGTAGAGAGTAATATATAGGTGAGGGCATATATGCTAATTAGTGTAGCTTTTTTGAAAAATATGATTTTATTCATTCCAATTTATTATAAAATACTTAATGAAAGCTTTAGCTACAGTTTAGAGAAATAAATTCTTTTTATCAGCTGTCTCAAAACAAAATATTTCTCAAAATTAAAATAAGCGATACGAAACATTAAAAAAAATTGAGCATGCATGGATGTGTACTTAATTAAATTAGGCCATATGGAACTATACTCTATAATACTATATACCAAATACATACATACAAATAATATGCGTTGGACACATTATAGTTTCAATTTTTAGTAACATCCAATTTTTGCTGAGATTTTCTAAAGAGATTTCCGATCGTACCTGTTACCTAATAAAGTACAATTGGAAAATAAGGCTAATTAATATATCAATTTGAGTGAATGAGGAGTTACTTGGATTGGCTCCGCCTAATCTATGTTGGGAGTATTACTCTCGTTAAACCGGACTTACCCTTAATTGCTTTCTTATTGTTAATCATTAATGATCATTGATCATACATTATAAGCATTTTAAGTCAAAGAAGCAACAATTGGATTTTGGAACCGCAATTGCTGATTTGGTTGACACGTACACAGTGAAATAAGATCATATAAAACAGGGAGAGATGACAATCAATTAGTAATGTAAATAATAAATAAATAAATTTTATATTGATTAAAGGTTTACGCGTGTTAAGAGTCAAGCAATCTTGATTAATTACATATTATTTTATAATAAACTGATTAATTTTATGCAAAGTTAAAAATATTATTGTGAAATTTAAGCCCCTAACAGCTCATCTCATTGTGATGTTATTTTGTAATATATAACATCACTTAATTCATATCTCAATTATTATTAATATAATGATAAGAAGAACAAAAACAAATAATAACAAAATATAGTTTTCATTTTTATTTTAACTAATACTAATTAAAGATATGTATTACTAAAACTTTGTGTTTCTCATTTCCATATTATTAATACTAATTACTTATTACATATTGTCATAGCATGTCAGTTTGAAAATTATAGTTAAAATAATAGGTTAAATATGTTTTAAGTCCCTAAAATATAATAAATATTTAATTTTAGTCCCTGTAATTTGAAATCAGTAGTTTTGGTCCCTCAAAAGTGAAAATACTCATTTTTAGTCATGATCGATAGAAATCTATAGCTAATTTGTAGCAAAATCTATAGCAAAACTGTGCTATAAGGACTAAAATGATGTATTTTTAATTTTTAAAGAATCAAAACCACCAAATTCAAATTAGAAAGACTAAAACTAAATATTGACTATATTTCAAAAACTAAAAATAAACTTGTGCTAAAGTGAAGTGAAACAACAACAACGATAGTAACTTAAATTTATATTCAAAGAATAAGATTCAAAGAAATGGATTGTGATCACTTATACAAAATCATATCAATTATATATCACAAAAGTTAATTTGCATCACACCTTTTACTTTGTTATTCAAATTATTTATAATTATAGTGGATGAGTGATTAAATTAACTTCATATAAAAATATACAAGATAATTGTACTTATGTTGGGATTCTTGTTTTAAAATTAAAATTAAAACTGAAATTTTTATTTATTTAGGTAAATCAACTATATATATACAATTACTGTTTGAATTAATTAATCTTAAAAGTTTGATAATTTTTAAAATCTGTGATATTTATTCACATATATCAAAATAAAAAAGTATAATTAATTTTTGAAAATTTTTAAAACTGAAAATTGAGAGTAATTAATGGCGCTTAGTTCATAAAGATATATAAGATAATTTTATCACTTAAATTAAATCAAATAAAATTATTTATATTCTAGTTAAAGTAAAATTTTCTAAAAAATTAAATACATAAAAAGTAATTATATCAAATGAATGTGAATTTGGAGATAAAGAAATTCATGTACAAATAACATGTAACATAAATTCACTTACATTTACACACATATATATACTCTATTTTATATAATAGTATGTAAATATAAATTATTTACATGATTATTATATAGATTTGAGCTTTGAAATGGCTGTACTCTCAATTGGTTTTTGCCACTGAATAATTTAAGTTAAGATTTTAAAAGTAAGCTCCCTCGAAATTAAATAAAGAAATACACGATCGAGTTTTTTTAATATATATACTTTTATTAGATTTGACTCCTTTATGAATAATTATTTTTTTATCTTTTTAAATAAATATTCATTTTCATAGAAAAAGAACATATATATATATATATATCATACGGTTTATCTGAATGGTATATATATATATATATAATACACCGCTAATAACTATAAATTGAATGTGTTTTTAGTAATCCAACCGTTGAATTATGTTTATTTATCATCATAATTATATGTGTCAAATTTCATAAAATTTTGACACTAATAATTTAATAATTAAATGATTGAATTTTTCATATATTTCTAATTTATATATAACGTTAATACATGATAAAAAAAAAATACCCAAATCAATTTCACTAGCTGTAAGTAGATCGAATTTGGGGTGGTGATATGTAGAAAACGACCAGCAGCAAATGTAGCATAATATGATATCATATCATATATGCCTTTGTCAAGTGTCAAGTGTTGACAAAGTAGCTGACATTAAGCATGTCCCTTTCGGCCATAATCGGGGAAAAAAAAAACGAATAACGACAATTCCTATACCAAAGAGAAAAACCCGTTTCCCTGACTTTTCTTTACACCAATTAAAATTTGAGGGAAAGTATGCAATGTATAGTTTTATTTTCACTATGCCATCTTCCTTAATGTGATATGCATAGTTTAATTTAGCTAATGTGAAAGCAATTCTGCTCACGTTGAGTAAGTGTGTGTGTTTATTTTTCAAATCAATTTGATAAAATTAATTTTTAAATGTTGTTCTGGTATGGAACTCGAACCTGAGCCCGGAATGTCGAATTACTCGGATCTGGATTTGGGTTGCAAGCGTGCAAATCCAGGTTATTCGCAGATGGGGTTGTACCTGCAAAGGCACTCCGACGCCCAAGTGAAATAGATATGGATAACAGTCAAAGTGATTGACTGAGTAAAGATTGCGTACTTTATGAGCTGTTAATATCCTCTATTTATAGAGGATGTGACTTGTATAAATGTAGTAAGTTGACATGTATAATAATTGAGTAAGTTAGCAAGTATATGTGTAATTATGGATATTTGACAATCATAATCATATCAGTTTTGGGCCATTACGGCCAATGAGCCTTAGGTTTAGACCGTAACAAATGTATAATGTAAGAAAATGATATTTATATTGAGTTTTAATAATATAAATATTATTTTTATCCAAGGGATGTTGTGTTTCTAAGATATAGGCCTTGTCCTTTGTTTGTGTTTGTTTTTACTATATTGATACATTTGCTTTTAAATATATCTTTTTCAGATTTTTTTTTTCTGAATATCTTATTTGCATTATTAGTACGTAAGATACTAAGTTTCTGAACAAATTAGTAATTTTTCACTTTTATGTCTTATAGTGTGAACTTTTTCAATTAAAAATTTTATATTAATTCCCTTTTTTTCATAAATTCCTATCCTTTTAACGATTTCTGGTTGGGCTCTTGCTCATTTTCTTATCCCGGACATGAGATGTTTTGTTCGGGTCCATTGGCATTGGCGGGCCTAATGGTTTGAAAGATAATACAGTTTGAGGATTGGTTACACCGAAAACATAAAAGATTGAGGATTGGTTAGGGGAATTGCTTTTCCCACCCCCTTTTTCTACTCTCACCCCTTATGTTTTTTGAAACAATGACCTAACTACCTCTTCCCATTTCTCTTCTATATTCTTGTGTCCTGAAGCCAAATAAAAAAAAAAGGTTGGCTTTTGGACTCTTGTGTCCGCATGCCAATTTTTTTGTCATTATCACTGTTGCATATGTTCGTGATCATCATTAGTATTCTCTCTCACATTTTTATGTTCTAAATAATTTTTTATATGATGTTTAGAATAAGTTTAGATTTTGTTTATTTTTTGTTATTTTGAAATATGAACAATTTACATTTTTGGTATACATGTTTGGTACATAAAATAAGAGCTCAATCAACAAATAAAAGTAACTAACATTAATAGAAAATTAACTCATTTTTAATAGAATGACCATTTAGTTAACTATAATAAACCCTAAGCATTGCTCGCACCCAACGACATTAGAATTTACGTCTCTACCACGTGAAGTCGTTGTGGCCTCCATCTCAGAGCTATCTTTGGCTATCTTTCGCCTATATATACATGGAATAAAGAAACCATGGCTCTTTCCTTTCTCTGATGTGTGAAGCTATCGTGGCTCCATTCCCCACGCTTTTAACCTAAATTGCAAATCTTCCAACAATCTCCATTGTTGTTCCCTAACTTTACAGGGAAGAACTCATCAAAGAAGCTACTCGGTAATCGTGGTCCCCCAACAATTAATAAGGGTTCGATTTCGTTTGCGGAGAAGAGGGCTAGATCATGTCCGTAATTATTTTTCTTCCCCTTTATACTCTATATCTCATACTAGAAATGTGTGTGGGAAGGAATTGGTGTTGTTCACCTTGAAGGCTCATGGTAACTTAAGGAGACTTTTTTGGAGAAGGGGATCAGACGTGATTTCAAGTCGAAGGCGAAGGCATACATTTCCAGTGACAACGCTGCACAATGACGCCCATGGTCACAATGGAGGTGCTCCTGCTAATAGTAAAAATGGTTAAAGAGACAAGTAAAAGTTAAAAAGAAAACAATAAAAGGCTAAAAGTGTTTTCAGTATCTTACATAAATTAATGTTAAAAAAATGCGACACATCAGGTAAGTAATCCATTGTGGCATAGGTGATGTGTAAATCTGTTAGCCTTATCAACATTTAACAGAGTCGAGTTAACGTAAGGGGCCAATTTATTTTAAAATATTAGGGACTGAAACCACTTATTTAAAATATAGGGATTAAAATAAATTGCTTGATATATTTTAGGAACTAAAAACATATTTAATTAATCTCTTTTATAATTATATATAAAAATTTGTTTTTGTCAAATGCTTTACACTCAACTTTTTTTATTTAAAATTTACACTCAATTTACCTAGACAAAATGTTTTGTATTTTACTAATGTAATACAAAATAAAACTTTGAATCCTTATATTAGAACTTGGTTTTAAAAAAATACCGCTTCATGGACTGGTCAGTGGTTATTAGGTTTTAGTAGAGTTGTCAATTTGGGTTGAGCTCGGTAAGCCAACCTGGCTCACCGGTAGGGATGGCAATTGAGCCCAAGCCCTATGGGTACCCGCAAAAATTACCCGCAATGGGCAGGGTAAAAACCCGCAAATCGGGTATGAGCGCGGGTACGGGCAAAAGCCCACATTTTTTCATGGGGATGGGCGCGGGTACGGGCACTTTGATGCCCAGCCCGCCCCATACCCGCACTCATATATATAATTATTTAATAAAAAATACTATATATAATTATATATAGGGATATATTAATTTTATTAAAATATCTAATATATTTATACATTTTTTTTAAAATTGATAAATATAATTTATTACAAATTAAAAATATATTTTTATAACTATCTATTTGTGTTTTTTACTTTATAATATATGACAAATTAGTGTTAATAATCTGTTTTTATAGATCTTGAAGAATTCTAACACATGATATTCAAGTTTATAAAATAGTGTTACGTGAAAGTATATTGTAATATTTAATAAAACTTTTGAACTTTAAATCATTTGTTGTGTTTTAGAGCATTAACCTATTGTGTTTCAATGTAATTAAATTGTTGTATCATTGAGATTTAAAAATTATGTTTGGACGATCTTCGAGTAACTTTTTCAATTGAGATATAGTTTTCTTAAATTAATATTTTTTAGTAAGTTGTTAATTATTTACTTAATAAAAGTACGGGTAACGGACACGAGTACGAGCATATAGGTGCCCAGCGGGTATGAGGACGAGCACTAAAATTACTGCCCACACGGGTACGAGAGCAGGTACGAGTTTTTTTTAAAACGCGGGTACGGGGACGGGCACTGTGGTACCCTGCCCAGATGGTACCCATTGCCATCCCTACTAACCGGTGGGTTGGATTGGTAAAATATAGGCTCACATTTCGCAGATTAAAGTGGGTCAACCCACTAAACTCGCGGGCCAAAATGGGTTCCGACGGGTTAAGGTGGGTTGTCTCACTTTTCATTTTTATTTTATTTTTAATTTTTCAAAGTTATTTTTATAATTTTTTTATATTTTTTTTCTAACTTTTGACCTTTTTTATTATTTTTTAATTATTTTAATAATTTTTTAATTTAGGTGAGTCAACCCACTTAACCCACTTAACCCACCAACTCGCAGTGAGTCAAGTCGGATTGGTATTTTTTCAACTAAAAAATGAACCAACCCGACTTAGTTCACTTTTAACCTAAAGTGTGGTTTGTTGTAGTTAATAAATAATTCAGATTGAAGTTAGTTTGAGTTAGTTAGTATAAGTCCATATGATTGTTTCTTATGGACTATAAATACATCTGTATGAATGATTTTTTGGAATAACAAAGACTTTTCTATTCCTTCTTCCTCTAAGTTTCTGAAGCTGAGTTACATTTGAGTGAATTAGAGATAATTTCTCTAACAAATTGGTATCAAGAGCTTGAAGATCTTGGGGTCAAGAATATAGTTTGAAGTTTCATAACGAACACCATGACAGGTCTCAATGATCACATCCCTGGAAATTTGCCAGTTCTTGATGGCAAGAATTGGGACAAATGGAGTGTGCAGATGAATGCGTTGTTTGGTTTCTAGGACGTTCTTGGAATTGTCAAGAATGGTTATGCACCACTTGTTGAACCCGCAACTGAAGTCCAAAGACAAACTTTCAAGGAGAATCGAAAGAAAGATTGTAAGGCTTTATTTTTCATCCACCAATGTGTTGATGGTTCTCACTTTGAGAATATTGCTTCCACTGAAACCTCAAAAGCTGCATGGGATGCCCTGGCTAAAGCTTGTTCTGGTGATCACAAGTTAAAGAAAGTGAAGTTGTAGACTTTGACACGAAAATTTGAGCTGCTCCAAATAGAAAACAATGAGAAGATCGTGAATCAAATGAAAGCGTGTGGTGCTACTGTTTCAAATCAGTTAATGGTGGAGAAAGTGATGCGGAATTTGAGTGCAAAGTTTGATTACATAGTTGTAGTTATTGAAGAATCCAAAGACCTCTCAATAATGAAGGTGGAGGAGTTGCAAGGAACTCTTGAAGCACATGAACAACGTTTGGCTGAGAGAGATCAACAACGAGAATCTGAACGTGCTTTGCAAGCCAAGGTGGGTTTAAAGAAGGGTGGTGGCAAGAAACGGTGGAAAGGCAAAGAAAAGGTGTTGTATCACAAGGGTGGTGGCAGAGGAAATACCTCTAATAATGATCATTCTGATAGTGATGAAGCTGAAACTTCGAAGAAGGGTGGTGGAAAGAAAATGTGGAAAGGACAAGGGAAGAAAAAATTTGATAAGTCCAAAATTGAGTGTTATAATTGTGGCAAACGTGGGCACTTTGCTGATGAGTGTTGGTCTGGCAAAGTCAAGACGAGAAATGATGAGGCACATGTAGCAGAAGAAAAGGAGAGTTCAGATTCTGAGAATATCATGCTTATGGCCACTACGGGATCAGAACTTGAGGATGACACTTGGTATATTGACACAGGGTGTTCCAATCATATGACTGGACATAAGGAGTGGCTCATTGATCTCGATTCAAGCATCAGGAGTAAGGTTAGATTTGCTGATAATAGTTTTGTTATGGATGAAGGACTTGGAAAAGTGTTAATCAAAGGGAAGAAAGGTAACACTGCAGTAATTCATGATGTCTTGTATATACCCTCTATGAAGAATAATCTGTTAAGTGTCGGACAGTTAGTTGAAAAGGGGTTCTCATTCAAAGTTAATGATGCTGGATTGAATTTATATGATCTACAACATAGACTTGTTTTGAAGGCTCCACTTGCTAAGAATAGGACTTTTAAGACAAGCCTATCAACTGCTTCTGTTTCTAATTCTCTTACAGCTTCAGTGGATGATGTGAGGTGGTTGTGGCACCAGAGATATGGTCATTTGAACTTTAAAAGCCTAAAGTTGCCCAGTTCAAAGAAATGGTGATTGGTTTGCCTAACATTCAGATACCTACAACTCTGTGTGAAGAATGTGTGATAAGTAAACAACCAAGGAAGCCTTTCAAATCCGCTGCATTCCATAAAACAGGTTGTCCATTGGAGGTCATCTACTCAGATATTTGTGGGCCAATTGAGGTATCAACTATAGGTGGTTGCAAGTACTTCATCTCGTTTATTGATGAGTTTACAAGGAAAATTTGGGTGCTTGTCATTGAAAGGAAGAGTGTTGCTTTCATAGTGTTTCAAAAGTGGAAGAAGCAAGTAGAGAAGGAAAGTGATAAGTGTATCACGTTCCTAAGAACCGATAGAGGTGGTGAGTTTACATCTGCTGAGTTTGAAGATTTTTGCAGTGAAAATGGTATCAAACATGAGGTTACACCTCCATATACTCCTCAACATAATGGACTTGCTGAAAGAAGGAATAGGTCACTGCTTAACATGGTCAGAAGCATGCTGAAAAGGAAGTCGGTTCCATCTGAATTTTGGGGTGAAGCTATAGTGACTGCAGCTTATATTTTAAACAGATGTCCTACCAAGAAGCTTAGTGGCATGACACCTGAAGAGAAGTGGTCTGGGAAGAAGCCTAGTGTTGATCATTTCAGGATATTTGGTTCACTTTGTTATGTGCATGTGCCAGATCAAAGGAGAAAGAAACTAGATGACAAAGCTCAACCAATGCTATTGGTTGGTTATCACTCAACTGGTGGATACAAGTTGTACAATCCTGATACTAAAAAAGTAGTAGTGAGCAGAGATGTGACTTGTATTGAGAATGAAAGCTGGAAGTGGAAAGGTGCTGAAGAAAGTGTTAGAATTACAAATGATTTGCCTCTGATTGATGAACTTGAGGATGAATTGTTTAATGAAATTGAAGCTGTAGGAACAACTCATGCAGTGCCTAGTAGAAGGTCTCAGAGAACTAGAACTGAAAATGTCAGACTTGGTGATTATGTGAGGTTCTCTGATAGTGTAGTAAATGAGGAAGGAGATTTGGTTCACCTAGCACTTGCTGCAGAAACTGGGCCATTAGATTTCACTGAAGCAATGAAGAGTGAAGTGTGGAGAAGAGCTATGAGAGAAGAGTTACAAGCATAGAGAAAAACCAGACTTGGGAGTTGGTGGATTTGCCTCCAAAGAAGCAACCCATTGCTGTCAAATGGGTGTTCAAAGTGAAACTGCTTCCTGATGGATCAATTTCGAGGTACAAGGCAAGGTTAGTGGCAAAAGGCTTTCTACAAAAGGCTGGTGTTGACTACTCTGATGTGTTTGCACCAGTAGCCAGGTTGGAAACAATAAGGTTAGTAGTTGCAGCTGCTGTTTCAAGAGGTTGGAAGTCCTTCCAGCTAGATGTAAAATCTGCCTTTCTCAATGGGGATTTGGAAGAGGAGGTATATGTAGAACAACAACCTGGTTTTACTCTTAAAGGGATAGAAGATAAGGTATACAAGTTAAAGAAGGCATTGTATGGATTAAGGCAGGCTCTTAGAGCTTGGAATAAGAGAATTGACTCTTATCTGTTGCTGCTTGGTTTCAAAAAGGCTCGAATGGAGTATGGTGTTTATGGGAAAAAAGCAGCAATGGCAACTTGTTGATAGTTTGTCTTTATGTTGATGACCTATTGGTAACTAGTTCAGATATTGCCGAGATTAATAGATTCAAACTCACTATGAATTCAGAGTTTGAAATGACAGACTTGGGGACTCTATCCTACTTTCTAGGCATGGAGTTTGTGCATTGTCATAGTGGTATCTTTCTTCATCAAGGAAGGTACATTACAGAAGTGTTGAAGAGGTTTGGAATGCTTGACTGTAATGTTGCAGTTACACCAGCTGAAGTAAATATGAAGGTAGTGAAAGATGAAAACTTTAAGCAGACTAATAGTACACTTTACAAACAAATTGTAGGTTCTCCGAGGTTTATTTGCAATAGCAGACCAGACATTTGCTTTGTTGTTGGAGTTGCTAGCAGATTTATGGCTGATCCGAGGGTGATTCATATGGCTTTGGTCAAGAGAATTTTGAGATACTTGAAAGGAACTACAGATTATGGAATTCTCTTTCCTAAAGAATGCAAAGAAAAATTGGTTGGTTTCTGTGATAGTGACCGGTGTGGAGACAAGGAAGATAGAAAGAGCACCACTGATTATCTTTTTATGTTTCAAGGTGCACCAATATCTTGGTGTTCTAAGAAACAACCAATAGTGGCTCTATCTAGTTGTGAAGCAGAATATGTAGCAGTTGCTTATTGTGCTTGCAAAGGAATTTGGTTGAAATCTTTGGTAGCAGAACTGGGTTTGGATGATGAAGTGAAGGTGCAATTGTTTATTGATAATAAATCAACAATTGAGCTAGCAAAGAATCCAGTAGCTCATGGGAGGTCAAAACATATTGAGGTCAGGTTTCATTATCTTAGAGATCAAGTTCACAAAAGAAAGATTGAGCTGATTTATTGTAGAAGTGAAGTGCAACCAACTAATGCTCTTACCAAGTCTATGAAGATTGAAAGATTTCTGGAGCCAAGGAAAATGATTGGAGTTATTTCAATGTTCAATCTGAATTAAAGGGGGTGTGTTGTAGTTAATAAATAATTCAGATTGAAGTTAGTTGAGAAGTTAGTTTGAGTTAGTTAGTATAAGTCCATATGATTGTTTCTTATGGACTATAAATACATCTGTATGAATGATTTTTTGGAATAACAAAGACTTTTTTTATTCCTTCTTCCTCTAAGTTGCTGAAGCTGAGTTACATTTGAGTGAATTAGAGACAATTTCTCTAACATGGTTGACTCACTTTGACAGCTCTAGATTTTAGTACACGGAAGGCTAGACAAATTCGAAAAATTCCTAAATGAATTGTGTCTACGTCAATACCAAACAATATTTTGTCTTTGGATATACTTCAAGCGCGCATAAGTTGATAAAAGCTCTGGTATAGCATAAGTTAAATTGTGATTTAAATTAAATGTTTCTCTCATGTTTTATAATTAATTGAAATTAGACAGTAAACTCATAGTGTTTTGAATATAGCTGAATATATAACGCTGTACTTCGATCTCTTTCCATGAACACGTAGGCGAAAAAGCAGAAAAAAAAAATTGGATGATGTGCTTCCCTAAAGAAAACAGCGGTAATTGGATTTGTTTTACGAAAGCATATGTCAATTATGACGGATCTGAGCAGTTGTTAATGACATTCTCATAATCATATAATGTTAACTAATGACATTTTCTAGCAAATTCAGAGTTAGTCTGCGTCCAGAATATAATGGTATTAGAGAATGATAATGGTAACCCACGCGCGTAGACACATTTGAGTGCTGCAACTTAGTTAAATAATAAAAGCATGAATCATGATGGGTCTGAGAAGTCATTAATGGCATTTTCATAAGCATATAATAATGTTAAATTAATGGAACTTTTCTAGCTAATTCAGAGTTAGTCTGCGTCGAGAATGAAAATGAAATCTGTCCAGTATCTATATATAAACTTTGAATCTTTATATTAAAACTTATTGGTTTTTCTTTTTGTTTCTTTTTTAATCTTTATATACCAAACATTTTTGTTTTCTAGAAAGAAGCCCATCCTCTCACCGTATATTCTGTTTCAAATTAATGTCTCATTTAAATTTCTCTGAATGCATTTCTGAAAGAAAAGCTAATGATTTTTTTTTTGTTATATATAATGATAGTAATGAGGTTTAAATTTATAACTTACAAACTACAAAAATCTCTCCCGATTAACCCAATCTAATAGCTTAATTAAAATTAATTTGTAAAAAATATAATGAAATTAAATAAATTAAAGACATGAGTATAGTTAGATGAGATTTTGAGTGTGTTTGGTAAAACTAGCGAAAAATCTAGCTGAAAACTTAGAGTGTGTTTGGTAAAATTAGTTGAAAAGCTAGCAGAAAGTTTAAAGCTAGCTGAAAGTTGAAAAACTAGCTGAAAGCTTAAAGCTAGCTGAAAGCTAAAAAAACTATTGAATGTGTTTGGTAAAACTAGTTGAAAATGGTAAAATGACATTTAAGGACAACATTAATTATTAAATAATGATAAGTGGGGGTGGTTGAGGGTTAAACTTGTAATCAATTTTCAGTTACTAGCTGAAATTTGGAGCTTCTTTAAAAAAGCTACTCCTAGTAGTTTTTTAAGAAAAGCTTGTAGCTACCAAAAAAGATACAAAAAAGCTACCTTCCCAAACACGGAATTTTTGGTTTCAGCTAGTATTTTCAACTTTCAGTTGGCTGAAATGGCTAGCCAAACACACTCTTAAAATTAGCCGAAAGTTGAAAAATTAGCTGATTTGATTGAACGTATTTGGTAAAACTAGCTGAAAAAGGTAAAATGACATATAAGGAAATCATTAATTATTAAATAATGATAAGCGAGGGTGGTTGAGAGATAAATTTGTAATTAATTTTCAGTTAGTAGCTGAAATATTAGAGTTTTTTTAAAAAAAAAAACCACCTCAAGTACCTTTTCAAGAAAAACTAGTAGTTACCCAAAAAGCTACCGTACAAAACACAGCTGAAATGACTTCAACTACTAATTCAAGCTCACTAAAATGACTTACCAAACACACTCTTTATGTTTTTAAACGTTAATTTACGCTACTAAAAATAAATTCTGTCCAAATCCAAAGATTCAGTGTAAATCAAACACACCACCCGTCTTAATTTCCTTATATACTTTTTTGTGGCAAAGGAAAAGATACTTTTCAAAGGACTTAAATGAAAGTGCGTATTGGACTAGAGGATGTGGGCGTGATGGTGATTTAGAAAATTGCATGGACAAAATGTGATAAAAGAGCGAGAAGAAAGAGTTGTAAAATAATGAAGTGGCAATGTCTAGAACTGCCAGATCATGCCACGGTTTGGTGAATTGTCCCCTTCATATGTATGTTGTTAGTATGTACTACTTCACAATTAATTCAGCTGATATATCTTGAAAAGGAATATGCACAATTTGAAGATGCTTTTTTGTCGTTGGCAATTGCAGTTTGTGTCTTTGTGGATTTGAGTTTCCAAACTAGAATGAATCAAGTGTTGAACAATTTCACTTTGAGTCATATAAGTAGTTGCATCATACCCACGTATATAAAGTTATTGGCTATGTTGTTATTTCACGCAATGTTTTAGAAATAGGACCTTGTGTATGATAATTTTATAAATAAAATTATATATACATATATAGATTATATTGAATTGGTTTTTATATTAAATTTAAAATCCTATTTAATTCAATTGAAAAAATTTAGTTCTTTAATTTTTTTTATTATTTTGTGATTTATATTAGGTTAAATTAAAGTATCCTCTAAACACTCTAAAAACCTTAATGACATGTATGCTTTATTTCACATTTATTTTCCTTGAGCTTGACTTTTCTCTTTTCTAGGAAAACAATAATCAATTAGACGAGGCTGTTTAATTATGCCTTTGTTTTGTTTGTTTTTGGAAGTTACTGTAGCTGAACAGCTGTTTGGTGGAATACATGGTTTTGCTTTGCCTTGTTGAGTCACTGAATTGTAAGAAAGTTGATTGTGAATTAGTGATTTGCAAGGCCACCCAGCAAATGATGTTGATGGCGCCCATAGTAATTGGGACAGTGCCCTGTTTCCGTGCGGAGTGTGTGACTCTTTTAACTCAGTTGCAATGTACTAAGGACAACAATCACAATGAATTCATCCCTTTATTTTTCAGCCCTTTTATTTCAGTGGAAATAATGCACCCACTTGTCGTCAGTTGCTAAAGAAAGCAACCTTTAATTTTGTATCAAAGAGGACATTATATTGAGTTCTGAATAAGGGTGTAAAAGTGTACTGAATTTAAGAGTCAACTTGATTAATATATACACAGAAGAGAAATATTAATAATATTTTTTTATACACTCTTCAACACATTTTTTAAAAAAATTAATATATTTGACTCGTAAATTGACACCCACTTCCTCTTCTGCGGATATAAAATTATGTTAGGGACAATGTTTTTTTTCCTTTATGCACAACAACATGGACTTTTAACTTTTAATCTCCTATAAAATATTCAAATTGTTTAACACTAGTCTACATCTTGCGGATCAATTTATAATAAAAAGTCGAATAGAGTATGCTAATGGCAAATTAACAAGTCAAAAGATGAACATCTTTCTTATTTGCTACACTTTTGATGATAACATAACACGACCAAGCCACATGGATTGCCCTT
Organism: Sesbania bispinosa; assembly: GCA_026901365.1. Lineage (NCBI taxonomy): Eukaryota > Viridiplantae > Streptophyta > Magnoliopsida > Fabales > Fabaceae > Sesbania > Sesbania bispinosa. The sequence continues at coordinate 908,260 of QLOH01000199.1, read as the reverse complement.
GAATTTGCAACAAAAAATGCATGAGTGCAAAATACCTACACAAGGAAAAAAAAAAAGAAACAGAGGAAAGCATTGCATTTGCAATTCCTGAATTCAAATTTGAAAGATCATTGTTCAACCAAATTGAAGGCTTCACCTTCTTGGCGTTTTCTCCTCAAATCACAAAGACAATCTTCACCATTAAAATTTCTCAACCAAAAAAAATGATGTGGACCAATGCTTCTAGAAGCCTTTCCAAAACCAACACGCGCAGTTCTGCACCAATACCGGTGCAACTTAAATGACCTTTATATCCTTTTCTCTCTCTTGCTTTTTCTCTCTACTTTGACCACTATATAAATCCCCCTCAACTCTCTTCGCTCTGCAAAAAACTAAGATCACAACAAAAACAAACGCAACATTCTTATTTCCCATTTTACCCCTCGTTACAAAAAAATTATATCGATGCCGAGAACCCTAAATTCTATGCTCCTCGCCGGCGCCGGCGGGACACTCCGTTTCTCCTCCGAAGACTGCTCCATTTCCGGCAGGTTTTTCCGGCCTCCGATTGTAGATTCCGGCAACCGGTGTAGCACTTCGATCCGAGCTTTCACTGCGACGGCGTCGGCGATCGATTCGCGGCGGCCGGCGAGCCTGTACGAGGTGCTACGGATCAAGCAGAACGCGTCGGCGGTGGAAATCAAGTCGGCATACCGGAGCCTTGCGAAGGTTTACCACCCTGATTCGGCGGTCCGGCGATCGGAATGCGACGAAAGGGACTTCATCGAGATCCATGACGCGTACGAGACACTGTCGAATCCGTCGACCAGAGCGCTCTATGATCTCTCGTTGATGGCCGCGACGCACAGTGGGAGGAACTCGTTCTCGTCTTCGGTGGCTCCGAATGACTATTCCGGATTCTACACGACCCGGAGATGGGAAACGGATCAATGCTGGTAGCCTGGTAGATAGCTTGAAAAAGATAATTAACCTCGTTTGAGATTTAAAAAAAAAAATATGGATTGTGGATTGCTAAAAAAACCAAAAAAAGAAAAAATGGAAAAGAAACTTGGTCACAGGAAAATGTAGAATGGAAAAAAAAAATCCTGTAAATTCTTTTTTTTTTTTTACATAACTGTGCTTTTTTTTTTCTTTGAACCTTTTTGTTGGGCAGATTTTTTCTTTTTTTTTCCCATCGTTATGCACCAATTCCACAACCACCCGCCACCAAATGCATTTTTCCTGTGGGCTTCTTTAACTTTAAATTAAATAAAATGTTAACTATTTCTGGTAGAAAAATGGAATGTAAATAGTACTACATATAAATTCAACGCATTAATTTAATGTACATTAATATTAATTTAAAAGCAAACTTTTTTAGCGATAAAAGTGATAAAAAAATATCTTGTTAGTTATTTTCGGTGTACAAATATCTTGTTAGATTAAAGTGTGTTTTTTTGGTGGGGCTAGCTCTCCCAGCGGGGATTCTTTCATCCACAAGATGTGGAACTCAAGATCTTGCTTAAGGGAATCAAGTATGTACCACTTGAATCAACCCCCGTTGTTAGTTTAAGTGTGTTTGAGTGGGTGTTTATAATATAAGTGAGAGTTGGAATAAATTTGCTTTTGTGAAATTGATTTTACATAAATAAGAGTTTGAAGTAATGTGATTTACATTTAAATCAAAAAGACTTAATTGTATTTTTGTCCCCCTATTATTATCACTCCACAATTTTGGTTCCCTTACTTTTTTTTTAGCGATTTTGATCTCTCTATTATCATCAATTCGCGATTTTTGTCCCTCTAACAATACTTTGAGGTATAGAGGGAACAAAATTTTGAACTACATTCAGGATTAAGAATAATAGAGGGGACCAAAATCGAGAAAAAAAGTAGGGAGACCAAAATCGCGGATTGATAATAATAGAGGGACCAAAAATGCAATTAAGCCTTTTTGGTTTAAATGTACTTTTAGTATCCCTATTATTGATTAGGTGATTTTGATCCCATAATATTTTTTTTCGTGATTTTGGTTCCCTTCTTTTGTTGATTTCGCAATTTTGGTCCTTCAATTTTTCAAATATACAAATTTGATCCTACTCTTAATTCTTCAGTCAATAATTAATGAAATTTACTAATATTATTTTTTTATATGATGATAATAATGGATGATGAAAACTTCTTTTGATTCAAGGTTATCGAAGAAATACTTATAATCACTGAGAAAGATGGATAAAAACTTTTATTTATATATATATACATATATAAAAAAAAGAAATTTCATCATTTTACAAGACGATGTGTTACTTTATATGATTTTTGTTATTAGTACATTTTTAGTATTTTTTTATTCTCACAATATGTCATATGACTATTCATTTCACTAATTTAATTTTTTTTTGAATATATTAATTAAAATATTCAAACATTAATTTAAATAAATAATAAAAGATTCATATCACATATTAACCAATAGCCTTGTCACTAAAAAAGGAGCTACAGTAGCATGGGCGAAATCAAGAATGAAATGAGGTTACTGGACAAATATTTTAAATTTTCCCAATCAATCACTCAACCCCAAATGTAATTTTGTTATTATATATATATAATTATAATATTAAAATATAAAAAAAATTAAATCAAATATATAGAGAATTAAGATCAACACTCAAAGTTTATATATATATATATTATGTAACTTAATTTTTTTGAATTATTTTAATTATTATTTTTTATAATTTTTTAAATTATTTTTAATAAAATTTTTTATAAATAATAAAATTAGTAAGAATTTAAAATGTAAAAAATCTAGAATTATAATTACCTAATATTTTACTTTTGTCTAAAAAATAAAAATAGAATTTATATCATAAAATTTATGTAAAATATCTTTTCATATAATTTTACATTAATTATCATAATATTTTGCTTTTTGAGTATTTCTTTGCTCATAGAATCTGGATGTTATGTTTGGAGTAGTTCGGTTTCTATGATGTTCTACATAACATCCAGTTGACCGGTTCATTTTACACAGTTTGTAGGATTCCTAGATTGCAATTCACATAATAGGTCGAGATGGTCTGTAATGTGATTAGTGACTATTTGGTCTATATGGATGGCTAGAAATGTTGTTGTGTTCAATCTTAATTATGTGCTCCCATTTATTGGAGCAAATTAAAATCAGAATTAATGTGGAATTGGTTAAAAGCAAAAGACCCTTCATTCCTATACCCTTTTCTCTTGTGGTCTGCTGATCATGCCATTTGTCTTAATTTCAGAGTTGGATGATTTATTCTGATATATGGAGTGTGTTTGGCAAAACTAGCTGGTAGCTGATAAGCTAGCTTCTAGTTGATAAACTAGCTTCTAGCTGATAAGCTCCTAGCTTATAAGCTCCGAGTTGATAAGTTAGCTTATTGAATTAGAAGTGTTTGGTAAAACTAGTTGATAAGCTAGTTAGTACATGTAAAATGACATAAAATGGCACAATTAACTACAAAAATTTTATTATATGAATTTTATTTGTGTTTTGTAGAAAAAATATATATTATTATCTGATTATAATTTTATATTTAAAAAAATAATTAATTTCTTACTAAAATTTTTAGTAATAAAATATTTAATTAAAAATTAAAATAAATAATGAAATTAATAAAATAAATAGTATAATATAAAAATAATTTCATAAAATAGTGAAAAGAAAATAACAATTTAATTAATTCATAATTTTTTAAATTACTTATTATATATGTAATAATAGGTAAAAAGAAATTGGAAGGTTTTTGTCACTAAAATTAAAAATATATAATAATAAGTAAAAAGAAATTAAGAATAATAAGGGAAATGTATTAAAATATAAGGGGTAGTGATGGAAGAAAATTAAATAAGCTACAAGCTAGAAGCTAGGTGAATTAGCTTGTAGCTTATAAGCTAAAAACTCCTAAAATAAGCTAATTCGATGTACCTTACCAAACACTTTTGTGTTAGTTAAATTAGCTTATATAGTAGTTAGCTTATTGGTCTTGCCAAACACACTCATGATATGATATGGTGGATGTTTCTGTTATTCTGTGACTGTTGTTTTATATTCTGTGGTGGGTTGTTGTCTTCAATTAAGATGCTATTTTTCTGGTGTATATCGGTTCTGTTTTTTGGCGGTTTTCTGGGGCAGGCCGGCTGTTAAGTGGTGAGTTTAATTTAACCATTCGCAAGGCATCGACAATTGAAAATGCATCCTCAAATTTAACCATTTTGCTGTGTTTATTTTAATCTATATTTGGTGCAATGAGGTTATTTCGGAGTTCTTTAGCTCTAAGGTGTTCATTATCTTGTTTCTTATTGGTCTGGTGAATTTTTCTATGTGGACCTGCTGCAACAAATAGTAGCTTGTTTCGGCTTACAAATATTGGAGTCAAGTGTCATGGGTGGTATTGGCTGCTCCAAAGTTTTTGTTTTGGTTATGGGTTTTCATCGTTATATTTCTTATTGTTAAAGTAATGCATTGTAAGGGGTACTTTTCTACGTTTGGAATTGGTTTTGATTTGGTGTTTCTTTGTAAGCTATTGGTAAATTGGGTTTTGTATGGGTTGGAGTACCCCTTATACTTTTTATTAATATAATTTATTTTTCTTAAAAAAAATAAATTTATAATAAAATTCAACGTAAAAATTTTAACATAAGGTAAAAACCACAATTTATCATGTTAGCTAACTAATATGAGTTTAGAGATAAAATTATTTTTGATTAGGAGCACTTAAATATGTTTACACGAAATCTAAATCATATTTACGTCTTAAGATGTGAATCCAAGTTCTTTAAACTAGGGGTGTTTATTGTCCGGTTTGAATCGATTACAAGGTAAAAAAAAATCATTTGATCCAATTATTACGGTTTTATTATTTTATCATTCAACCATTTTTTTTTTAAATATGATCCAATTTAGATTGGATTGGATCAATTTTTAACTTTTTAAGGAGATAATAAATATTGGATAAAGGTGATAAAACCATGAAATCTCATGATAATGAAAACATTGAAAATTAAACATTAGACATGAAAACATTTAAGTCAACACAAATAATAAGACGATTTAAGTGTTTTGACATGAATACACTAGGAAATTACTTGCTCATTTGTCCAGTGATTTATTTTGTAATTTAATTAATGATATATTTTTGCTTTTATAGATATTGGAATTTATATATATATATAAATATAAAATTATATAAAAAAAATACATGAAAAATGAATTTTAAACTAGTTTAAAATTGATATATTTATAAAAATACTAAAATAATATTAAATAATAAAATCATAAAAAATATATTAATATAAGCAATTTCATAAATATATCCATCAATGATTATTTTAAAAATAAAAAAATGTATATGTATATATGTTCGGTTTAGATTGGTTCAGTCTTTCAATTTCAAATTTAATTCGTTCTTCAATTTTGGTTCAATTTTTATGATTTACATTAGATCGAATTAGATATCAACACTTTTTTTTTTCCCAAATTCTCATCTAAACAAGCCATAACTCTCTTTCCATGTATTGCCAATAGTGTTTGGTGTTATTAGTTTGCCAAGCTACTCTTCCACAAAGGTAGCTGAGCTCACACGAACTTATGATTTTGAACTATTTTCCCACAAAAATTCACATTGTGCAATTGTGCTTGGGTTAATTTATTAACTTATTAGCGATTAAGAAAACCAAGTGACATAATTCAAAATTATGCGAGAAAGTCTTGAAAAGTAATTATATATCTTATCAGAAATAATTAAATATAAACATTGAAATCTAAATTTTTTTGTTAAATCAGCTTCTATATAGATTAAAATTAAAAAAAAAAACATAACTTTGTCAATATGGAAGGAATAATCGGCTTGTCTAGTTCTTTTTTCTTTTTTTGTTTCAATTTCAATTGTGGTAATTTCTTTAGCAATTTATATTGTTTAAAGATTAAAATTGCATATGTTTTAGTATCTGCCTGTAGGACCATTTTTTTGGTGCAAATCTGCATCTGAGAACTTCATTATAATTAAAAATTATAAGAACCATATACTCTACCCAATTAAATGAGTAAAGACCAGTGTGTAATTTGGATTTGGGCTTGAATTTGGACTATAATGCACCAAATCTATGGCTAAGGGGAAATGCCTTTTTCGGCAACCCTTTTTTTCTTTTCACCCCACCATTTTCTACAAAAATACCAACTCTCTTCAACCCAAATTTCTCCTAACCCTTCCTCCCACCCCTCTCCCACGTCAGCCACCACCTCAACTCCTTTTAACACCCTTATTTTTTTCTCAGCATTTGCTGCTTCCTTATTTCCATAAGCTAAATTGTTAGGTTGGCTTTCGAGAAGAAAATTATTTTTGAAAGCCAAACTTTTTTTAAAAAAATTGTCTTCTAGAAACAAATTTCCAAATTAATTTGGCTTCTAAAGACAAGTTTCCGAAAGCAACAAATGCATAAAAAAGGTTTTTTTTAACATGTGCAACCCTTGCACAGGATAAGAAAACAAAAGTGGAAAAGTTTTATTGGAAATTGTAACTTTTAATATTACAAATGCATTGAATATTGTGGTAGTTACAATTTTCAATAAAACCTTTCCACTTTTGTTTTCTTATCCTGTGCAAGGTTGCACATGTTAGAAAAACCGAAAAAAAAGGGATCGAGGTTAAGTAAGGAGTTGAGGTGGTGGATAACAGTGAGAGAGGGTAAGTGTTGACAATTCGGGCTACTCGACTCGGCCCGAATTGATGCGGGTAACAAGTTTTACGGGCTGGGCTAAAAAGCCTAGAAGTTATTTAGGTTTTTAAAATAAGTGTTTGAGCCCTATATTTTTGCGTGTAGCACAGTTTTTTGCGGCTAATTGGCCTTTTACGGATTTTTCGTGTAGCGGACTTTATCGTGCTGGATTAAAAAAAACCGGGAGTTATTCGAGCTTCTAAGATAAGTGTCTACATGACTACACCCTACATTTTTGCGTCTTTTAGCGGCTTGACTCGGTTGGGCTTGCTCATTTTTTCGGGTCTAAGAAGGGTGGTTAATGGTGGAAAGTGGTGGGAGAGGAGGGTTGGGAGAGAGGGGTGAGAGAGATTTGGGAGAGTGTTAAAAGGGGAGAGTGTAAAAAGAATGAAAAAAGGTGCTAAAAGCAATTCCCCGGCCTATAATAAAAGTTGAGCCATGTGCATTGCCACTTAAGTCATGTTGGGTCGAAGCGTATTAATTATTCATAGAGAGATAGAGTAGCATGCTAACAACCCCTTATTAAAAAAATAAAAACAAAATGAATTTAATACAAATAAGATTTTTTTTACATATTTCTATCACTTGGTAAAAGATTATTTTTGAAAATCATGGCATTAATTGAATTTGTAATATTAAATAACTTACACTCCAATTTATTTTTTATTTTTTAATTGGTGTCCTTAAGACATTCATTAGCATTTCTCAAAAATAAATTGGGAAATGCTAACCAGTGCAGTAAAGAACAAAAAGTATAGCATTTATTGGGATATGAAACATTTAATATTACAAATACAATTAATGTCATGATTTCTAATAAAAACTTTTATTTATTTATTTATTTATTTCTTAACCAGTGTGCTCATAGCACTTGTAAGTCATAGCACGACCCTGAATAAATTTAATGGTTTTATTAATGAGTCTCCTAAGGATACTGATTAAAATAATTATATTTTTTATTTAAAATCACAATATTAATTATAATTATAACATTAAATGTTACACATTTAAATAAAAGCTTTTTTAGTTAGTGCCCTAAATTAGAATACTCGTTACCATTTCTCTAAATTTAAATTATTTAATTTGTACATAAAATTTGTTTGTTATAAAAGATACATTAAAATTAAGAATAATAGTTGATAGATACTTATGGAGTGCTTACAATTACCCTATGTTTGGTAGAGGAAAAAATAGAGGAGAAAAATAAAATAGGGTGGTGAGAAGAATTTTGTCTGTTTGGTAGGAGAGAAATTTAAAGATGTGGGACTCATTCGAAAATTTTCTCTTCTCAAGATCCTATAAAACAAGATGAGAGGGATACAACATTATTTCACTATATTTCGTTTATATTTCTCTCCTATCAAATAACTCATTTTTTTTTATTTTTTATTTATTTATCTCTACTCTATAAAAATGAAGAGATAAGTTATATTTAGTAAGATTAACTGATAAGTTGATAAGTTAACTTATTGAATTATAAATATTTGATTCAAGTGAATAATTAATACAAAATGATATAAAATGACATTTTCATAAAATTTATTATATAAATTATATTTTTATTTTCTAGACAAGAGTACATTATTAGGTAATTATAATTTTTGTTTTTTATGAATTTTAAATTTTTATTAATTTTTAATGATAAAACATTTGATTAAAAAATAAAATAATAATTAAAATAATTCACTTACTTAATATTATAAATTATGAGTGGGGATCAAGTTACTCCACCTTATAAAATCTGATAGAATATGAATTTCACAAATCTAACCGTTGAATAATATGACATTAACATGATAATCATGCATATCAAATTTTAGATAAATTGGACATTTATAGGTATGTAATTTTATTGTCAATATTTACTTATTTATTTATATATATATATTTATATATATTTTTATATATATATATAATACGTTAAATTGATGTTATTTGATTAAGTATCAAATTGTTTATAAAACTTTATAGATTTGATCTACTTAATAATAACTTTCAATTTAATGGTTAAATTGATCAAAATAAAAATTTTCAAAAAGTAATTAAATGGAGTAACTTGATCCTCACTCTATACTTATATATATATATATAATAACAAATTTTTATTTGGGGTAAGATAATTGAATGGGAAAATTATAATATTGGTCGGTCACTTGAACTCACTTCTTGGCTTCACCCCTCGATGTGATGGATGATATTATGTTATATGAAGAAATATATTGAGATGAAGTGTGTTAAATCACTTTATTGAATTTTAGATCACTTTATGGAATTTTAGGGTGTGTTAATTGTAAAATTAATGTGAGCGATTGATGTTTGGCATTCCTTTTGAGCCTAGACATCTTAAAAATCATGAATTGATGATGGAAAATGCTAACGAGTGTCCTAAGGGCACTTGTTAAGGATCCAAAAATAGAAATGTTTTATTGGAATGTATAGCATTGAATGTTATCAATGCAATTTTTCAACAAAAACTTTTTATATGTAGACCTTAACCAATGCCCTTAGGGTACTCGTTAGCCAGACCCATTGATGATTGGAAAACCAAAGAAGAGACGTTAAAATAGAGGATATTAAAGTAAGTAACAGGTATATTTCATGGTTATCCCACCAGTGATTGGTCAACTTCACTATGGACCAATCACCAAATCTCCAGGCTCCATATCCAAATGCCGAAGCTTCTTGTTGTAACGGACTCAACCACTTCACCACTCCCCTTTAACGCATCACCTTCCACGTTCCCATTGAAAGTTGACAACAAAACGTACACGCTTTTTACTGAAAAATTAATAAATAATACTGTTTTTTAAAGAATTGTTAATGATTTGAGTTTAATACGAGGATAAAGAATTTTTACATAGATATTCAATTATATGTTGTCACATTATTTATTGAATTTAATAACACATGGAGTTTCATATTCATTAAATGATGTGGCGATACACCATTAGATGTATGTGTAAAACTTCTTTACACTGACAATTTATATTAATTAAATCTTAATTATTTTATATAGTAATTTTTATTTATTATAAATATTAAATTATTATATCATATATGAAGTTTAGAATCTCCAATTTACTTTTTTTAATAAAAGTGTTAAAAGACGGATTTTTTTTTTAATCCAACTCGACTTAGGGATGTTTATATGGGTGTGCATGAGATGAGTTAGAACCTAGAAGATGTCATAGGAGTATTTGTTATTAGATTAATGCTAAGTGCTCCTATTTTTTTCCTTGTAAATTCTTTTACTGCTATATAAAGTAAGTATCAAATGAAAAATAAAAGTATTTAATATATTAAAAATATAAAAAAATATTTAATATGTACTTTATTTAGTAATCAAAATAATTTGTAAGAAATACTCGTGGGAGGGTTTAAAATTATTTTTATTCCTAACCTGTCTCTAATCCTATGTTTGGTTGGAGGGATTTGGAGGGGAAGAATTTTAAATGAGTTTTCATGTTTGGTTCAATTCTTGGGTGGGGAGGGGGTTGGGCCAAAATCTCTTGTAAGGCTGTTTTTGCTACCCTCCAATAATGGGAGGATTTAGAGGGGAGGGGAGGAGTGTTTAAATTAAATAATTAAAATAGTTTAAATACCCCTACACTCATATTAATAAAATCATGTGTTATAAAATAAACAGGTATATAAGTAAATTAGCTTTATTTCCCCTTGTGGACCAAACATGTAAGGGGTCATTTTCCCTTCTCTCCCCCTCCTCTCTTCGAACCAAACAAATAAAATGTCCCCTCCCCTCCCATTTCCTCCCCTTTATTAAAATTCCTCTCATCCCCTCTTTTGAACCAAACAGTGCCTAAATTTTGACGGGAACAATTCTTTAAAATCGAATTTGTTCATGGACATGATTTACAAGTCAAATTAAGATCGGTTTATATAAGATGAGATAATGTTGGTCCAAAATATAATTAAAATAGATTTACAATGTGGTTATTTAGTTATCACTGGAAGTGAAAACTAAAATTGAATATTTTTATGCTAACTTAGGAGGCTTCTATGGTAGAATTTTGCTATATAACCAAATAACTAAACTAACATGAATCTCGATCTATCAAAATTAAGCTAGAATCATGAACATACTTTGTCAAAGAAAAAACATATCACTTCAAGAGATAAAATATTTGCTGAAGTATGAAACTATTACATTTAAGGAAACAAAACAAATACCATATTTTATCGCGTTTATGCACCATTTTGGTATAGAAGAAATTAGGGGGAGGGAGAAGAAATAGAAAGAAGAGAAATAAGTTTATAAGTTCGGTAAAACATAAATAAATGAGAAAAAAATTTTAAAGTTATTGACCCCTCATTCTGCAGTTTCTTCACCAAATAGCATAGAAATGCTAGGAAATTGTCGGGCTAATGAGTGGGGAAAGAATTTAAAGTTTATGTTTTTTTTATCAACACTTGCTGTAACTGAGTTATTTGCATCTCGTATTTATTTATGCTGGTTTTCCTCTATTTTTTACATTTTAATTGATTATATAATTTCATTAATATTTAACAACGTATTATCATGTTTAATTTTTTTAATTAATTGAACTTTTTAATTTATAAATTTAAAAAGTTTAAATATATATTTTAAGATTTTACATAAATAAGTTATAAATTATTTATAAAGTTAAATATTTTAAATTTTTATAAATTTTACTTAAAAATATATTTAAGGGTATTTTGGTGTTTAAAAACTATAATAATACAATCTTATTTCACTTTTGTTTCTTCTTACCAAACAACCCAATTTCTTTTTTATTTCTCTCCATCTCATTTCTCTCTACCTTATTTCTCTTTATTATAACAACTATAGTGTTAATATTTTTTAAAAAATTGTGTCAAATATGAAAATGTCAAACTTTTTTTGATATAGCATAAATTTTGAATGTCAAAACTTAAAAAAATATTTTTTTATTTTAAACATGTTAAATAATAATTTTTCTGAAAAAGAAATTATCGGTTTTATTTTATGATACACGCATTGAGAAAGTTCACAAAAAGAAAAATATCTTTTTTTTTCTTCCTTTTTAATTAATATTTTTAATAAAAGGGAATCTTGTTTTAATGGATTAGATGGCTTTCCTTTTAAGCGAATAAAAGCGTCAAAACGTTTTCAATCCGTGAGACAGAGACACCAACTTTGCCTTCCTCTGTTTCTCTTTTCCACTTTTACACTTCTCCTTCCTCTCTTCTCTTTTAAATTCCGCATTATCACCCACAACAAATTCCGCAGCAGAATTCCCAGATCAGAAATACCCACAAGAGAAAGATTGAAAATTTGGCGTGTTCGCTGATCATTGGTGAAAGATGTGCTGTGGGGGCAGAGTGTGCATGCTATGCACGTGCTTGATTCTTGTGGTAATCGTGATTGGGTTTCTGTTTGGGTTCGGAGTGTTCAAGCATGGATTCCACAAGCTGAAAGACACCGTCACTTATTGTGATTCTTGCGGCGATGCCGGTGGAGGAAGACCCTTCTTGGGTTATGCACCGCCGCCATTGTTCTAGTTCTGGGTTCTCTTCTCATTCTCTTGTTCCATTTCGTTATTGTTAATTTTTCTGGGGATTTGTTTGTTTTTTTGACGTTTTTCTTTAAAAATTACTTTGTTAGAATTGGTATTTGTAATTATCAGTTTATTGGGATTCATGTTGATTCCCTAATCATGAAGTGTCTTTGTTACAATGCTATTACTGTTTCTGTTTTTGAAATTCTCCTATCTTCTTCTGTTGCTTTTCGTTTTGTTTTTTCGATGTTCATTTTGTTTTTTTGTTAAAAATGGTTAAGTAAGACTTAAAGAAAACATAATATTTTAAATTAAATTCTCTTAATTATTTGAAGAAAAAACGTATTTTTTTTTATCAATTTTTAAGATAAATAGTTATATTTTTCATTTAATTTTTTTAAGTTTATTCCTTAATAGGTTATATATAGTTTTTTTTATTAAAATTGCTTTCAGTTTTATAGACATATGTTCAAGATCCATATGTTGTTTCTTAAAAGCACTTTTAATTGAAGGATGTTTTTGAAAAATTATAATAATTATGTAATTTATACAAATGAAATCCTCAAAAATATTATTTTAAATAGACAAACTGGCCTTAGTGAGTTTAGTATTCTTAAAGAATATTTCTTTGTTCTAATAAAATAATCATAATAATGATTGTGCTTATGTACTTTCCACTTTTTTATGCCCAAATGATCCCAAACATCGATGATACATTAAAAAGGGCAATTGCCGATATTTGAACTATTTACATTTAAAAAAATCACAAATTTAGTGTTTTTCGCTAAATATATGAGCAGAATATCATGCGATGATGGGGATTTTTTTAGATTAATGTGAGAAATGAAAGAGAAGATTGATTTCATTCTATTCTTTATCTTAATTTCATATTGAAATGTTGATTATTGGCAATTGAGAACTGTTTCGCCAAGAAAGCGACCATAACACTAACGTGGAACGCATTATGTGGTTATCTCTCTCTATATGAGTCGTGCTCAACATGAATTTAATACGTGGGGCAAGATTATGTTGATGTATATACTCTTTGCAAGTAAATTTTTAGTATTAGTATTCAAGACTTAATACTCCTTTTTTATTTATGATCAGAATTTTTTTATTTTAAATAAAAAACTAATTATACATAAATATGTGTCAAAATTACAGCGAACCTATTACAATAGTACATTGCGTCAAAGTGGATTTAGCATGTGCTTGTGATGGTTTCCTTACGATCCATGCACCCCAAATACTCATTCTTTGTAAAATAGAAAAAGAATGATGGAAATTTCTGCATTGTGATTATTCAGAAACTGATACACAATATATATATATATATATATATATATATATATAGGTTTGCTAATATACTCCCACCTTCTTTTTAAAGGGAGTATATTAGCATTCTACACTTTTTCTTTTTGACAAAAAACCCATTTTATTCTTCTTTAAACAAATTACATTAATGGGTATTCATGTAATTTGGCAATTGAAGTTTCACTTGTGTGATTCAGAAATCTTAGCTTGAAGTTCCATTTCAGCTTCCTCTTCGTTCTCTCATCAATGGTTGCCCTCTCAAGTGTTTGTGCCATTTTTGTTCAGAAATCAGTGTTCCCCTGAATGGCGAAAGTGTTTCCTTTATTCTCTCATCACAGTGTTCCCCGCTACATCACGCCCGTTGTTGTTCCCTGTATGCATTGCGCGCTCCCTGTTCCTGAGTCTTCCCTGTATGCATTTCCCGCTACATCAGTCTTCTCCTTCCTTCTCATATCAACGATAAGAATCCCTGTATGAGATCCATAATCGATTCCCTCGTCAGTCCCCAACGCCGCCAGCAACTCGTCCATTCCTCTAGCATGTGACGACACTGACGTCGTTGTTCTTCGTCTTACATCTTCTCCGTTTTGTTCACCGACACTGACCTCTATTTTTTTAGCTTATTTATTTTTGCCATACAATTTGTATTTACTTGATTTTTTTTTCTTAAATTGCAAATCCATTAAATTTCAAGAAGTTAACAATGAACCATGTGTAAAACAAATAAATGACAAGGATGAGTACAAGTCAATAGGTATAGTAGGAATCACTCCACTCCAATATTACTTTATCTTGATCGGCTTCAATTTCGTTTTGATGAGAATGTAAATAAGGAATTCAACAGAAAGTGGAATTGACGTCAATTCAGCGGGAAGGGTGGGAGCAATTGAACCATGAAATTACATCTTTGTCCTTCCCGTGCAAGTTGTTTTTTAAAAAAGAGAAATGGGTTTTTTGTCAAAAAGAAAAAGTGTAGAAGACTAATGTACTCCCTTTAAAAAGAGGGTGGGAGTATATTAGCAAACCCCATATATATATGTATATGTATATAATTGATGAATCTACTCCTATAATTTAGAGATTTGGTTCCTTCAATCAAGTTATTTTAATATGCACTGTTACAATATTTACATAAAAAAATCAAGGAATTTAATTGACTTTCCTAACACTCCCCTCAAGTTGGAGAGTGAATATTAAGTAATTTTATATATATTGATTTTTTAACTAATACTCTTAGCGCACTTGTTAGTAGAACCATTAGTAATTTTATATTTCGGCCCCCCTTTAAGTGAATCCTGGATCTGTTCTTGTTTGTAGTTAATATTTTTTTCAATCCTACAATGGTTTTAACAAGTGGCAATGTTGTTTGTTTTCTAGATATTGGGCAACCTCCTCAATCAGAATCACAAAAGGTGTAACGTCCTAATTTTTGGATTCAAGAATAATGCCTGTTGGAGGCATTATTCCCAAATCTATGAAATTATTTCGCGCAATATTATAAATATCAACATACAATCAAACATATTAATTGCTTAGGTAATCCAACGTTTACATAAGCGGAAACTTACATACATAACTCAAGAATTGTAGTTCAAATGCCACTTAGTGGCTTAAATACAATACTACAAATCTGTACAAAATTCGACCTATAACTACACATATACTCCAAAAGTCTCCCTAAGGGTGACACAAGCAAATCAATGGACCAACCCATCGTGAGCCTCCAAGCTATCCGGCTTCACATCCGGTAGAACGTCCTGCACATCTAAAATGAAATCCACAACATGTGGTGAGACTTACATCCCAGTGAATGTGATCATGTAAGCAGTGTAGGAATTCACACAAATTAAAATGCACAACGGAATAATCATGTATCATATATAAACATCAAGGCAATTCCATGAACAAAGAACCTCTTAGTGTTTTACCCAACACCGGTGTGGTCTTATCACTTAATCCCCTGACCTGGACTGAGCTCAGTATCCGTACAAGGAACGTACTCCTTGCGGCCTTTTAACCTCCTGTCTTAATTTAGCAGTCACGTGTTCATTTTGTTCTTATATTATTCCTCTTAGGTCAAAGACCCATTTTCCTCTTGGTCGAAAGACCTATAATTTTCCTCTTGGCCAAAGGCCCATGAAAAAACATTTTATATATGAATAAGGTTTTAAAACGTGAGAGCATGATTCATGACATGTATACATGTTTACCTATGCTAAATGATCATTTTATGACATCTAATATCTCACACTCAACACTCTCATGAAACCCTAACCTCTTCAACCTAGGGTTAAGTCAATATTCAAGCAATCAAAACTAATACACACATAAACCCTATATTAACCTCAATCAATCACAAGCAAGTAAACAAGAAGGAGAAAGAAGAAGAGAGATCATTCGGGAACCTCACACATGATAAAAGTGAGTGTGGGTGAACCTCACCCACCTCAAGAACAAGAATGGAGATGTTGGAGGGGTGGAGGATAGTGGTTCTAAGTTTCTCTCTAGTTTTGAGACCTCAAGCTAGACTCATTCTCCTTCTTTCTCTTCTTCCTCCTCTACTAGGGCAAGAGGTAGATCAGGAAAATATATTAGAAATGGGTCAAATGACCCTAGATTTTGATTTATAGAAACTAGATTCACGTTTTCTCGCTCAAGCGAGGATTTCTCGCTTGAGCAAGCCTCTAAAACCTTTTCTATTCGCACGTTCTCGCTCAAGCGAGGATATTCTCGATTGAGCGAGACAGAGTCAGAGATAAAACTATGAAATTACCCCAATTTCGCTCAAACGAGAGGTTTCGCTTGAGCGAGAAAACCAGAAACGAAATTCCCTATTTTACTGATATTTTCGCTCAAGCGAGATCTTTTTTGCTTGAGCGAAAATGAGATAGTAACCCTATCGTGTAGCATTACAAACTAAAGCCTCGAATCTTAGCTTTCTAATGCAAGTTGAATCATCTCAATCGTCCACCTAACACTCTAGATATCATCGAATGAGTGCACAAAGGTCATTAGGCTCCAAAATCTGAAATTACGCAAAACTTAATTGAAGCTCCATGAGTACATACAACGTGAACAATGATATAAATCATCAATTCACTCCAATTTCCTTAATCAAAGCCTATCCCTCTTCTTTCCTTCACCTTTATAGTTTACATTTTCGAATCTTAACTTGGTTTCCCTCAAGTCTCTTCATAATGGTTATTCGGAGCTTAACTCTTGATTCCTCCCTTAAATTCCCTCTAACACTCTAAACTCTAAATAAATTCCCTATCTTCTCTCTTATTTTACCCCAAACTCCTAAATTTTCCTTCTACGTCCAATTTTCTTCTCTTGGTGGGATTCACACCCTAAGGCTTCCGCTATATTCTCTAGGTCCTACTTTTTGGGATGTTACAAAAGGCACGTAAATATAAAACATTTTGAGAAGGGAAAATTAAACCTTGACATGGGTTGCACTTGAGATATCGTAATACATGCATCACAACTTCCATATCAGGCTTTCGTGGAGCATGAATTAATGAATCTTCTCAATATGTGCACTAAGTATGTGATATCCGAACGAGCAATGGTCAAATAAATTAGGCGCCCTACAAGCCGCCTATATAAGGATGGGTTTTTCAATATTTCTTCTTCATCTGAAAATTTTTCATTTTGCTCCATGGGAAAATCCACAGGTTTAGCTCCCAAATATCCTCCATCTTTAAGAATTTCTAAAGCATATTTTCTCCATGAAATGAAAATACCTTTCTTTGATCGAGAGACCTCAATACGAAGAAAATACTTCAAACAATCCAAATCTTTAAAACGTAAACATTTATGCAGAAATCGTTTAAGAGCAGTTATTGTAATGGGATCGTCGAGTTTTCTGACATTATTTACTAAAGATTAATTGTTTTTGTTGGGTTTAAAATTTTTGTCTTTGTCTATTGCATGCTTGGGATGTTCAAGTGGGTAATCGTGTAGCTTCCAACATGTTTCTTGTGTGATAATCTCTGTCGCAGTGAGAACAATGAAGCGGCTTGCAATTATTGGAATTAGGACGAGAAGAAAGGCCAAATTTTGTGTCGAGCAACAACGACCACTGGAGCATCTTGTCGAACAACCATAGTAAAATCTTCTATTGTCTCCCGTCTTGCACCTAAATTATGTTACTTTTCTTCTTGAATAATGGAGAGTAAGCGTGTGAAACATCAGGTAGTGGATTCAGTAGAAGCAGTTGTTCACGAATCATACTATAAGTATCATTTAATCCCATGAGGAATTGAATCAATTTGTGCCTTTTTGTATCTGCTCCACAGGTGAAAACAACATCATTGTATGATCCTAACACATCAACAATTTTTTTAACTTCATGTAATGTGCAGAAACTTTGGTTTGATCTTGTGTTAGATAAGCAATCTCTCTCTGATGATTATTTTGGAAAGCGTACCAAATTATCGCAAGTATTCGATAGTGAGTTAGAGTATTGTATCTGCAGGGATTGAGGAATCAAGTACCAAACAATAGAGAATTTATCTATTGCCTGTATATCCATTGTGTGGAGTTCCAAGTCATGATCTTTGGGTAGACGATGGGAGGAGTATTGATGTGTGATATTTCATGATGCAATGGTGTTATTAAATGATGTTATGAATATTGATGATGATGAGTATTATGTGTGAGAATAGAATATATGATTATTTGGGTGAATGATGGTATGAGAACTATATGATGATATATGAATGAGATTATGATGATGATGAGTTTGACGAATGTATAAAAATATGTTTATGTGTTGTGAATAGGAATGATGGTATGACATGTATATGTTGATATAGATGATTGAATATATGTTGAGTTTTAGATGAATTTTATTCATTGGTGATTTAATGTATTGATGGCATGATGTAATGATGTTGTGGGTGATGATGAGTATTCTCTATGTGTATGTATAGGTAGTATTCCTTTTCCTCACCGTATTCTGCGGATATATTTTACAGGTGTTGGTGAGGACACAACTGGTGTCGATTATGAATAAAAGGGTATGCTCTGGTAGATGTGACATCAGGGTGTGCTTGGGGGTTTTACCATGTTCCTAGATTAGGAGTATTTTTATGAACTTCTGGATGTCTTGTAGGGCAGAAGATTATTAATTGTTTTTATTCCTATGGAGATTTCCGCTGCTTTATATTGGAATTATATTTGGAAGTTTAATTTCTTTAATAAAGTCGTTTTTGAACTATGAGTTATTATAAGAGTGATTGTGAACCTTTTTACCTAACATGGGACTTTAAATTTTCTAAACTCCAATTTCTTAAATATATAAGAGTATGGGGTAGAAGGGTGTCACATTCTCACAAATAGTTCTGGCATGTTACCACGCGAGTGTGGCAGAGTTTTTGCAATATTGGTGCAAAATGTGTCCTCACAAATCAAAGATATATGTTCCCACGCAAACATGGCAGAGAGCAATCTTCATTTTTGGCTTCTCACGTGTCCCAAAACTCAATGTCTTGCCCCTACATAGACCTTCAAAATGCTTTTTCTTACAATCCTCTTGCTTCTTTTTCATAAAATTCCTATAAAACACCATATCAATGAACAATTAGAACAAAACTACTAATATTTACTACAATCACCTAAAACAACAAACAAGTGCAATTCTAAACAATTCTAATTACAATTTCACACAATTAACAACCTAAACAACTAAAAATTACCTACAATCAACCTATAAATCTACTACTAATATGGATTTATTACAACCCCAAACTTAGAATTTTGCTTGTCCCCAAGCAAACAATTAAAGCTCAATCAAAATATTTTTCCAAGCAAAACAAAGGGGTGAAATCCACAAATGAACACCCCATGCTTCCAACACTTTATATCCACAACTACTCATTTAATTTTAATCCACTCCTCAAACAAATAACACAAGTGCTATCACAAATCAAGACATTTTTTTGTATACTTGCTTGCTTTCTTTGCTTTGCTTTGCTTCTTTCTTTCTTTTTTTCACAATTTTTTTACCATTTAATTTTTTCTTTTTATTTACAGAAACAAAAGTAAGTATTGCTTTCCCACCCCAAACTTAAGGCATTTGCTTGTCCTCAAGCAAACATATAAAGCAACACCATACTTAATTCAAAAACTCATC
The DNA here is from genome assembly GCA_026901365.1 of Sesbania bispinosa. Lineage (NCBI taxonomy): Eukaryota > Viridiplantae > Streptophyta > Magnoliopsida > Fabales > Fabaceae > Sesbania > Sesbania bispinosa. The sequence continues at coordinate 888,559 of QLOH01000199.1, read as the reverse complement.
CTTTAATGTACCATATATCACTTAATCCTAAATAGGAAGGACATCAATGGTTTTTCACTTAAGGCTAGCTTGTAATGAGCTTAAAAAGAAAGAATGGTTAAAAAGGCCCAAGAGGCTAAGCAATGGAAAATATTTTCAGGGTGGTTTATTTAGCCCAATAATTAACAAAAGAACGTCTCAATCATGTATGTGAATGTAAATGAAAAGCAATTTCAATCAAGAATAGAGACAAGTTCTAGAGTGAAAACTCAAGGAGGCAGCCAATCACACAATATAGAAACAAATAGAGTGTACGGCCCAGAAATCCTCACAGGATAATGTTGTGAATATATATAATCCAAACAGTGCAATAATACATTCCCACACAATTATCAAGCAAAGAACAAGATGTTCTTATCAACCATGGCTTTCAGCACTTGCAATTGAGTAACTATGTACACTTATGGGGTTTGCTATTTGAGGGAGAACTATCATTGAATTAATTAGAGGATAGATAAAATGAAATCTCAAATTACCTAAAGCTACCAAAGCTAACAATTAGCTTCAATCTAGTTCTAAACATATATGAACTCAAATTTTTGCAATTTTCCCACTCTTTAGCTCAAAATTTAACTTGTAAAACATGTCAACATGTATATGAGAACCAACAGGGAAGCCACTTTTCAGCAATTCACATCATCCACTTCCAAAAATATGCATCAGAATATCAAGTTCTCATATAAACAATTTTCCAAACACTTAAACTGCGCACATAATGGTGCTGAAATTCAATTTATGAGTTTCAAGTGTCAAGAACACCAAAAATTAAAGACAATGTAACATTATAACAAAACTCACATTCCATTTCAGACCAACAATCACAGAGAAATTAAAAATTTCAGAAATTTTGAGTTTAGGAATTTACCTCTTCACATGAGATTGAAAAATGAAATTAGCAAGAGGTGTAATGCTTCAAAATCAATGGCTAACATGATTATCAAGAAGTGAATAATTGAAAGTGTGAGCATAAAAGATGTGGAAATGCAACGAAAAAAAATTAAGTGAAGAAATTAACAATGAGGGTGTGAGAGAAAGACAGAATGAGAGACTGTGAACATCATTATTTTTTTTAGGTTAGTACGTGAAGTCTTTAATTGAACTTTGCCCAGCCACTTTCCTCACTGGATCCTTGCATGTCTTCACATTTGAGTTGCAGTGCAATGCCACGGGTTCAAAATTGAATTAAGAATCACATGCGCCGAATTAAGCTCCTGCAGGGGATATTATACATTAATGTGTGTCTGCACTGGAACAAATTTGCGAGGTAACATCTTGATAATTCTTTCCTGAGCACGTGATGAATTTAGAGCCAACAGCTGTTGCTACCAATTTGTTTCGAGCCCCACATTAGTTTCCATGTGTGCGACCATATGTACAAGCAGAACAAAAATGTTGCTACCTATAGATATGTCTCCACATGGGTAATTTCTTTTGTATGATCAAAAAACACCCCAGAAACAAAGTCAATTGCAGGATGATGCGTGTCCTCAGATGGATGCTTATTGTGTGACCACATGTGTGGGCATGAGAAAACTGCAGCTGCTGGTTCAAAACTGTCCTCACACGAACCTTACATGTGTGTTCACGTGTACCAAGCAGGATTTAGAATGCTACTGCAGATTGTTACGAGCTGATATGGGTCCCAATTTAAACTCCTTTTCGCGGTCACAACAAATGAGGCAAATAAGAATAGGGCACTGCATCTGCTGCCAGGGTATCTTCGTGTCCCAACATGGACTGAAAGCTTGTTGCCACAAAGCAAGATTGGGACTGAATTGTATATCCTGGGCATAGTTTGTCCTCTCATATCCTTTTTTTAACACAAGGGAAGACAAAAGCTTTAAGTCCTACTGCTGCAAATTGTTCTGCACAACTCATCAATCATCGTGAAATGATTATTCACATAAAAACATGACTTAAAATTTCCTATTGACTAATCAAAGAGCTATAAACTAGTAAAACCAACTAAAAAATAACAAAACTAAATCATGCGGATTGTAACTACCATGCTAAAGAAAATTGAATCCTATGACAAAAGTTGAACAAAAACTAAATCATGCGGATTGTAACTACCATGCCAAAGAAAATTGAATCCTATGACAAAATTTGAACAACATGCATAAAATAACAAACAAAAACTTTTGAATATATTATGGGTTGTCTCCCATATAACACTTATTTAATGTCATTAGCTTGACACAAAATTCTCCTTCAAGGTGGTTGAAAGCATGAGGGAAATTTTATTCCCTTTTCCTTTACTGCATTGTATCTTATTTCATTATCAAAGATCTTTAAAAGCTTCCTTTGGTTCTTTCCTCCAATTAGCCATGACCATTCAAGCACAACTTGGGGATGGTTAAATTTGGACTTTCATCTCTTTCAACTTCAACTTTCAAAATAGAAGTTGTTAATCCAATTGTTGCTTTATTCTCTTCAATCACTGTCAATAATTCCCCTCCCTTTGTTTTTGACAAATCATTATTGATGATCATTGGCTTTGCTTCTCCCTCTCCAAGGGAAACATATTGCATATGTGAGGGTGGAGACTCAATCTCAATCTTTGGCTTCTGTTGCTCTTCCTCCTCCTTTTGTAGCTCTTCTTTCATCAAATTTACAAATGAGTCATTTTGTTGTGCTTCTTGATTCAACAAACTCCTCAACTTGTAATTAAGTTTTCCTCAAAACAATCATCATTGTCATCTACATACTGCATAACAACACCAAATGTCCCTTGAGGAATTTCAGTTAGTTGCTTGCATAGATATCCAATTTGATTGTCAAGATTCTTTATTGAAGACTCTTGAGCTTTGAAGCTAGCTCTTATTTATTCGTAAAAGAAGAAGTTTCCTGCATAAAAGAAGAATTTTGTTGTGTTAATTGAATAATAGCTTCTTCTAATATGGACAATCTATCTGGTGGTTGTGGTAACACAACTCCTTGTTCATCACATTGCACATAAGCTAGGTTCTTCTTTTTGTTGCCACACTATACTTTGACTGTATTCATAATATTCTTGCTGGTAAAATGGATAAAGACCCAAATTTTGCTGCCTTTGTGCATTCTCAAGGAAGTTTACAACCTCATATGTGTCACAATCCCTATTAAGGTGGTTTCCTTGAAAAAACTCACAAACTATTATAGTTGTCTTTCTACCTCCTGATTGTAGATTGTGTAATTGTTGATACATCATATCTAGCTGCAGTGAGAGAAGTTCATTCTGAGCAAATATTTCCTCTAATTTGTACTGATCCATGATCAAACAGTAATTAATACAACTTTCTGTTCAATTTTTTCCTCGCACACAAAGAGAAAGACATTTTCATAATTAAGTCAATAGCAAACAAATGGAAAAAGAAGAAATGAATCAAAACAATTAGTGTATCCAATCTAGAAAATTCTCTATAACTACGATATTGAATTAATCAATCCCTGGCAACGACGCTAGAAAACTTGATGATTATTTTAGCAAGCGTACCAAACTGTCACAAATATTCGATAGTGAGTTAGAGTATCGTATCGACAGGGATTGAGGAATCACGTGCCAAACAAAAGAGAATTTATCTACTTGAATAAAGAGAAATCACGTGTATCAAGTAACAAGAGGAATTAATGCAAAAACGTAAACCAGAAAAATAAAACCAGAAGAATTGAACTAATTTTTGAAACACAAGACAAGAACTCAACAATATGAGAAACAATATCAACAAAGTGGTTAGGGATTGGTTCCTTTTTATTCTCACTCTATGGAATGTAAGAAAATATTCAACTCAATTATTGTAATTCAATTCATGATCCAATTCACTAAGGTAGTTAAAACACAATTCTTTGGTGAGTTAACCATATATCAACAATCAAGAACCCTAATTCCTTAGGTGAATTTAATTGAGACATGCATTAGTATCAAGAATTGATAAAGATCACACAAGAATCAATTCCTATTCCTAGGTAATATCTTCCTATGTTATTTACTTCAATCCAAGTTTTTCTCCAATTTTCCAATTGAGAGAATCACTTTTAGTTCATACAATTGAGTGACCAATTCAATTGAAGCATTAATAATAGAAGGAAGCAATGCAATTGAATCACAAATCACTGAATTGAAATTAGAAATACGAGTTCACATAGAGTTTGAATCAAAATTTACCAATACCTAACCTAAAGAAACTTAGAAACTCATTACAATGGAGAAGAGAAAAGAGAAGAGAGATAAAAACTCAATGAAAAACTCCATTAGATCTGAACCCTAGCTTCCACTTTGGTTTGGATCTTCAGGAGGAGGAAGAGAGAAAATGAGAGAATTTGAGGTTTTACAAACTGAAGAGTCACTAAAAATGAGTAACTAACTCACTAAAAATCTGAACAAAACTATTTATATAGTTGCTGTTAGGTGCGTGTGGGAACACAACAGCTCTGGGCATCCTCACACGCACTATACAGAAGTAATACTAGGTTCTGTCTTCCTCGTGTCCTCACACGGATCTGTTGACATGTCCTCACACGAGCACTGCAGTAAGCATTCTAACTTGTTGTCATATTCGTGTCCTCACAGATAGTTTTGCCATGTTCCCACGCGAGTGTGGCAGAGAGCTTTTGCAATATTGGTGTAGCGTGTGTCCTCACAAATCAAAGATATATGTTCCTATGCAAACATGACAGAGAGTAATCTTCATTTTTGGCTTCTCATGTGTCCCAAAACTCATTATTTTGTCCCCACAAAGACCTTCAAAATGCTTTTTCTCACAACCCTTTTTCTTCTTTTACATAAAATTCCTATAAAACACGAAATCAATGACCAATTAGAACAAATTTATTAATACTTACTACAATCATCTAAAAACAACAAACAAATGTAATTCTTCTATACAATTTTAACTACAATTTCACAATATTAACAACCTAAACAACTAAAAATTACCTACAATTAACCTATAAATCTACTACTAATATGGATTTATCACTCTCTCGATCTGAAAAATTCGTGGTGCATTGCTTTGGGAAAATCGATTTAGAAGATCTTCATAGACATCAAATGCAGTGTCATAAGAAATAACACTATATGTAATATCAGGTGTCAAAGAATTAAGGATCCATGATAATACCATATCATTACATTTTTTCCGTGCAACATTTGGTTTTGTTTCAGCAGGTGGTGCCTTGATGGTTCCATCAACAAAACCAAATTTCGATTTTGCATTTAAAGAAATTATCATGGCTCTACACCAAGTCGAATAGTTGTCACCGTCAAGAGGCTTAGAAATAAGAATCATTCCAGGATGATCAGAATTATGAAGAGGATAAGAATTTTTGGAATCCGATTCATTTCCATCACTGACCATAATGGGCAGAAAAAATAGACAAAGACAAGAAGGAAAGGCGAGAAGATTGTCACCGCTCTGACACCATGTAAAATAGAAAAAGAAGGATGGGAATTTTTGCATCGTGATTATTCAGAATCTAACACACAAAATATAGAAGAATACATATCTATAATTGATGATTCTGTTGAGTTTCAAGACTTTAAAAATCTAAAGACACCCCTAAAACTAGATTAAAAAATATTGAATTAAAAGATATTCCCATGATAAAGGTTTTGATGATTACAAACTTAGATTAAATCTGTGTAAAGAACTCTAATAAGTGAACTTATATTTCAGATAAACTAAAACATCGTCTGAAGTACGAATGTCTGAAGCACACTTTATATTCTGAAATATGAAGGAAATTAGAAATATTACTTTGATTCTGAAGGATGTATAAGACTGAAGACTGAAGTACTATCTGAAGATTAAAGACTGAAGTGTTGTTTGAAGACTAAAGCCCTGTCTGAAGATTAAAGTCTGAAATGCTAAAGTGCTAACTGAAGCCAAGTTGTTTGAAGTCAAGGTCTGACTGACGTAGCATGACTCAGTTTACACCACTCCTTCACACAACCTCTGTACACCGGTTAGGAGTGACAAAAGAAAGATTTTGGGGATACCATTTTGAATTAACCGACGCGAAAAACGGATATTTGGAGTAGCTTTCTTCTGTAGTTAGATAAAGTATTGCCTACATCGTGCTTGCATCAGAGATGTCTCACAACGGGAGTATTTTCACATAACGCTGTCTCTCAATGGACTTCTCAACATCTAGCACCCCAAAAGCATATAAGTACCTGAAATCTCACTGAAGATGAAGATGGAATTTTGGATAAGTTGTTGAAAATCAAAAAGCTCACACGAAGAAAAACACTGCCAAATTTTCTTTAGAATTTCTCTTAGAAATCCATTGTACAATAAACTTTCATAGCCAGTGTTAGATCACTAATATTCTTGTACATTCTGAACGAAGAAATGTAGGTTCTAAGTTCATTTGTCTTTGTAAACACTTTAAGAGTGCTGAGAGCTTGAAGAGGTTTGGTGGAAATACTTGGTGTAGAGCCTGGAGAGGCCTGGTTGAAGAAAGAATACTTGGTGTAGAGCCTGAAGAGGCTTGGTGGAAAGAATTCTTGTAATCTGTTTGAGATTAGTGAAAATCCAGCAACCGTTGGCTCTGGGACTAGACGTAGCTCACAAGTGAAGTGGGTGAACCAGGATAATCTTGGCTGAGTGCTTCTCTTATCCTTAAACTCTTTATATTTGATTTTAACTAACAAGAAGAGGGTTATGAACTGAGTTATTATAAACTGTTATTAAAACTTGATTTACGAAAATGTTTTAATATCTTGGGTAAAATAACATTTTAGTCCCTATAATATTTATGCTATTTTTTTAGTCCCTTATGTTGATTCTACGATCAATTGTGGATGTGTAGAATGCCCACAATAGTCAACAATACTTCGGAAGTACCCTAACACATTATATAAGAGTGTTAGCTTCCTTAAACTCTTTTAGAGAGTCAAATTTCATGGTCAATTTGAACTGAAATTCTTTGTACATTTCCTCCTTCATATATATCACAAATAGTCTTGAATGTGTTTAAGGAGGCTAACACTGTTATATAATGTGCCAGGGTACAATACATATGATTACTAATTGTGATGGGTGTTCGACACATTTGTAATTAATAATGGAATCAACAGTAGGGACTAAAAAATAGCTTAAATATTTTATAAGGATCAAGTAAAAAAGAAAAATTTTCCTGGGACGAAAATCAAAACTCAGGTATTTTATAGGGACTAAAATGTTATTTTACCCTAATATCTTTGTCTGAACATTTTCAAACAAGTAATACAATTTCAGACAACTTTCAAACCTGTCTGAAACGCTTTAAAACTAAGATTTTTAAAAGGTTTCCCCAAAACTTTAAAGTTTATAAAAACACTATTCAACCCCCTTCTAGTGTTTCCTGTGTGTTCCTACAGTTTATATCAGAGCTCAGCCTTGGGTTAAGCACTTGACCATGTTGAGGAAGTAGATCCAGATGGAAATTAAACCACTACAAGCACAAGCCATTATATCACAAAAGGAGCATCTGTGACAAGGCCTCTATCATTTAATGGTATTGATTACCATTACTGGAGAGATCGTATGAAACTGTTCATTGAGAGCAACAACATTGATCTTTGGGACATAGTCACTAATGGTGATTACATTCCCATGCATGGTGGACAACCCATACCTAAGTCTGATTGGACAAGTGAGCAGAATGCTAGAGTACAGACCATAACAAATGGACTAAAGTCCTTAGGAAGAACCTATGAATCTGGAGATTATAATCAAAAGATTCTAAGGAGCTTACCAAAGGCTTGGAGACCCAAATTTAACGTTATTTAGGAGGCAAAGGACCTTAATATCCTGAAGTTAGAGGAACTATTGGAATCTTTTAAAGTTCATGAGTTAGAACTTGGTGAGGATGTGTCCAAGAAAAAATCATTGGCACTGAGCACAAAGATCAAACAGACTAGGCATGGAGCCATGAAAGCCATGCAAGCTAAAGAAACTTCAGAATCTGATGAAGATTCTGAAGTCAGCTCTGATGAAGATGATCTTGCCTTGCTAAGCAGGAAGATCAAAAGAATGCTGTTGAAAAAGGGGAAATTCAGAAAGGAACAACCCTTCAAAAGCAAAAATGGTAGGTCAGGTAAGGACACTTCCATTATTGATAAAAGAATGTGTTATAAATGTAAACAACCAGGTCATATAAAGGTCGATTGCCCCTTGCTGATGAAATCCTTCTTCAAGAAGAAATTCTTTAAGAAGAAAAAAGGACTGATGGCAACATGGGAGGACCTGGATGTCTCAACCTCAAGAGAGGAAGAAGATTCAACTGAAGAAGCAAATCTCTGTCTTATGGCAAGTCTACCATCTTCAGACAACTCAGACTCTATGGTAAGACCCCAATCTGATCCTGATCTTCAAGAGAGATTTGATGACTTACTAGAAAGTTCAAAAGAACTCTGTGAAGAATACAAGGATCTGTCAAGAGCATACACATAAATGTGTATCAAGAGTGAGGCTCTTGAACAAGAAAATCCTGTACTAAAAAAGGAACTTGAGAACTATAAGAGGGGTGGTTCTGAAAACCCTTTTGAAGAGGTTGAAAAACTTCAAAAGAAGGTTAAGGAGATCACCTTAGATCTTGCCAACTTTGTTAAGTGAACTGAAAAACTAAACAAGTTGTTGGGAATTCATAAAGGTTCCAATAACAAGGATCCGGATCGTCTCCTGCCTCTCTCGCCTCTGCAGCAGAAATCAGCTACGGAATAACTACGCAATTAAAATCCGTAGCTAATTCGTAGCTATTCGGTAGCTAGTGCTTGCTGCAGAGTCGGGAGACAATCCTTACACCAATAACAAGTGTAGGCTGGGATACTCTGAAAGTGAGTCATTAAATACCTCGGATGTTAAGTTTAATAATCCCAAAAAGTTCTTCAAAGGTAAAGGGTGTTCCCATTGAGGCAAACCTGGACACCATGTGTCAAAATACAGACACAAAGGGAAAATAAAACTCAAAAGTAACAAAAAAGGACTCAAGAAGGTATGGGTACCTAAATCTTTAATTATTCCTATTGCAGATATGTTTAACAGGACAAAGGAAACTCCTCAAATGGTACCTGGACAATGGATGCTCGCGACACATGACGGAAGAAAAGTCTTTGTTCCAAAACCTTAGACCAAAGGATGATGGAGTGGTCACCTTTGGTGGAAATCAACAAGGGAAGATCATTGGAGTTGGTACGGTAGGTATGGCACCTTTGTCTTCTATTAAAAACATCTTACTTGTTGAAGCACTTAACCACAATCTACTGAGCATAGGCCAATTGTGTGACAGTGGTTATGTAGTATCCTTCACTAAGGAATGGTGCATAGTCAAGAACTTAGATGATCAAACTCTCTTTACTGCTAAGAGACACAACAATGTGTATAAGATTGATGTAGAGGAACTTGTAAATCAAAGTGTGAAATGTTTTCTCTGAGTTGAGGATGAAAAACAAATTTGGCATAAAAACTTGGGCATGCCAACTTGAGATTAATCTCAAATCTAACAAAACATAATCTTGTTAAAGGATTACCCAAGCTCTCATTCAAATCTGATATTTTATGCGAGAGTTGTTTGAAAGGAAAACAAACAAGAAGCTCTTTTCAGAGTAAGAATATTGTATCCACAAATAGACCTCTTGAGTTGCTTCACATTTATTTGGTCCAACTAGAATAGAAAGTCATAGTGGAAAGAAATATGGGTTGGTCATAGTTGATGACTATTCAAGATACACCTGGGTGATATTCCTCAGAAGCAAGGATGAAACTTTTGAGAATTTCACAATATTCTGCAAGAATGTACAAAATGAAAAAGGATTCTGTATTTCTGCCATCAAAAGTGATCATGGAGGAGAGTTTGAGAATACAAATTTCAGACTGTTTTGTGAGGAGAATGAGATTTCTCACAATTTCTCTGTGGCTGGAACACCTCAACAAAATGAGGTTGTTGAGAGAAAGAACATAAGCTTACAAGAGATGGGTAGAACCATGCTTATTTCAAGCTCACTCCCTAAATCATTCTAGGCAGAAGTTGTTCACACAACTTGTTACCTTCAGAATAGGATATTGGTAAGACCAATTCTGAAAAAGACTCCCTATGAACTGTGGAAAGGAAGAAAACCCAATATATCATACTTCCATATCTTTGGATGTGAGTGTTTTATACTCAACACAAAAGATGATATTGTAAAATTTGATGCTAAGTCTGATAAAGGATTTTTTTATTAGATATTCTGAAACCTCAAAGGCATACATAGTTTATAAATCTAGAATCTTAGCTATTGAAGAATCAATTCATGTAAAATTCAATGACAAGAGAAAGACTGATTGTGATCTATCAGATCTTGAAGATGATTTTGCAGGTATGGATTTGAACCAGAAGTCTGATCAGACTAAAGCTGAAGATCCATCTGAACTTGTGTCTAAAGGAACATCTGAAACCCAACTACTTCAGACAACTAATGTTGAGTCTCAAACTGAAGGGACATCTTCAATCAGAAATAGTTAGAGATATAATACTCATCACGTAAGGAGAAAATATTGGGTGATATCTCAGAATGAGTGAGAACAAGATCAAGACTTAGAGAATTCAATAATCTTGCACTACTGTCTGAAATTGAACCTAAGAATATGAAGCTCTGTATGATGAAGGGTGGATCCTAGCCATGCAAGAGGAGTTGAATCAGTTCACTAGGAATGATGTCTTGACTCTGGTTCCTAAACCCCATGGGAAAAGTATTATTAGAACCAAATGGGTGTTTAGAAACAAGTTGGATGAAGTTGGAAAGGTTGTAAAAAACAAATCTAGACTTGTAGCACAAGGCTACAATAAGCAAGAAGGTATTGATTTTACTGAAACCTTTACTCCAGTAGCTAGGCTTGAAGCCATTAGGATTTTACTATCTTATGCAGCAATAAATGGCATCAAACTATATCAAATAGATGTTAAAAGTGCTTTCCTAAATGAAATCATTGAGGACGAAGTATTTGTCAGGCAACCCCCTGGTTTTGAAGATGTAGCTTTTCCAGATCATGTTTTTAAACTGAAAAAAGGCTGAGCAACTTTCTTATAAAAAATGGTTTTGAAAGAAAAAAAGTTGACACAACTCTATTTAGAAAATCTTCCAACAAAGACTTTATTCTAGTTTAGATATATGTTGATGACATTATATTTGGATCAACAAATTCTTCCTTATGCAAGGAGTTTTCTAAGCTTATGCAATCTGAATTTGAAATGAGCATGATGGGAGAATTAAAATTCTTACTAGGACTTCAAATTAAGCAAGAATCTGATTGTATATGGATTCATCAGGAAATGTATACAAAAGAAATGCTTAAAATGTTTAATATGGATGATTGCAAGCTTATGTCAACTCCAATGCGCAGTTCTTCCATCTTAAGAAAAGATGAAGGAAAAGAATCTGTTGATCATACAGTGTATAGAGGAATGATTGGTTTATCACTTTATCTTACAGCAAATAGACCTGGCATTATGTTCAGTGTTTGTCCGTGCGCAAGATTTCAATCTGACCCAAGAATCTCTCATTACAAGGTTGTAAAAAGAATTTTTAGATATCTAAATGGTACTACTAATCTTGATCTTTGCTATAAGAAGAGTAAGGATTGCAGGTAGGTTGGATACTATGATGCTGAATTTGCTGGAGATAGAATTGGAAGGAAAAGCACCAGTGGTGGATGTCACTTCTTTGGAAGTAACATGATCAACCGGTCAAGCAAAAGACAAAGCGCTATTACATAGTCAACCACAGAAGCTGAATATATTGTTACTTCCAGCTGTTGTTCACATCTACTATGGGTAAAATATCAGTTAGAAGATTTTAATATCTCTAAACCATGTATCCCTGTGATGTGTGATAATACTAGCTGTTGAAATTCTGGAAAGCGTACCAAAATCACAGCAGTATAATAGTAAGTAAACGGGTTTGTCGTATCCACAAGGAACGGTTCGATTGTAAATCTTAGTGGTAACACTTATCAAGTGAGAAAATATGGTTGATGTTGTGTAGTTTGCAATATTAAATAAAAAGCAGTAAATTGAGATAGGTTGAGCAATTACTAGAACTAAGATTGAACTTCGTCTATCGCACCCTTTTCGTATTTGAAATCCAATGATATTTATGAACATGCAAATATAATATTGAAGCACAAATTAAAGTTATTTCACAAAGGTCTCCACAAATATGAAATACTCAGAAATAATCTACCCTGGTCTCCAAAGTGATAAATTACCCCCAGATTAAAGATCTATTTGTTTAAGCTATCAATTCACCCTGGTCTCCACAGTCGCGAATTGAGTGTTTTTACTAATCAGAGTTCAAGTTTCCCATGTCTAGGCTCCCCCAAACTCGCTACTAATTTCATAGAACCACCTCTCAGTAATCAGCCTATAACTCCGGCACAAAGGCGGAAGCTAAGCATTAAGAACAGATTAAAAACACCAATATTATAAAATCAGGGATTCATGAATAACAAATAGAATTCAAATACAATTGGGGATTGAATCGACTACATTCAATCCTATCGGAGAGTTTAGCTACTCATTGTAGCCATTACAAACCAATAGAGAGACTGTCACTCTCTAGCTCCAGCCCCGCTCTCCGTCCTGATCTGTGCATAAAGGTCCTTTAAATAGACGTTGGAAAGCTATCTGAACCTGGAAGAAATCTTGTTTGAAATCTCATTAGAAATCTGTTTCCGTATTCTTGCGCTTCAACCTGCGCTCAGCGCAGATGAAGCGCAGGAAACAAAGAGGAATTTTAATTCCTGCGCTCCACTTGCGCTCAGCGCAGGTGGAGCGCAACTCACTGTTACTGCTTTTCCTGGTTTCCTCTTTTTCATCTTGATCTCTTCCTGATCTTATCTTTATCTGCTACGTTTTCCTTATTTCCCTCTTTTTAGCTTGATCTTGTGCTGATTCTGTCTTAAATTTGAATTGAGAATTTTATCTGCAGAATCTTTATCCAAATAACTTCTGATTTTATCTTGATTTGCTACCATTTATGATCTTATCTGCAAATTCCTTCTTCAAATAAATGCTATCTTGTTTCTTCATTAAAACTTTCCTCTTTATCTGCAAAATCAATAGATTTCTTATCAAATAGCATCAAATTCAAATTTAAATCAAATAATCCCAAAATCTGAATTTATTACTAAAAAGAGGTAATCTGGGGAATAAATCTAACATTTTGTCCTTGATAAGTGTTGTAATTATATACAAATTTATCATATTTTTAGCACTTATCAAATACCCCCCAACTTAACTTCTTGCTTGTCCTGAAGCAAGAAAACCTTTTGCAATCAAATGGATTCAATCCCCTGTCAAGATTCTCACTAAGTAAGGAAATAATTTCATCATCTCTTTGCTAGGTAGCTGTCACTTCCCAAATATCAGATTGAAAATCAGAATTAAGTGGTGTTTCCAAGACTCAATCAAAATAGGATAAAAACACATTTAAACTTTTTCAATAGTAGCAACCAAAACAATAAGTGATAAATCAAGAAATTCTCTCATGCTCACGGGTAAGTGTTTCCCTCAATTTTTCCACGGCAGTTGAACAACTAAAATTGATAGTCGTTTCTGGTTAATAAACATGCACATGGTCAACATGGATCAAAAGGTCTTTCTTGGGTTGTAATGAGGTTGGGCTATCAAGAACTCGTGGTTTTTCTGGATATGCAAAGAAAACACAGGAATAGAGAGCATTTTTTATTTCTTCTTTTTGAACTTTCTCTCCATTCTTCAATTCATTCTTGATTTGCTTTAGCTGGCCTCTTTGCTTTGTTTGTTTGGTGATTCACTCCCCTTTTTCATTTTATTTTTCTTTTTGATTCTTGAGGGAGTGATTCACTTTTGCTTACTTATGCCTGCTCTTTGTATTCACTTTCAACTTTCAAGTCACCAACCAAATCTCCCATTTTATCAACTTTCACCTTTGCTCTCTATCCCAAATGTGTAAGGGACAGGAAATAAATATTAATTTTTGCTGGGGTGCATAAGAAAAGAAACATTAAAGCTCAAATGGGTTACAAGAAATTGGAAAAAATTTTCATGGGTTCACTTTTTGGCACTGAGCAAATAATTTATAATCATAAATTTTCCTTTATCACTTCCATATTTTTCATGTGCAGAATAAAATCCAAAAACTCAAGCAATAGCAGTTGTCAAGAAGCGGTGAAAACTCTCATTTCAAGTGTTTGGTCTCACAACTCACCGGCTTTTTGGCAGATTTCCTTGATGAAGTCACTTATTGAAATTAATTAACTACCCTGATATATTTTCCTGCATAATATCTTAATCCTAACTGATTATGGACTTAATTACAAAATTCCTATTTCTTTCCTAATTCAGTTAGACTGCTTAGCTTTGAGATTTTAAACTTATTTCCTTAAATCCCTATTCCTAAAATCCTAAAAAAAAATTAAAGTCCTAGAATGAATAAAAGAATGCCTTACAATGTATACTGCACAAAAGAAAAATGTATGCTATATAGTTGTATGCCATGTATAGTATGAAGTCCTAAAAATAAAGGAATGGCAAAAGAAAATAGAAAAGTGAAAAGAGTGGAAAATGAAGAAAAGAAAGGACACCACCAATATCAGTCTATTATCAATCTTCATCATTTGTGTCAGCTCCTCCACCCCCTCTCAGAAAAAATGGTCTGTCCCCAGGCCATTCCAAAGAGTTCTGAAATTGATCAGGGGACATGCTCGGGTGTGGACCCTGGACATGGTGATAGAGGAACTCCTGTAACTGTGTCACCCCGGAATGAACAGCTCGGATCTGCCTAAACATGTGATCCATGAAGAACTGATATGGTCTGTCAGCTGGTGGTGGTGGCTGTGGATGTGGAAGGATTTCCCAGATATCTTATGGTAGCATCAGCTCCTCTTGTGGAATACAATGAGTCTCAATATACCTCTTATTAATGGGAGCCCCTATAGGAGAAATGGGGTGAACCTCCACTTCCTCACAATGAAAAAGGGCAGGGTTTAGGGAGGGAAACCCTAAACTTTCTCTGGAGTGTACGCTCCTCCTCTCTCGAGCTTTCAGAATCAGAGAGTGGAACCGATCAGACACGACACTGGAAACATCTATCTGTGCTCCAGTAAGTATACTGTATAAAAGGTGTGCTGTTGTCATGTCGATATCGAAAGAAGTCAGTGATGGTTGTATGTTAGCTATCACTAAAGCCATCCGCATCCTTGCAATGCCGCGCAAATGCTGCCGAAGTATCCTAGATGCCTCCCCATAGTTGTTGACCTTGTAAGAGTACCCAGGGAGATTCAGGTATTGAGTTGTCAAGGTATCCAGTACCTCATTACCGTATGGGCCAACCTCCTGAATCCTCTGATTATACTGACAGGATGAATTCTTAATAATTTGTGGGGAAGGAAAGTCCAAGAGTTCATTAATTCTGTCACGGTCATATGCGATCCATCGTCCCTGGATAAATGACCTTTTATCAGCTTCCCCATCAAATGTAATCCTTGCATTGCAGTAGAATTCACGAACAACTTCAGGATCAAACTTCCTGTGGGGTTCAGCCAGATATCCCCACTTTCTCCCTTGTGATTTCCGCCCCGAATTCCTCAAACTCTCAAGCTTCCAGTTCCACAGGCCTCTCTACTAGGAAATTACAGTCTTTAATGTAACTGTAGTGGACTGCAGCACTCACATATTTGAACTTTCCATAGTCCAATGAAGGACTAACATCTCTCCTCCTTCTTTTCTGGATCCCTGACGAACTAGCCAAAGTGGTGGTCTTAGTTCGTACCATCTGCGTAAAATCAAAATGTTTGAGAAGTAATCATAGGATGTAAATATTTTTCAAAACTGATCATGATTTGAGTTAGAGAATTTAAGTGATATATTAATGCTTTAGCAAGAATATGGTAAGAAAGTTCAATGTCCAAATTTTGGCAAGCAGTATTCATGAGATTACAAAAAGATTGGTGCAACAAAATCTCCATGATATCTTGAATAACACAAAGTGTGCAGCAACAGAATGTGCAACAAGATTGGTGCAACAATAACACAAAATAATGAATCCATTAAACAACAACCAACTAATTCACATCACCAAAATGTGTCAATCATCAAGAATTTTGAACTTCTCTAGCACCCAAACCATGGTATCTATCCTAAGGTAATAATTTCCCGATTGCAAGCTGAGAGTTTGAAGGCTTACCTTGAAGAGGAAATCAGAATAACACACTTGGAACTGAAAGATCATCAAAAGTTTCGCAGGGAATGAGCCAAGAGTCTAGGAAAATATGCCAAGAATGGCCTTTTCCTGATTCTGGTTCATATTTATGCTTGCGCTCCATCTGTGCTCAGCGCAGGTGGAGCGCGCATTATAGTTATAACTGTAGCGTGCTCCTGCGCTTCACTCGCGCTTAGCGCAAGTGAAGCGTGAAAAACAGAGGCATAATTGTAAATTTGCGCTTCACCTGCGCTCAGCGCAAGTGAAGCGCAGAAAATAGAGGCAAAATTGTATTTCTTCGCTTTACCTGCGCTCATCGCAGGTGAAGCGCAGAAATCAGAGTGCAATTTTGTTAACACTTGAATTTTCTGCTGCTTCAGAATGCCTATATTGCTTTTTCCACACATTACTTAACCATTTCTTATTCTTTCCCAAAAACATAGAAAACTAACTATCACACACAAAAATTAATTACTAAAAATTACTAACTAAACATTGGGGTGCCTCCCAGCAAGCGCTCGTTTAACGTCATATAGCTTGACGCCTGTTTCTTTATGGACCTTGAAGAGGAATGATAGAATAAGTTCTGTCAACTTCACCTCCTAGGTATGGTTTCAGTCTCTGTCCATTCACCACCCACTGCTCCTTTGAATAAGGATCTTCTAGTTCTACAGCTCCATATGGTCTAACCTCCTTGACATTGAATGGACCAGACCATCTTGACCTTAGCTTTCCAGGAAAGAACTTCATCCTAGAATTGAATTGAAGAACTGATTGTCCTGTGTAGAACTTCCTCTTAATGAGCTTCTTATCATGATATGCCTTTGTCTTTTCCTTATAAATCTTAGAAGATTCATATGAATTTAGTCGCATTTCTTCCAACTTATGCAGCTGCAGGATTCTCTTCTTTCCAACTACTTTTGTGTCCATATTCAATACCTTTAGTGCCCAATATGCTTTGTGTTCTAATTCAACCAGCAGGTGACAAGCTTTTCCGTAGATCATCTGAAAAGGTGAGAGACATGTGGGCGATTTATAAGCTGTCCTGTATGCCCAGAGTGCCTCATCAAGTTTGATAGACCAATCTTTTCTGGAAGAGTTCGCTGTTTTCTCAAGAATTCTCTTAATTTCTCTGTTTAAGACTTCAGCCTGTCCATTTGTTAGGGGATGGTAGGGTGATGCTACTTTGTGTCGTACTCCATAATTCTCCAAAACCCTCTGTAATTGTTCATTGCAGAAATGAGAACCCCCATCGCTGATTAGAACTCTTGGTGACCCAAACCTGGAAAAGATATTTTTCTTCAGAAATTGCACAACTGTCTTTTCATCGGCCTTTATTGTTGCAGCAGCTGATAAGTGAAAATTAGTTGATAAATTAGAACACTTTTTATTTCACTTATCAAGGATAAAATGGTATTTTTGCCCCAATTTAATCCCTTTTTATTAAATATTAGATAAATTGTATTTATTAATCTTGGATTTAAATTTGATGCTATTTTAATAGAAATATTGCTGATTTTTGCTGGATATTGCAAAGATTTGATTTGAAGGAAAGATAGCATTAAATGAGGGAGATATCTGCAAGATTTGAGTTTGATTGAAAACATTTAATAAAGATTTGAAGAAGATTTGAGGCAATCAATGAGGAGATCACTGCCAATCAAACAAGGATTCTGCAAACAACCTTCCCAATTAAATCCAATATGCTCAATAAATGTAAGTTTTCATCAAGAAAAAGGGAAACAAGGAAAGACAAATCAACCAAAACCAGTCTCAGGGAGAGATCAAGTTAAAAAGAGAAAGTTTAAAGCTGCAGGATGCATTGCGCGCTTCAACTTTCGCTGTAGCGCAGGGTGAAGCGCAGCTCTCTGGATCCTGCGCTGCATCTTGCGCTGTAGCATAGGGTGAAGCGTAGATCACGCTGATTCTTGCCCTGTTGCCATTTTTAGATAGATTGCACCCCAGTTTCCTTTGTCTTTCCTTAGCCTATAAATAGGAACCTCTTGCACCAGATCAGGTGTGCACGATTATTGTAATTCAGTCTTATTTCAGTGGTAATGCACCAAAGATAATTTTAGAGCAGGAGAGGAGGAGCGCTTCACAAGGATTGAAGATGGTGACAACATCTTCGGTGGTTTGTATGTCTACCTTGTGTAGTTAACTCTCCAATAGGATTGGATGTAATTGATTCTATCCCCAAGTGTATGTAAACTCTATTTTATTATTTCATGAGCTCTTTGTCTATAATATTGGTAATCTTATTCTGTGCTTAATCCCTAACTTTCGCGCTTGCGCTGGAGTTATAGGCTAGTTTCGACTAGGATTGAGGGTGGGGGAGCGGATTCTAAAGAAACCCATTCTCTGAGTGAATAAGAGGACTCGGTAGCCAGTGAACCGAAACATGGGCGTTACTAGTGATTGATGGGTAGTGTGAGTACTCTAATGAAGGGCGTCTACAGGATAGGCATGGTTATTAAATTACCGATAGCAAAGGTTAGTTGATTGTCAATCCAGGAAGCGAAACGTGGATGTATTCTAATGAGTGATGGGTAGTGACAGTACTCTAGCGAAGGTGCGACCAAAGTAGTAGGCCTCGTTTATCAGCTAATTCTTTTACAAACGGAATAAAAGAAAGCAAAATAAAGCCGAGGGTAAGTCTGTCACCTGGGAGAGCCCGCACGGATTACCTTTGAGTGTGTGAGGCTGCTGATAACTCGGGGTCTTAGCAATATAGTTTGTCTACAGTATTATAGAGTAAACCTAAAATAATAGATAGTTTTTACATACACGAAGGGTGTGATGATATGAAGTCTAATCCTAATCCAAGTAAAGTGTCTTTAATTCTTCCTTTCTAATTCAATTGATTATTTATTTGCTATTTACAATATTTTCCGCACAAATTACTCTCATAAATCCATTGTTTTCCCTTGATAAATAGACCACGACTTTACGTGAATTGATCGTTCCCTGTGGATACAATATCTTTCTTACTATTATACTACTGGATTTTTGGTTCGCTTGCCAGAAACCCATCAAGTATTTTTGGCGCCGTTGCCGGGGAACGGTTTCCAATTCGTGTAGAGCTTGGAGGTCTAGTTATCAAGTTTTTATTCTAGGATTTTGTTTATTTGTTTATTATTCTTATCATTTTTAGGATCTATTATTCTCTTAGGAAATTTATTGTTTTTTCTAATTCTCTTCAACACTTACCTTTTTCAAAGTTTCTTGTTTATGCTTCTGAGAGGTAAAGCGTCTCCCAATCAATTACATTTCGACCCAGAAATAGAAAGGACGTCGCGAAGGAACAGAGGTAAAAACTCGAGAAGGAGAAGAAGGATAGTTGTTGAGGAACCCAAAAATATGGCAGTGGAACGTCCAAGAATGACACTAGGAGATTATATCTCCCATCAAGGACCACGTCACTTCTCAAGCATTGTGTTACCACCAAACGCAAGAGCTTTGGAGTTGGAGACTGCACATCTCAACCTCATTAGTGCACATCAATTTACTGGATTGGATCATGAAAATCCAAATGTTCATCTCTCTAATTTTTATGAATTAATTGGTACTATGGGTTTCGAGGAAGGTAATTTGGAATCTGTTTACTTACGCTTATTTCCTTTCTCTTTGATAGTTAAAGCTAAGGAATGGCTGCAATCACACCCAAATCAAAGCCTAACCAATTGGGGTGTGGTTGAGGAGAAATTCTTGACAAGATTCTTCCCACCAGGGAAGCAGATTGAAGTCAAAACAGATATTTCCACATTCAGACAAGGGATTGATGAACCATTATGTGAAGCTTGGGAAAGATTCAAGTGTATGCTGTGCAAATGTCCCAACCATGGCTATGAGGATATAGCCCAACTCAACATATTCTGTACGGGACTTCGTTCAGACTCAAGGTCATTCATAGCTGCGGCAGCAGGAGGAACTATCTTATCCGCAGAAGTTGATCGAGCGCTAGAAATCATCACCCATTTTGCACAGAACGATCAACAAGCTCGAAATGGAAGACAACCCGTGCAATTACCAAAGAAAGGGGTGTTGGAGCTTAATCAAAACGATGCTCTGTTAGCTGAGAACAAGCTCATTAAACGTCAACTAGAAGCACTCACTGAGACGTTGAAGACACTCCCTCAACAGCTCAATGTTGTCCACTCACAACCCATCCAAGCCCAACCATTGATTTGTGATTTCTATGGAGGTGATCATCTAAATGGTCAATGTTCTAGCTTAGAAACACAACCAGAACAAGTCAACTTCATGGGTAACCAGGGAAGGCAAGGGAATTACTCCAACAATAACAACAATCAATATTCACAAGGTTGGAGAAATAACCAAACCAACTCTGGTTGGAGTCAGAATGGAGGACCAAGACAACCACCTTACCAACAGCAGCCCTCAACATATGATAAACTGAACACTTTGGAAGGTAAAATTGATGACCTTGTGCAAAAATTTACTGGATTCAAGACAACTACTGAGGCATCAATCAAGACTCTAGAGAGTCAAGTGGGTCAGTTAGCAACTGAGATGGCAGAACACAGGCGACAACACTTTTCAGCTGTAACCCACACCAATCCAAAGGAACAATGCAGCTTGATTGCTACTGATGGCAACAAGACAGAGGAGGAGGAACTTGATGAGGAAGAAGAAACCATCTTTGAAGAACAATTACCTCAAGAGGAAGTTGTTCAACAAAATGAAGAAGCAGCGCCAGAGGAAGAATATCATGAAGAAAAGGTCTATATACAAGTAAGTCACTTGACCCAGGTAAGTTTACTATACCCATCTCTATTGGTAATCTACCTCCTACTCATGCTTTATTAGATCTTGGAGCGAGCATCAATTTGATGCCGTTATCGTATTTTAATAAGTTGAGTGATGTGAAGGTCAAGCCTGTAAATGTGAAGTTACTTCTTGCAAACAAGTCTGCTCAATGCCTTCATAGGATATTAGAGGATATTCAAATCAAAGTGGATAAATTTGCATATGTTGTAGATTTCTACATTGTAGAGACAGAAGAGGAGGATACTAATGTCCCCCTCATTTTAGGAAGACCCTTCATGAAAGCTGCCAAGATGATCATTGATGTTGATCGGGGAAAATATGAATTGAGCTCAAAATATGAAAGTATTACGTTTCTTAGAGGTACGCCTAAGTTACAACAAACTGATGCTATTTCTAAAAATCAAACAAAGCTGCCAGGCTCCGAATTTCTGAGGAAGCCTAGAATGAGGATAAAGCATCCAGAGTCAATATGGGAGTTCAAATTTAAGAGGAGAATGAGATCAACATCTCATACTGAGGAAGACAGTGACAGTGATGGTAGAATCAAAAATTGGCATGGAGGCCGGGAGCTAAAAGGAAGAACTGGTATGGAGTCAAACATCATCCTCCACTTAAGGCCACCATGAAAGGGTTGAGTAACCAGGCGTCGAGCTAAAAGACGTTAAACAAGCGCTTCCTGGGAGGCAACCCAATCTTTGTAAGTTTTTTATTTTCATTTTGGTAATTTTTAGTTTTGGAATTTACCTGTGTAATTAGGAAATTGTTAAAATGGGGATCTAAATTTAAAAGTATTGCATGGAACCAGTTAGGAGTAGCAGAAGCAGAGAGAATACTGCAGATCTGCGCTTCAACCTACGCTGTAGCGCATAATTAAAATTAAAAACATGACTCTCTGACTTTTGTGCCTCACCCTGCGCTATAGCGCAGGGTGAAGCGCAGCGGGACGCTTCAAATTCTGAAGCAGTACGCGCTCCACTCTGCGCTGTAGCGTAGGGTGTGGCGCAGGAAGCGGGATTTTAAATTCTGAATTTTGAACGAAGGAGTTCATTTTGAACTTCCTTTCGTTCCTTTCCTTTGCGTTTTCTCTGATATTCCTGACCTTTGCTTTGCCTTTTCTCACTCATATAGCCTTCATTTTCAGTTTCTGAGCTTATACTAGGTATCTTTTTATAGTTTTCTTTCTTTTTAACCGATTGAAATTTTGATTTTTTAATTTATTTAAGCATAACCTTAGGATAGGAATCTTAGGACTTTAGGAAAGAAATAATTGTCCATAGTGCTTTAAATTAGATTGCATGTGGTTAGGATTCTTTGTGAATTATTCATGTTTGCTTAGGTGGTAGTTTTTGTGTGCTCAGTGATTTCTGCAAATTATTTTGTTGGTGTATGTATGCTTAATTAATTGCTCCAATATTTTTGCATGCCCATACATAAGTGATTGTGCATTATTGCATGTCACTGATGACATGATTTTTTAGCATGAGTTTCATTCTCACTTTGCCTGTTTAGAATTGTTTAGGACCTGCTTTAACTGATCACTTTAGCATGTCTTAATTAATTAATTGGCATTTATTGGGTAATATTTAAAATCAAAATTTTTATGCACATTTGTTTGGTTAATTGATTGCTCTAAGTATTGAAATTTATTGACCATCTATTTCATAATTATGAGCAATTAAATATTATGATGCATAAATAATTTTGAATTGCTTTTGCTTTGCAGATGGTTCGCACAAAGAATGTCAGTGGTGCTAGTTCCTTTAGGAGGGGCACAGGGGGTGCCAAGAGGAAAGGCCCCCTGAGGGAACCTGAGTTTGACCCTCATCGCGTCAAGGACCTCAAGTCCTTTGAAGCATACACTGACATTGCTGATTGCAAATTCATCCTGGAGCGACCAGTTATCCTTCAGGAGGGGGAATATGAGGATTTTTCTGCTGAGATTCACAGGAGGCGTTGGAACCGCCTCAGCCACCCTGACAACTACTTTGATCCAGACATTGTCAGGGAATTTTATGCTAACGCTATCGGAGACCACGACGTTAACTACAGGAGGGAGTTCTATGTTCGAGGACAGGTTATCAGATTTGATTGCGATGCAATCAATGCATTTTTAGGACATCCCATAGAGGAGGACAGAGACCTCGTGGTGTGCTAATACCACGAGAGGATGCAGGCTGTGGGACTTCATGGCAATGATCCCCTTGACATTGAGACTGCTCAGCTGCTATGCTTACCAGGGCGTTCCTTTGAAAGGAATGCATATTGGGAGGCTGCTAGGATCTACAGGAAAGATATGAGGAGCATAGCTCAGATGTGGACAGTATTGATATTGGCCAACATTCATCCTACCGGGCACGTTTCTGATGTAGTTATGCCCATGGCCCACCTCATCTACACTATCCTCACCGCCGCCGTTATCGATGTCTCACGAGTCATCACCCAGAAGATATCAGACTTTGCATCTTCTGTGGGGCGCCAGACTCCTAACTCCAAGATCAGGCTTGACTTACCTTCTCTCATCACTTCACTTTGCAGATCTAGGGGTGTAGAGGCGAACCCCAGGGTTCGCATCGCACTTCCCATGACCAGAGCATACATTGAAGCCAACTGTATCCCGGCTGAGGAGTTACAGGTTGAGGAGCAGCAGCAGGCACCACCACCACCACCAGCAGACATGGACGCTCCAGTCTGGGCCCATCGACTTAAGGCACAGTACACTCATCTGATGGCTCAGATGTCCACTATTCACTGAGCAACTGCTCATTTTCAGAGTAGACATTATCAGGCTCATGTGGACCCTATGACCCCTGCCCAGTTTCATGATTACTTACAGTGGCCTGGGGACAGGCCTATTTTCCCAGGGGGGATGGAGCAGCTTACATGGATTAGGACCAGGATGAGGACTGATTGTTTTCTTTCCTATTTGGTGCTTTTCCTTTTTTTTTCTTTTCATTTTATTTCCTTTTTCTATTTATTTTCTTATTTTCTTTTGATATGTAATATATAATGATACATTATCTATATCAGGTAGTACTTATTTTGTCCTATTTTTCTGTTAAATTTTTAAATTTTTAGGACTTTTAGGACCTTAGGAAATTAGGAATTAAGGTAACTTCTTCAAAATTCTCTGTAATTAAGTAGTTTAACTAACCAGATTAGGAAAGATGACAAGGTTTTGTGATTAATTCCATAATCAGTTAGAATTAGGATACTTTTCAAGAGAACCTATCGGGATAGTTAATTAAAACCAGTAAGTGCTTTATCAAGGAATTTTAGCCAATAACCGGTGAGCTGAGAACCCAAACACTGAAATTGAGAGCTTTTCACCGCTGCTAGTCAACTGTTATTGCTTGAGTTTCTGAATTTTGTCTTGCTAGTAGTAGATATGGAAGTGGCAAAGGCATATTTTGTGATTATAATATTTTGCTCAGTGTCAAATAGCCAACCTTGATTAAAATTTTCCAATTTTTGATTGCCCAGTTGAACCTTAATATTTTCTTTTGATGCACCCTAGCCATGATTAATGATCATACCATGTCCCTTCACACTTGGGATAGAGAGCAAGGTGCAACACAACAAAATGAGACAAAAGGTTGGTGAATTGGAAGGTCAAAGAAATTCAAGGAGCAGGCACAAGAAATAAAAAAAAAGAAGAGTACTCCCTCATGAATAAATTCTCTACAATGTTCAAAAAAAAAATCTGCACAAAGTGTGGAAATTGAATAAGTTGGGGGGAGTACTTCTTCAAACAAAGAGGCCAGCTGAAAAAAGGTGACAATTCAATAATGACATGGCAGATGGAGAGAAGTCCCAAGCACAATCACAAGATGCTCTCTATTCAAAGTGTTCTTTGCATATCTAGAAAAACCATGATTTCTTGATAACCCAGCCTCATTACAACCAAAGAAAAGACCTTTTGATCCATGTTAACTACTTGCAGGTTCAGATGTTGGAAACGACTATCAATTCTAGTTGTTCAACGGTGGTGAAAAAGATTGAGGGAAACAATTACCCATGAGAACGAGAGATTTCCTTGGTTTATCACTTATTGCTTTAATTACTATTTTTGAGAAGTTTGACTGATGTTTGTGTTCTATTCTGATTGAGGATTGGTAACATCTCTTAATCCTGATTTTTTCTTATGTTTGGAAGGTGATTGTTGCTTAACAAGGAGATGATTAAAAGTTCCTTTAATTTGTTTTTGATTATTCAGGGGATAAAATTGATTTTTTGATTGCAAAGAGGTCTCTTTCTTGAGGACAAGCAAGAAGTTAAGTTGGGGGGTATTTTGATAAGTGAAAATTAGTTGATAAATTAGAACACTTTTTAGTTCACTTATCAAGGATAAAATGGTATTTTTGCCCCAGTTTAATCCCTTTTTATTAAATATTAGATAAATTGTATTTATTAATCTTGGATTTGAATTTGATGCTATTTTAATAGAAATATTGCTGATTTTTGCAGGATATTGTAAAGATTTGATTTGAAGGAAAGATAGCATTAAATGAGGGAGATATCTGCAAGATTTGAGTTTGATTGAAGACATTTAATAAAAATTTGAAGAAGATTTGAGGTAATCAATGAGGAGATCACTGCCAATCAAACAAGAATTCTGCAGACAACCTTCCCAATTAAATCCAATATGCTCAATAAATGCAAGATTTCATCAAGAAAAAGGGAAACAAGGAAAGACAAATCAACCAAAACTAGTCTCGGGGAGAGATCAAGTTAAAAAGAGAAAGTTTGAAGCTGCAGGACGCGTTGCGCGCTTCAACCTGCGGTGTAGCTCAGGGTGAAGCGCAACTCTCTGGATCCTGCGCTGTAGCGTAGGGTGAAGCTTATATCACGCTGATTCTTGCCCTGTTTCCATTTTTAGATAGATTTCTCCCCGATTTCCTTTGTCTTTCCTTAGCCTATAAATAGGAACTTCTTGCACCAGATCAAGTGTGCATGATTATTGAAATTCAGTCTTATTTCAGTGATAATGCACCAAAGATAATTTTAGAGTAGGAGAGGAGGAACGCTTCACAAGGATTGAAGATGGTGACAACATCTTTGGTGGTTTGTATGACTATCTTGTGTAGTTAACTCTCCATTAGGATTGGATGTAATTGATTCTATCCCCAAGTGTATGTAAACTCTATTTTATTATTTCATCAGCTCTCTGTCTATAATATTGGTAATCTTATTCTGTGCTTAATTCCTAACTTCCGCGCTTGCGCCGGAGTTATAAGCTAGTTTCGACTAGGATTGAGGGTGGGGGAGCAGATTCTGAAGAAACCCATTCTCTGAGTGAATAAGAGGACTCGGTAGCCAGTGAACCGAAACATGGGCGTTGCTAGTGATTGATGGGTAGTGTGAGTACTCTAATGAAGGGCGGCTACAGGATAGGCATGGTTATTAAATTACCGATAGCAAAGGTTAGTTGACTGTCAATCCAGGAAGCGAAACGTGGATGTATTCTAATGAGTGATGGGTAGTGACAGTACTCTAGCGAAGGTGCGTCCAGAGTAGTAGGCCTCGTTTATCAACTAATTCTTTTACAAACGGAATAAAAGAAAGCAAAATAAGCCGAGGGTAAGTCTGTCGCATGGGAGATCCCGCATGGATTACCTTTGAGTGTGTGACGCTGCTGGTAACTCGGGGTCTTAGCAATATGCTTTGTCTACAGTATTATAGAGTAAACCTAAAATAATAGATAATTTTTACATGCACGAAGGGTGTGAAGATATGAAATCTAATCCTAATCCAAGTAAAGTGTCTCTAACTCTTCCTTTCTAATTCAATTGATTATTTATTTTCTATTTACAATATTTTCCGCACAAATTACTTTCATAAATCCATTGTTTTCCCTTGATAAATAGACCACGACTTTACGTGAATTGACCGTTCCCTGTGGATACGTTATCTTTCTTACTATTATACTACTGGATTTTTGGTTCGCTTGCCAGAAACCCATCAGCAGCTTCTACCCACTTTGAGACGTATTCAACAACTACTAAAATGTATTCCTTTCCATTAGAAGGTGGTAAGGGTCCCACAAAGTCTATCCCCCGGCAGTCAAATACCTCCACTTCTAGAATATTATTTAGTGGCACCTCATTCCTCTTATAAATTCCTCCTGTCCTTTGGCAGCTATTACATTGCTGAACATACTGATGGGCATCCCTAAACAGAGTTGGCTAAAAGAATCCAGATTGAAGAACCTCTGCAGCAGTTTTGTCCTTGTTGAAATGTCCTCCATAGGGTGAACTATGACTGTGCCATAAGATGCTTTGAGTTTCTTTTCCTGAAATACATCTTCTTAACAGATTGTCAGATCCCATCTTATAAAAAGATAAGGTTCATCCCACATATATCTTTTTGCGTCCCTTAAGAACTTCTTCTTTTGTTGCCATATGAGATCATCTGGAAATACTCATGCTGCTTTGAAGTTGGCTATGTCAGCAAACCATGGCCTTTCATGAATCATCATAAGCTTCTCGTCGGGGAATTCCTCATGCAATTCAGCCTGTGCAGTTGTTACTTCCTTATTTACCAGTTTTGATAAATGGTCTGCTACAACATTTTCGCTTCCCTTTTTGTCTTTAATAATCAGATCAAATTCCTGCAATAATAAAATCCATCTGATTAGTCTTGGTTTAGAATCTGGTTTGGTCAAGAGATATTTTATTGCAACATGATCAATATACACAGTGACAGTTGATCCTATCAGATATGGTCTAAATTTTTCCAAAGCATACACTATTTCCAATAATTCTTTTTCTGTGGTGGCATAATTAATTTGTGCTTCATTCAAAACTTTACTAGCATAGTGTATAACATGAAAAACTTTAGATTTTATCTGCCCTAAAACTGCCCCCATGGCATAATCACTAGCATCACACATGAGTTCAAAACCAAGTGTCCAATCAGGACCAATAATGACAGGAGCATATATTAATCTTTGTTTCAACAAGTTAAAAGCATTTAGACAATCAACATAAAATTTAAATGGAGTATCCTTGTTAAGTAAGTTGCTGAGTGGCTTGGCTATTTTTGAGAAATCCTTGATGAAACGTCTTTAGAAGCCGACATGACCTAAGAAGCTCCTGATGCCTTTCACATTTACTGGTGGTGCAACTTTTCAATGACTTCTACTTTCGCTTTATCCACCCCAATGCCTTTTGCAGAAATTTTGTGTCCTAGGACTACACCTTCAGTCACCATGAATTGACATTTTCCCCAGTTTAACACAAGATTTGTTTCCACACACCGCTGTTGTATGGTGTCTAAGCTCTTTAAGCAATCATCATAGGAAGACCCAAAAACTGAGAAATCATCCATGAAGACTTCAATGCATTTTTCCACCAAATCTGCAAAAATGGCAAGCATGCATCTTTGGAAAGTGGCTGGTGCATTGCATAGTCCAAACGACATTTTCCTGTAAGCAAAAACACCAAAGGGACAAGTAAAAGCAGTCTTTTCTTGGTCCTCTGGATTTACCTCTATTTGGTTATATCCAGAGTACCCATCTAGAAAACAGTAAAATGTCTGTCCTGCCAATCTTTTTAACATTTGATCCATGAAAGGTAAGGGGAAATGATCTTTTCTTGTTGTCTGGTTTAGTTTCCTATAATATATGCACATTCTCCATCCAGTGACTGTCCTAGTAGGGATTAATTCATTTTTATCATTTTTAACAATAGTCATACCTCCCTTTTTAGGAACAACTTGTACTGGACTTACCCAAGCACTATTAGAAATAGGGTAGATCATACTTGCATCAAGAAGTTTAAGTACTTCCTTTTTTACCACTTCTTTCATGGTGGGATTTAATCTCCTTTGGGGTCGTGTAACTGGCTTGTAATCCTCCTCCATATGGATCTTGTGCATACAATAGGAAGGACCGATGCCTTTGAGGTTAGATAAGGACCAACCGATTGCCCCTTCATTTGCCTTCAAAACAGAGAGTAGCTTTTCCTCCTCAGAAGGGGTTAAAGCTTTGCTTATAACAACAGGTTTATTTTTATCATCAGCAAGGAAAAGTATATTTGAGATGAGAAGGTAATACCTTTAGTTCCAGCTTCTGACTTTCAGTTTTCATGTCCTGTTGTAATTTTTCAACATCTTCTTCATCAGGTGGTACTGTCTTAGCCAAATCCAATTGCTTTAAGTATTCTTCAACTTCAATCCTTTCTCCTTCATCAAGGTCATTATCCATACTTGTTAGCGATTTTTCTAAAGGGTCTGCCTTTGTTAAAAGTTCCTGAACAGCTAAAGATGTTTCCTCTACCACATCTAATTGGAGGCATTGCTGCTTCTCTTTGGGATATTGCATTGCTTCAAACACATTGAAATTCACCTCATCATCTTGTACCCTTACTTTTAATTTACCATCATCAACATCAATGATAACCTTAGCATTTTTCATAAAGGGTCTCCCAAGGATGAGGGGAACTTCAGTGTCTTCTTCAATATCCATGATTACAAAGTGAACTAGAAACATGAATTTGTCTACCTTGACCAATACATCTTCAGCTACCCCATATGGATATTTCATTGATCTATCAGCCAATTGTAGTGTTATCCGTGTAGGCTTCACTTCTAAATCTCCAATCCTTTTTCGCATGGATAAAGGCATTAAATTTATGCTGGCTCCTAGGTCGAGTAATGCCTTTCCCGCTGGTAGTGTTCCAATTGTAACTGGTATTGTGAAACTCCCAGGATCTTTGGTCTTTTGAGGCAATGATTTCTGAATGATGGCACTGCACCCAGCCTCAAGCTCAATTGTTTCATCTGTAAACTTTCTCTTCTTGGTGAGGAGTTCCTTCATGAATTTGGCATATGTAGGCATTTGTTCCATGGCCTCCATCAATGGAATATTGATTTGCAACCTTTTCATAATATCCATGAATATGACAAATTGCCTGTCTATGTCTTTCTTAGAGGGATTCTTTGGATAAGGTAATTCCCTAACTTGAGGTGCTTGTATCTCTTCCTTCTCCCTCTTTTTCTCTTTTGTCACAATTTCCTTCTCTTTTTCTTTTTCTTCTTCTTTCTCTATTCTTTCAGGATCTCTCTCTTCTCCCTTTGTTTCTTCTCTCCCAATTTTGTCTTCATCATTTTCTTGCTCTCTCTTTTTTAGAACTTATCTTTCTACAACCAGGTTATCACCAATTCCTTTTCCTATTTCCTTACCACTTCTGGTGGATATTGATTTGCAATACTCCTTTTGTGCAGAAAATTTCTTTCTTAATTGCTCCACTTGAGTTGCCAGGTTTTTGAATGACGTCTCTGTGGTTTTTTGACTGGCATTCATATCTTGTATGAGTCTATCGAGCTTCTCCTCAATTCTTGAATTTATGTCATGCATTGTGGACCCTCCATCTTGGCTTCTCCCAAAGTTGTTGTTGAAGAAGTTATCTTGCCTTCCTTGATTTTCCACATAGTTAACCTGTTCCACTTGAATATCCTGATAGGAGCAGTGACCATTGGGATGGTGGCCTCCACAAAAATCACAAATCAACTGTGGGGTTTGGCTGGGTTGAGATTGTATTGCCTGTAATTGTTGAGGAAGTGCTTCCAATTTCTTGGTAAGTGCCTCTATCTGTTGCCTGATGAGCTTATTGTCAGCTAACAGTGCATCAGTGCTGTTTAGCTCTAGTAACTCCTACTTCTGAACTGGCTGTCTCCCATATTGAGCTTGTTGATCATTCATTGCAAAATTATCAATTATTATGACAGCACGCTCTGCATCTACTGCTAAAATTGTCCCTCCTGCTGCAACATCTATGTAAGACTTTGAATCGGGTCTGAGTCCATTGCAAAAGATGTTCAGTTGAGCAATGTCTTCAAAACCATGGTTGGGACACTTTCGCAGTAAGGACTTGAATCTTTCCCAGGCTTCACATAGTGGTTCGTCCTCTCCTTGCCTGAATGTGGAGATGTCTGACTTGGCTTGAATGTAGCGCGATGGTGGAAAGAATCTTTTTAGGAACTTGTCTTCTACCACGCTCCAACTGTTCAGACTTTGATTGGGATGTGATTTCAGCCACTCCTTTGCCTTACCTATTAAAGAAAAAGGAAACAATCGTAAATAGACAGATTTCAAATCTCCTTCCTCAAAACCCATAGTACCAATCAATTCATAAAAGGTAAAAAGATGAGTGTGTGGATCTTCATGATCTAATCCTGTGAATTGGTGGGCACTAATGAGGCTCAAATATGCGGGCTTCATCTCTAAAGATTTTGCGGTAACTGGCATCGCTGTGCTTGAGAAATATCTGGGCCCTTGGTGCATGACATAGTCTCATAAGACTCTTCTTTGTGGAATTGGTTGTCCTTGTTCAGCCATATGTTTGTTTTCTACTTGATTTCTCCCTTTTCTTCTTCTTTTATTTCTACTCATGTTCCTCTCGGATGGTCTCTCTATTTCTGGATTAAACAACAATTGATTTTGGGACACATGTCCTCGCAAGAGCATAAATCAAAGAAACTTGCACAAGGGTGAGGGAAGAACAAAATAAAATAAAATAAAATAAAATATTTCTAAAAATCCTAAAAAAATAAAAATAAAAGAAAATAAAAATTTAAAACATATACAACTTGATAGGATAGACCTTCCAGGAATTTAAAATTGAGACATCGTTCCCCGGCAACGACGCCAAAAATACTTGTTGAAATTCTGGCAAGCGTACCAAAATCACAACAGTATAATAGTAAATAAAGGGGTTTGTCGTATCCAGGGAACGGTTCAATTGTAAATCTTAGTGGTCACACTTATCAAGTGAGAGAATATGGTTGATGTTGTGTAGTTTGCAATATTAAATAAAAAGCAGTAAATATAGATAGGTTGAGCAATTACTAGAACTAGGATTGAACTTCGTCTATTGCACCCCTTTTGTATTTGAAATCCAATGATATTTATGAATATGAAAATATAATATTGAAGCACAAATTAAAATTATTTCACAAAGGTCTCCACAAATATGAAATACTCAGAAATAATCTACCCTGATCTCCACAGTGATAAATTACCCCCGGATTAAAGATCTATTTGTTTAAGCTATCAATTCACCCTGGTCTCCACAGTCGCGAATTGAGTGTTTTTACTAATCAGAGTTCAAGTTTCCTATGTCTAGTCTCCCCCAAACTCGCTACTAATTTCATAAAACCACCTCTCAGTGCGCCTTATAAAATCAGCCTATAACTCCGGCACAAAGGCGGAAGCTAAACATTAAGAACAGATTAAAAACACCAATATTATAAAAACAGGGATTCGTGAATAACAAAGAGAATTCAAATACAATTGGGGATTGAATCGACTACATTCAATCCTATCGGAGAGTTTAGCTACTCATGGTAGCCATTACAAACCAATAGAGAGACTGTCACACTCTCTAGCTCCAGCTCCGCTCTCCATCCTGATCTATGCAAAAAGGTCCTTTAAATAGACGTTGGAAAGATATCTGAATCTGGAAGGAATCTTGTTTGAAATCTCATTAGAAATCTGTTTTCGTATTCCTGCGCTCAAGCAGATGAAGCGCAGGAAACAGAGAGGGATTTTAATTTCTGCGCTCCACTTGCGCTCAGCGCAGGTGGAGCACAGCTCACCGTTTCTGCTTTTCCTGGTTTCCTCTTTTTCATCTTGATCTCTTCCTGATCTTATCTTTATCTACTACGCTTTCTTTATTTCCCTCTTTTTAGCTTGATCTTGTGCTGATTCTGTCTTAAATTTGAATTGAGAATTTTATCTGCAGAATCTTTATCCAAATAATTGCTGATTTTATCTTGATTTGTTGCCATTTAGGATCTTATCTGTAGATTCCTTCTTCAAATAAATTCTATCTCGTTTCTTTATTTAAAACTTTCCTCTTTATCTACAAAATCAACAGATTTCTTATCAAAATAGCATCAAATTCAAATTTAAATCAAATAATCACAAAATCTGAATTTATTACTAAAAAGAGGTAATTTGGGGAATAAATCTAACATTTTGTCCTTGATAAGTGCTATAATTATATACAAATTTATCATATTTTTAGCACTTATCACTAGCGCAATAAATATGTCTAAGAATCTCATTCAACATTCTAGAGCAAAGCATATAGAGATCAAACATCACTTTATTAGAGACTATGTTCAGAAGGGTGATTTGATATTCAGTTAAGTGACACAGAGCATCAATGGGCAGATATATTCACAAAACCCTTAACTGAAGATAGATTTAAGTTCATCAGAAGCAATCTGAACATTCATGCATTGTATGAAAAATGATTGTCTGAACTTGTTTGCTTGTTTGAAGAAATATGTATGTCAGAACTTATGCGTCTGAACTTTCAAATGATGATATGAAATCTCACTTAAAAGTAACGTGGAAATTGAGACGGTTCACATTCACAATTTTCAAAAAGTAAAACTTTTAAGCCTTTCACAGTCTTCGAGGTCAGTTCAACTTTCAATGACCGGACTAGTCTTTTCGCCGCCTATATAACTAGTAGCTTAGGTATTGAGTCATTCACTCCTATCTTATGGGAAAGTCAATCCTTCTTCTACAAGTTATGACCTTTGTTCTACCTCTACGATGGCGTTCAAAAAGAATGTTCGTAGTGGACTGCAAATCGCTAGCTGGGATAGTATCTTCGAGAAGGACCATAGAATTTGGTCAAAATCTGAAGGTTTGACGTTTTGGAAGAATGCAAAATCAATCTTTAGCAAAGACAACTCTACCTTGTGTTCTTTCTTGAGAAGGATTTTGTACATACTTGCAAGCATCGTCACCGCTCTGACACCATGTAACGTAGAAAGAGAAGGATGGAAATTTTTGCATCGTGATTATTCATAATCTAATACATAATATATAGAAGAATACATATCTATAATTGATGATTCTGTTGAGTTTGAAGACTTTAAAAGTCTAAAGACACCCCTAAAACTAGTTTGAGAAAATATTGAATCTAAAGATATTTCCATGATAAAGGTTTTGATGATTACAAACTTAGATTAAATTTGTGTAAAGAACTCTAACAAGTGTACTGATATTTCAAATAAGCTAAAACGTCGCCTGAAGTACTTATGTCTGAAGCACACTTTATATTCTGAAGTATGAAAGAAATCAGAAATACTACTTTTATTTTGAAGGATGTATAAGACTAAAGACTGAAGTACTGTGTGAAGACTGAAGTGCTATCTGAAGACTAAAGCCATGTCTGAAGATTAAAGTCAGAAATGCTAAAGTGCTAATTGAAGCCAAGTTGTCTAAAGTCAAGGTCTGACTGACGTAGCATGGCTCAATTTACACCACTCCTTCACGCAACCTCTGTACACATTACACAAGTTAGATGTGACAAAAAGTAGCTTTCGGGGATACCTTTTTGAATTAACCGACACAAAAAGAGGATATTTGGAGTAGCTTTCTTCTGTAGTCAGATAAAGTACTGCCTACATCGTACTTGCGTCAGAGATGTCTCACAACGGGAGTATTTGCACCTAAAGCTATCTCTCAACGGACTTCTCAACATCTAGCACCCCAGAAAGCCTATAAATACCAGAAATTCATTGTACCACAAACTTTCGTATCTAGTGTTAGATCACTGTTACTCTTGTACATTCTGAACGAAGAACTGTAGGTTCTAAGTTCATTTCTCTTTGTAAACACTTTAAGAGTGCTGAGAGCCTGAAGAGGCTTGGTGGAAGAAAGAATACTTTGTCTGAGAGCCTGGATAGGCTTGGTTGAAGAAAGAATACTTGGTGTAGAGCCTGGAGAGGCTTGGTTGAAGAAAGAATACTTGGTGTAGAGCCTGAAGAGGTTTGGTGGAAAGAATACTTGTAATTTGTTTGAGATTGGTGAAAATCCAGCAACATATTGGCTCTGGTACTGGACGTAGCTCACAAGTGAAGTTGGTGAACCAGGATAATCTTGGCTAAGTGCTTCTCTTATCCTTAAACTCTTTATGTTTGATTTTAACTGACAATAAGAGGGATCTGAACTGCGTTATTGTAAATTTTTATTAAAACTTGATTTACGAAAAGGTTTTAATATTTTTGTCTGAAAATTTTTAAACAAGTAATAGAACTTCAAACAGCTTTCAAATCTTTCTAAAACACTTTAAAAATCATATTTTGAAAAGGTTTCCCAAAACTTTAAAGTTTACTACACATTCTACTCCTATAATTCAGAGATTCGGTTCCTACAATCAAGCTATTCTAATATGTACTGTTACAATATTAACACCAATAATCAAGGGATTTAATTGACTTTCCTAGCTAACATTCTTTATGTGCATGACCTCATTGATTTACTACTCACAACTGATAATAACTGATTGTTAATGAATCAACATGATTGGTCACTGAAGTTAATACTTACCGTTGACCCATTAATACAAATAAAATCCAATACTGATAAAATCCAATACTGATATATTCATATATATGTTCGGTAGTATACAATTTCTTAATTATGGCCGGTCTATTTTCAGAAAACATTTTCAATTTTTTTATTTTTTAATTTTTAGTTTTAATTACAAACAATGTTAAATTGTTATTTTTCAACTTATTTCATGATTAAGAGTTTTATACAGAAAACTTTTCACAATCTCTTGCACAAAACTTTAAAAATAAAAAAACGGAATGATGTTTTTATAGAAAAAAATAAAAATATTTAAGTAATTAAAATTAAAAAACAGAAAATAATAACATAAAATGTTTTCTCAAAATAAGTGAACCCTTACATTTCACGATTACTTTCTATATATAAAATGTATTTTTTTCACATTTACATTTAACGATGATTTTAAATAAGTTTATAACTTCTATGATTCTTATGGATAATGTTCATTAATATAAAAGGTATTTTATAATTTTTGCAACACCTGAAAAAGAATCTTTAAATTTTTTTTTGGTGCACAAGAATCTTTAATTTTTTTCATACTTACATAGGGACAACTCTTTTTTATAAGCGTAAAATACAAAAAGCAATCAACCCTATTTGTCTTAAAATTATAAACCACATGAAGCGACCACCCGAAGAAGACTGGGTGTCAAATGTCAACCATTTTAGTCCTACAGTTCAGCTGTTAAGGGGATTAGGTGAAGTCTTCAAACAACACATTCCATTCTACGTATGAAATATTAATCTCCTAGACTTTGACGCAGTTTTTTGTTTTTTATTTTTGGTGAATAGACTATATATGACGCTAATTGCTCCACATAAAGAATGAATCACCAATGATAATATTTTAAGAGTTTAATATATGTACAGACATCTAATGATATGTGGCCACATCATTTATTGGATTTATTAACACATGAGGTGTCATATTTATTAAATGATGTGGCGGAACACTATTGGATGTCTACTGACAGTGTATACTAATTAAATCCATATTGAGTTTAATTGTTATATACTGTCGGTGTAAAAATGTTTTACACTATCATTCAATAATAT
This sequence comes from Sesbania bispinosa, assembly GCA_026901365.1. Lineage (NCBI taxonomy): Eukaryota > Viridiplantae > Streptophyta > Magnoliopsida > Fabales > Fabaceae > Sesbania > Sesbania bispinosa. The sequence continues at coordinate 852,116 of QLOH01000199.1, read as the reverse complement.
TTTTCCATATCAATTAATGAATATAATAACACGAGTTTAATATATATATACACTGTTAGTGTAAAGAAATTTTACACAGACATCCAGTGATGTGTTGACACATCATTTATTGAATTTAATAACACATAAGGTGTCATGTTCATTAAATGACTCCGTCAATTGGGATTTTTTACAGTTTGTGATGGAGAGAATGGGATTCCCTCGGGTTTGGCGAAGGTGGATAGCAGAATGTTTATCTACAACTAGAGTATCAGTTCTTGTTAATTGTAGTCTTTCAAGTGAGTTTGGGGTAGGTAGAGGGTTGAGGAAAGGTGATCCTCTGGCACATTTTCTATTTTTAATAGCTACAGAAGGGCTGAATTCCTTGATGTCTAAAGCAGTACAGGAGCATGTATATACAGGTTACTCTGCTGGCAGGGATAATGTTGTGGTGTCACATCTTCAATATGCTGATGACACCATTTTTGTGGGAGAACCTTCTGTCAGTAATGTTTAGGCCATTAAATCTGTCTTACAATTATTTGAATTGGTCGCTGGTTTAAAAGTAAATTTTCATAAGAGTAAACTTTTGGGGATTAATGTTCATTCAGAGTGGTTGGAGTTGATGGCTCAGTTTCTTAACTGTAAAGTCGGGTCTTTTCCGTGTTCATATTTGGGGTTACCTCTTGGTGCAAATCCCAATCGGTTATCAACTTGGCAACTTGTCATTCAAAAGGTAGAAAAGAGATTGTCCTTCGGTGGTAGACTTGTCCTCTTGAAATCCGTGTTAAATTCACTCCCGATCTACTTCCTTTCCTTTTTCAAGGCTCCCAAAGGTATCATCTCTAACCTTCACTCTTTATTTAAAAATTTTCTTTGGGGTGGGGATGATGAGCATAGGAAAATAGTTTGGGTTGCTTGGGATGATGTGTGCAAAGAAAAACAACATGGTGGGTTAGGTCTCATGGACTTGGGAGCTTTTAATTTAGCTTTGTTAGGTAAATGGAGGTGGCGACTTTTAATTGAGAGGGGTAGCTTTTGGAATAGAGTTTTAACTTCCATATATGGGTGGTCTAATGTGAGACGATTGGGGGTGAGGGGTGTTGGATCTAGGTGGTGGTCTGATTTGTGGAGTATAGATGAGGGAGAGCACATATCTTGTGACTGGTTCTATAATTTGTGTGTTAGACTTGTGGGGAATGGAAGACATACGTCTTTTTGGAGGGATCCTTGGTGTAGCTCAATCCCTTTTTGTGAGCGTACATTATCGTAGATTGTTTTCCATTGCTACTAACAAAGATGTGTCTGTCGAGGAGATGATTGTCAGGGTTGGGGAAGAAATTAGGTGGAACTGGTGTTGGAAAAGGCTTTTATTTGAGTGGGAATTATCCCAGTTGTTATCATTACTTCGGGATTTAAGTTTGGTACAGGTTCATGAGAGGGTTGATGATTCTTGGCGGTGGTTGGCTGATCCAAGTGGCTGTTATTCAGTAAAATCAGCATACAAAGCAATTACAAATGACATCATATATGCCCAATTACCTGTTTATGAGTTTATATGGTGTCCGTTGGTTCCATCAAAGGTGTCTTGTTTTGCATGGAGGGTGTTGCTAGATAGAATTCCTTCAAAAGCTAACTTGGTTAAGAGGAGAATCCTTCAGATTGATGAGGCGGATTGTGTGTGGTGTCGACAAGGTTTGGAGTCTTAATCTCATATTTTTTTCGAGTACCATTTTGCCTATCAGATTTGGATGCTTTGCTTGCAATGGTTTGGTTTGCATTCGGTACTTCATCATTCTTTTTCTGCTCATTTTGAGGAGTTCTTAAGTCTTCCAAACTGTAACACAAATATGCAAAATAGGTGGGCCTTAGTTTGGTTGTCTATTTTATGGAGTATTTGGTTAGCAAGGAATCAAGTTGTCTTTTCAAATAATTTGATAGCCCCATCTGATTTGGTTGATTTGGTAAAATTTAAGTCTTGGAAGTGGCTTCGAGCTAAAGAACATACTTTTTTCGATTTTTTTTTGTTGGTCTGAGCAACCTTTTACATGTATGGAATTCATATGGTGATTCTGTTTTCTATCATTGATACTTTTCATATGTGGCTGACCAATTTTCCCTGCTGAATTTTAGCGGTGTATATACTTCATACTGGTGTTGGTTGATCTATTTTACAGCCTCGGTTGGATCTATCTACTGTGTGCAGGTGTGGGTAAGTAATCTCATTTGGAAGAATTACTAGTGCCATTTTAATATTATTCTGAAGACCATTTTGTGTCAATCTATTAGTTCGGTACTGACTGGTACTTTTGGATGTAATGGGATTTTGTTTTCGTGGTCTCCTTTCTTGGGTAGTGTATTATAACTTGTTAATTCACCTTGGAGTCTTTGCTGATCAAGTGTTTTAGTAGGTGCAGTACTTGGTCCTTTTGGCCTTTGTCTTTTTGTTTGTTTTTTTGGTGTTGAGTAGTTTTGGGTGGTGGCAACTGGCAGGTTGTTTTGCCAAATTAGTTTTTCTTTTTTCTTTTTCATTTGATTTGTAATGTGTATGGGTTGGAGTACCCCTTGTACTCCTTTTTAATTTAATTATCTTTGCTTAGCAAAAAAAATTTTCATCTCGATATATTTGTAACAAGCTTAAAATGTAGTTAACATTTAATGATACAAATGTAATTAATGTCATTATTTCTAATAAAAATATTTTATTTTTTGGTTTCTTAGCCATTATTCTTACAACACTAGTTAGCAAGACCTTCATATAAATTAAACATTCATATGTATAAATCCTTATATTGATATTTACATATATTTCCAAAATATATTAATATGTAAAAATGTAGTTATTTGATTAAGTATTAATTAATTTTTAAAATTATACAAAATCTTATATACATGATTAAAGAATTTTCAATTTTTTTTTTTATAAAAATGAGAACTTTCAATTTAACAATTAATTAAATCATTTAATGCTCAAAAAAATATTAAATGAGATACGTTTATCAAGACTTATGTAAAGAGTAAGTGAATCCTACCCATATATATTTTGCTTAGTGCAAACGATAGATATATACCGAATTTTATTCAACATCATCTTTTAATGTATTTATGTAATGATGACATTTTAAAATTAGTTTTTTATTTATATAATTCCTATAATATACTTCTTTTACTTTCTTTTCATTATATTACATACCTTTATTTGTCTTCTATTTCTATTTTTTTTATAGATTATAATAAACCCTCATGCATGCATATTGATCCCTAAAAAAAGTAAATTACAATTTTTTTAATTTACTGAAAGATAAAAAACTATAATTCAATTAATTTACGGGTGAAAATATAATTTTTATCATTCAAGAATTAATGACCTATCCTAAATTTTTCATTATCAAAATGAGAGTTGATTCTATAATAATTACATAAAACAATTGTATAAGTATAAGGATTAATTTAATTGATACTGTCCGTGTAAAATAAGTTTTATATGGATATCCAATGGTGTGTCATCAAATCATTTAATGTATGTGACACCTCATGTATTATTAAATTCAATAAATGATATTACAATAAATCATTGGATATTTTCATAAAATTGACAATTACAAACCACGATAATGGAGACTTTTCTCACTTTCATGGAGACTTTTCATTTAGACAATTACAAACCACATGAAGCGACCATAGAAGTAGACGTGGGTGTCGGGGTGCCAACCTTTTTACTATTTGTATCAGTGTTGGTATAATGTAAAATTATGATTTCGTGAAAATGAATTTATATAAATCACTTTTAAACGTATTTTAGAAAACATATATAACCCATCTCAATTATTAATTTTTAAAATTAATTCTACTTAATTAAACCAAACAGATATTTAGTAAACAATTACAAACCACGTTAATAATGAAGACAATTAATTACAAACCACATGAAGCGACCACCCGAAGAAGACTGGGTGTCAAATGTCAACCTTTTTAGTCCTACAGTTCAGCTGTTAAGGGGATTAGGTGAAGTCTTCAAACCACACATTCCATTCTACGTATGAAATATTAATCTCCTAGACTTTGACGCAATTTTTTGTTTTTTATTTTTGGTGAATAGACTATATATGACGCTAATTGCTCCACATAAAGAATGAATCACCAATGATAATATTTTAAGAGTTTAATATATGTACAGACATCTAATGATATGTGGCCACATCATTTATTGGATTTATTAACACATGAGGTGTCATATTTATTAAATGATGTGGCGGAACACTATTGGATATCTACTGACAGTGTATACTAATTAAATCCATATTGAGTTTAATTGCTATATACTGTCAGTGTAAAAATGTTTTACATTATCATTCAATAATATTTTTCCATATCAATTAATGAATATAATAACCTGAGTTTAATATAGAAAAGAAATTTTACACAGATATCCAGTGATGTGTTGACACATCATTTATTGAATTTAATAACACATGAGGTGTCATGTTCATTAAATGATGTGGCAGCTAACTATTGGATGTATGTGTAAAACTTTTTTACACTGACAGTGTATATAAATTAAATCCATATAACACCTCATGTATTATTAAACTAATTAAATGATGTGTTCACATCATTGGATGATTATGTAAAATTATTTTCCACTAATAGTGTATAGTTATTAAATTCTTTTATTATTAAATAAAATTTACGTAACTCTTAATAAAAAGAAAATGGGTTTATGGTTTCATTAATAAAATTCATATAAAATTTAGTTAATAAAAAAATGTATTACATGACCCGACGTATTTGATAGATAGTTTTGGTCCCTTAAGCATTTTGATGAGGATTTGATCCCTAACGGTGTATATGAAAAAGACTTTTTTGGGAGACCTAGCTCTTGGCTGCGCCAGGGATACCCTTGGTTTACACCAAAAAATATATTTCTCATGCACCATTTAATGATGGTATATATATATATATATTGTGTTAAAATAAATTCTATATACTAATGAATAGGTTATTGAAGTGATATATGATTGATTTATTTTAATAAGGTTGGATATATATAGTTAATGTGAATGCGCGTGAAAATATGATTGTCTTTAGTGTGAGATATATGTTATATAAAGAAAAAAGTTCTATGTAATTTTTTTATATATTCTGATGATACATTAGAATATTTTCAATAATTAGTACTTCCACAAAATAACCAAAACATTTTGCAAATAACGTGGCACAATCGCCATATATAGTTAATTACCCCTTGTATAAAAAAAATTGGGAAAGTAAAAAAATAAAGAGGCATTTTTTCTCAGAGAGAGAGAGAGATATGCAATTCTGGGTAGGAATTAGCTCTTGCGTTGCTATTAATAACATGTCATTTTTAACAGAGTAACTCTCAAAAATTTATTAAATTAATATTTTATATTATTATATAAATTTTATTACTTTAACCAATTCAATCACTTTTAATTTTTATTTTTAATTCAATAACTCTAAAATATTCTTAAATTGATTTCATAACCTGTCCGACACCTATAGATTTTATTATTACTCTCAATTTATTTATAATATTATAGTTTTAATAAAAATAAAATCCTGCAACAACTCACTTTTTGGGTTAATTGTAGGTAGCAACCGTTTCTCTTCATATATAGTACCACAACGCTTCAAAATAAATAAGCATCTTATATTATTTTTAAGTAATTGAGTTGGTGTTGCTCTCAATTTTCTGTATAATAATTTTGAGACGTCAACTAGAAAGCATACCTTTACATACACATCTCTAGCAATATATGATTTTTTAACATTCTCTCAAATCACTCTCAAGTCTCAATCTCTTGAAAAACTATATAAGAGCATATTTATTTACAATAGTTTTATATTTATAAAAATAAAATATTAAAAAAATCTTGTTTAACATATAATTTTAAAAAATAGTTTTAAAAAGTGTTACTATTTTTAGTTTTTAAAAATTAAATTCTAAAACTACTTTGTAATGTTTTGAAAAAGAATTTTTAAAATTTTTTTTTTTGCTTTGGTGGTGGTAATATTGTAAATAAATAAGTTCATTTTTTAAAAAATAGTTCTTAAAAATTATTTATAAAACAATTTTAAAAATGAAAAACTAAAACAGAATCAAACACACCTTAATATTTTATATAATTTAAACATTTATAATTCTAATCCTTAATTTAATAATTTAATCATATATAATAATCAATTAATAATTAGAAAAAAATAGATTTAATTTAAAATTTTGAATATGATATTGATTACTATCTCAAAATGTAAACTATATGATAAATTTAAATCTAACTCTTTATTATTCCCTTTTAAATTTTTATCCATTTTATTAATTATTAAAGGTACAACTAATTAAAAAATAAATTATTTATTGTTATTGTAAAGCAACAATCAATATTAAATAAAAAATTGCTAATTAATAATTTTATATTAGCGTTCTAAGAGTAATTAAGTTGCGGCCGGCAAATGAATTACTAACTAATTAATAAATTACTCTTAGCATTTCATATTGAATATTATTTATTAGTAGATGAAATGGTAAGAGTAATTAACTTGCGGCCGGCAAATGAATTTTATTTAGTAGATGAAATGAGATACAGCAATAAACATGAAGTAAATATTAATTATTCGGGATCTCACGTTGTTATGATAATGGATTGGTTGAGATCAATCAGCAAGTGGAAAATTTGAAAAGATATAAAACTTGATCATATACAATTATGAAATGAAGAGTAGAACCAATTATTTATAGAGCGATGATGGGAGGTTGGCAACTACAATAAGATTGAAGTGGGAGATAGTTTTCCTCTAACAAATTAAACCAACAATATTGTAACAGTACTCGTAGCACGCACATATATGTAGCTAAATGGAAATGGAACAAGAGATAGATAAAAAATTAAAGCTTAAGGAAATTAAAATAAAAAAGGATAATAATATAATACAGTTTAATTATCAATTAATCACATGACGATGCAACCGCTACCGTACTGATCATATTGACAATCACGAACTATGCAGTGGGGTTACGACGGATAATAATAATATGGTGGTATTTCCTTTTCTTTTTCTTTTTCTTTTTCTTTTTCCTTTTCCTTTTCCTTTTCATCTTTCACTTCTTCCACACTTTGGATGTTGGCGTGCTTAAATTTCTTTCGTAAGGCTTTTGCCAAGCAAACTGAATCTGTCCCTTCCCCTATCACCACCACTTTATCTCTATCATCCCCTTCTAGCGCCACTGAACTCACACCTGCATGCATGCGCATATATCCCATACATACATACATCTTAATTAATTTAATCTGACCATTTATTCATGATTATATAAAAAACAAAACAAATAAATGTACTACGTACCTTTTGCCACTGCTGCAATTTTGAGGGCCTTGCCTCTGCATTTATCACAGTTCAATTGTACCTTTATAGTTATCTTTTGCTGCACCAAATAATTAATTTAAGTTAGTTATATATGCTTAATTTATGAGCTAATTAATTACTTCAATAATAAACCTTCAAGAATTAGGATCGAGTAATATCAATTAATAAATATACGTGCAATTTAATAATCCCCTATATTGATCACTAATTAGCTAGCATATATATATATATATATATATATATATATATATATATTACCTTCATCATGCTTGGCTTGATTTGAACCAAATTTGACGTACGTCTGCTTCTCGATCGTACGGGAAAAGATCACGCTAAATTAATTAATCCGTAGAACCCCAAAACCAAGCCCTTATATATATCTTTTACTTCATGTGTATTTCTGCTAATTAATTTATTTGTGGCGTTGAGCTAGAGGTTCTTGCTCTTAATTGGTTGGTTGTATATTTTTAGAGTCTTCTGTCTACTTCATTGTTTTATTAGCTGACTCAAGGTAAACTCTGTGCCCTCACCAACACGTCAAATAAATTCATGAGAGAGAAAGAGAGAAAGGATATATTATATTGCTTAAAATTCCAAGTTGTTTAGAAATAATGCAAAATAAAAGTATATAAATCTTGGGTCATTCTCACCCTATAAGCTAGCTTTTGGGGTTGAGTTAGGTCCAGATTCAAAATTTAAAAATATTCATGCATCATCAATCATAAATACTACTTTCTTCGGTCATCTTTATAAGCCACACTTAACCGAATTACACATACCAATAAAAGTGGTTCAAATCAGTTAATTTTATTACTCCCTCCGTTTCTTTTTATGTGTCATTTTAGAGTCCTACATTTGTTTCTAAATAAGTGTCATTTTCATATATCAATGCAATAATAAATGTTATTTTTCCAATTTTACCCATTTCTTAATCCGATTCCTTTTATTTTAAATATTTGTTATAAAGCTATATCATAAATGTTCTACAAGTTCAAAATCTTGATAAATGTATTTTTTATGTTTCCAACAGATTAAAACTTTATGGTATAGAGATAAAACAAATTTAAAAAATGAATTCATTTCATTGTAAAAAGAGAGATATTGAATCACTACAAGAAATTCGTGATTTAACTACGACCAAGAGTCGTTGCTAAAAGTGGAAAACCGTCGCTATCATCCATGTAGCGACGACCTCATGGACGTCGCTAAAATGCTCGTCATTAATACAATAGCGACGAGTAAAATAAGTCATCACTACATAGTGTCTGTCAGACCGCCGCTAAAGTCGTCGCTAAGCTAAAGGCTATCGCTAAGTGAAGGGATCAATGACCGTCGCTAAGCCGTCACAACCTAGCGATGACCATGGTCGTCGCTACATATTATATTATTTTAAATTTTTTTTTACTAGTGACGGCCATGGCCGTCGCTAATGATATAATATTTTTCTAAATTAAGTTTATTATTATTAATTTTATTTTAATATTTATTAATTTTAAAATTATAAAAAAATACTAAATACAATGTAAACACACTAATAACGGAAAAATATATATACAAAGATTGTTCAAATATATATAATACAATAAATGTATAAAAAACATAATAAAAAATCAATTGTGGTGGCGACGACGCTGGTGTGGTGGTGGGGGACGATCCTCATCCTTATCCAACGGCAGGTCATCTAGGTCGCCACTGTAGTGGGGGTGCGGCTGTGTCTGAGCCTGACTGAAGTTGGTAGAACCACCTGCACTTTGGGCCTCCATCAACATCTGCATATGTTGTCGGAGTCGTGCAAAGTCCTCCTCCAACTGTGCAGTCTTCGCTTCAGCTCGGCTAGCCTGTAGCTTTGCTTCAATGAATTCCTAGTGCAACACCTCTTCAATTGAATAAATGTTGTGACCCGTCACTCCCGCTGGTATGAGTCTGAGACTCCTGAGTGAGGCTGGTCACACCTGGACAAATGTTGGTTGACAAGTCCCCGGTGTCATAACAGTAGCCTCACGTCTTGCCACCTGCAACATATATCCTTCCAAATCTGTATCTTGGTGGAGCCATCAGTCATGGAGTTCTCCCCCATCCGTAACTCCACCTCCCTCAGACAATCTTGGTAATTTGTCTGTTGAGTACAGGTAAACGTATAATTAGTTAATTATATATTCAATTGCAAATATATGAAATTATATAAAAAAACACTGATAAGCACAAAGTTGGACTTACATATGTGGACCGCGTTTGGTCATCTACCCAGCCACCACCCTTTTTTATGTGGGTGGCAACAAAGAACTCACCGGGCTCTACCTTCCGCCCAAGCTCTCGAGACTACACAGAATAATTATACAAATTAATTATTTTAATAACAAATACAAAAATAATACAGAAGAATGCTTGTTTATACATACCATATCCAACGCCACTTCAAGGTGGGCCCTGCGGCCCGTGGTGTGGACTGCTCCCCTGCGTTGAGAAGCTTGATTGTTCTTGTTACGAACGGACTTCCCCTTGAACTCATCAGAGGCCTTGTAGACCAAAAGACCCTCCTAGGCATCCTCAACACACCAAGTGGGCCACCTCCTAGCCCTCTGAGCCTTTTTCATCATATCTCGAAGGCGATGAGCAATCCTCTGCTCGTACACCTTCTTAATTTGGGTCTCATCAGAAGGGTCCCAAGTAACTTTGCTCTGAAAAAAGGGTAAGTTATTAGAAAATGACATAACTTAAGAAAAAAATATAAAGTAAAGACATTTTATTTACCGTAAACTCGGCCCACCACTTGTCTCGTACATCCTGCGGGGTGATCTCCCAAAGGCAGTGAGGACCCCAGAATTGCGATCGAATCGCATGACCAATGACTGCGATGGGTGGGTTGTTAGGCACCTAACTGCAAAATAAACAAATTCAATATTAACTGTTAAAACAAATAAAGATTCAATATTATCAATTCTAAAGAAGTAAAAATAAATATACAAACTCACCCCTGCCATATGGTCGGATAATAACCCTACCATGAGGGTCTACCTCATGAGGTTGGCTGGAGCTGGCACCCTGGAACCGAATTGACTCAGAATCAGACTCAGGGTCAGCCTCCTCTTCCATCTCAGCCTGAGAGTCCTCAGTGTCCACCTTGGGCTCAGGTATATGTGGAAGCTCCTCCTCCACCACGGTAGGGATCCCATGATATCCCAGTGTCGAGATGAACCTTATTCCGTTGAATGACGATGGGTCAGATGCAACAGGTATACCAGTAGGTTCGGGGGAGGAAGAAGGTTGGACATAGGCCACCGCAGACGCTGAAGCAGATGGTAGATCCGACAACTGAGATGGGTTGGCCCTCTGCCGATAGGCGTGAGCTGCCTGTGCAGCCAACTCTCCTAGAGAGATGGACCTCTCTCTAATAGATAGGACCTTTTGTCCACCTCTATCACGCATACGAGGCATATTTACCTAATTTTAATAGAGTCAAATTAAATATTAAACATCAAACCTATAAATTATTAATTACTAGTAATTAATAATTAATTACTACTAATAATTACTAATATTTATTAAATAACTACCTAGATAAATAATTCTACTAATTATATACATAATTAAAACTAATTCCAAATATTTATATACTCTGTAATTATTGTATAAAACTAATTATAACTAATTATAATCAATCATATAAACAATTAAAACTAATTATATCTAATCATATAAACATTTAAACCTAATTAAAACTAATCATATAAACAATTAAAACTGATTATATCTAATGGTATAAACATTCAAGGCTAATTAAAACTAATCATATAAACAATTAAAACTAATTATAACTCATCATATAAATAATTAAAACTAATTATATCTAATCATATAAATAATTAAAGCTAAGTATAACTTATTAAAACTGTAAAACTTACTGGTGGTGGTGGACGCCGGAGGAGGAAGAGGGAAGGAAGTGCAAAGGGACCTAGGGGCAACTATTTAAGATTCTGACCGGTTCAAAATGAACCTATGAAGGAGAGGGAGTGTTTAATCGGTGAGATTTTGAAAATGAAAGAGAGACAGGGAGAGAAACAAGACTTGGCTGGAGAGGAGGAAAGGAGAGGAAAGAGGAAGAAGAGGGGAGGGGGAAATATTTTGTGCGCGTTAGTTTCTAACGTAGCGACGACTCGCTAAGGCCGTCACTACGTTCAAAAATAGCCCTGCCGCGCCAAATTTAAATTTTAATTAAAATGTAGCGATGACTACGTTTATTTTTAATATTTCTAGAAAAAAAATAATTATTTTTAGTGTAGCGACGACCATGCCGTCACACAGTATTAATTGCATAGCCACGCATTGAGTTGCGCATTTAATGTTGTAGAGACGACGTAGCTACGACTCATGACGTCCGTCCTTACATTTTCGCGTCTAATTCAGCGCATTTTTGTGGTGAATGTGTATTAATGAAAAAAAGAGAAATGACATATTTTGGAAGAAAATGAATTAAAAAGACATAGTTATTGTTGCATTCCTTAATCCTTGTGCAAAAACTTTATAAATGACAGAGATAAAAAGAAACGGAGCGAGTAGAGTTTTAAAAAATAGTTTAACTTTCTAGTTTTACTCTTATTTAATATCATTGACTAACTCCACTACCACAAAGGGTCAGAAATGCATTCAAACGTTGGTCTTCACATTCAATGCTTTAGCGTTGACCTAGTGTCGGCCCTACCGTCGCTAGAAGTGACAATTTGGTGGTTGACGCTAACCTTTTGCATCTAATTTTCCATTTTCTTGTAGTTGTTATTGGGATGATCCATGGGAGAACCCATGATATTCATCCTCCACTACTTAACTTTATTCTATTGTAAGTTTGCTACTTGTTGAGAATCTGGCAAGCGTACCAAAATCCCAGCAGTATAATAGTAAGTAAGAGTATCGTATCCACAGGGAGCGATTCAATTTTATAAAGATTATTGGTCACAACTATCTAGTAGAGAATATAGTTGTTGGTTGATGAATTGCGAAGTAAATAAAAACAGCAAATAAATTGAGATACATAGAGACAGTTACTTGGACTAAGATTGAACTTCGTTTCATCGCACCCCTTTCGTGTGTGAACCCCAATAATATTTATGAGTATGTATTTATGATACCTTAGTCAAACTATGTTATTTTACCCTGGTTTCCACGGTGATAAAATACTCATAAATAATTCATGCGGGTTCTCCCAAGCGACAAATTACCCCGGCTTTAATTATCTACTTTCGGTTTGTTAACACTATCAATTCGCCCTGGTGCCCACAGTGACTGCTATGAGTATTTTTACCAATCAGAGTTCAAGTTTCCTATGTTTAGGCTCCCCCAAACGCGCTATTGATTTTATAGAACCACCTTTCGAATACGCCCCATAAAACCAACCTATAACTCCGACACACAGGCGGAAGCTAAGCATTAAGCACAGAATAAAAATACCAATATCATAAAAACAGGGATTCATAAATAGTAAAGAGAATTCACATACAATCGTGGATTGAATCAACTACATTCAATCCTATCGGAGAGTTTAGCTACGCATGGTAGTCATTACAAAACAACTGAAAAACTGTCACTTTTTCCAGCCCTAGCTCTGCTCCACCGTCTCTCGTCAAAAGCTCCATATGATCTATACAAAAGGTTCTTTAAATAGAAGTTGGAAAGCCATCTGAAATCTAGAAGGAATCTGATTTGAAATCCTTTGAAAAACTGATTCCGTATTCATGCGCTTAAACCTGCGCTCAGCGCAGATGAAGCTAAGGAAACAGAGAGCTAATTAAATGTTGCGCTCCACTTGCGCTTCCAGCTTTCCTAATTTCCTCCCTTTTCAACTTGATCTCTTCCTGATCTTATCCTTGTTTGCTTTGCTTTCCTTATTTTCCTCTCTTTATCTTGATATTTTGCTGATTTGATCTTCAAATTCAAATTGAGAATTTTATCTTCAGAATCCTTATTTAAATGACTGCGGATTTAATCTTGATCTGCTGCCATTTAGAATCTCATATGTAGATTTTCTCTTCAAATAGATGCTATCTTGTTTCTCCATTTAAAAATTTCCCTTTTATCTGCAAAATCAAAAGATTTTCTATTAAAATAGCATCAAATTCAGATTTGAATTAAATAATCACAAAATATGCAATTATTACTAAAAAAGGTAATTTGGGGAATAAATTTACTATTTTACCCTTGATAAGTGCAGTAATTATATACAAAATTATCATACTTTTAGCACTTATCAAATACCCCCCAACTTAGCTTCTTGCTTGTCCTCAAGCAAGAAAACCTTTTGCAATAAAAAATGGATTCAATTCCCAATCATGATTCTCACTAAGTAAGGAAATAATTTCATCATCTCTTTGCTAGGCAGCTGTCACTTACCAAATATCAGATTGAAAATCAGAATTAAGTAGTGTTTTCCAAGACTCAATCAGAACAGGATAAAAACACATTTAAACTATTTCAAAAGTAGTAACCAAAACAATAGGTGATAAATCAAGGAATTCTCTCATGCTCACGGTAAGTGTTTCCCTCAATTTTTTTTTCACAGCAGTTGAACAACTAAAATTGATAGTCGTTTCTGGTTAATAAACATGCACATGGTAAATCATGGATCAAAAGGTCTTTCTTAGGTTGTAATGAGGTTGGGCTATCAATAATTTATGATTTTTCTGGATATGCAAAGAAACACAGGAATATAGAGCAATTTTTGAGTTTTTTTTCTTTTTCTTGAACTTCCTCTCAATTCCCCATTGCATTCTTGATTTGCATTATTCAGCTGGCCTCTTCTTATTGATTGGTAATTCACTCCACTTTTTTATTCACTTTTTATTTTTTTCTTTTTCATTCTTGAGGGAGTGACTCACTTTGCTTTCTTGTGTCTGCTCTTTGTATTTCTTCAAGTAACTTTCAAGTAACCAACCAATTTTCCCATTTTATCAAACTGCATCTTTGCTCTCTATCCCAAGTGTGTAAGGGACAAGAAATAGACATTAATTTTGGATGGGTTGCATAAGAAAAGAAACATTGAAGCTCAAATGGGTTACCAAAAAAATTGGAATTATTTTTCAAAGGTTGGCTTTTTGGCACTGAGCAAATAATTAAACCACAAAATTTTGCCTTTATCACTTCCATATTTTTCATGTGCAGAATAAAATCCAAAAACTCAAGCAATATCAGTTGACAAGCAGCGGTGAAAACTCTCATATCAAGTGTTTGGTCTCACAACTCACCGACTTTTTGGCTAATTTCCTTGATGAAGCCACTTATTGAAATTAATTAACTACCCTAATATATTTTCCTGCATAATATCATAATCCTAATTGATTATGGATTTAATCACAAAATTCCTATTTCTTTCCTAATTTAGTTAGTTAGATTGCCTAGCTTTGAGATTTTAAACTTATTTCCTTAAATCCCTATATCTAAGGTCCTAAAAAAATGAAATACAAAACAAAAATCCTAATTAAAAAAAATTAATCCTAAAAAATAAAAGAAATTAGAAAATAAAAGAACGAAAAGAAATAAAAACACCAGTATCAATCTTCATCCTTTGTATCATGTAAGTCCTCGTTCTGCTCTCCAGTTGCTGCTGCTCCACCTCCCCCTGGATGAATAGGCCTGTCCCCAGGCCACTGCAAGAATGTCTGAAACTCATCAAGCAGCATGCTTGGGTATGAGTCTGGTACAAATACTTCAAAAGGTGGGAAATCCCTCTGTGGATGGTGGAGTTCTGCCTGCAGATGTGCTCCATGTAAGCTCGGAGTGGGATGTCAGCTGGTGGTGGTGGTTATGGTTGTTGTGGCTGCTATGGCTGATGATCCTCTTTCTCCTCTATCACCAAGCTCTCTAACTGTGTTGGCGTAGAATTCCCGGACCGGCTCCGAGTAATCTATTAGGATCAGCCATCCTATGCCATTTGTGTTTTGAGGTCAAGTGGACTTTCTAACACAAGTTGAACGGTCTGATAGCCTAATACTTTGCAGCAGCCTGTGCACCTTTGAATCTAATGGGATCATATTGAGGTTCATCTCTGATCCTCTTCCCCATGCCTTCTCCTCGTGAGCTAGAGTCATGGGAAAGGCTAGCCGTGTATTTGATCCTAGGCATCTGAAAAGTCAAATATCAACAATTAGTTGCTAAAAACACATTCATTTCAATGATGCCTTATTGCAAACACTATTTTATAAAGAACATGGAAACCTATCATTAGCCAATTTGCATGCACAATTCAAAATACATTCAAAAGAATCTATCTGTTCATAATAAAATTTCAGTTGCACTTGGTAATGGCTTCCTAAAAACAGAACATACCCATTTGTTTTGCAAATATTCAATCAATCCATGGAAAGTGAAAGTTTAAAATTTTTGCAAGAAACAGGGCATAACACTTTCAAATTCAATAACTCACAAAACAAAGAGCATTTCAATAGAAAAATTGTTCTTCATATTCCACACAGCCATAATCATCTCTAAGATAGCAATAATCAACAATATACACATTCACAATCCTAAGGTTGCTATCCTAAATTTCAATTCATAAAACAGAGGAAAACAAAAATTTCAATTGGTTGAACTTGAAAGATTAAAAAATGAAGGAGGTTTGTAAGTGAAAAAAACTAGAAATAAAGGGCTTAGGAAGTAGAGAGATGGTACAGGAGAAAACAGGGGAGGAAGAACGAATGACTTCCCCCTGTTTTTAGTAACAGCGCGTACCTGCGCTCCACCTGCGCTTAGCGTGAGTGGAGCGCAGAAAATAGGGATGGCAATGGGTACCCTCTGGGCAGGGTACCACAATGCCCGTCCCCGTACCTACGTTTTCAAAAAAAGCTCGTACCCGCACCCGTACCTGCGCGGGCAGTAACTTTATTGCCCGTCCCCATACCCGCTGAGCACCTATATGCCCATACCCGCGCCCGTTACCCTCACTTTTATTAAGTAAAAAATTAACAACTTACTAAAAAATATTAATTTAAGAAAACTATATCTCAATTGAAAAAGTTACTCGAAAAACGTCCAAACATAATTTTTAAATATCAGTGATACAACAATTTAATTATATTGAAACACAATATGTTAATTCTAAAACACAACAAATGATCTAAAGTTCAAAATTTATTAAATATTACAATATACTTTTCCGTCACACTATTTTATAAACATGGATATCATGTGTTAGAATTCTTCAAGATCAATAAAAAATTATTATTAGCACTAATTAGTCATATATTATAAAGTGAAAAAAAACACAAATAAATAGTTATAAAAATATATTTTTAATTTGTAATATATTATATATATATAAATTTTAAAAATATGTATAAATATATTAGATATTTTAATAAAATTAATATATCTCTATATATAATTATATATGGTATTTTTTATCAAATAATTATATATATTAGTGCGGGTATGGGGCGGGCTGGGCATCAAAGTGCCCGTACCCGCGCCCGTCCCCATGAAAAAATGCGGGCTTTTGCCCGTACCCGCTTTGCGGGTTTTTACCCTGCCCATTGCGGGTACCCATAGGGCTTGGGCTCAATTGCGATCCCTAGCAGAAAACAGTGACTAAAATTGCATTTTTGCGCTTTACCGGCGCTCAGCACAGGTAAAGTGCAGAAAACAGAATGAAATTTTGCAATTTTCAATAAAGTTTTCTGCTACTTCCAACTGTTTAAAAAATTTATTTTTTCACAAACTCATTCCAATCAATTTTGAACATTTCCTAAATCCTAAATAATTAAAAATCCTAATTAAAAATTCAAAAACAAAAGAAAATAAAACTGAAAACAAAAATTTAAAAATCTATGGGTTGCCTCCCAGGAAGCGCTCATTTAACGCCATATAGCTTGACGCTTGTTCTTTCAAGGTGGGTGATACTGAAATCCTTTGGCCAGCCTCTGTGTTGTTCCCTTGATTCCTTTTGGCAGTGTTCCCACCCATTTTCTTGCCTCGGACCAGTTGTGAATGAGACTGGTATCTAACCATTTGGTCTTGAATCTGGAGTTAGACCATGTTGTCGACTCTTTTGGTTTGACTTTCCTTTTCTTTGGAGTCCTGCTCAGATATGCATGGGTCTTCTTCCGTTGAGGCTTGAAGGATTCATGGTTGTCTGCTTTGAATTCTTTTTCTTCACAAGGATCCTTGATAGGAAATATTCCTGACCACTTTGTCTTCATTCTGACTTCAGGCCTTGATTCTCTTAGCCTAATTCTTCTTTTCTTTCCTCTGCTCATGTCAGTGTATCCACATTTCCTTTTCTTGTGAAGCTTGGCAGGTTTGGTACTTACAGACTGCCTTTCTTCATCTTCTTTTGGAGGGTTGGTTGGATAAGGCAAGGTCTTTGGTCTTGGTACCACTTCCCCTCCTTTCTCGGGCTTTGATTCACTATCTCCCTGTTCACTCTTTTTCTCATTTTCTTGATCTATTTCATCATGTACACTCTCATATGTTTTGTTCACTTCATCCCCTTCATAGTCAATCTCTTCTTTAAACATGGTCTTTTCTGTTTCATCCTCTCATTTTTCTTCTTCTACTTCTGTTTCACATTCTTCTTCTTTTTCTTTTTCTTCTTCAAGTTCCTCTTCTTCAGCTTCCCTTTCTTCATTAGTCAGTTTGTCATTGGTTCCTTCCCCTATCAGCTGAACAATGTCGTCACACTGCTCTTCGGGGTTGGGTAGTGCATTTGCTGAGATCAGCTCTGACTGTTGGTTGGCTCTTGTTTCTGCTATCTGCTCCAGCAAAGCATCAATATTTCTTCTTGCTTCTTCTCTCTCTTTCTGAAATTGTATAATGCTTTGATTGATTTCTTCAAGCCGCTCATAAAATTTTGAGTCCCTTTGTTGATCTGAAGAGTAACTTTGTTGTACTTGGAAAGAAGGTTGCATGGGGAATGAAACATCATCTTGGTGCCACCCAAAGTCCTGATTCTGGCTATTTCTCCATCCTTGTGAATTGTTTGCAAAGTTGTTGCTGTTGGAGAAGTTGCCTGGTCTTCCTTGATTGCCCATGTTATTAACTTGCTCTTCTTGAGTGCATGAATAGGAGTAGTAACCATTGGGATGGTCACCTCCACAAAAGTCACAAGTTAATTGTGGTAGCTGGCCAGGATAAGAGTGTATTGTCTGCAATTGCTGAGGGAGGTTAGCTAGCTTCTTGTTGAGTGCGTCTATTTGCTGCCTTATAATCTTATAATCTGCCCCGATTTCATCTGCAGAAGTTTGCATGTGGAACGAAACAACATCTTGTTGCCACCCAAAATTTTGATCCTGGTAACTTCCCCAATCCTGCGAAAAATTGTCAGAATAATTATTGTAGGTAGAGAAGTTACCATAAATCGGGCTGTTGGAAAAGTATGCGTATTCTCCAAGTGTTCTTATTTTCCATTCACTAGCCATGATTGGTGCAACTTTCAATTTATTTGGGGTGATTAATCAAAGAGTGTTCAGATTATATCTTTGGACTCGTCCTCTTGATGTCTTTTCAATTTCAGGGTCAAATTCCAATAGCACTCTTGGTACCTGACCTTTCAAAAGTATAAATCACAAGGGCTAGAACAAGGGTTAGTAAAAAATAAATAAAAAAACAAATTAATTACAGAAAAATAAAAAATAAAAATAAAAAAGTAATTACAAATACAAATATTTACAACTTGATAGGATAGACCTCCCAAGTCTTTAAAATTTGATACACCGTTCCCCGGAAACGGCGCCAAAAATACTTGTTGAGAATCTGGCAAGCGTACCAAAATCCCAGGGAACAGTTCAATTTTATAAAGATTAGTGGTCACAACTATCAAGTAGAGAATATGGTTGTTGGTTGTTGAATTGTGAAGTAAATAAAAATAGCAAATAATAAATTGAGATAGATAGAGACAGTTACTTGGACTAGGATTGAACTTCGTTTCATCGCACCCCTTTCGTATGTGAACCCCAATAATATTTATGAATATGTAGTTATGATACCTTAGCCAAATTATGTTATTTTACCCTGGTTTCCACAGTGATAAAATACTCAGAAATAGATCATGCGGGTTCTCCCAAGCGACAAATTACCCTGGCTTTGATGATCTACTTTCTATTTGTTAACACTATCAATTCGCCCCGGTGTCCACAATGGCTACTATGAGTATTTTTACCAATCAGAGTTCAAGTTTCCTATATCTAGGCTCCCCCAAACTCGCTATTATTTTTATAGAACCACCTTTTGAATGCGCCCCATAAAACCAACCTATAACTCCGACACACAGGCGGAAGCTAAGCATTAAGCACAAAAAAAAATACCGATATCATTAAAACAGAGATTCATAAATAGTAAAGAGAATTCACATACAATCGGGGATTGAATCAACTACATTTAATCCTATCGGAGAGTTTAGCTACGCATGGTAGCCATTACAAACCAACGGAGAAACTGTCACTTTCTCCAGCCCTAGCTCTGCTCCACCATCTCTTGTCAAAAGCTCCATATGATCTATGCAAAAGGTTCTTTAAATAGAAGTTGGAAAGCCATCTGAAATCTGGAAGGAATCTGATTTGAAATCCTTTGAAAAACTAATTCCGTATTCCTGCGCTTCAACCTGCGCTCAGCGCAGATGAAGCGCAAGAAACAGAGAGCTAATTAAATGTTGCGCTCCACTTGCGCTCAGCGCAGGTGGAGCGTAGTTCTCGTTCCAGCTTTCCTGATTTCCTCATTTTTCAACTTGATCTCTTCCTGATCTTATCCTTGTTTTCTTTGCTTTCCTTATTTCTCTCTTTTTAGCTTGATATTTTGCTGATTTGATCTTCAAATTCAAATTGAGAATTTTATCTTCAGAATCCTTGTTTAAATGACTGCGAATTTAATCTTGACCTGCTGCCATTTAGAATCTCATCTACAGATTTTCTCTTCAAATAGATGCTATCTTGTTTCTCCATTTAAAACTTTCCCTTTTATCTGCAAAATCAACGGATTTTCTATTAAAATAACATCAAATTCAAGTTAGAATTAAATAATCACAAAATATGCAATTATTACTAAAAAGAGGTAATTTGGGGAATAAATTTACTATTTTACCCTTGATAAGTGCAGTAATTATTTACAAAATTATCATATTTAAGCACTTATCACTACTCCATCTTATTTTAAAATAAGATGGTGTTAGAGCTACATCCATGGAGCTCACCTCTCTTCAAGAAATTTCGATGTCGTCCCAAAAAGACGTTGATCAATGATGTGCTTGAAAGCGGAAAAGAAGTCTCTGATTTGTTAAACGAATACAAGCAACAAACCATGGTGAAGGAGATAGACTACATCATTCTGCATCAAACTGCAGCGAAAGATTCTTCTTTTCAAGATCAAGTAGTAGTGCCACATTCTCCTTTGCCACAAGAATCACCGCCGGACTCTCCTTCGGCACCACATGAAGAGAATAATGAGTCCAGGAAACTATTGGTTTTTGTTCTTTATGCCTAAATTTTGCAAAGACAATGACACAAAATTGGGTGGAAATCGTCACCGGATCCTTTCAATTTTGGAAGCTTTGGATTTCAATCGAAGCCATGAGGTCAGAGAAGCTATCGCATTTAATTTGCTGAACATGGCGAAGTTTGAAGCGGACGTGGAGATGCAGAAGGAGGAGCCACTAGAGGATCTGAAGCTGTTCATGAAGGAGTTGCAACAAGAAGAAGATTCGACATAGCAGCAAGAGGTTGCGACCACCGCAAAGCTGCTGGCAAAGAGGAATATGGAAGTGAGAGAAACACTCATAATTCTTGAAGTCATTCCTTCTTTGGTTCTGACCATCGAGATGCTCCCTCAATTAGAAATTCAAGTTAATGTTAGTTTCAGGCAGAACATGAATCCAAAGATTGCCAGCTGCCAATCTGAGTGCAATGGATTTTACAACACTTACTTCACCAGATGGCCATATTACTTCAGCAAAATATACTACAGATAACTTTCAACAAAGCGGTTCTTACCTATCATCTAATAAAGACATGCTCATGTTTACATCTAGCTCTTCTATTCCATCAAGACCTGCTATCGACTTTGGTATTGGTGACACAGACCTGCTTGGTTATGAGATGCAATCTCTGAACAGGGTGGTTGTTATGAACTATGTTGTGCACCAATTGTTTGATGAAAAATTTGTGATAAATTCAGTGTTTGAAAAGGATGCGCAGAAGTTGTTTGTTGCAATGTCTAAGAGGAATATGGTTCTTTTGATTTTTTTTCCCCTTTCTTTTATTAAATTCCATTTCTTTTCTTGGTTTCAAGTTGGTATTGGTTGATACCAAACTTACGAGAGGGTATTAGGAAAATGGTTAAATATGTTTTTAGTCCCTGAAATATAATTGAGATTTGGTTTTAGTCCCTGTAATTTAAAACCAGTGGTTTTGGTCCCTCAAAAATTGAAAATACATCAATTTAGTCCTTATCAACAAAAATTTGTTGCTAATCCGTAGTAAAATCTGTAGTAAAACTAGGTAATAAGGACTAAACTGGTGTATTTTCAATTTTTGAAGGACCAAAACCAGCAGTTTTAAATTACAGGGACTAAAACTAAATCTCAACTATATTTCAGGGACTAAAAACATATTTAACCCATTAAAAAAATAATTTTGTTTTTCAATTTGTTAATTTTCAATATTATCAATGATTTTTTTTTAACTCTCTCTGCGGGTTGTTATTGGATGATCCTTGAGAGAACTCATGGTATTCATCCTCACACTACTCAACTTCATTCTAATGTGAATCTGTTGCTCCATCTTATTTTCATAAGGTTTTTTTTTTTATCTTAATTGGTTTAATTAAATCCTCTCTATATATATTTCACACATAGAGCCGGTCCAACCTGAATCCGCTTTTTTACAGGATTTAAGTACTAAAATTTAAAAGCCGATTTTTTACTGAATATTTTTGCTTGAAATAAAGGAGCTCGATCACAATAATTTTGAGTTCGAACTGATGATCCAATAGAGAAGAAGAGTGACTTAGTTTACATGGCTAGGAGATATGGCCAGGATTGCTGAGCAGAACTCGAGAGATATGCAGGTCCATTTTTCCTATTTTGTTTCATTTTGCTTTTAATTTTAACAATAAACAACATTGCTCACATTAATTATGCCCAATTCAAATAGATATCAAAATCTCATAGCCACGTTTTTATGTTTGACTATGTATAAAAGGAACCAAATAAAAAACTCTATTTAGATAAATTATGTTACAATAGTTTATCGTGTGCTTATTCTACATTGATTTTGAAGCTATGACAGAGATCTCGCGTACTGTATTGTAATTTTTTTAATTTTTATAAAAGTGTAATCTTTTTTTAATTTTTAATAACTTACATTTTTTAATAAAATATATTTTAACTGGGGTGGCTCACACAAATCCATTACTCATATAGGATCAGACTCGAACATTAATAATTTTAGCTGAGTTTAATTTTTTAGCTCGGACAGAAAAAGCCTCTAACTCGTATAGCTCGTTTTACTTACTCTACCACACACGCACAAATTTTTATGATATTAAAATTTTGACACCTTATTTTGTAGTGTAGGAAGTATAAAAAAACAGAGATTAATAGAAAAAAAAATGAAAAGACAAAATTAGATATATAATAATTGATATAATAAAAAAAAAAGAATGTAAAAGAAAGTGTATATGAAAATATAAAAAAATTCATGACTCAGTTTTTTTAATGCCACCCAATAATGTATGATATATTTTTTTGTTACAATAAAAAAAAGAAAGAGCGTAAAAGAAAGTGTATATGAAAATATAAAAAAATTCATGACTCAGTTTTTTTAATGCCACCCAATAATGTATGATATATTTTTTTGTTACAATGATATTTATTTATTAGATAAGATGACAACTACTACTCTGCTAAATATATTATATAGTTGACTTTAGCATGATATAATATCTTTAGCAGGAGTAGCAATTGTCATCTTGATCAATGTAACAAAAATATATTATAATTGATCGTGTTCATCATAAAAATTATTTCTCCCCAAATTAAAATTTTAATTAAATCCATAAATTTTAAGGATAAAAAGTGAATATCGCAATCAATGTGAGACAATTTTTCTCTTACTAATTAACTTTATTCTTTTTCTCACTTTTTAGCCTCTTCTCAGTTTCTTGCTCTTGTAATGAAAAATAAATATTTACACATTCCTTTTATAAATTACATTTTTAAATTCTGATTCAGTGCTACTATTTAGCTATATATTCATGTGTGATTGTGACATTGTTGCTTGTTGCTAGATCCATATATAATTTTTCCAGAGTCAATTTTGCGTTGGAGAAATGGTAGAGTAGACCATTTTGAATCAAAGTCAAGTTTCTCCTTTTCCACTAAATAACTTAACTCGAAAAGAGTTTATTTACGTATCCATTGCAAGCTAGTAATTTAAAAGGAAAACGATTGACATCATGGAAGCTTATATTATGATTAATTATGAGTTTTGAATAAAAATACTGATTAAATTTTGGCTTCAAGCATGACATTATCAGTGGCCTTATTAAAATACAAATTAAAATCTATTTGAAATTCTAAAAGCTTTCACATTGAGTTCTGCTTTCCTTTTTTTCCTCTCTATAAAATTTGTTTATGTATGACTATATACTAACTTTCAATGGAACTGAATCTTGGTGTAGAACAATATATGAGAGTATCATGGATTAATAAGGGTCTACGTACCTAGCTAGTGCATCTAATTAATTAGTCTTGAGACAATTAGCTCTATCAGCTCTCTTCAATTAAAGCAACCTTCTCGATTAAACTAAATTATGCTTCAAAGCATCATTTAATGCAAAGGATTCAGTTCTTGATGGTGTGAATGGGAGCATAACGTTAAGTTAAATTAAATTAAATTAAATATTGCATTATACTTTTAATTACATTATTGATTTGATGTATTTTTATTTTGACATTGAAAACGAGTCAAACTCAATTTTAGAATCTTCAATCTAACCATCTCCGGTGTTGAAAACATGCATAAGTTTAATCATGTTGCAATCCTAAATCAAACATGTTCTTACTTTAACACTACAAGAAAAACAGTAATTAGCGTAGGCCGAAAGCCCACGCTAAATGAAAAAAACGGACGCTAAACAGTAAATTAGCGTAGGCTTAGCGTCGGTGTCGTGGCCCCCGCAAAAATGCTCGAAGCAAATTTTTGCGTCCAGGCCGACGCTAATTAGCGTAGGCTAGCCCACGCTAAGTCCGACGCTACGTAGAAGTCAGGCCTGACCTACGCTATCCTTAGCTGGGGCCTAGTCTACGCTACAAATAGCTAGGGCCTGGCCTACGCTAATAATAGCCAAGGCTAAGTTAGTTAAGGCCTGGCCCACGCTAATCAATTTTTTTAACCTCCTTGCTTTATTAAACCATTAATCTATAAAATTTATCACATAAAACCTGCCAATGAATTTAAACACAATAACATGCAAGGTCTCATCAAAGAAACAAATCTTTAACATAACAAAATAAATAATATATTAACTAAAGTAACAATAATAAAGTAACAGTTATACATAATCACCAATTCACCATCCATAATAAAGAAACAAATATATTAACTAACAACATGATGTACATAATCACCATCCATAATAAAGAAACAAACTAGTTTAATATTGAAAAGATGTGACATGGAAGCTAGAACAATCAAGTATGCAAGCAATGTATCCCATTTATTCCACTTAACTAGAACTTGAATAATGGATCCCCATCACAGCCATTGGAAACAACTTGGTTTCTTTCAATATCTTTCTCCACCAGTACAACTAGAAAATAGTTTATAACTTTTTTCTAGAAAAAAAAATAGGAAAAGAAAATTTCCTTGACTTTGGACACTTAAATAGTTTATAACCTGACATTGAGTGTAACTAGGACACTGAAATAAAATTTTTGGGATACCCAACAAGGTAGTTGGAATGAGCATGTTGCAAATCATAATTTTACATTAACTATGCTAATTAAATCACAATTTTCTACCAATTTCACATAAGCTGTTTTGTTCTCTTTGGTAATAAATTTTTTGTCCATGATGTTCAATGCATACACAGTTCATGTGTCCTTCTTCTTTGCTCTTACAATGTTTAAACATATACGAAAGATATTTGGGAATATTTTTAGGCTAATTACTCCTAGAAGTGTGACATTGATTTGGATCATTCAGGTGCGAATTTTTTTAGGCTAATTACTCCTAGAAGTGTGACAGAAGCATTTGACATGTGACATAAAATAGTTTGACTCCTATTTATCAAATTATGTTTCCGTTACAAGGTAGTACACCAAAACACGTGGGTAGACACAGTACAAAGCCCACCAACTACCTATCCTTCCCCAACTAAATTCCCACCCAATCATAGCTCAAAGAGGAATGATACAAGTGGCCTAAAATTACCATTTGTTTACATACTTGTTTACATCCCAAAAGTGGGCTAAAAATGAATGATACACTTCATTCATTTCATACTTGTTTATATCCCAAAAGTATGAGTCCAATTGTTCTAAAGGGCTTTTCTATTGGGGTAGAGGGAGGATATTTTATGTATGTCCCCCAACATTAAAAAGAGAGATGGTGAAAGGTTACCTTTGTAGTAGCTTTGAAGGTCCCTGTAAGTCATATCCAGTGCCAACTCATAACCTGATATACCAAAATGTATCTTTACTTGTTCATTGTAATTGTAATAGCAGCTTTCTTACAAATAAATTAAAACAAAAGTTTTATTTAAAAGGACGAAAATTGCAAAGTAATAAGACATGAGGCATAATAAGCTAAATAAAAGAACAGATCTTGTAGTAACAATGTGTAAAAGTAAGCACTAGAATAATAAACCATGAATGGGCTAAACCCTCTTGCTAGTTCAAAATTATACTAGCAAGAATAATACAACTCAAATACAAATATACACCATGAATGGGCTAATATGTATTTTAGTTTCACAAAAGGGTTGTTACACTTTATCTCTATGATCATAGTTGGATTAGTGCATATAACTGGTAATTAATTTCTTGTTGTACTATAAGACAAGAAATTATTAAAAGCCAACAAAAGAGATATGCACACCTCTTCCAGTCAGTGAGGGCGCTTTCTAGGACAAAAACACCCTTACCTTTATTTTTATTTTTTTTGAAATATGCTTTCTAGGACAGAAACACCCTAAGAGATTCAACCTAAGAGTTATACACTGCTATCAATTTAACAAAGGGAAGAAAAAAGAGGCCTAATGGAGGACCAAACCTCCAATATTAACAAACACCAAAGACATAAAAAGACTTGAGCCAATAAATATTGATACAATATAAAATTGCACCATACAAGCATGACGAGTGCTTAACTATAGTTAGCTTATGGTAGCCTCTTAGTCATTGTTACATCTTCCAACACAACAATTAAGTGTATGTGTGTAATCCAATAGTGAAGAGGGATAGGGAAGGAAACAGAGATTTCAGTCTTGCATATCTGATTTGAATTTTGAGATGAGTTATATACCATAAATGTGTATTCAATCCTAGAAGACAGGCATAACATATAACTTTCAGAATAATTATTTTCCCTATGTATAGTTTCATGAATTTATAAAAATATCCTTATTTAAGAAGAGCAGAGAGCAACTAGGATATGGCAACATGATTCATACCTTTGGGACTCCACTGAACACAAAGATCAACACTGTTTAGCCTAAGAATAACAAGAGTTGGCACCCATTCTGATCCTTCAAGTTTCCAAACGTATCTGCAGAGAATACATTGTTTGTATTTTTAATTTCTTATCAACAATGTAAAAAGGAGAAATTGACAATGCTAAAAAGTCACCAAGACCAAGGGTGATAAGTTTAATGTTCTAAGCCACACAATCACTGACGAATTCCGATCATGGGATGCAGTAACTATTCTATTTGATCTTGCACTCCAATCTATCCCAGAAATTACCTGGTCTTGTTGTGAGAAAAAAACAAGAAATCACTTAGAAACTATTTATTTAAAGTCTCCAACCAAATTACATGTTCCACTATAAAAAGAAATGCATTAGAAAAACAAAAACTAATTATGAATCATGATAATATTGGCATCAAGGTTGTTGAAATCACAATTGGACACTGCCCAACATTCAATACCATAAAGCAATGTTGGTTGCTTGATTCACATTATGTATTACATCAAAATAGAATATAAAGAACTCATCAAATGTTACAGAGAAAAAATTGGAGGATACACCCTGAATATGTATATGTAGGAGTTCCTTGAGTTTTATCAAAAACATTTAAAAACGACCCAGTTCTGCATAGAAAAAAATAAAATAGTATTTTTATACCTACTTGCACCATGTATAATGTGCAAATGAGGCAATCAATATGAGGTGACCAGCCAGCAAAAAGATTGCAAATCCCTTAGATACAAATACTGGTTCGGGGATGAATTTGGAGTTAACATACCTTATAGCTCTAGGAATTACTTCAATGTAATCATATACCTCCATTAAATAATTTTGCAACAGGAAAAAAATCGTGTACTAGGAGAAAAATAAAACATTACATTCTCAGAATCAAATTTGCAAAGAGAAGAGAAATAGATATAGAGACATGTGATGATGGTTTTTTTTACGAGACACTGGTCAGTCAATAATAACAATGAAGAAAACAGTGATAGTTTTATTTTAGAAACATCACTTGCCATGTTTCCCTGACACCTGTGAATTCATTTCATACATTCAACTGATATGCTTCCTTTGTAAAAGACCAAACACCCTGCAAAGATGACATTTCAGTTTTGAAAGTAACACAATATTAATTAAACTCATTGTAATAGAGGGTCTATATGGAAAGAAGGCTACAGGGAAGACACATGGAAATTTGTATTAAGAAGTGGGAAAAAAATGACAATTGAGTAATGAGGGTGTGTGTGTGTGTTTGGAGATACATACATTATCATACTTCATCCAAGCTACTGATGGCTTAAATGATGTCCGAGTAGTTGCTATTTCAGCCAAGCACAAATATCAGCTTTGTTTTTCCCAGAGAAACTGCTCCCCTTTTTTCATGTTCATAATTCAATGATGAGATGTTCATGACAGAAGTTGGAAATTGATGTTTGCTATATGAGGCAAACTGTTTGCATAACTACCTATAATGCCCACAAAAGTTAAAGTAAATTTGGTGTGTGTGAGAGAAAGAGACATATAACATGGGAGGGGGAGGGGGAAGGTTTAGTTATAACTTGCATGTAGCAACTTTCATCACAAAGACCAAAAGAATAGATGGAACCAAGTACATTAGGATCAGAACCAAGCACAGTAACTTTCTCCCATTTTTTCCCACCGTTCACTCATAGCACTTTAACTTCTATAACTTGCTTACAGTAAAAACAATCTATGGAACACAATACATAGCAAAAACAACAAGACTATTACTATATCATGTTCAACATCAATTCCTGTACAAAAATGTCATTGTTCTTGAAATGGCAGCACTTAAGGGAAATCATATAATTTTTAAGGGGTTTAAAACCTGCTTGATAGTAAACAACTTGTTGCATTCCTTTTTCTTATTCACACAGATTTTGATTGCTCTTTTTCCAATTAAAGTATCATGATTTAGAAAAAGAAAAGCAGTTAGGGGAATCATGATGTTTGGTTAACAATTCCATGAACAACACCAAGTAAAATTCCTATAAACCATAAAAGCGGTAATTAGGCAATAAGTCTCCACGGATTATATCAAGACATTGCAAGAAAGATATTCTTACCCCTCTCCCCAAAGATGTCACTCTTATATTCCTGCTCTAATGTAGTTTCAAATAATGCTGAATTTTGCAAGAAGAACAAAATAAAATCATTAAATTTGGTCCACCCAATTGGTAATATAACACTAGTAGTAGTACCCAGTACCCACCATATCCATGCACTTGACAATAATAAAATCCAAATCAAACACCATTCAAAAGAAAACTAGGACAATAACTAGATAAATGATATTGCACCTTTGTAGAACAGAATCTCTAACCAATTCATCTACATCTACCTAATCTACAAGTTACTCCATCTAAAATTCTGAATTAGTTCTTCTATTCCTTCAGAGGCAATGAATACAAAACTATGATAGATGTCAAGTTGGCAACAAAAATAGATTATAAGACAATCAATATATACACATGGTTATCATAGTACAGTGATAACCATAATCAATAATAAGAACCCTTCACCATGAAAACATAAGAATTGGTTCAAATATAGAATAAGCATGCAACTAAATTTAATTTGAATGCATATATGATTTCTAAACTTTTTTATTCACCTAGATTTTAACTTTAACTTTGTCATGACAATAAGCTTCTCTCACCATACAACAATTAACAGAAGCAAATTAAAGACAGAAGTGAGCTAGGCAACTAGTGAAAAGGCATCTTTCTTTTTGTTTTAATTTTAATACCTTAAAAATCACAGCAACAAATCTAAAGCTAACATGTAATGAAAGAGTAGAAAGAATACATAAACACAAGTAGGCAACCAGATTCTGTTTCTATATTCATTAAACACAGGTAACAACCTAACTGAATCCACAAGTTAGCCTGAGAGTTTACAACCATGCTATCTCACATTTTAATATAGTATCATGTGTAAGGTAAGGTTCAATAAGAATCATAATATCAAAACCGGTTTCAGTTTCTGTCACTCTTAATTGCTCTCTCTCTCTCCCCCTTTACTTTTGCTCAGTTTCTACCATGTTCTCGAATTCGAATAGGGAATAACCAAACAATAGTAAATTAGTAATGAGACTACATCTATCCATTGTCATTTGTCAATAACTCAGTATAAACCTCATACACTAACTATCCCTAAAGTACAAAGTTTTTAATAGCTTCTTTAAACGGGTGGCATCATATGATTCACTGAAAATCTTAAACTATTTATTCTACCAATCAAGATAAATTGAACCCATAATTGAGTTTAATAATATCCATACTTGTTCTACTCCAGGGTATCTATCAGCAGCTTCCTCCATGGCAATAGAGCAGGAAATCTCAGCTGAACCACCACCATATACAAATAGAATTGTTACAGATAAGATTCCTAGCCACACACAAGGCATCATGAAGGCTGCACTTTGTCTCCTCTATAATCATTTTGTTACCTACCAAACAAGACAGTTTTGATTAATCTGTAAAGGTTGCTAAGACATTCATCACTCTTCAAAGTCTATTCTATAAAGCACCACAAATAACCCATGAGTTGATAGTGGCAAAGTCATTAATACAGGCAATATTTGAAAGAAGTTTATAATTCACACCCTAAAGCAGTTAAGTAGTAAATACAATATTGAACAACAGTAGAGTTAGAAAATTGTCTTTCACCAAAAATATTAATAATTATATAAAATTCAATGCAAAGCAGTTCAATGAAAAGGTCAAACAGTACATGTCCTTACCTCCACGAATGAATATGGTTACAGCCCTTGAGTTTGCACAATGCTCAATGTATAGCATCCGATCTTTTGTTGTGCCAAAGGATTTTTCTCGAACCAGACCAGCCTTAAAAACGGGAAAAAAAGCTCATAATGTTACTTGTATTCAAAATTTCAAATGTACAGACAGACAGATCATGAGAGTCTATAGTAGCAAGCCACCCAACAAAGGATATAGAAAGGATGCCACACTTCACAATGTTCTAAATTAGGCATAAATAAGCAGAAATAGCTAATCTGAGAGGTAAATATGAATAAAGAAAGACAGATCTAGCAGAAAATGAGGCAAGGTACCTGGATGAGGGCGGTGAAGACGATGAAGGCGAAACTCCGTCGGGGGCAAAGCCACC
Source organism: Sesbania bispinosa (assembly GCA_026901365.1). Taxonomy (NCBI): domain Eukaryota; kingdom Viridiplantae; phylum Streptophyta; class Magnoliopsida; order Fabales; family Fabaceae; genus Sesbania; species Sesbania bispinosa. The sequence goes on along the minus strand of QLOH01000199.1, from coordinate 820,938 downwards.
GCGACATCCCAATCCCTCAACCAGAAAACTCTTTCAAACCAGCAGAACTCTCCAATAGCCACCTCTGTGTAGCAGCCACCGCTTCCAATCCCCATAGTTCTGCTTCAAACCACCACCATCAGTCCATCACCACCGCAAAACTCAGTCGGGGGCAAGGCCGCCGCGACATCTCCCTCCGCCATCATCTCCATCGCGCTTTCGTCTCACTACCATCAGAACGCCGCTACCTAAGTGAAATGGGAAAAGAGGGAAGGCAATTCAGCTTAGGGTTGTTCATGAAATTAGATGGAAGGCAACCTTAGTGAAAAAGGAGGAGGGAAATGGGATCAAAAGCTAATCACTAAGTGCTTTTTTAGAAAAGAAATATAAACTAGTTTCATGTAGCGTAGGCTAGCCTACGCTAATAAAAATCTAAAATAAATTAATAAATTATTAGCGGGGGCCAAGCGGACGCTAATAAATTGCAGTATTTTTTAAAAAATGAAGGACGAACTAGTGTCCGTTTAGCCAAGGCTAGCCTACGCTAACAGAAAAAATTTAGCCAAGGCCTCGTGGCCTACGCTATTTTTTGCAGCTAAATAAGGTTTTTCTTGTAGTGTAATTATAACATAATTCACTTTAGATGAAAATGGACAAACTCAAGTTTAGACTCAACACAATTATTTCTAGCGTTGAAAACATGAGTTTACCATCTTTTAATGTTAAACCAAACATGCTAGAACCACTTCCATCACTGCAAACCATGACAATTAAAGATTTTATAGCTTTTCCATGTCCTTCATATCTATGCAGACAAGCATTTTCCATTAAGCCACTATAACAAATTTGTAAATTTGCGGCATTTTTTTTAAATTATTTATGGAGGTTTTTAAAAAACGTTGTAGTTATATTCGCCACAAGCAATTTGCGGCGATTTCTGACGACCTCCTCTACCTGCTCAATTCTACGACGGTTATTTTGTGGAGGTTTAGCTCTTATTTGGGATGTTATTTAGTGGGAGTTCATAACCTCCAAAAATTGATACTTTTTTATAATGGATATTTTATCTCAATTGTTACAACAAATAATAACATCCTGTATATACAATATTTTATGTCTCAATAATTGAGGAAACTTTTATATTTTTTGAAGAGTAACCTCATTTTAATTTGAATATATGTATTTATTTACAAATCCTTTTCATCTCCAAAAATTATAATTACATATTTGTAGTTGAATAGTCACATAATATGAATGAAGTTCCATTAATAATAACAAAAGTAACATAACATAGTTTAAAGAAGTATAGTTCAAGGATCCATTGTAATTAAATCCAAATACAATTTAAAATCAAAATAATCTAAAAGTAGTCTTATACTAAACTTAGCAAGTAAAACATATAAGAGCAAACTAAATGTTGCTGGCACCAGAAGATCCTCTTGCATCCAAAGGTGTGACAGGCGCACTTGCAGCATCATTTGGCTGAAATAACAAAATAAGAACACTTAGTTTAAATAATCATAAGTATAAATATATGATAAAATATCTTCTAATTCAAAAGTAATAATAATTGGAAGAAATTGTTTACTTTCTATTGGAAATTCTATTAAAAAAAAAGGGAGCAACATTGTCATTCTACTCAACTATTTTTTTCTCCTATATTTTTGAAAATCACATGGATATTTATCTAACTAGCATTCTCCTTTCACAAAAAGGATCGAATTTATTTTGAAACATGAGTATCTTACTTTCCTTAAGAAGCAATGATGGAAAAAAAACAAAGTGGGATTGTCAACCTGATAAAATAGTTTCAATGACAAGTAACTATCAATCCAACACACCTTATGCAAACCTATATATTTTTCATCATGTTATGCCAACAATGACTATTAACTCATCAACATGCATTTATGCATATACATGAATTGTGCTCAAGATGGACAATTTGCTTTTGCGAACCTACAAATATAAGAATGCGACTAGCCATGCTCATGCTCTAATTTTATTCATTTTAATTTACTTTGGTGTCATATTTTATACATCTTCCTTCAATAATTACTATCATTATATTCTTCTACCATCCCTTAGCTATTTGTTTACCTTGATATAATTGATGAACACATTTTTATTCACACTTTGCATAATTAATCTTAGCTTTATTGGACTCTAATTGTGATTATATCCATTGTTTTAGTTGAAATTTACCAAATTGAACTTAATTGAGCCTTAATTAGAAATGTTGTTTAATTTCGGATTTTTAAGCCTACTGACCTACCTGTCTTGTTTTGATGATATCTGGAGCTACATGTGTCCGATTGAGGTGATTCCAATGGCATTGGAAAGCTAACTTCTGGGGCTTTAATTTGATATGCTAAATGGCTATATTCCACTGAGAGGCGAGGTGCAATTTTCAGTTTAAAGTTGACGTTCAGATACTGTCAGAACTTGAGCGGGAACAACAAGTTTCTTAAGTAGTTGCTGAAGTAGTTTTAGTATTTTCGGGCCTGAAACTTGTTAGTCTGGGCCCATTTTACCCCATCCATTAGGTTAATATTATGGTTTAGGGATTAGTATAAATAGGGGCTGTTAGAATTCTGAGGGAGACTTTTATATTTTCGCCTTTACACAGATCGAAGTTGAGGAGACACTTGCTTTCCCTTCTCTCTGTTTTTCTAGGTTTTCTTCTTCTTCTTTTTCTGCATTTTCATTTTGCTGTTCTTCCTCTTATGGATTGCTAAACTCTTGAGGATTGATTCTTGAGTGATTTTACATTGGATTTTGAGGTTCATTTTAACTCAAATTCGTATTTCAATTTCTGCAGTAAATTCAATTTCATCTTTTCCTTTAGAATTCTGGTTTTGAATCTTGAGTTGTATTTGAACGCTTGTTGATGATTCAATTCTGTTCTTCACTAAGAATTCTGGTTTATTTTGCTTCATTCTAAACAACCAACTATTTGCTTAATTCAGGAGGTAAAGGATTAGAAATCTCATACCAGTACGCTTTGTCTGGTCACTAGTACGCTTAGTCTGGTTTAGCAAGTTCGCTTAGTTCTTGAGTGAGATTATTGTTGAATTAATTGAAGCTTGTTCGGTTAATTCGAATTTATTCTTGAAATTGAATTCAGTGTATTTTTAACCGATGAGGGATCCAATTGTGAATGAATAAGAGAATCAATCTGTTTTCTTACATCGTTTTATTCCTTCTTCTTTACTTGCGAAACTCTGTTTCTAAACGAACAACCAAAAAACCCCCCTTTTTCTGTTACGTTCTGAAATTCTGCACTGTTAAGACAATCCCTGTCTTAAGACGGTCTGAAGTCTTAAGACCGTCTGAAGTTCTGTCTTAAGACCGTCTTAAGTCATTTGTCTTAAGTTCAATCTGAAGTTCTGGTTCTAAATTTTTGGTCTGAAATCTGATATTCTGAATTGTTATTGAATTCCTCGAGAGATGACTTTGGGTTATCTAACCCTCACTACACTTAATTCATATTATTTGATTGGGTACGGCCTCGATCAATAATCATTTCAAAAATATTGTATTTCAACTTGTTTAGCGTTCACTATGAAAATAAATCAGCCTAAAAGCATGAGTAGTGAGCTTAAACATTGTAAAATTACATACATGTGATTCAGGAGGGAAGAAGCTAGCCATTTCTTCAGGGATCCTTCCTTCCTTCATTATCATGTAGGATTTAAGTGTTGATTCTAAGTTGGTGTTTTTCCCTTGCCACTGGTTAGAGGATGAAGATGGTGTGGTGCATCAAATGAAGATAAGCTCAAACTAGAAACTCGAAGTCTAGTATTTCTAAATGTGTTAGTAGGAACTGCTCCCATACCCATGCACCGCACTCTTCCAGAGTGTTCTGGACCTAACACTTTACCAACAACATCAAGAGGAGAAACCTCAGATTCATCAATAGTGCTTTGACTCAGACCAACTTCAATTTGTTCCTATAAGCATGAAATATTATCAATTGTAAAATTTTTAAGATTAAAATGCATAATGCTTGCAATGAATAATTTTCAAGCTAAACTTACTACTAGAGCTCTTGCCGCATTATTTACAAATGATCCATCCTTCCTTTTATGAGTTTCAATATATAATTTTTCGCGACTTGGTAACTCCCCAGTTTCCAATAACTGAAATATATAGAATATAGTTAAATAAACATTGAACTTTTCTAAATAATAAAAGTTAACATGTTAATTTCACTACCATCTCATGTCTTCTTCTTGAATTAGCTTTAGAACCACCAGTGTGTGGAATTACTTGCTTGCTTCGAATTACTTTATTTCGTCTACAAAGCTCCTATGAACAAAACAATTACAAGTTCATATGGTAATCAAACAATTAGCTATAGTAAAAATGAAATAATCAAGGTAGAATAAAATTCACACCAATGTTGATGGTTTCAGACGATAGTGAACAAAACGAGCCCATTGGTCTTTGTCTATCCCTATTGGCACATTACTTATAATTTCATCTCTAGTTTTGGTGGGATCATTAAACTCATTCCACAAGTTCTGCCTATTTGAAGCCTATTTCTTCCCAATACTCATTTTACAATATCGTTTTGCATTGGCTTCAGTCGTCCTAAAAGAAAAGTGAGGCTTCGAAAAAAAGCAAGACACATTTCTCAATATCAAATGTGCATGTAAGTATGACAATTAGTAGAAATAATAAAACTATATACAAATAATTGTTATACCTTTATGATTGTTTCAAAATAGTCGTCAAAATAAGTTTTAGGTACACCTGAAGCTCCAGACCACCTTTCATAGTCCATTGGAAACAAATTGCAATCAACTGCCAATGTTCCACAAAATCCAACAAGTAGTCCTTGTGCATCACCATATGCCATGCCTTGCTCATCAAAATCAACAATGATGTGTAGCCCATTAGGTATGTTATTGACTTCCCTAACTTTCACCTTAATCTCCTTGATAGCTCCTTCTGAGTCTTTAATAATAAAATAACTAATAATTATTGAGTCTTACACGTTAATATGTAATGATATTTATAAGAAAATATAACACGTATACCTATTGCATCAACTTTCCAATATTGTGTTGATTCTCGTCCAATTTGGCGTCTAGGTGTTTCGACGTTTGATGGAACTTCAGGAATTGGGACCTCAGAAGTTGGTACTTTAGGAGGTTGTGTGAAACCAGTTGGTGGTGAAGGGTTTAATGTAGCCTGTGAAGGAGCTTCAACTGATGGTGAAGGCTCTATAATTTATTATCGGTGAAGAATAAGGTGGAGCTTCTGTTGGAGATGTAGCACATTGTGGTTGAGGTGCTGATTTTTGTGGATTTTGGAAATGCTTTACCTTTGGCATGACTGCATAATCATGGGAGAAAAATATGAGATAAAATAATTAGATAATAATGACAATTAAATACATTATAATATCACATTTAAAACATGCATTAAAAACTTCAAAAATAAAATAACCATAACATTAACCAATGTGAAACCATCACCTTTAGAGAATGTTCAATAGTAACTATATTGTTTATTTAAAGAAATGTCAATTTATTGCCAAGTTAGGAGCCAACTTTCAACCAGTTATATCATCGTTTAAATGGTTTGGAGCCAATTGCACATACTCATCATCGTGGCTATCAAATAGATCAAGCTCTTGCTCTTAGTTTGGCTTATTTTCATATGTATCATCTTCTACTTCTTCTCCCATATCATATAAATCTCTTGGCTTTAGATGCACAACAACACTTCATCCTTCATTGACCTCATCATCTACATAATACACCATTTGTGCCTGAGATGCCTCAATGTATGGTTCATGTTCTTCACGATCACCAACATGAATCAATTTATCAAAATTAACACAATGAAAATTCCAACGATCCTTCTTATATCCTCTATCTCGAGTAGAATCTACCCATTTACATTTGAAAAGAATAACCTTGAATCGACCATAATAGTTAATCTCAACGATATCTTCTAACCTCCCATAATATGGCAAGTCTCCTTGCCTTAAGTTCCTATCAACGCTACTCGAAACACAAGATGTGTTAGAGGTTAAGAAAACACCACTATTTTGCGTTTTCAATGCTTCTTCTCGAGCTTGTGTTCGAAATTTGAACCCAGGTTATAAGCCGTAAATCTTCTTGCACTATCTAATGGACCTCGTGCTAGAAACTTTAGATCAGTAGACATTGTATTTACTGTGTATGGATTCATAATCTACATAAAAAAATTTGTAAATTAAAATTGAAAGCAAATATGGTACTAAAAACATAACTACTTAATGATCACTCACCTGCCTTCGAAACCAATCAACAAACTCTCTATTGACCCTCTTCTCTATATCTGTAGATGAAGGTTTTCTTCCCCTTGAACTCCTTTTTATGAATTGTCTAAACTCACTACATGAATTAATTAAGTTATAATTAATGACCTTAGTAATTATATTTCAAATAGTCTAATGATAAATCATATAAAGTTTATCTCATTTACTTACTCAACAAATGTGTGACTATTGTGCAATTTAGAAGGACATATCGATGAGCTTGTAGTTTTTGCATTTGAGTTAAAGTGAACATTGAGGATGCTCCTACCGGTTTACCAATTTGTGGGAAGATAGTGGAAACAAAAGGAGCCTTATTATCACTCGGGTTATCACAAACATGTCTAGGTCTATTGAACCTTGTCTCTATATCTTGAATGTATCGAGAACAAAATGTAAGAGACTCTTCAGCTAAGTAACCTTCAGCTAAAGATCCTTCTGGTCGTGCCTTGTTACATACAAAGGATTTGAAATGTCCTAATTCCCTAAAAAATTATGACCAATTTGACAGTAAACAATATATGTATAATTAAGATGACACCTTAAATTAAAAGTAGTAAGTAATATTTTACCTTTCAATGGGATACATATATCCATAATGAACTGGACCTCCGAGTTTTGCTTCCTCTATTAGATGAACAGTTAAATGAACCATAACTGTGAAGAATGATGGAGGAAATAACATCTCTAAGTGGCAAAGTGTAACCACAATGCGGTCTTGGAGCATTTGAAGTTCTGAAAGATTTAAGCTTTTGCCACAAAGGACTTTGAAAAATGAGCAAAACTCCACTAAGACTGCAGTCACGTGGTTTGGCAACAAGTTCCGAATTGCTAATGGTAGCAATTGTTCCATAATAATATGGCAATCATGACTTTTCAAACCAAATATTTTTTGTTGTACCTCATCAACACATCTTGAAATGTTACTTGAGTAACCATCTGGTACTGTAACATTCTTCAATGTTTTGAGAAATAACTTTTTTGTATCATGTGTTAGTGAGAACAGAGTAAGGTGATATCTTCCATTGTCATCTGGCCAAAGATCACGCCTTATGCCCATATCTTTTAAATCATTTTGAGAATTCAAATTGTCTTTTGATTTAGGCTTCTAATGGAGTAAAGTATAAATGATATTGTCACAAACATTTTTTTCAATATGCATAAAATCTAGATTATGACGCAACAAGTTAGACTCCCAATATGGAAGTTCAAAAAATATGCTTCTTTTATTCCATTGTTTAGTTACTTGTCTATATCTTTTTCCTCTACCATCAACCATTTCTCTTCTCCCAAATGTCACATTAACATTCTCCACTTGCTTAAATATGTCAGATCCAGATAATTTTAATGGTGGATTGTGCTTCCATCAAAGCGAACACGATTCAATCTAAATCTATGATTTCTGCTTAGAAAACGACGATGACCCATAAAGCACCACTTTTTGCTATGAGGAAGGCGACATGGTTCTGCATCAAAGTTACAAGTAGGGCAAGCCAAACCTATGCGTGTTCCAACCAGATAAACTGCCTAGGCCAGGAAAGTCACTGATTGTCCACATAAGAGCTGCCCTCATTTTAAAAGTTTAATTCAATGATGAATCAAAGGTTTCCACACCATCATTCCATAGCTCATGCAACTCCTCCACAAGGGGTTGTAAGTACACATCTATATTATTACCAGGCATCTGCTTACCTGGAATGATCATTGATAGGATGAAGGAAGTGTGCTTCATGCGTATCCAAGGAGGGAGATTATAAGGAATTAAGAACACTGGCCAAATGCTATAAGTAGAACTTAGGGTTCCAAAAGGATTAAACCCATCAGTAGCAAGGCCTAAGCAAACATTTCTGGGATCTAAAGCAAACTCAGGATGCATTAAATCAAATGTCTTCCAAGCCTCACCATCCCTTGGATGCCTTATCAACCCATCTTTATTGTTTTCCAAAGCATGCCATCTCATATGCTTTGCCAGTCTTTGAACACATGAACACTCTTTGCAATCTCGGTTTCAATGGAAAATAACGCAAAACCTTTGAAGCTTGCTTTTTCTTCTTCTTTGGGTTCCATCTAGATGTACCACAATGTTTGCATGTTTGCAAGTTTTTCTCATCATCTCCCATATATAACATATAGCCATTTGGACATGCATCTATCTTGACATAGTCTAGACCAAGCTTGTTAATGATTTTCTTGGCCTCATAAACAGAATGAGGCAACTTCACTTCTTCAAATGCGTCTCTCAACAAGTCTAGTATCATAGTCATTGTCTTGTCACTTAATCCACACAAAACCTTTATATGATACAATTTGATTATAAATTCTAGTTTTGTGTATTTGCTCCCTTCATACAATGTCTGATTTCCATCATTGAGAAACTCATAAAAGTCACTATGATCCTCCCTTGGCCTCTCATTTAATATTTCATCTACACACAATGGTTGTGATGAGTCTACATTAGTGGTCTGTTGCCTGTGGTGCCTAAATGTGTCATTGCTCATTGTTCTCATTGGGTTTTCTTCATGAAAAGATTCTTGCACAACATCTTCATTTCTACCAGTTACTTCTACTTGTTTTTCACCATGAAGATTCCATATAACATAATTTTGAGGGAATGGTTTCCAGAGCAGGTGGTCTTGAACTATATCTCTAGTTTGCCATTTTGGGAACCCACATTTAGGACATGGACATCGTATCGTATCGTATCTCCAACAGCCTCATTCTCAAAGGCAAAATCTAAGAATTTACTTAAACTAATTGAGTAATCAATTGTATTCCGTGACTTAGCAATCCAATATTTATCCATGAATGAAAATACCTAAACAAAATCATAAGGATGGTTAATAAAACTAGACTACACATATTCCAATACAAAATGATCATTGTGTGTGAAATAATGCCTTTATAAATAGTATAATCTAACCAAAGAGAAGCAAAAGTCATTAATAAATATTATAATCTAACTGAAGAAAAATGATAAAAGTTATCCAACTAAATAAAATAAAGGCATATATTAAAATACAATATTTAAACTTACCAATAATGTAGTTTGATTCTTGAGTACTATATAGTTACCTAGCCAAAAATAATTAGTCAATTTAAATCACAGTTCAAGCAATAAAAGAATTTTTTTTTTATATGATTAAAATTTAGGGTGAGGTTATGGTGCTCCAGTCCAAGGCAGTGAATGCCTCCGGCCTCAAAAAGCACTTACAGAGGTACTTACACTTTACCTCACCCCAATATAAAAGAATATTTAGTTGTGAAATAAACTACTTCACAAAAATATTGCAATTGCCAATATGAAATATGAGTAATAGTAACAAGAAAATATAAGTATGAAAACTATGAAAGAAATACAAACACATGGATCTTTCAATATTCCCATGTAACCAATATCATATAACTTTGAGACGGGTTGTATGTTTAAACGTTAAACTTAAATAAAAGTAACTTCAATATAACTTTTAACCAGTTGACAATAGGTTATTATTTTTTACTTGTATAAAAAAATTACTACAACTTTTTTTAATAACTTTATATTTTATATATAAAAAATTTTAATTTAAAAATATTTTCCTTAAAAGCAACAAAAAAAGTTGGTCTTGTAAAAGCTTTTTAATAGCTCAAAATCCTGTATCTATTTAACGTAACTATTTTGAAGTATCATTTCTAAACGATATAATTGCACATGCTACCTGGACCTATCAGCACCCATGAGATAACCATAGTCCTACGTACATTATCAGCACCTATGAGAAATGACTAAACCAACACACAAACGCAAAAAAAGAAAGGATATAACCTCTAAACATCCAACAAGAGGAAGAAAAATGACACAAACAATAAACTCCAAAGCCAGCAACAATGCAAGTTAACCAAATGAAAAGAAAGACATCTAAAACGAAGCATTTTTCAGAAGGAACACAAAAATATACAAAACCCCTCAAATCCCTCAACCCTCATCTGCATAGACCAGTTATTATTGCACCTCTCACTAAGGGTTTTCTCACGCCAAATCAAAGCTAAAACTTCCTCCAACCACGATACCCCACCAACACCTTTACCCTGAAGTCGTGGTTCACAATGTTTAACGGTAAGCCACTCACTCACATTCAACCGCACAACATTGTCTATTATCCATATTTTCTCCTACTACAAATAAGGGTTTCTAAAATCATCCCAATAACATGATTCTTAAACTCTAAAAGTCACTTACATTAGTCAGAGAAGAAGAGAACTAGTCTGAAGAGCGAAAACTGTGAGGAATCTTGCAAAGAACGATTTGGGAGTGATTGATTTGTTCTCAAATAGGCGTAATCAATATTCTGAAATCTGAACTTCTCCCCTAGCTTCTCGTCGTTCACATTCAAGAAAAATAGAGTTCATAAATTTCTGGGGTTTGAGTAAGAAAGTAAAACGATATTGAAGAAAACTTTGGAGGGAAGGATAATAAAAAAATGAGAGGGACGAAGTATGAGAAATGAAACATCGATGTTCCTAAATTAGAGGAAATTGTATTACCTCCGTAAATTGAATATAAACCCCCACAATTTAAGGCGGTTTGTTAAACCCCCACAACTTCCATTTATTTGGAGAGGTTTTGAAACCTCCGCAAAAACACCTCCGTTATTTAACACTTTTCTTGTAGTGAGCTAACAAATTAAGGCAAAAGAAAGATAGAAGTACTAAAAAAACAAGTGCAACCAAAATTGAGATCAGAAAGAGAGTGGTCATCGTAGCCACACCCTTAATTAAGTTTAATCTTCTCAAACATGAAGCTGGCTAAATTTAGTGTCAAATACCATAAATTCAAGTATTATCCTATATATCAAGAAGAGAAATAAAAAGTTAAATCACAATTCTTAAAGCTAGCAAATTCATTTTACTTTCATATGAATTGCAATACTTCACACTCTACTATATGAGAAAATTAATTAGCCCCAAAAATGAGGAATAGTTGCTCGTGTCTTAGGAGCCAACACTTATTCATTTTCTAGAAAAAAGTAAATTAAGATGATACACAAAAGCAAACAAGGAAAGATAGATAGGCCGAAAATCCTTCCAAAGCAAAGCAAAGCTCTTGTTTATCTCCTCTTTTTATTTTTCTGCTAATAGGTATTTGCTTGTTGTATGTCTAAGAAGTAAGAAGGTTGTTATTAATGGAAAACATCATATAGAAATTAAGTTAGAAACTAACCAACTATGAATTTAACATGAAAATCATCTCATTAGGCAGTGAAACAAATTAAGACTTACATTCATTAATTGTATTCTCTGGTGCAGAGATTGATTTTCTTCTACCATTGCAAATTAATTAATAATTAAAGAAAGTAATGTAACGTGGCATTTTCCTTCAATTGCATTAATATATCATCTCTAATTTGACGAGGCATTTGGAAAAGGAAAACATGCTTAAGAGATTCCAAATTCTGAATATCAGGAGGAGCTTGCACCATTTGAGGGAATGGCCCTAGCCATAGCTCTTCAAGGTGAGGTAGTGCCTTCTCATATATCCTTAGAGTCCTCAAACCAGAAAAGTGTCTTAGTCTTAAATACTTGATTTTTGTAAACCATCCCTCTTGGAAATGAATCTCACCACCTTCATAGGACTCGTAAAGCCGGAGCTCGACCAATTCAGACAAGGATTTAAGAAGAGGCAATGGATCTTCCATCAGTCTTGACCAAGCTAACCGTAACCTGACAAGATTTTTAAGTTTGGGAATCCATAATGGTAAATTGTCAAGACGCCCATCAAGGTAAAGACGTTGGATGCAGGGAGGAGGATCAGTTAATGATTGCAACTCCAAAACTTGATCTGATTCATCTCCAGCTGTCGCGATTGACAGTGAGCAAAGATGGGACATGTTCTTGATGGCATTGCATACTTCATTCCCATTGACTTTTCTCATAATAATGCCCAGTCTTCTCATCCTCTTCAAATTTTTCAATTCATTGATAACACCATTCCCATCAGTTATGTCAATTTTCGTTAAACTCTGCAGGGCCGTTAAACACTCTATGCCTTCATTTAGTTTCACACCATGCCAATTCCAAGCATCCAACAACCCCCTTTTGGAATCCACCGAATATGATAAGAGATGTCGTAGCTTGACAAGCTTGTTAATTTCTTTTGGCAATTCTCGCACCTGTGTATCTCTCAAGTCTATAGTCTCTAGGTTTTGAAGGTTCCCAATGAACTTGGGAATCACCTTGATATTTGTGTTCCTTAAATTTAAATACTTCAAATTCAACAACATTCCCACTGGTTCAGGAAGATAATCAAGAGGTGAGTTTTCAAAGTCTAAAGCCACCAAGAGCTTGAAGCTAGACAACAATGATTTCAATTTCACCATAGACTTTGAAAATTCTTCCATGTCACTAACAAAGCAAGATCGCACCCTACCATATGCTCTTTCATCTTCAACACTTTCAATGTTTTTGTGGATTGATAAGCGCCTTGTCAGTCCATGGAATCTGAATTCTTCATTTTCAACCACTTGACAAAAGTTCAACTCCTCACACTTTCTAGTAATAAAGGCATGCATTAGATCATGGACCCTGCAACTTCTTACTCTTCCATCAAAATACAGATCAGAAATTTTAACCAAACTTCTATGAATGAGCTCACCTAGGTATTCTTCTGCAACCTCCTTTGGTGTTTGATCTTTATTGATCTCATCTTCCTTTACAAAGCCCTCAGCTACCCACAAGCGAGTAAGTCTTCTACATTTAATCGAGTAGTCCTCCGGAAAGAGACCAAAGTACAAGAGGCATGACTTGAGATGGTAAGGAAGATCATAGTAACTTTCTAATAAGACTTTGTGGAAACTTTTGAGATGGGGATCACTTGAAAATTTTGAGCGGAGGCTATTGTATACCTTTTGCCAATCAGATACAATTTTATTTTTGGTTGATAGGAGACCAAAGATGGCCACAATAGCAAGTGGCACTCCCTCACATTTTTCAACAAAGTCTTTAGACAATTGCATCAAATCATCAGGGCAACATTGTGGATCAAACTGAAATGCCTTCATATGGAAAAGTTTCAAGCCATTTTCAAAAGGGAGAGGTTTCATCTCATGGATAAAAACCGGTGCACAAGATTTACAAAAATCAGCAACTCTTCTATCCCTCGTGGTGAGGATTATCTTGCCATTGTTATCAGTTGGCAATGCATGCTCCACGTCTCCCCAAAAGTCTTGTTCCCATATATCATAAAAAACAATCACATAGCTCTTTGCTTGTAAGTACTCTCTTATTTTTCTGATCAAATTGTCCTTCGGCATCACCGTTTCACTAATTTCCTTGACAGCAGATTTGTTGTTGTCCTCTTCATAGAAGCTTTCTAATATAGTCTTTAGTAGGTGATCTCCCTTAAGTGAGCGAGACACAGTGATCCAAGCATGGCAATCAAAACATTTTTTCTCCTTTTGCTTGTTGTATATATTCTTCACAATAGTCGTTTTACCTTGACAAAAATGTAGGTTAAACAAAATATAAAAATTGAAACATATATATTATATGATTAAAATATATAAAAACTAATAAAGTCATAAATTAATAAACTACTAGTAGCATGAAGGTTGTACAATAGCAACATAAAGGTTGTACAATAACAAAAGATCATTTGAGCATTAGTAGATAACATTTACAATGTGGGTTATATCCTTCTAAAATTAACAAATTTTTTCTTTGCTAAATTTATTATATTTATACTCATGAAGAACTAAATTATATATATACTAATATATTAGAGCCTCATGCTCAAGCGCTTACTATCACATCGTCCAAAATCTAAGGATACTAGAATAGGGCCTTACAAACTAGGTTCACCTTACTACCAAATGGCTCATACTAGAGAAAACTCTATTAATTATTACATCCCTAATTTTTCTTTCTTTTTATTTCTCTCGATCTTTCTGCAAATCTCTACCTTTTTAGGGTGAATAGCATCATTAATCTAAGGTTATAGTTTGTAAAATTAATTAATCATAGAACATTACCGAGTCCTCCTTCGCCCACCACAGAGAAGATGGTACGTTGGCTTGGTCCATTTAGCAAAAAGTGAGTGAGTGATTCTCTAATATCATCAACACCTACAAGTTGGGCATCCTCAACATAATGGGCACCCATTCGAAGGTCAACACGTGCAGACATCCCAACAGTACTTGCCTCCAAGGAATTTTGGTTGAGGTTTAAAGTTTCTCTTGTTTCATTGAGTCTTCTTATTGATCCTTTGATATGATCAATCTCATCCATAATATCATGGCGAGATATTACACTTTTGATAAAGAATCCAATTTTACATAAAACACCAACAACCCCATGTCTTTTATGACGCTTGGACACTTTAATTAAGTATACATCCATGACATCTTCAATGCGAAAAGCAACCTCTCTCAATTGTTTCACCCACTCTTTCACCGTGTTATCCCTCCTTTCTGTCATTTCCGCCTTCTCGTCTGCATCCTTTAGATAAGCTTGTATCAATAATAATTCATCCTTAACCCACCCAACTTGGACGTGCACATCTTTGAGGAGCTTTACTTCATTGCTCAATAATGAGATTAGCTTGTCAGTGACAAGGCTCACTGCAGTTTCCGCCATCTGATGCAATTATGTTGAAATTATACAATTGTAGGGTTAGAAGAGAAAATAGAGTAAAATATATGCCTTAGTTTTCTATATAATTATTGCACATATATCATTAAATAATAGATAAAAAGGTAAAGAAATTATTTTATTTTATTAAGAAGAAAGTTGAATCTATATTTTAAGTGTCTACATTCAAGCATGTCTTCCTTCGTTCAGGCCAACTTTATCGCGGTTGCTTATTAATTAGCAAATACTTAAAAGTACTGTTGTTGTATGAGCAATTGATAGAGGGTTTTTGATGTTTGTGGTGGTTAAAACTGTCCATAATGTCTTTGAAAAACTGATCCATTATTTTTTTAAAATGAACTTAGCCATGAGCATTGATTGTTTTTAAAAAGGCAACTTTGTAACTTTTTTATTGTTTATTAATTAAAATATTTTTAAATTAAAAATTAAAAGATGTAAAAAATGTGTTATATTTAACGTGGAACTCATTTAAGATGTAAATAATAAAAAGTAAGGTGTTTGGTTGAAAATGAGATATAAATCCATAATAAGAACTCGATGACGTGTAAATATTGTAGATCCAAGACATGTGAATAGTGAAAAAAAATAGGGTGTTGAGATAAAAAAGACATTAATTAAGGATGTTAGATTTAATTAAAAGATTTAAAGCTTATTTGTTTACTAAGTTATTATTATAGTACCTAGAGTTGCCTGTGTACACATACAACATGATTAAATATTGATTAATATTTTTTATTTTATTATTTTATAATTAAGTTTAATATTAAATATATCTTTATTTTACTAGCTAGATTGCAAGAAAAAAATGCATTCAAATATTTCATTTAATTTAAACACTACTAATGATAGTATATAACTAGTCATTAGACGATATGGATATGTATACTAAATTAAAGTTGCTACTCTTGACATATGTGTTTGAGAATGCAGATCTTTTTCTTATATATATATATATATGCATACTTCACCATGATCTTATCTGTTATATATATTCGGGAAAAATATGTTTTTCGTCCTGTAGTTTTAATCAACTCGGATTTTCGTCCTTATACTTTAAATCTTTAGTTTTTTATTCTTGTACTTTCTAAACCCTAAACATTAGTCCCTACCGTTAGTGTGGACTGTTAATTGGATGACGTGACAGACAGAAGTGGGTCCCACAAAGGGGCTGAGGTGTAACTTTCGTATGTCACGCCATCCAGTTAACTGTCCACATTAACGGCAGGGATTACTGTTTAGGGATTTAGAACAAAAGACCAGGGATTTAAAGTATAGAGACAAAGACCCAAGTTGACCAAAATTACAGGAACGAAAAACATATTTTCCCCTATATAATCCCTATAGCTTCACTTTCTTACTAAGAAAATGAAAGGACATTAAGTATAATAGATAATGTTTGAGACATTGATGAGTATATATATGTTTCATCATTTTATGAAAAACTAAACATAAAAAAATGAAGGTTTTTCTAAGACCAAAATTCTTGAAAACTTATACAACAAATATATGCTTGTAATTTTCATCCATTTGGTGAAAGAGTTAATAAATTAATACAACAAAAATCATACAACAACTCATAGAAAATACTTTTTCTCTTTATATCTCTCCATTATATCACCTATCACCTATCACATCTCACATTTCTCTATTTTTCCCCTTTTTTTTCTCTTCATTTCTCTTTGATGTATGTCGTATGAATGTATAAATATGATTTCTCTTGATGAAAATATGTTAGAATTATGCAACTGTGCTGGTTCAGAAGAGAAGACTATAAGAAAAATATACACCTTGGTTTGCTAACACAATTGTAAAATCATCATGACATTAACAAATAATATAATAATAACAATAGATCGAGATTAGCATTGTACGTAGTGGAGCATAATAGATCTATTAATCTCTACATCATTTTCTCAATGTGGGAAGGAAATATCAAGCAACGCACCTGATAGCAGCCGTCTCAGCTCTTCAGAGTTCAGAGCAACCTTCAAATGCCTTCAACCTAATTTTGGATAGTTGGTGCGTTGTGGATAGATGGGTTTTGTGGCTCATGATCACGCTTAAGTCTTTAGGGTCTGTTGACTTGACTTCAAGTCGTTTTGTGGTGTATCTCTCAAAAAATATCTAGAAGCCTTTAAATGCTGTCGGCAGAAAGAGAAAATTTATAGGTGTTTAAATTATTAGCACATGGACATTATTTTGTTAAGTCATAGTAGCACAAAAAAAAATTATTAGGATGTTTATACATCATTGTTATTTTCATATCTACACAACATTTATACACGGACTCAATTAAAAGTTTAAAATAATATTACAATAATTTTAAATTTTAGTTTATTTTTATTATTATTTTCATATTTTGATATATTTTAATTTTATAATTAATTATATTTATAAATGACTAAATCCTCATTTGTTCCATGGAAAATTTAAAATCCGTCATAGTAGTCCCTAAAATATAAAATTACATTTATATTCTAATAAGATGAAAATGTCATTTAATTTAATCTTATAATAATTTTTAAAATTAGAGATTAGATTTAATGACTTTTCTTCTTTTAGAGATAAAAAATTATTTTCTTTATTTAGTGACTAATATGACATATCTCAAATTTTCTAGAAATGAAAATGAGGATTTATTCATTTATAAATATTAAGGGAGGAGATCCACTTACTCCAGGAGTAAGTTATTAGACTTACTCCCAATCCTAGCCCTTCATTTAATTTCTAATCCACGGTTGAGATTATTCACTAATTAAAAGTCACGTGCCTTCATTTATCTTCCAACAAGTGTTTTTCAACTCTACGCCGAGGGGTTCGCTGTCAAACTTGTCACATTGCTTAGATGTTTCTATTGCTTTCTTGAAATTTGTCACATTGCTCTTAGTCATTCCTATAAAATTATGCTAGATAATTTGAATACCTTCTCTACAATGTAACGCTTAATACCCTATCCAAAGCTTAATACCTTCTCTTCTATAACCAATAATTTGAATCCCTCATTTTTTATGCCCATTACTTGTTTGATAATATGCCTGCAAGAATAAAAAATGTTCTAGGACAGATTGTTATTATGGTATTAATAATTGTTGCTAGTTATAACTAAAATTCATAAATTGTTGGAATAAAATTTATCTAATTTTTCCTAACCTACTATAAGAGAAAGTTAAAAGTAGAAATAATTGTACATGTTAACGTTGAAAAGGTAAATATTTGAATAGTTTTTGCTACCTATAACAAATATTTTAATAGTTTTTGTTATTCTTGAAAAGATGAAAAAGAGAAGCCAATTACTTGCAATTTTTGTTGTTCTAGCTTACAAATTACGACATCATTAGATTTAAGGTCTTTAAGTACACTGCATCTTCCTTGAATCTTCCATTAAAGGTTGTGAAAATATCTTTGTGAAAGTTAAAAGAAATAAACGAGATGGAGGTATGAGCGGTGATGTGTATCTTTCGTCAATTGAATTATGAATATAAATTTATAAGAACGTAAAAAAAAAATAGAGCTACACATCTGTGTTGCCACTGTATCTTTGTTTGATAGGACAAAAAGGCGAAAGAGGGGCGATTGAATTAGCCACCGGAGGAGGAGGAGGTGGTGGCGCTGGAGGTGAAGATGGAAGCGACGGTGACGGGAGTGGAACAGTAGCCATGGGAAAGAGGTAAATCTAGTGGAAACCACGTGAGAGCACAATAATAATTGATTAATAACAATAATCCTAAATAATCTCAACCGTGGATTAGAAATTAAATGGAGGGTTGGAATTGGGAGTAAGGCTAATAACTTACTCCTGGAGTAAGTGGATCCCCTCCCAAATATTAATAGTTAATACTTAGATTCGATAACAGACAATGTACCAATAAGCCAGACGTGTTTTTCTTTCTTTTTTTTATCAAAGATGATGATTTCATTAAGCTCAAAGGGCAGCCATACGACATCTACACTCTGAGAACACAAATGAACAAAGCAATATTACAATGCTAAACAAATAAACCTTACCATACAAAGCATATATTCGCTCATATACCAACCAAATCATCAAAGTAAGTAAAAAAAACAACAAAATTCCTAAACTGATCATTATAGTAGTGGGAGCTATTTGTATTTGCTTCTTCATTTTTTTCCTCTTTTCTAGGGGTGTAAGCGGGTCCGACCCAACCCGCGAACTCGATGGACCCAACCCAACCTGAAGGATATCTCAATTCGGGTATCCATTTGGTTCGCGCATATTCTTTCAAACCCGATCTAGTTCAGTTCAGGACTCGGGTTTGCCTATGTTGAAACCGATAGACCCAACCCGAACCAAACCAGAAAAAGAAGCCATAATCATATTTCATTTTCCTGCCTAGCTAGAGGAAACCAAAATAGGTGTAGCGGAAGCACAAGTAAAGGTGGTTCCCCAAACCCTATTTCATCTGCTCCTCTCAGTTTATTTTACCTTGTTTCTTTTCTTTTTTTCATTTTATATTTTAATTTCATTTCACCGTCCACTATTTTTCAATAGAAAATATGTTCATGACCCGATGGATTGGAATCAAACCCAACCCATTCGAACTAACCCAAAAAATACAAAACCCAAACCAACCCAACCCCACCATTCTATAGGTTCGGACTTGATGTCACCCCCAAACCCAACCTAACCCAACCCGATTACACTCGTACTATTTTCAGTCAACTCTGTTGTAACTATCATAGAAACCATTTTATATCCCACGTGCAAGCTAAGATTTTAAACAATGGAAGATCACAACTTAGGGAAAAAACAATCAAACAAAGAGAGATGGTAGAAGGGGAGGTGTAAAATGAAGGGGGAAGGGTTGAAATTTGAAGGTGGAAAAAGACGTGGGGGGAGAGAGAGGTGTTGGTGGAGAGATGAAAAAAAACAAAAAAAGTGGAAAAAAACCTCTCACAATATAGGACAGAGGAAAACCATCTAAAATGAGAGAAGGAAACTCACCTAAAGTGGGTAGAAGAACCCCACACATGGGGAGAGACTTGATGGGTTTCCTGGAAAGTTTACCAGTAGTCCAGTAGTTTTACAGTAAGTAAGATATCGTATCCACAGGGAGCGGTTTTAACTTGTAAAGTTAAAATAATTGTACTTTCAATAAAACGTTTCAAAAAGGTTGGTTTTAATACTGAATAATAAAATACTAAAATAAACACAAATAATACGAGACGAATAATATTTAGGACTAGGATTTGATTTCGTTTCATCTCCCCCCTTGTGCACGCGAATCCTTTCCCTTATTTATGATTGTACTTATAATCACCTTAACATTGTTTATTTACAATAATTATAAGGCATGCCTGGTAATTATCGTACCCGCATATTCCCCTATAACATCATAAATAAACGCCAAAAGCTATTCTCTACAAACATTCAAAGTGGCATTTGGTGACCCCGAACATTCCCCGTATTTTGCAATCAGCGCTATCGATTTAGCCATACTTTCATATAAGGCACCTACGGAGGGGTGTGTCACTCACTGAACCTCCGATCGTTAGAATACAATCCGTATACTACGATATGACTAAACTGAGTACCTTTAGCAATCCGAGAATAAGCTTCATGAACAGCTCCATGCTCACCTACCTCTGATATTAGCCAGAGTTCCACTTTTTGTATCCAGAGCACTAGCCTACCACCCCGGCGCACGCGCGGAGGTGATGCATTACAAACAGCATAAAGATACCGATAAATTACAAGCATAGAATCATAAATAAAAGGAAAAGAATTCTTATACACAAGGGGATTGAATCTACTACATCAAATCCTACTGGAGAGCTTAGCTACTCATGGTAGCCATTACAAACCACTGAGAAATCTGTCACCTTTCTCAATCCTATACTACTCTCTCTGTGTATCAGTGTTTTGGTCCCAAGGACCGTGTGTCTGTTACCTTTGCAAAGGGCTCTATTTATAGAGTTGGAAGACCTTGAAGAGATCAGGCTGTGATGTCACTTGTGTGTAGCTTATCCAATCAAAGGCTGCCTTTTCATTAATTGACGTCACTTGTGTGAAGCTTGACCAATCAGAAGCTCCCCTTTCATTAATTGACGTCACTGCGCGCGTTTTCAATAATCAGGAGACGCGCTTCATGTGTGCTTAGCGCAGATGAAGCCTGGTCGATCTGCTCATGCGCTCCACGTGCGCTTAGCGCGTGTGGAGCGTGTGATTCTGGATTTGCGCTCCACATGCGCTAAGCTCGTGTGGAGCGTGTAACACGCTGCAGTTTCCCTCAAATTGTGGATCTAACCTCTGGATCTCTTTCTGATCTTATCTGGTTTTCCTTTATCCCTTTATCCGAATTATTTTTGTATTTATCTGCTTTGGATTTGAATTGGAGAGATTCTTTGCAGGATTCTCTGATTATCTTTTTTTATTTGAATTTGAATCTACAACAACCTCATTTCTGATGCTATTTTCTCTCTCTTTCCAAATTTCCTGTAAATCTGCATAAAATAACATATTTTTATTTAAAATAGCATCATATTCAAATTTGAACCAAATAAATAAAAATATTGTAAATATTAATAAAAATGGATATTTTGGGGCATAAATTACTATTTTAACCTTGATAAGTGTAATAAAAACTTGTGAAGTCTATAAATCGGTTTAAGTATTTAAACATGATTATAAGACTTAGCATCCTTAAGTTTTAATGATTAACAAATAAGATTATATTATATTAACATGTTCTACTGAGAAAGGTATTGGTTTGTTGATTATGTTTCAGGATGGAATATTCACTATCTGAAGAAGAAGAGTAGAAGAACACATCAAAAGAAGAATATGAATCAGGGGATTAGTATCAGAAGAACAAATGCAGGATCTAAGTGTTGAAGCTGTCTGAAGAAGCAGAACTCGTCTAAAGAGTTGAAGCTGTCTGAAGTAGCTCAACCCGTCTGAAGTATCAGTGCTGTCTGAAGTCTCACTTATGACGTGGCACTCTCTGCTGAAGCTTGTGAAGACTTTTCTAAACCTCTGTTGCACGTACCTTTTCAAACACGTTTATGGCAAGGAACACAGAGACCTTTCCTGGTGATTTTGAATTTCATACACCACTGAGGAAATCTCTGCAACGCAGAAATTGCAGCAACAACGATGGCAGCTTTATAGCAGCACCAACGTTGTACTCTGTCAGAATTGTGAAGACACCCAGAAGCGTGTCTCACGATGGATTGAATAGCAATCAATGCTTTCTCTAAAGGGTGGTATCACAACGAAAATATCATCATCACCAATCCAAAAGAAAGCACAAGAAAAGCTCAGGAGACTAAGCAGAAGCAACAAAGAGAAATGTTTGAATAACATATTTTAATTCAAACATATTTTATCATCTGCAAGAAACAGCCATTGAAAAAGACACCTCACTCAAAGAAGAAAGGAGAAATGGTGTCAGGAAGCAAACAGAAAAGGAGCATATACAAAATAAGCAAGAGGACAAATCCAACAGATACCTCCTCATATACACTCCTAAGAAAAGCAGAGAAAATTAGAAGTCAGCTGAAGAAAAGCAAAAGGATATCAAGAGAGAGAGCATGCAAAATAATATCAAGAAAGTCTCTCTAAAGATCTCATCTACAGAAGTGTCAGAACAAGACTGTCTGAACACTTATTTGCTTAAGAAGAAGCAACCATTTGAGACACTATTACATAACGGCTATATGAGCCACATCATCAACATCTCAACGGTATTATGAATCATCTTCAAACGGCTATATTCCAACAGGACATATAAATAGCCTCAAGGAAGAATTTGAAGGGGTTGAACTCATTCACTTGGTTCAATCAGTTGATCAAGATGCATCAGAAAATTCTATATGTATTAACCACACTTACTTGAATCAACTATGCTAGTCAAAATAGCAGTTGTTCAGTTGAACAACCTACCAGGCTGTGCTTAATCTCATATGAACCAAGAATGGTTTGAAGCTGCAAGTATGCCTTGGTTTTTCCAATGATACGGGTGAGAATGTAACCCATGGAAACCAATGGTTGGAGAACAAGGCTGGAGCTTAAAGTCAGTATCTACCTAGCCAATTCTCAGAAGATGTTATTCCTCATATCAAAGATAGGGATTGTACTTAAACCTATATACTTGTACCACTGTCTTACCCTTGTACTTAGATTTATCCATTGTATCCTGAGTAGTACTCAGTTATCTCTATGTACAAGTAGAATCTAAGTTTAGAGGTTCTGGAGAACATCTGACTTGGATTGAGTAGTGAAACTACTCAACACTTTATGTGTCTGAGAGCCTGGAGAGACTTGGTGGAAGAAAGAATACTTGTGGTAGAGCCTGAAGAGGCTTGACAGAAAAGAATACTTGTCTGGAGAGACTGTACTCGTGGTGTCTGGAGAGACTGTACTCGTGATGTCTGGAGAGACTGTACTCGTGATGTCTGGAGAGACTGTACTCGTGATGTCTGGAGAGACTGTACTCGTGATGTCTGGAGAGACGGTACTCGTGGTGTCTGGAGAGACTGTACTCGTTGTGTCTGGAGAGACTGTACTCGTAATGTCTGGAGAGATTGTACTCGTGATGTCTGGAGAGACTGTACTCGTTGTGTCTGGAGAGACTGTACTCATTTTCATATAGTGGAAAATCCAGTGGTGGTTTGCCTCTGGGACTGGATGTAGCTCACGGGTTTGTGGGTGAACCAGGATAAATTCCTTGTCTAAGTTTTCTTACCCTTATCTCTTATCAATTCTGTTTATACTAATCAAGGGGTCAGAATAATTAATCTGATATCTTATAAAGGGCACAAAACATCTTTTAAAATTAGTTTTTACCAGCTGTCTGAAAACTTCAGACAGCCTCTTTAAAAGCCTGTCTGAAATATTTATGCCTAAGTTTTTCTTTAATCTCTTTACTTCCAGTTTTCATATTTAAGTCGAAACTTGAAAAGTATTTTCTATAATAAACTTAACACAACTATTTCAATAAAATGATCTTTCATATGAACAAAACATGAGATATCTCTTATATCATTTGAAGCTTTACAAAGAATGTTCCTTGAAGAACTTCTGAAATAAATTCTCATAAGTGAGTCTGAAAGAAATCAGTTCAAAAATCAGGAACAGACTTCAGACAACCTCTAGTCGTCTGAAGTATTTCAGAAACTGTGCTGAAAATACTCTTTGTATTGATCTTCAGAAGATACTTTGAGAAGCCTCTGTTTAAAACAATCTTAAGCTTTAGAAGAAACATTGTTTTTCTTATCTTCCACATGTTTCAACTATCTCTGATCTTAAGACTTATTTTTAACGGTGCCCATATTCATGTTTTAAATTAAAAATTTCCAAAAACCATCAAAAAGTTTAAAACACTATTCAACCCCCCTTCTAGTGTTTCCTGTGGTTCTAACAATTGGTATCAGAGCTCACCTTCGGGTTGAGCATCTAACAAATGCAGAAGGAGTAGATCCTCAGAAGATGGAAATCTCACCAAGCTGAAGCAACTCTGAAGAATGAAAATGAGAAAAGAAAATCATCTGTCTTAAAACTCATTATCCATACAAGGCATCTTTCAGATGGATATAGCTGGAAAAGGAAAGTGTATCTATCTCTAGGTCACAAACGGGTAACACCTTTCCTATCTTTGTTTAAATCTAAGTTTAAATATAACTGTTTATTTGCTGAATGTTTTGTTTTATTGAAATTATCATTACATAAGTGTACTTGTGTGAAAATAAATTGTTGCATGATAAATGGCCTATATATGTATGCGTATTACTTGTTTTGTGTGTAAATTATCTGCACTGCATGCATGAATGTATGTGTGATCATTAAGTGTTGCATGCAATCTGTAAAATAGATGAAGAGTCGTGTATGTTAGTCATAATTGTTAATTTTTTTATGAAACGACATGATATGAATCATTGCATCATTAAACGGTTTCTCTCAATCGGCACGATGCACTATTTCCCACATCGGCTCAGTACCCTACCGTTACTTCATTAATGCTTGAAGCACGATCTTCTGCCCATATAAAAGATTCAATGATCTCCATAGAAATTACACTCAAATCAAATCCTTTCCCCAAAAGGCCAAAGCACTCTCATCTCAGAAAGATCAACTGCCCTATTGTACCCATGGCAAATACTTCAGGATTACCAAGTAACTCCGCTCTCTCAGTTTCTGATGAGAAGATCATCCCATGTAAGGTGATAAATCTATTAGAATTCGATGAGGCAGATTACAAGGTTTCTGAATATTTTGATGCTGCTGGATGGACTCCCTACTTAAACAACATTTCCTCCTCATGACATAAGGAAAGTGTAATAGAGTTTTGGGACAATATCAAAGTCATATCTGAACCTAACAGAGCTGGGATTGAAACGAAAGTAATGGGAAGGTCACTGTTTGTGAATACCAAACTTATTGCTGAAGTCATAGGTGTTCCAAACAGAGGAGAACTCTATTTCCAAAAATGGGAATCTATGCATGGTGGAACTCCTGTCCTTGATCAATATTTGTTTGGAAAAGCAAGGCTTGGTCCCTTCAGACCTTCTCAACTCCTTAGCACACCCAGAGCCCTTCTTGCTATGCTAAACTGCTGTATTCTTCCCAAAGGAAGAAACAACTTAATAATAACCATAATGGAGAGGTTTGTTTTGGGACTCCTGCTGTCAAAGAAGAAAGCCAATCTCCCTTGGATACTGATGTATCAGATGATGTTCAAAGATGAGATGGGAAATGAGAAGTTCTATCTTCACAATACCCTAATTATGAAAATTCTCCTAAACAAGAGCTTTCCTATAGAAAGTCTCTATGACCAACCATCTCCTGACTTCTTCACTTCGGTTGAATATGCTGAGTTAGACCGGACTTTTATGGAAAGAGAAGAAGCTCCTGAAAATCAAGTTGTCATTCCTCCCCTCTTTGCCCCACACACTGAAGAAGGAACTGAAGATGTTCATATGAAGTCTCATAAAAGGAAAAGGATGACGTATGGTGCATTCTATGTGAAAAGGAGAAATGATAAGGTGATTAGGTTTGCAGAGAGGCTAAAAGCAGCGAAGAAAGAGCTTCAAAAGCTTAAGGCTGAAATGGTTAATAGTAAAACGAGTAGAGATGATAGCCTACTTAAAGATCAATGAGAAACTTGTGTTTTGTTTCAGAATCATTGTGTCCATGTCTTTTAAAATTTTGTTTTTATGTCTCATATAATATAAATATTTTTACTTTGTTTGATTTCTTTATCCTCTACTTATTTATATGTGTTTCTATTTGTGCATAGTTAGTCATATCCTTAACATAAGATAGTTGATTACTGGAATATAATAAAATTAAAACCATAAACCTAAACCATTTGCTTTAATGATTAATCAATCCTTTAAATTATAATCAGGAATTTAAGATAATTGGTATAATGATTAAACATCAGATGCTACTGAAAAGGTATCTTTAGTTGCTCTTATTTCAGGAAACAATCTTTAAGAAGATTGTCGATTAACACCTTCTAATAAGAAAACTTCCTATGGACCTGCTGAAATTATGAGCCAAGAATGCTGAAGGGATAGTCACTTAAATCCAACTCAATCGTAGAGAGCATCAAGGAAATTCAGAAGAAGAAAGTTTTCAGAAAAGGAAACGCATTTCTCAAATCACAAAACAATAAAAGTTGTGAGTAATATCTCTCTTTTATAGTTTTTTTTCCTTTTCTTAATTACTAAATTCTTTGATAAGATGAGTCATTTAAAACGGGGAGGGTTTCATGCATCTGTAGCGTCACAAATCTTGAGAAAGCAAAGGTCACAACGTTTCACTTGTCTGTCAATCAACGCACTCTTCCCCAAAGAGGCGTTGTCAGTGTCATCATTAATATCGCTTAAGTGCCTTCTGTGTATATATATATATATATATTCCCACTAAATCTCTATCTTCAGTATATCTGCTCATTTCATCTCAATCTTCAAAGTCTCTCTAAGAAACCATCAAAAGTCTTCTCTTTTTCATCTCTAGAAATGTCCTCCTCTCAGTCCATCTTTCAAACCCAAACTATAGACTTTCCCAATCTCTCTAAAGATGGTCCTAAGGTAACTGCCTATTTCGAAGCCGCCGAATGGTTGCCCTTCTTTGAAGCCATTGATAGTCAATGGCATGAAGAAAGTGTGTACCAATTCTGGAACACATTATCTCTAGAAAACTCAGCAGAAGAGACTTGCCTCAAAGCCCAAGTAATGAATCAAAAGGTGATTGTGAAAGCAGAAGGGGAACTGTTCTCAACAGGCTGGAATGACCTACATCATTGTACTGAAGAATCTAACTATCTAATCTACAACAGGCGAGGAATGAAAGTTATCCCCAAAGTTCTCTTCAACATTCTAAAATATTGTGTGATCCCACGAATTGAGGATAACCACAACCTTGAGATGGAAAGGTTCTGTGTTATCAATCTTCTGCAAAAGAAGAAGATTAATCTTCCGTGGATCATTCTATTCGATATGGCAAGAAGAAAACTGGGAGACTCTACTATTCTACCTCACAATACTGTGATCATGAAGATTCTTATGGTAAACAATGTGGTCATTGATCATCTGTATAATCATAGAAACCCCGGTCTTCTTAAGGTTAATCATCGGAACACAGAGGAAACTAATGACACCTCTGAGGTTCAAAGACTAAGGATGGAGAACGCTCAACTCCGTCATAAGTTAAAGAAGATAAGGAGGACTGTGTTCAAACTTACAGGCGGTCTGGGAGTTTAAAGAAGCCAAAAGGAGAAAAGATCCTTTAATATCTTTGCTTATCAACCTCTGTCAACATTTTTCTCTTGTCTGCCTTTATGTCTTTTCCTATCTGTTGCTAATCTTAGATGTCATTTCTCTTTAGATGATGTAACCATGGTTGATTTTTCTTCAGTCGCTATATACTAATATTATGTTTATCTTTTTAATCAGCTTTAAGACTTTACCCTGTCTAACACAAGATGCACAGGAAAGTTAATTATAAAAAGGAGGAGAAATATAAATAGTAAACAAATTCAGCTAAAAATATCAATTGGTAAAGGTAACTGCCTATAAAAGGGCAACTATTTCAGCCTTTTTAATTAATGACAAAAAGGGGGAGAAATACAAACTCACAAAATGATGTTAAATAAGGGGGAGAAATACAAATCTCACAAAATGATGTTAAATACTATCTGTAACAATGGTATAGTTATTTAACTATTGAATATTTAACAATCGGTATCTAAAATAATAATAATTTAACAATTGATATAGAAAAGATGTCTAAAAGACTTAACCAACAATTGACATAGAAAAGATCTAATTGTCTCAGCAGATAACTAAAAGAATCAATGCCTGAAACTAGGATTGAATTTCATCTATCCCACCCCTCTTGTAATTTGGAAACCCAATAACATACAGAAATTTGCAATTAACAATATTGAAGCACAAATAATTTTTATTCACAATGATTCCTCAAATATGAAATTATTAGAACAATCTCTTGAACACCGATCCCTCAGATGTTTAACAAATTGCCTAGCATTAAGAAAAGTTGTTTAAAGCTATCAATATATTAAACCCTATTCCTAGTGATTCAATATATTGGGTATTTTTACCCAAATCAGATTAAAAGAAGTGCTTCCCATCCAAATCAAGAAATTGAAATCAAAACTCCATTTAATAAACAAAATTAAGCATTAAGCACTGAATAAAAATACCAACATTGATCAAACAGGGAATCCTATATGTTAAAGATCCAAAATACAATTGAGGTTTGAATCGACTACATTCAATCCCAAAGAAAGAGTTTGGCTACTCATGGTAGTACTTACAAACAAAGAGAAAAGAGAAGAAGATTGCATCCAAAGCTTTCCAGCTCCTTTGTTTCCTTTCTCCTTCGCTCAAGAACGCTCTGTTCTTTTCCAAAATTGCAAAAAATGTCTTCCAAAATGTTCTGACGGCGTATTAGAACGTAGGTTAATGAACCTGAGCTCAGGTGAAGCGCAGGAAATAGTGACAAAGATTTTCAACACGTAGTCAATTTTTCTGCTAATCCCCAATGTCCAACTCTGTTCTTTCTCATACTCACTCTACCTAATTTACCTTAATTCCTCAACTAAACCACATACACACCTAATCAACCACAAAATATATACAAATAGAAATTAAACTAACGTTAAAATGTAAAATAACACCATAAAACATTGGGTTGCCTCCCAAGAAGCGCTTGTTGAACATCACTTAGCTTGACGCCTGATTCCATCATGGTTCTTGAAGATGGATGATGGTTGCAAGTCTGTCAACGTCACCAACCAAATAAGGTTTCAGTCTCTGCCCATTCACGACCCAACTTCTCTTGGATTCAACATCTTCCAACTCCACAGCTCCATATGGCCTAATTTCTTTAACAATAAATGGTCCAGACCATTTTGATTTCAACTTCCTAGGGAAAAGTGATGAGATTTTGGCAAGCGTACCAAAAATTCAGCAGGATAATAGTAAGTAAGAGTTATCGTATCCACAGGGAACAGTTCAATTTTAAATACTAGTGGTCACAACTATCAAGTGAGAGAATATATTTGATATGAGTGTAGTTTGCAATAATAAATAAAAACAGTAAATTGAGATAGGTTGAGAATGTTACTTGAACTAGGAATGAACTTCGTCTATCGCACCCCTTTTGTATTTGAATCCCAATAATATTTATGAATATGCAATTATAATATTGAAGCACAAATTAAAGCTATTTTACCCTGGTCTCCAGAGTGATAAAATACTCAGAAATAATCTACCCTGGTCTCCACAGTGATAAAGTGTAACACCCCAACCCTCTCCTGGCACCCCCTCTCAAGGCCAGGACTTTACTGAGCATGTTACCATACTTTAGCTTTGGCACCCCCTGAAGTGCCTTATTCCCCCTCTCAGGGAACCTCCGTGGGTTTCGAACCCAAGACCTCAAGGATATACTCTTAGATTCCTCAAACCCACTACCAATTAAGCTACTAGCTCAATTGGTGGTGGGTTTGAGGTAGCTCAATTGGTAGTGGGTTTGAGGAATCTAAGACTATATCCCTGAGGTCTTGGGTTCGAAACCCGCGGAGGTTCCCTGAGAGGGGGAATAAGGCACTTCAGGGGGTACCAAAGCTGAAGTGTGGCAATGATGAGTTTCTGGCAAGCGAACCAAAAATCCAGTAGTATAATAGTAAGAAAAGTATCGTATCCACAGGGAACGGTCAATTCACGTATACTCGTGATCTAATTATCAAGAGAGAAAAAATATAAATTGCAAATTAATAATCAATATAAATAAAAAGGAAGAGTTAGAGACACTTTACTTGGATTAGGATTGAACTTCATCTAATCACACCTCTCATGTACGTCGAGACTACCCAATATTTATAGGCTTTGAACTATAACACTGTAGACAAACTATATTGCTAAGACCCCGAGTTACCAGGCGCCACTCACACTCAAAGGTAATCCATGCGGGTTCTCCCAAGCGACAGACTTACCCTCGGCTTATTATGCTTTCTTTATTCTGTTTGTAAAAGAATTAATTGATAAACGAGGCCTACTCCTCTAGACACACCTTCGCTAGAGTACTGTCACTACCCATCACTCATTAGAATACATCCATGTTTCGCTTCCTGGATTGACAATCAACTAATTCTTTGCTATCGATCCATTAGACCATGCATATCCTTTAGATGCCCTTCACTGGGATACTCACACTACCCATCAATCACTAGCAACACCCATGTTTCGGTCATTGGTTAACCGAGTATTCTCATTCACTCAGAGGTTGAGTTTCCTATGTCTAGGCTCCCCCAAACTCATTCCTAGTCATAACATTAATTACAAACTAGCCTATAACTCCTGCGCAAGCGCGGAAGTTAGGAATTAAGCACATAACAAGATTACCAATATTATAGCTAGGGAACTGCATAAATAAATAGATAGAGTTCAACATACACTTGGGAATGGAATCGATTACATTCAATCCTAATAGAGAGTTAACTACACAAGGTAGCCATACAAACCACCGAAGATGTTGTCACCATCTTCAATCCTTGTGAAGCGTTCCTCCTCTCCTACTCTAAAATTAGAACTAGTGCATTATCACTGGAATATAACTGAATTACAATAATCGTGCACACATGATCTGGTGCAAGAGGTTCCTATTTATAAGCTAAGGAAAGACAAAGAAAATTGGGGGGAAATCTATCTAAAAACGGCAACAGGGCAAGAATCTTCATAACTTGCGCTTCTCCCTGTGCTACAGCGCAAGTTGCAGCGCAGGATCCAGAGAGTTGCGCTTCACCCTGTGCTACAGCACAGGTTGAAGTGCAGAATGCGTCCTGCAGCTTCAATCTTTCTTTTTTTAACTTGATCTCTCCCCGAGACTGGTTTTGGTTGATTTGTCTTTCCTTGTTTCCCTTTTCTTGATGAAATCTTGCATTTATTGAGCATCTTGGATTTATTTGGGAAGGTTGTCTGCAGAATCCTTGTTTGATTGGCAGTGATATCTTCATTAATCGCTTCAAATAATGTTCAAATCTTCATTAAATGTCTTCAATCAAACTTCAAATCTCGCAGATATCTCCCTCATTTAATGTTATCTTTTCTTCAAATCAAATCCTTTCAATATTCTGCAAAAATTAGCAATATTTCTAACAAAATAGCATCAAATTCAAATCCAAGATTAATAAATACAATTTATCTAATATTTAATAAAAAGGGATTGATTTGGGGCAAAAATACCATTTTATCCTTGATAAGTGAACTAAAAAGTGCTCTAGTTTATCATATGATTTTCACTTATCAAAATACCCCCCAACTTAACTTCTTGCTTGTCCTCAAGCAAGAGACCTCTTTACAATCAAGAAATCAATTCTATTACCTGTGTAATAAAAAACAAATTCAAGGAACTCTTCATCATCTCCTTGTTAAGTAGCAATCACTTTCCAAACATAAGAAAAAATCAGGATTAAGAGATGTTACCAATCCTCAATCAGAATAGAACGCAAACATCAGTCAAACTTCTCAAAAGTAGCAATTAAAGCAGTAAGTGATAAACCAAGGAAATCTCTCATTCTCACAGGTAAGTGTTTCCCTCAATCTTTTTCACCACCATTGAACAACTAGAAATGATAGTCGTTTCCAACATCTGAACCTGCAAGTAGTTAATATGGATCAAAAGGTCTTTTCTTTGGTTGTAATGAAGTTGGGCTATCAAGAAATTATGGTTTTTCTAGATATGCAATGAACACTTTGAGTAGAGAGCATCTTGTGGTTGTGCTTTGGAACTTCTCTCAATTCACCAAGTTATTCTTGAACTGTCACCCTTTTTCAGCTGGCCTCATTGTTTGAAGAAGTATTCTCCCCAACTTATTCAATTTCCACACCTTTGTGCGGATTAATTTATTTGTGGGGGAGTATCCTTCTTTGTGATTTCTTGTGCTTGCTCTTTGAATCTCTTTGACCTTTCAATTCACCAACCTTTTGTCCCATTTTGTTGTGTTGCACCTTGCTCTCTATCCCAAGTGTGAAGGGACATGGTATGATCATTAATCATGGTTAGGGTGTATCAAAGGAAATATTAAAGGCTCAAATGGGCAATCAAAAAAATTGGAATAATGTAATCAAGGTTGGCTATTTGGCACTGAGCAAAATATTATAATCACAAAACATGCCTTTGTCACTTCCATATCTTCCACTAGCAAGACAAAATTCAGAAACTCAAGCAATAACAGTTGACAAGCAGCGGTGAAAAACTCTCAATTTCAGTGTTTGGGCTCTCAGCTTACCGGTTATTGGCTAAAATTCCTTGATAAAGCACTTACTGGTTTTAATTAACTATTCTAATAGGTTCTCCTGAGAAGTATCCTAATCCTAACTGATTATGAAGTTAATCACAAAACCTTATCATTTTTCCTAGTCTGGTTAGTTAAATTACTTAATTACAGAGAATTTGAAAAAGTTGCCTTAAATCCTAATTCCTAAGGTCCTAAAAATTCCTAAACATTTTAAAATTTTAACAGAAAAAC
Organism: Sesbania bispinosa; assembly: GCA_026901365.1. Lineage (NCBI taxonomy): Eukaryota > Viridiplantae > Streptophyta > Magnoliopsida > Fabales > Fabaceae > Sesbania > Sesbania bispinosa. Next base: position 788,007 of record QLOH01000199.1, on the reverse strand, counting down.
AGAAAATAACAAAATAAGTACTGCCTAATATAGATGATGTATCAGTGGTATACAATACATATCAAAAGAAAATAAGAAAATAAGAAGAAAAATAAGAAAATAAAATGAAAAAGAAAAAGAAAAAGAAGGAAAAGCACCAAATAGGAAAGAAAATAATCAGTCCTCATCTTGGTCCTGATCCATGTAAGCTGCTCCATCCTCAGCTTCGGCTGCTCCATCCCCCCTGGGAAAATAGGCTTGTCCCCAGGCCACTGTGAGTAATCATGAAACTGCACAGGGGTCATGGGGTCCACACAATCCTGATAATGTCTACTCTGAAAATGAACAGCTGCTCGGTGAATAGTGGACATCTGAGCCATCAAATGAGTGTGTTGGGCCTCAAGACGCTGGGCCCAAACAGGAGTGTCCATGTCTGTTGGTGGTGGTGGTGGTTCCTATTGCTGCTGCTGCTCCTCAACCTATAACTCCTCAGTCGGGATACAGTTGGCTTCAATGTATGCTCTGGTCATGGGAAGTGCGATGCGAACCCTGGGGTTCACATCTACACCCATAAATCTGCAGAGTGAGGTGATGAGAGAAGGGAAGCCAAGCCTGATCTTGGAGTTAAGGGTCCGGCACCCCACAGAAGATGCAAAGTCTGATATCTTCTGGGTGATGACTCGTGAGACATCGATAACGGTGTCGGTGAGGATAGTGTAGATGAGGTGGGCCATGGGCATAACTACATCAGAAACATGCCCGGTAGGATGAATCTTGGCCAGTATCAGCGCTGTCCACATCTAAGCTATGCTCATCATATCTTTCCTGTAGATCCTAGTTGCCTCATGATATGCATTCCTTTCAAAGGAATGCCCTGGTAAGCATAGCAGCTGAGCAGTCTCAATGTCAAGGGGATCATTTCCATGAAGCCCTACAGCATTCATCCTCTCGTGGTATTGACACACCACGAGGTCTCTGTCCTCCTCTATGGGATATCTTAGAAGTGCATTGATTGCATCGCAATCAAATCTGATAATCTGTCCTTGAACATAGGACTCCCTTCTGCAGTTAACGTCGTGTTCCCCGATGGCGTTGGCATAGAATTCTCTGACGATGTCTGGATCAAAATAATTGTCAGGGCGACTGAGGCGGTTCCATCGCCTCCTGTGAATCTCAACAGAGAACTCCTCATATTCCCCCTCCTGGAGGATGACTGGTCGCTCCAGGATGAACTTGCAATCAGCTATGTCAGTGTATGCTTCAAAGGACTTGAGTTCCTTGAAGCGACGAGGGTCGAACTCAGGTTCCCTCTGAGGAGCCTTCCTCTTGGCACCCCCTGTGCCTCTCCTAGAGGAACTAGCACCACTGACATTCTTCGTGCGAACCATCTGCAAAGCAAAAGCAACTCAAAATTATTTATGCATCATAATATTTAATTGCTTCATAATTATGAAATAAATGGCCAATAAATTTCAATAATTAGAGCAATCAATTAACTAAACAGATGTACATAAAAATTTTGATTTTAAATATTACCAAATAAATGCCAATTAATTAAGACATGCCAAATTGATCAGTTAAAGCGAGTCATAAACAATCCTAAACAGGCAAAGTGAGAACCAAACTCATGTTCAAAAATCATGTCATCAGTAACATGCAATATTGCACAATCATTTATGTATGGGCATGCAAAAATATTAGAGCAATTAATTAAGCATACATGCACCAACAAAATAATTTGCAGAAATCATTGAGCACTCAAAAACTACCACCCAAGCAAACATGAATAACTCACAAAGAATCCTAACCACATGCAATCTAATTTAAAGCACTATGAACAATTATTTCTTTCCTAAAGGTTCCTAGAATCCTAAGATTTCCTATCCTAAGGTTATGCTCAAATAAAAAAAATCAAAATTTCAATCGGTTAAAAAGAAAGAAAACCATAAAAACATACCCAGTATAAGCTCAAAAACTGAAAATGAAGGCTATATGAGTGAGAAAAGGCAAAGCAAAGGTTAGGAATATCAGAGAAAAGGCAAGGGAGAGAACGAAAGGAAGTTCAAAATAAACTTCTACGTTCAAAATGGGGATATAAATATTCCGCTTCCTGCGCTACACCCTGCGCTACAGCGCAGAGTGGAGCGCATACTGCTTCAGAAGTTGAAGTGTTCCGCTGCGCTTCACCCTGCGCTACAGCGCAAAGTGAGGCGCAAAAGTCAGAGAGTCACTTTATTTTATTTTAATTTTGTGCTTCACCTGCGCTACAGCGCAGGTTGAAGCGCAAATCTGCAGTATTTTTATGCTTCTGCTATTCCTAACTGGTTCCATGCATTCCCTTAAAATTTAGATCCTTCATTTTAACAATCTCCTATTTAAACAGGTAAATCCTAAAACTAAAAATTATCAAAATGAAAATTAAATCTTACAAAGACTGGGTTGCCTCCCAAGAAGCGCTTGTTTAACGTCTTTTAGCTCGACGCATGGTTACTCAACCCTTTTATGGTGGCCTCAAGTGGAGGATGATGTTTGACTCCATACCAGTTCTTCCTTTGAGCTCCCAACCTCCATGCCAATTTTTGACTCTCCCATAACTGTCACTATCTTCCTCAGTATCAGATGTTGATCTCCTTCTCCTCTTAAATTTGAACTCCCATACTAACTCTGGATGCTTTATCCTAATCCTAGGCTTCCTCAGAAATTCGGAGCCTGGCAACTTTGTTATATTTTTGGAAATAGCATCAGTTTGTTGTAACTTGGGCGTACCTCTATGAAACGTAATACTTTCATCTTTTGAGCTTAATTCATATTTTCCTTGATCAACATCAATGATCATCTTAGCATCTTTCATGAAGGGTCTTCCTAAAATTAGGGGGACTTCAATATCCTCCTCTTCTGTCTCTGCAATGTAGAAATCTACAACATATGCAAATTTATCCACTTTGATTTGAATATCCTCTAATATCCCATGAAGGCATTGAGGGGATTTATTTTCAAGTGGTAACCTCACATTTGCAGGCTTGACCTTCACATTACTCAACTTGTTAAAATACGATAGCGGCATCACATTGATGCTCGTTCCAAGATCTAATAAAACATGAGTAGGAGGTAGATTACCAATAGAGATGGGTATAGTAAACCTACCTGGGTCAAGTGACTTACTTGTGACTAAGACCTTTTCTTCATGATGTTCCTTTTGTGCTGCTTCTTCATCTTGTTGAACAACTTCCTCTTGAAGCAATTGTTCTTCAAAGATGATTTCTTCTTCCTCATCAAGTTCCTCCTCCTCTGACTTGTTGCCATTAGTAGCAATCAAGTTGCATTGTTCCTTTGGATTGGTTTGGGTCACAGTTGAGAAGTGTTGTTGCCTGTGCTCTGCCATCTCAGTCGCTAACTGACCCACTTGACTCTCTAGAGTCTTGATTGATGCCTCAGTAGTTTTCTTGAATCCACTAAATCTTTGCACAAGGTCATCAATTTTACCTTCCAAAGTGTTCAGTTTATCATATGTTGAGGGTTGCTGTTGGTAAGGTGGTTGTCTTGTTCCTCCATTCTGACTCCAACCTGAGTTGGTTTGGTTATTTCTCCAACCTTGTGAATATTGATTGTTGTTATTGTTGGAGTAATTCCCTTGCCTTCCCTGGTTACCCATGAAATTGACTTGTTCTGGTTGTGTTCTTTGGCTAGCACATTGACCATTTAGATGGTCACCTCCACAGAAATCATAAATCAATGGTTGGGCTTGGATGGGTTGTGAGTGGACAGTTTTGAGTTGTTGAGGGAGTGTCTTCAACATCTCAGTGAGCGCTTCTAGTTGACGTTTAATGAGCTTGTTCTCAGCTAACAGAGCATCACTTTGATTGAGCTTCAACATCCCTTTCTTTGGTAATTGTGTGGGTTGTCTTCCACTTTGAGCTTGTTGATCGTTCTGTGCAAAATGGTTGATGATTTCTAGCGCTCGAACAACTTCTGCGGATAAGATAGTTCCACCTGCTGCCGCATCTATGAATGGCCTTGAATCTGAATGGAGTCCCTTGCAGAATATATTGAGTTGGGCTATATCCTCATAGCCATGGTTGGGACAGTTGCGCAGCATAGACTTGTATCTTTCCCAAGCTTCACAAAGTGGCTCATCAATCCCTTATCTGAAGGTAGAAATGTCTGCTTTGGCTTCTATCTGCTTCCCTGGTGGGAAGAATCTTGTCAAGAATTTCTCCTCAACCACACCCCAATTGGTTAGGCTTTGATTTGGGTGTGATTGCAGTCATTCCTTAACTTTACCTATCAAAGAAACAAACGTAAGTAAACAGATTCTAAATTACCTTCCTTGAAACCCATAGTACCAATCAATTCATAAAAATTAGAGAGATGAGCATTTGGATTTCAATGATCCAATCCAGCGAATTGATGTGCACTAATGAGGTTGAGATGTGCAGTCTTCAACTCCAAAGCTCTTGCGTTTGGTGGTAACACAATGCTTGAGAAGTGACATGGTCCTTGATGGGAGATATAATCTCCTAGCATCCTTCTTGGACGTTCCTCTGCCATGTTTTTGGGTTCCTCAACAATTATCCTTCTTCTTCTTCTCCCGTTCCTACCTCTGTTCTTTCGCGACATCCTTTCTATTTCCGGGTCGAACTGTAATTGATTGGGGGGACGCTTGATCTCTCAGAAGCATAAACAAGAAACTTTGAAAAAGGTAAGTGTGGAAGAAAATTTTTAATAATAATAGAAAAACAATAAATTTCCTAAAATAATAAAAATTTCCTAAAATAGCAAAAAGAATAATTAAAAGAAATCCTAAGATAGATAAAAATAAAAGAAATCCTAAGATAGATATTCTTGATAACTAGACCGCCCAGGTCTACACGAATTGGAAACCGTTCCCCGGCAACGGCGCCAAAAATACTTGATGGGTTTCTGGCAAGCGAACCAAAAATCCAGTAGTATAATAGTACGAAAAGTATCGTATCCACATGGAACGGTCAATTCACGTATACTCGTGATCTAATTACCAAGCGAAAAAATGGGTTTTGAGAATAATGTTGTGCGGAAAATATAAATTGCAAATTAAAAATCAATAGAAATAGAAAGGAAGAGTTAGAGACACTTTACTTGGATTAGGATTGGACTTCATCTCATCACACCCCTCATGTATGTCGAGACTAGCCAATATTTATAGGCTTTGAACTATAACACTGTAGACAAACTATATTGCTAAGACCCCGAGTTACCAGGCGCCACTCACACTCAAAGGTAATCCATGCGGGTTCTCCCAAGCGACAGACTTACCCTCGGCTTATTATGTTTTCTTTATTCCGTTTGTAAAAGAATTAATTGATAAACGAGGCCTACTCCTCTGGACACACCTTCGCTAGAGTAATGTCACTACCCATCACTCATTAGAATACATCCACGTTTCGCTTCCTGGATTGACAATCAACTAATTCTTTGTTATCGATCCATTAGACCATGCCTATCCTTTAGATGCCCTTCACTAGGATACTCACACTACCCATCAATCACTAGCAACACCCATGTTTCGGTCACTGGTTAACCGAGTATTCTCATTCACTCAGAGGTTGAGTTTCCTGTGTCTAGGCTCCCCCAAACTCAATCCTAGTCGTAACGTTAATTACAAACTAGCCTATAACTCTGGCGCAAGCGTGGAAGTTAGGAATTAAGCACAAACAAGATTACCAATATTATAGCTAGGGAACTGCATAAATAAATAGATAAAGTTCAACATACACTTGGGAATGGAATCTATTACATTCAATCCTAATGGAGAGTTAACTACACAAGGTAGCCATACAAACCACCGAAGAGGTTGTCACCATCTTCAATCCTTGTGAAGCGCTCCTCCTCTCCTACTCTAAAATTAGAATTGGTGCATTATCACTGGAATATAACCGAATTACAATAATCGTGCACACATGATCTGGTGCAAGAGGTTCCTATTTATAGGCTAAGGAAAGACAAAGAAAATTGGGGAGAAATCTATCTAAAAACGGCAACAGGGCAAGAATCTTCGTAACTTGCGCTTCTCCCTGCGCTACAGCGTAGATTGTAGCGCAGGATCCATAGAGTTATGCTTCACCCTGTGCTACAGCGCAGGTTGAAGCGCAGAATGCGTCCTGCAGCTTCAATCTTTCTCTTTTTAACTTGATCTCTCCCTAAGACTGGTTTTGGTTTATTTGTCTTTCCTTGTTTCCCTTTTCTTGATGAAATCTTGCATTTATTGAGCATCTTGGATTTATTTGGGAAGGTTGTCTGCAGAATCCTTATTTGATTGGCAGTGATATCTTCATTAATCGCTTCAAATAATCTTCAAATCTTCATTAAATGTCTTCAATCAAACTTCAAATCTCACAGATATCTCCCTCATTTAATGTTATCTTTCCTTCAAATCAAATCCTTGCAATATTCTGCAAAAATTAGCAATATTTCTATCAAAATAGCATCAAATTCAAATCCAAGATTAATAAATACAATTTATCTAATATTTAATAAAAAGGGATTGATTTGGGGCAAAAATACCATTTTATCCTTGATAATTGAACTAAAAAGTGCTCTAATTTATCATATGATTTACACTTATCAGGTAACATGCTCAGTAAAGTCATGGGCTCTGAGAGGGGGTGGCCAGGAGAGGGCTAACTCAATTGGTAGTGGGTTTGAGGAATCTAAGACTATATCCCTGAGGTCTTGGGTTCGAAACCCACGGAGGTTCCCTGAGAGGGGGAATAAGGCACTTCAGGGGGTGCCAAAGCTAAGTGTGGTAACATGCTCAGTGAAGTCCTGGGCCCTGAGAAGGGGGTTCCAGGAAAGGGCTGGGTTGTTACATAAATTACCCCGGATTAAAGATCTATTTGTTTATGCTATTAATTCACCCTAGTCTCCATAGTCGCAAATTAAATGTTTTTACCAATCAGAATTCAAGTTTCCTATGTCTAGTCTCCCCCAAACTTGCTATTGATTTTATAGAACCACCTCTCGAATGCGCCCCACAAAACCAACCTATAACTCCGGCACAAAGGCGGAAGCTAAGCATTAAGAACAGATAATAAACACAAATATTATAAAAACAGGGATTCATAAATAATAAAGAGAATTCACAAACAATTGGGGATTGAATCTACTACATTCAATCCTATTGATGAGTTTAGCTACTCATGGTAGCCATTACAAACCAATAGAGAGACTGTCACACTTTTCTCCAGCTCCAACTCTGCTCCGCCGTCTCCCCCAAAAAAGCTACTTTGATCTTTGCGAAAGGTCCTATTTATAGAGGAAGGAAAGTTATCTGAAATCTGGAAGGAATCTGTTTTGAAATCATATTAGAAAACAATTCGTGTTCCTGCGCTTCACCTGCGCTCAGCACATCTGAAGCGCAGGATCCAGAGAGGAATCCTGATAGTTACGCTTTACCTGCGCTGAGTGCAGGTGGAGCGTATTTCTCGATCAGCTTCTCTTGATTCTCTCCCTTTTTAGCTTGATCTCTTCCTGATCTTATCTTTGTTTGCTTGGCTTTCCTTGTTTCCCTCTTTTTGATCTGATTCTGTGTTTATCTTAACTTTGAATTTAAATTGGGAAGCTTATACGCAGAATCCTTATTTAAATGGCTGCTAATCTTATCTTTATTTGCTCTCATTTAAACTTCAAATCTGCAGATCCTATCCTCAAATAATGCTATCTTCTTTTCTCATTCAAATCTCTCTTATAAATCTGCAAAATCAACAGATTTTATATTAAAATAACATCAAATTCAAATTCAAATTAAATAAACACAATTATTGCAATTATTAATAAAAAAAGATTATTTTCTGGCATAAATTACTATTTTACCCTTGATAAGTGCAGTAAAAATACAAGAATAAATAATATAATTGGCACTTATCATAAAGCTTTAACCTAGAATTGAATAGTAACACAGATGGTCCAGGATAGAATTTCCTTTTGAGGATCTTCTTGTCATGATAATCCTTGACCTTCTCCTTGTAGATCTTGGAAGACTCATAAGCATTGAGTCTCATCTCTTCCAGCTCATGCAATTGTAAAATTCTTCTCTTTCCAGCCGTGTGTTTGTCAAGGTTTAAGACCTTTAAAGCCCAGTATGCCTTGTGCTCCAATTCAACAGGCAAGTGACAAGCCTTAACATAAATCATCTGAAAGGGGGAAAGACCTGTGGGGGATTTATAAACAATTTTGTACGCCCACAATGCATCATCCAGCTTGATGGACCAATCCTTCCTAGAAGAACTCACAGTCTTCTCAAGGATCCTCTTGATCTCTTTATTAGAGACCTCAGCTTGGCCATTGGTTTAAGGGTGGTAAGGTGATGCAACCTTGTGTCTCACTCCATAATGCTCCAGAACTTTCCGTAGATGTGAATTACAAAAAATGAGAGCCTCCATCACTAATCAATACCCTTTGGTGAGCCAAATCGAGAGAATATATTCCTCTTCAAGAACTTCACCACTATCTTTGCATCAGCTTTTGCAGTTGCAATAACTTCAACCCACTTAGATACATACTCCACAGCCACTAAGAGGTATTCATTGCCAAAAGAGGGTGGTAGAGGTCCCACAAAATCTATGCCCCAGCAGTCAAAGACTTCAACCTCCAGGATTCTATTTAGTGGCATTTCATGTCTCTTAGATATCTCCCATGTTCTTTGACAACCGTCACACCGTTGAATATAGTAGTGGGCATCCTTGAACAAGGTAGGCCAGTAGAACCCAGATTGAAGGACCTTTGCAACAGTTCTTTCTCCATTGAAGAGTCCTCCATAAGGAGAGCTGTGACAATGCCATAAGATGTTCTTGGCCTCTCATCAGATACACACCTTCTCAATAAATTATCAACTCCAATCTTGAAAAGGCGGGGGATCATCCCACATATACCGGTGTGCCTCTCTTAAGAACTTATTCTTTTGTTGCCAGTTAAAGTCCTCAGGTATAATTCCTGCTGCCTTGAAATTAGCAATATCTGTAAACCATGGCCTTTCTTGCACCATCATAAGTCTCTCATCAAGGAATTCCTCTTGCAACCTCTGCTCGAGAGCTTGCCACCTCATTATTCACCAGTCTAGAGAGATGATCAACCATAATGTTCTCACTTCCCGTCTTGTCCTTGATCACCAAATCAAATTCCTGCAACAACAAAATCCACCTAATCAGTCTAGGTTAGAATCAGATTTAGTCAACATATATCTGATTGAAGCATGATCAGTATATACTACTACAAATGATCCAATCAAGTAAGGTCTAAATTTCTCTAATGCATACACTATGGTTAACAGTTCTTTTTCAGTAGTTGTATAATTAACTTGTGCTTCAGTAAGAACTTTACTAGCATAATGTATAGCATGAAAAACTTTAGACTTTCTTTGTCCTAACACTGCTATGATAACATAATCACTAGCATCACACGTTAATTCAAAATCAAAATTCCGATCAGGAGCAATTATTACAGGAGATGAAATCAATTTCTCTTTCAACAAATTAAAGGCATGCAAACATTCAGCATCAAAATTAAATGGGGTATCCTTATTCAAAAGATTGTTGAGTGGCTTTGCTATTTTTGAGAAATCTTTGATGAATCTCGTGTAGAACCCAACATGTCTCAAAAAGCTTCTGATTCCCTTCACATTTGATGGTGGTGGCAGTTTTTAATGACCTCCACTTTTGTCTTATCCACTTCAATACCTCTAGCAAAATCTTGTGGCCCAGCACCACACCTTCAGTCACCATGAAATAGCACTTCTCCCAGTTCAGCACCAGATTAGTATAAACACACCACTTCAGTACGGTGTTCAGGTTCTCCAAGCATCCATCAAACGATGCACCAAACACTAAGAAGTCGTCCATAAAGACTTTTATGCATTTTTCCACCAAGTCTGAGAAGATTGCAAGCATGCATCTTTGAAAGGTTGATGGTGCATTGCATAATCCAAACGACATCTTCCTGTAAGCAAAACACCAAAGGAAAAGTAAAAGCAGTTTTTTCCTAGTCTTCTGGATCTACTACTATTTGGTTATAACCTGAGTAGCCTGTTAGGACCACAGGAAACACTAAAGGGGGGTTCAATAGTGTTTTATAATCTTTAACAGATTTTTGTAAAAAACCTTAACAAGCAAAACTGATTTGAAAAGTTTGAGCAACCTTTTGAAACTGGGAGTTCAGTAACTTGCTGATGCAACTCAAAAGGTTGGATAAGAACAATTTTAAAGCGTTTTCACGTGAAGAAAAGATTATTTTCTGTGTGGATTGATAAAACAACTTTTCTAAAACTCTCCTTAATTAGTTTTAAACAAAATATAAAGAGTTAAGGGTAGAGAGAACTTAGCCACATAAATGTATCCTGGTTCACCCACTAACCCAATGATCTACGTCCAGTCCCAGGGCAAACACACCACTGGATTTTCACTAATCCCGGAAGATTACAAGTATTATTTGGACCCAGCCTCTTCAGGCTCAACCAAGTATTCTTTGCACACAGCCTCTCCAGGCTAAGCCAAGTATTCTTCGGACACAGCCTCTCATGGCTAAACCAAGTATTCTTTGCACACCTAGCCTCTCCAGGCTCAACCAAGTATTCTTTGTTCCTCCAAGTCTCTCCAGGCTCTCAGACACTTTTCAGTGTTTACAATTAAGGATAAGTTTAAGTTTCCGAGAAACTTAAACACATGTTCTCTTGTACAAAGGAATAACTGAGAATAACTCAGGATACAAAGGATAAATCTAAGTACAAGGAAATGAACTACAATGAAGTGTTTTGGCTTAGCATGATTATCTGATAAATCTTGGCCATTCTTTCTTGGGCTTCATTTTCGCCAATCTTCATAGTCTTTCATGGACTTATATATATGATCTGGAAATATAGTCGTTGAAGATTGCTTATCATCCCGTTGAGGAGGAATGATTAATGTTCTTATAGCCGTTGTGAGACAACTTCTCTATTGTTAGCTTATGACTTTGAGCAAAGTAGGTGTACAACTATGATTTAGTTCTATCACACGGCAGTTTGGCTCTTGAATATTGCTTGAGATATTTTCTAATACTTCAGGCAAGTTGATATTCTTTTCTCTCTCTTTCTTTTTTGCAAGAGGTCTGATATCTGGATAGAGATGATGAGATCCGTTAGACTTCTCTTTTGTCCCGTTATGAATTAACTTTCTTCTTGCTGAGATGCAGGCTTCTGATAGCGTATCACAGAGACAGTATAGGAGTAGGTGTGCAGTAGCGCTGACTCTATCTCTGACCTCTGTTTGATTTTCTGCAGCAGGTTTTCCTCTTTTGTGTCAGGAAATGAAACTGTGCCAGCAAGCCTTTGTTTTTACCTTGCAACTGATTCAACTAGACATAATTAATACTTTAATCAGATTGACTCATTAAGTCTTCGGAAGGTAGAACGCCATTCAGACTTTAGAAGTTTCTAATTCTTCAGCGAGTCCAATTACTTCAGAAGGTTCTATTTGCTTCAGCAACTTCTGATCTTTCCAAACCCCTTCAGAAGGTTGACATGCTTTAGTAAGTCTTTAGCTTTTCAATCGAAAGATGCCTTCAGCAAGTTCTCTTCTTCAGTGGATTGCATTCTTCAGCTTAGGTTTCCTTCTTCAGCTTTCTTCAGCAGGTTGATCATCTTCAGAGAGTTGCTTCTTCAGGGTTGCTGAAATACAAAGAAAAATACCTTTCTTAGTAGAACCTGTTTTATACAGTCTAATTTGTTAATCATTAAAACAAAGGATAATGAGACTTGAATCTGATTTCAAATACTTAAATTGATTTTGAGACTCAACATAGCCATCCAGAAAATAATAAAAAACCCGTCCTACTAACCTTTCTAACATTTGATCCATAAATGGTAAAGGAAAATGGTCTTTCCTAGTGGCCTGTGTTGAGTCTAAAAATTTATATACTTAAGTACCTTGAGTCTCATTCCCTTTAAAGAGTTTTAATGAACAATATAAAATATTCATATGGATTTGTGGCAATATACTTTCACAATATTCTGCTTTGTTTCAGATCATAAAGCTTCAGATCGTCTGAAGACCACACATTGTCTGAAGAGCGTCTATCCTCGGAAGAAGAGAAGTTTCATCTGAAGCATCCGTTGGCATCTGAAATATGAAGTCTTCAGGACAATAGTTTGACCTTGGAAGACGTTGCTGAGTTCGAGGAACATTCAAAATCAAGATCTTACCTACTTCAACATAAGAGTCAGTGTTGCTTTTCTTCCTCTTTCAAATGTTTAGCACACTTAAGGAAAGTCTGCACGTTGATGCTCCTGCCAGATTGCTTTGTGTGCGCAGAACTGCTGCACCTGCTTCTGCTCAGATTGCTTTTAACCAAGCTATATCAAACGTATTCTGAATGCATTAAATGTTATTTGGCAACAGGCATTTATTCCTTTGAGACTATAATACGTCCCATGAAGAATTGAAAAAATATACAGAGTGATAGAGAAGCTTTTCAATCAAAAGAAACTACGCGCTGCAAAGATAAAACCCTTATATTCTTTGTACAATGATTCATTTTCATATTCTGAGAAACTCTCAGCTTTCTGTACATCAAAGTTCACAGCTATCATCTGAAGATAGTGAACTAATTCCCTTTCTTGTTTAAACGTAGTAACAGTTTGAGTTGTTTAAGCCTGGAGAGGCTTTCTGTCTGAAAGAATACTTGGGTTACACTTGGATAAGTGTCAGAGAGCCTGGAGAGGCTTGGTGAAGAAAGAATACTTGTGATAGAGCCTGGAGAGGCTTGGTGAAAGAAAGAATACTTGTGTTAGACCTTGGAAAGGCTTGGTGAAAGAAAGAATACTTGTGGTAGAGCCTGAAGAGGCTTGACAGAAAAGAATACTTGTAATTCTTCTAAAAATAGTGGAAATCCATTGGAGGGTTGCCTTTGGGACTGGACGTAGCTCACGGTGAAAGTCAGTGAACCAGGATAAATTTGGTTGTGTTATCTCTTTCCCTTAAACTCTGTGAATTCAGTTTTTCTTCTAGCCAAAAGGGGCGTGAAAAGCATTTTAAATATAGAACCTTAATCCTTTCAAACGTACATTTACAAGCAAATTTTAAGTCTGAACTCAAGTTCAGAAGATACAGCAAACTTCAGATTGAAATTCATCGTCTGAAGATTTTCTGAAACGTCTTTCTAAAAGTTTTCTAAAAACTTAAGGTTTCCATTGAAACACTATTCAACCCCCCTTCTAGTGTTTCTCTGTGTGTATTTTCAGTTTGGTACCATAGCTCAACCTCAGGGTTAGCACCTAATCAGTGCAAAGGTCAGATCAAATGGAACCTTCCAACAAGCAACAGACAGTACATCACTGAAGGAGCCTCTATGACGAGACCCCCTGCATTAAATGGAGTGGACTACTACTACTGGAGGGATCGTATGAAGTTGTTCATTGAGAGCAACAACATTGATGTATGGGATGTGGTCACTGATGGAGACTATGTTCCTATGCATGCTGGAGTGCCCATACCTAAGGCTGAATGGACCTTAAAGCAGAAGGCTAGAGTTCAGTTAAATTCCAAGGCCAAACTCTATCTGATATGTTCATTGAACAAATCAGAATATGAAAAGGTTCAAGGATGCTCATCTGCCAGGAGATTTGGGAGACACTTGCAGCTGCCCATGAAGGGACAGAGACTGTCAAGCAATCCAAGATCAGCATGCTTGTACATCAGTATGAGATGTTCAAGATGGAAGAAGTCTGAAACTATAGACCAAATGTTTGGAAGATTTTAGACAATAACCAATGGACTCAGGCCTTTAAGTAGAACCTTTGAATCTGGAGACAACAATCGAAAGATTCTAAGGAGTTTGCCAAAGTCCAGGAGACCCAAAGTTATAGCCATTTAAGAGGCCAAAGATTTAAATTATCTTAGAATGAAGGAACTATTGGGTTCTCTCAAAGTTCATGAGCTTGAACTTGGGGAAGATGACACCAAGAAGAAATCATTGGCATTGAACTCAAAGGCCAAACAGTCTAGGCATGATAGCATGAAGGCTATGCAAGCAGAGGACACTTCAGATGGTGATACTGAATCTGAAGGTTGTTCAGAAGATGATGATCTTGCTCTTCTCAGCAAGAAAATCAAAAAGATGCTCCAAAGAAAAGAGAGAATCAGAAGATCTCAACCTTCCATTTCAAAACTAGGTAAAACAAGTAGAGATTCTTTTAACACTGATAAAATTACCTGTTTTGAGTGCAAGCATCCAGGTCATATGAAGGTTGATTGCCCAAAGCTAAGAAAGCCAGGTTTTCAAAAGAAGAAGTTCCTCAAGAAGAAGAGAGGATTGATGGCTACATGGGAAGATCTGGATAATTCCACTTCAGAAGAAGAGGATGATACTTCAGAAGAAGCAAACCTGTGTTTGATTGCTAGTCTACCCTCCTCAGACAGTTCAGACTCTGAGGTAATTCCACAAACTTTGTAAGATCAGTATGATGACCTTGCTGAAAGTAGCAGGGAGCTTTTTAATGAATTTGAAGAACTTTCAAGAGCTTTTACTCAAGCTGCTGAAGAAAATGAGAAGTTGCAAAAAGAAAATCTTGCTCTCCAAGAAAGGCTACTTCAGCAAGATCCAAATAGTTCTGATAATCTTGTGAAAGAAAATAAAAAAACTCAAAAGCAAGATTAAAGAATTAACTCTGGATCTAGCCAGATTTGTCAAAGGAACTGATAATCTGAATAGATTATTTAGCTCTCAAAGGCATTCCTTAGACAAAAGTAGTTTAAGTTATTCAGAAACATCTTCTTCTGAATCCTTAAATTTTTTAGTGCCCGATAAAGTACCTAAGAAAGGTAATGGGTGTTTTAATTATGGAAAGCCTGGACATGTTCAGTCTCAATGAAGACACAAGGAAAACAAGACCCAAAACTAACAAAAGAGGACCTAAGAAGGTATGGGTACCTAAGAGTTTAATTGTTCCTGTTACAGATGTGTTTAACAGGACAAAAGAAACACCACAAATGGTACCTGGACAGTGGGTGCTCGCGACACATGACGGGAGAAAGGTGTTTGTTCCAAAACCTTAGACCCAAAGCTGGTGGAGTGGTCACCTTTGGTGGAAATCAGCAAGGGAAGATCATTGGTATTGGGACAGTAGGTATGCTCCTCTTTCCCTAATCAAGAATGTACTTCTTGTTTAAGGTTTACAACACAATCTTCTGAGCATAAGTCAATTATGTGACAGTGGATATGTGTGTCTTTCACCAAAGAAGGATGTATAGTCAAGGATGCCTCAGATCATATCCTATTTTCTGCTAAGAGACACAATAATGTGTACAAGATGATCTAGAGGAACTTGCAAGTCAAAATGTGAAGTGCTTTGTTTCAATTGAAGATGAAAAACAGATTTGGCATCAGAAACTTGGCATGCCAGCTTGAGATTGATCTCAAAGTTAACCAAACACAATCTGGTTAAAGAATTACCCAAGCTTTCATTCAAATCTGATATTTTATGTGAAAACTGTCTAAAAGGGAAACAAACAAGACACTCTTTTAAGAGTAAAAATGTTGTGTTCAACTAGCAGACCTTTGGAACTACTTCACATGGATTGTTTGGACCTTCTAGAACTGAGAGTCATAGCAAAAAGAAATATGGATTGGTCATTGTTGATAACTATACAAGATTCACATGGGTGATATTCCTAAGAAGCAAAGAGGAGGAAACCTTTGAGAATTTCACAAAGTTCTGTAAGAAGGTGCAGAATGAAAAAGGAATATGCATTTTCCGCTATCAGAAGTGATCATGGTGGAGAGTTTGAAAACTCAAGCTTCAGACTGTTCTGCGATGAGAATGGGATCTCACACAATTCCTCTGTGTCTAGAACTCCTCAGCAAATGGAGTTGTTGAGAGACAAGAACAGAAGCTTGAAAGAGATGGTAAGAACCATGCTTATTTCAAGCAATCTACCCAAATCCTTTTGGGCAGAAGCTGTTCACACAACATGTTACATTCAAAACAAAATTTTGGTTAAGAACCAATTCTCAAAGAACTCCATATGAATTGTGGAAAGGAAGAAGAAGGTCAACATTCCTACTTCCATATCTTTGGATGTGAGTGGTTTTATACTTAACACTAAAGATGATTTAGGAAAAATTTGATGCTAAGTCTGATAAAGGTGTCTTTATGGATATTCTGAAACTTCTAAAGCTTACAGAGTATATAACTTAAGAAATTTAGCTGTGGAAGAATCTATTCATGTAAGATTCAATGACTTTAAAGAGACTGATAGGGAACTATCAGATCTAGAAGAGGATATTGCAAATATGGAGATAAATCCATATGTTAAATCTGTAAGATCGTCTGAAGGACCTGCTGAGCAAAAGATTGAGTCTGTTTTCTGAAGCTGGACCTTCTCATACCAACATTGTTGAGTCTCATACAGAGGTTATACCTCCTCACAATCGAGACTGGAGATACAGGACTCATCATCCAAGAGAGCAAATCATAGGAGATACTTCAGAAGGAGTTAGAACAAGATCAAGGCTCAGAAGCTTGAACAATCTTGCACTTCTCTCTGAAATTGAACCTAGAAGAATTGAGGAAGCTTTGCATGATGAAGGGTGGATCCTAGCCATGCAAGAAGAGTTAAACCAATTTGCTAGGAGTGATGTCTGGACACTTGTCCCTAAAACCCCATGGGAAAAACTATCATAGGAACCAGATGGGTGTTCAGAAACAAGCTGTCAGAAGAAGGAAAGGTGATCAGAAACAAGGCCAGGCTTGTTTCTCAAGGCTATAATCAGCAAGAAGGTATTGACTTTACTTAAACTTTTGCTCCTGTAGCGAGACCTTGAAGCCATTAGAATTTTTACTATCTTATGCAGTAAATAATGGTATCACCCTATATCAGATGGATGTTAAGAGTGTCTTTCTCAATGGGTTTATTGAGGAAGAGGTCTATGTTAGACAACCACAGGTTTTGAAGATACTACTTTTCCAGAACATGTTTTCAAACTGAAAAAGGCTCTTTATGGTCTGAAAAAGGCTCTTTATGGTCTGAAACAAGCACCAGAGCTTGGTATTATGACAGATTGAGCAATTTTTTAATCAAAAATGGCTTTCAAAGAGGAAAAAGTAGATACAACTCTTTTCAAAAAAATGTCTAACAAATATTTTATTCTGGTTCAGATATATGTGGATGAAATTATATTTGGTTCTACTGATTCTTCATTATGCAAGGAATTCTCTGAGCTCATGCAATCTGAATTTGAAATGAGCATGATGGGGGAACTCAAGTTCTTCCTAAGACTTCAGATAAGCAACAGTCTGATTGTATATGGATCCATCAGGAGAAATATACAAATGAAATGCTTAAGAAGTTCAACATGAATGATTGCAAGCCATGACTACTCCTATGCATCCTTCAATTGTTCTTAACAAAGATGAAGGAGAAGAACCAGTAAATCAAACCTTGAACAGAGGAATGATTGGTTCATTATTATATCTAACAGCAAGCAGACCTGACATAATGTTCAGTGTGTGTCTCTGTGCTAGATTTCAATCTGACCCAAGAATTACTCATTACAATGGCTGTAAAGAGAATTTTCAGATATTTAAATTGGTACTACTAATCTTGGTCTTTGCTATAAGAAGAGTAAGGACTGCCAGATTAGTGGGATTTTGTGATGCTGATTTCGCTGGAGATAGAACTGAAAGAAAATCAACCAGTGGAGGATGTCATTTCATTGGTGATAACATGATCAGCTGGTCCAGCAAAAGGCAAAGCACAATTGCCACTTTCAAACAGCTGAAGCTGAATATATTGTTGCAGCCAATTGTTGTTCACAACTATTGTGGGTAAAATATCAGTTAGAAGATTTTAATATTGATGGTAAGTCTATTCCTCTGATGTGTGATAATACTAATGCCTATTAATTTGTCCAAGAATCTCATTCAACATTCTAGGGCAAAGCATATAGAAATCAAGCATCATTTCATTAGAGACTATGTTCAGAAGGAATTTTTTATATAAAGTTCATTGATACTGATCATCAAAGGGCAGATATATTCACACAACCCCTGACTGAAGATAGATTTAAGTTCATAAGAGATAAGCTGAATATTTTGGCTTTGTCTGAAAATGATCACTTGCATCTGAACATGCTTATCATTTCAAATATTTTGTTGCATCTGAAGTAACTAAGTCTGATGACGTGGTTAGCTGAAACGTTTGGTTTCCTTCTCTGAGTAATTGTTCTCAGCACGACTGCACGTTCTCCAAGACTACAACTGCCATAATTACTGTTGTGACGGCTATTTAAAGACGTGTTGTCGACGGGTTACAGGCTCTACTCACACTCTCTCCTCTGCCCTAAGCTTTTCGTCTCCTCAAAGCTTTTGTTTTCTCAAGCTTTCATCAATGGCGTCAAAGAAATCTGCAGGATGTCAAGTGTGCCTTCCAGAACCCTTAGCTTAGAAGAACTCCAAGCCGGTGGCATTCTATCTTTCTGAAATTTTTATACATGTGGATGGACCAACTTCTTCTCTGCCATAGACTGTGCATGGCATGAAAAAAGTGTGATTGACTTCTGGAAAAATGCTAAAGATATTTCAACAAAGGATGGGAAACATCAAGGGCTAAAGCCCACTGTGCTAGGTGTGAAAATCATAGTGGATGCTGACACCATTGCTCAAGTTACTGGTGTTCCAAACTCTGGAGAAATGTTCACTCCAGAATGGGAGTTGAGAAATGGTGGTGGAACAAAAAATTCACAAAGAAGTTGTACGGGATTGAAGATCCTATGGACTGAAAAAGCTCTCTCATGCATCATAAATCAAAGATTCTCCATGCTATTTTGGGTTGCTGCATTTTGCCCAAACATGGAAGCAAGAATCCATGTCTCTGAACTTGAGAGGTTTTTTGTGATAATCTCCTGGATAAGAAGCCTCTGAACCTTCCCAAGATCATCCTCTACAATATGATGAAGAGGGTAAATGATTCTCAGCAGCAAGTTAGACTCACACTACTCTCATTACCAAGATTCTTCTGAAATTCAATGTCTATTGAAAAGCTGTATGATCATAGGGGTTACCTGCCCTATTCTCTCTGGTGAATATTAGAGGATGGCCTTACTGTGAAGAAGCCCTCAACTGAGAAGACCCTGCTAGAGAAGATCTGTAGAAGACAAGGCTAGAAGAACTGGAAAAAACCCTCATAAGGTATTAGAGATCTTGAGGATGAGCTGACTGGAGATCCTCATAAAGACAAGTTTGTCTCAAACAAAACTCCCACCAAGATTATCAAGAAGAAAAGGACAAAAGTGCTTCAGAAGGAAGTATCTACAAAAAAGGAAGTTCAGTTCAGATTGTCTGAACCTGCTGAGAATGTGCTTGCACACATCTCTGAGATTTTGGATCAAACAAATGAAATTTCTATTGTTGCTACTCAGCCTACTCTCACTTTGGGAGGACAGGAGGAGGACAGCAACAAATTAGTAATCTGAACACCTTGGTGTTGTAGCTATTGTTGTATCTGAGCCTATCCGGGCTATTACTCTTGTTGAAAGTTTACCTGAGGCTGATATCAGGAAGTAGTTGAGGAAATTGAAGAAGAAGAAAGAAAGAAGAGGAGAACAAGAAAAACAAGATTTGTCATTGTTGTTGCTGCTGCTCAACAAGCTGTTCTGGAGGATGAGAGGATTGAGCAAGACAATAGGCTCAAGAGAAGAAGAGCCAGTGTGAAAGCCAGAAAACAAAAGAGAAGAAGATTACTTGATCTGTTGCTGCTATTACTCCTCAGAGAGACTACTAGAAGCAAATAGTCATTCCAGCAAGAGGATGCAGTTGAGTTTCACAAAAGTAGCTGAGGATCAGAGGAAAAAGAAGTTGGGAGGAACTGAAGTTAAAGAAGCAAGTTGATGAAGGCCCTGTTGTGGTCCTACTAAAAGGCCTAGAGTCCTTTTTGGCAATGTTTCCACCTCAGAGGATGAAGCTCCTCCTCTTCCACCTAAGATGGTAAGCCACCACAGAAGAAGTACCCACACCTTCACTATCCATTCATCTTCATCTCATCTCTCTCAAGATATTCTAAACTTAACACTGATAATGAAGATTCAAGATGTGTATGGTTTGGAAGTAATATTCCTTTGACTAGGGCTGAGCTGCTAAAGGAGAAATCTAGAGATTTGAGCAGAGAACCCCCTTTGATCTGAGTCTAAATGTTGAGAACAATAAGCAACTGTTGTGGGCAGCCGAGATACCACACAAGTTTTACAATGTTCCTCTTGAAGAAAGGCCTAGAATTCCCAGATTTCCTAACCTCTATGAAGAGTTGTTGTTCTTCAAAGAAGTTGCTCCTATCATCAAACATCCACCCTCAAGGCTGATTTTGGAGTCTGCTAATGAAGCAAGAAAAAGAAGATTTATCAGTTCAGGTGGAGGAAGCATTTCAGATGCTTTGCAGAAGATAAGATATGAAGTGCTCAATCCTTGTCACAAGTGGAGAGTACTGGATCCGTTTTCTCAGGATCAGCACTATTTATCCTATGAGGACTGGGTTGCTGTGAGGATGCTATGCCCTTTGAGTCTGAGCTCATTGACAAATACTCTCAAGCTCCTTTGGGAAGAAAGAAGATTTCAAACCTCCCAGAAATGTACACACCATGCTTTCCACTTCTATTCTAGTCCAGGCCTGACAGGATTATTCCTAGATATCCTTTTGGGGAGACCTCTCCTTGGAAAGCAAAGGGTGGTATCAGTTGGAGAATTTGAACCAAGGGTCTTATCTAATGAAGATTGGGAAGGGTTGTATGAATACAATGCTGACAAACAAGGGGATAGATCATTCTCTGTCTGAAGCAATTGTGGAATTACCACTGGAACCTGGTTGAAAAGAAGGAAGCTCATCTGGAGGCTAAGTGGGATGATGCTTGACTCTTTGGTAAAAGTTGGAACGAATACCAACTCAGAGACACCCTACCTTCTTCAGGGGGAGATTTCTATGTCTGATTTCTCTGCCAGGGAATCCATCCTAAATGGGTAGTCAGCTTTTCTTTCAACAGACCGGAGTATCTCATCCAAGTCAAAGATCCTCCCAAGTTCAACTTCCTTATGGATTTCAGTACTACCGCTTCACCACACAGGAACATCTCCTGTGATATTCTATGGAAGAAAATCTTGCAGCTGAACTCAGTTGCTCTTTCTAGAGAGCACTATGCTCTGAGCACTCAGAAGGAAGCCCTCATACAAGGTCATATCAGCTTATCACTGCACATGCCCAGATCAAGGCTAGTCACAATGAACTCAAAGAAGCAGTTGTTGCTGAGCTGGAAAATCAGAAGCAAGCCATGCAAGCCATATTCGAGCAGGCTCTGAGAAGGCTTTCCATATAGTTAATGATGTTGTTATGTCTTAGTTATTTGACACTTTCTGAACTAGTTTAATGCATGCCTTGGTTGTTGCATTTATTTGTATTGATGCTCGGGTGTTGCATTCATCTGTTGTCTTGACTTTATTGCTCTGTCTGTTGCATTCATTAATGCTTACCCTTTTTCATTGATGACAAAAGGGGGAGTATTAAATATTGGTTGTTTAGTTTAAGACTAACAAATTTCTGAAAGTTGATGCACTTTCGGCAAGTGTACCGAATCAGAACAAGTAATATAATGAAAGTAGAGTATCGTCCCACAGAGATTGACGGATCAAGTACCAATTAACAGAGAATTTAACTAGTTGAATAAAGAGAAATCAATTTTGTTTAATAACCCAAAGACTAGTGCAGAAAATTAAGCCAAAAATAAATCAGAAAGTTATATTAAGTATTGAACAATTAACTAGAATTCAGCAAATTTGGAATACGAATTTTGACAAAATGGTTAGGATTGATTTCACTCAATCTTCCTTTCATGCAAGTATTCACATCATTCAATTCAATTATTAAAGATGATTCAATGATCCAATTCACAAATCTAGTCAAAATCCAATTCCTTGGTAGATTAACCCTATGTCTTCAACTAAATACCCTAATTCCTTAGGTGAACCTAATTGAGACATGCATTATCATCAAGAATTGCTAAAGATCACATAAAAAACGATTCCTATTCCTAGGCAATCAATTTTCTATGTTACTTACTTCAGATCCAAGCTTTTCCCCAATTTTCCAATTGTGAGAAGAGCTTTTAGTTCATGCAATTGAGTGGCCAATTCAAATGAAGCATTAAAAGCAGAAGGAAGCAATTGAATTGCAAACGAAAATTGAATTGAATGAGTGAATTCCTTACACAAAATACAGATCAAGTTCCATCAACTCCTAACCTAAGAAAATCTAGCAATCCATTACAAAGAGAAGATAAAGGAGAAGAGAAATTCAAACTCAATGAGAAACTCCATTGAATCAAGAACCCTAGCTTCCACTTGGTTTTGATCTTCAGGAGAAAGAGAGAATTCGAGTAAAGAAATGAGAAAACTGAAAAAAAAAAACTGAAAAGTCCACTGCTAAAAAGCTAATAGATCTATTTATAATGTTTCTGCAGAATTCGTGTCCCCACACAAGCCTTGCCATGTTCCCACACGAACATGGCAGAGAGTAAAATTCAATTTCTGTAGCCTCTGGAGTTATCGTGTCCTCACACGAAAATAGCTCGTTCCCACACGATTCTGACAGAGAGTAATTCTCTTAATTTGCACCTCATGTGTCCAATGCTTCATTGTTAGCTTCTTCCAAAGATTTCAAAAATGCTTTTCTTCAAACTCTCTTTCTTCTTTTTTCAAATAATACCTTTAAAAACACCAAATCAATGAAAAATTAGAACAAAAATACTATTATTTACTACAATCATCTAAACACAAACAAACTCAATTATGTACAATTTTAACTACAAATTTACAAAATTATCATACTAAATAACTAAAAACTCCCTAAAATTATCCTATAAATCTACTACTAAAGTGGATTTATCACAACCCCAAACTTAGAATTTTGCTTGTCCCCAAGCAAACAATTAAAGCTCAATCAAAAATATTTCTAGACAAAACAAGGGGTGAAATCCACAAGTGAACATCTCAATTCTTCACAATTTTCAACAACTAATCATTCAATTCTAATCCATTCCTCAAACAATTAGCATAAGTGTTATCACAAATCAAACAAGTGCAGTACCTACCATCATGATATCTCAGTCCAACTTGAAACAATGCAAGATAGAATATGCAAAAGTTTCACAAAGAAAAGTATGAATTGCATTCAACCCTCACAAGGTAGTATTTCCCTCATCACTCTTGGTGTTTAAGGGTACTGTTTATCTCAAAAATTACTACCCACTCAAGATTCATTATCATAAGCTTGACAATGTTCTAAAACTTCCACTGCAAACACAAGTGCAACCACAAATCATGAAGACTTTTAATTGGGTTGTAATGGGGCTTGGGACAAGGTAGGAAAATTTAGGATCTAGTTAACCCCAAAAGAATTAAAGGATATATGTGCTGAGCTCAAGAATTAAGTATGAAGTTAACTCATCCTTTCTTTGATTTCATTTCATTGCCCCCTTTTATTTTTATTTTTTTTTTGAATTTTTCTTTTCTTTTCATCATTTTTTTTTTTTAACTTTTCTCTATTGTAACTTTTTTTTATCAATGTACTTGCTTTTTTTTTAACAGCACATATTTTTGTTTTTTTGGAATAAAGCAAATTTGCTTTCCCACCCCAAACTTAAAGCATTTGCTTGCCCTCAAGCAAAAATAGAAAGCAACCCCAAACTTAATTTCAAAAACTCATCCTTGAATGTGCCATATATCCTTTATTCCTAAAGGGAAAGGACATTAATGGTTTTTCACTTAAGGCTTGTAATGAGCTTAGAAAGAAGAATGAGAAAAGGCTCAAAGGGGCTAAGCAAAGGGAAGTATATATTTTTTTAGGGTGGTTTATTTAGCCCAATATTCAAGAGAGAGAAAAAAAATAGATGCCTCAATCATGTATGTCGAAACAAATGTGGAGCAATTTCAATTAAACAAGGTCAAGTTCTAGAATGAAATTTCAAGGAGTAGCCAATCACACAACAAGAAACCAATTAGAGTGTATGGCCCAAAATCCTCACAACGGCGCCAAAACTTGATGCACTTTCGGCAAGTGTACCGAATCGGAACAAGTAATATAATGAAAGTAGAGTATTGTCCCACAGAGATTGACGGATCAAGTACCAATTAACAGAGAATTTAACTAGTTGAATAAAGAGAAATCAATTGTGTTTAATGACCCAAAATCCTCACAGGGTAATGTTGTGACTACAATCCAACTAATTCAATGATCTCCCACATAATTATCAAGAAAATATCAAGAATTTCCAATCAATCAAGGTGTGCAATAAAGACAATTGAATGACCCATGATTACTTAAGAAATTGCCAAAAAAATTGGATTAATTATCAAAAGATTAGAGAAAAAAAATGGAAGAATCAGGGGATTACGTTTTTTTTTATTTAAGCACAAAATAAAAAAAAATTGACACAAGCAGCAAGTGTGAACAATCAAGGAGATATGTTAAGAAACATCCTTGAATTGTTGGTGGCCAAGTGGCACAATTACCATGGCTGCTTGTGTGAATACTCTACTAACCTGCAGGAAGATGTCAGGAACATAATAAGCAAAGCAGTAATTCAAATGAGTGATTACAAAATATATCAAAGAAAATCCTAAGAAGTAATCCTAAAAAGTAAGGTTCAATTACAATAATTCCCAAAATAGAGTTGAAATGGTCTCAAACTGAATTCCTAAAAAAATTTCCTAAACAAAGAAAAATTATGCATCAGCTCCATCATTATCATCATTTTCCTGTGCTCCATCATCATGGTCATTGTTTGGCACGCTCTGAGATTGTCTAATTGCAGGTATAGGTGGTAACTCTTTATGTCCCAAGTGCTCTCCCAATGCATCATCGTCAAGATCAGCAAAATGTACGAAGAACGGTGTCTCGGTGTGAACCCTTCCGGGAATATCAACAAGATTTTTAGCCAAGATAAGCTGACCACTCTTTAGACTTTCATATAACACATCTTGACGCTGGGCCAAATATTCTGACGAGACATAATTTCAGCCTGGTTATCAAGAAGTAGCTGAAGAATTTCAGCTTGACTGCGTCTCTGTGGCTGGCTGGTTTGAGCAGAAGGTGAAGCATGAGATTGCTTCTTAGTGGATGCCAACTCGTATTCAGCAATTCTTTTAGTAGAAATAGGTTTGGCCGCATGGATTGGAACATCATCATCACTTATATTCACCCCTGCATCTAAACATAGCAGTGTTATGAGGGAAGGAAATGCAAGTGATTTACCCTTAGTAGACATTATGGTCTCCATTTCCTTGGAAATTATGGAACCCACATTAATTACCATGTCCTTCATTATACCAAATAGCAATTTAGCTCGATCTAACAGCAAAGTGGTATCGTGAAGGACAGGCAAAACAGATGCAATTATGAATGCTCCCCAAGCACTTGCAAATGGCTGCAAGTCTCCCATCTTTAATGCCCTGGGTTTTTCTGATGAAGGGGCAGCCAAACAGCTTCTGAGTAACAAAGAACTCTAAGCATCTCCTTAAAATTTGGTCGGCCAGCACAAAAATCATCAAAGGAGTTATTGCAGTTCAAATAGTCCTTATCAGTGCGTAAGATTTTTTAATATGGTCAGCATCAAATTTCACTACCTTTCCTCTCACCATAATAGTGAACTGGGGCAAATCTTCATGTTCAACTTTCCATCCATTGGTATAGAATTCATGAGTTAATGCTTGTTTTCCCTGCCCAACAATTTTGCAGAAAAATTCCCAACCCAGTTTAGAAATAGCAGTGATCATTTCAGGATACTCATCACCATTCAAAATAATGTTGCGGTCAGGGATGATGCTCCTGAGCTTAACATCTGAATGGTAATGCTTAGCATGGTCAGGAGAACAAAATCTGTTGTCATCAAAAGTAGTTGAGCTTGGACCAGCTTTATCAGAAGCAGATGTCTTCTTAGATGTAGAAGCTCTGTTAGTTTTGGGAGCCTGAGATGATGCTTGATCAAATAAAACAATGGCCTTTGAGTTATCAACTCTCTGTACTGCAGCTTTCTTTTTAAAACTTGTGCTTGGTTTCTTTTTCTGAATTAGACCCTTTTTATTCTTCTCAACTAAAGCCTTGGGACTCTTTGTTTTTTCATTTGCATTTTTTCTAGGAGCCATGGTACCTGATAAAGCACAAAAATGAGGAACCAGCAACTTCACAATTTTTTTTATCAAGAAAGAAAACAAAATACCTAAACCAAAATTTAGGAAACTAATTCCTAAGCCTAAATCTTTAACACAAAACTAAACATGAAAGTAAACTAAACTCAACAATTTCAGAATGTATACAACACAATCTAAAAAGGTACAAAAGAAATTAGAAGCCAAACAATGAATGAAAGTGTGTGAGCTGCATAATGTGGTGCTATTTTTCTATCAGCCTTAGAGAAATGTACTCAAGATATTAGCAAACATTAAACCGAACATTACCTCAAGGCTATGTCAAGGCTTGTGAGTTGGGGAATTAAGAATACAATTCTTACACACATTTTATCAAACATCTACTATGCACCCTAATTCCAACAACAATTCAAGCACATTTTTTAAAGTAAAATCTCACAGAGAACAATCAACTCTCACAATTTCAGCAGACAATCAACCAAACCATTCACACTTCCCCCAATATCGCCATCCCCCTCCCCAATTATTAAATGGGGAAAAGCTGTCCTGTGAAGCCAAAATGTGACTCATTGACCTGTGAACAGCCCCGTACAGCCCAAACCCCCACCGCGAGTAGAGAGAGGCGGCGGGAGCCGGCACCAGCGACCAGTGGAATAGAGAAGGAATGGAACAGAGATTGGGGAATGAATGACCAACACGCCAGAAGATAGCAAGTTAGCAAGCGGCATTGTGGCAGCGAGTTTGTGTGAAAAGGTCGATGAACACACACAGAGATTGAATAGGAGTGGTGAAGGGGAATAGCTGAATGCGGACTTTATTGATGAAGATGAACTAAGCAAAGACGCAACAAGAGGAAGAAGAAGACGGAGGGTTTTTGAATAAAGAAAGGAAATGATTTCAGAGCATAGCGTATAGAAAGAAGGAAAGAAAGATTTATTATTATTATTATTTATATTTTTTTTATTTTTTTTGTTTTTTTATTTTTTTTTAAAAATAAACTCACTACAAGAAAGAAAAAATTTATTTTTTTATTTTATTATATTTTTTTATTTTATTATTATTTTTTTTATTTTTTTTATTTTTTTTTTTTTTTTTTTTTCAATAGAGGTGATGGCTGATGTCAGTTTTGAGTGCCATTTTGGAGTGCAAAAATCGTGTTTGCACATGAATTAAGGGTGTCCTCACCAAACTTACACAGAGAGCACCTACTGTCACGAGTTTGTTCAAATTTGCTTTTTAATTTTCGTGTCCCCACATGAGTGAAGCTTGTGAAGACACGATCCTGACAGAACATTACAAGGCATCTGCATAATTTCTTCAATTTCCTGCAATACAATACCACTTGTTAGTCATGTAATTACAATAAACAAGTAGCAAACTATCACAGTACTTTTAATTCTCTAAAATTGAACTATTTCTAACAAAACAAATCCTATGAATTAACACTAAGTTCCTAATCTATTAAAGAAAAACAGAAAATTATTGCTACAACCTACTGGTTTTGCATTAATGCTCAATTCATGGAGGATCATTTAAAGTGACAATTGACTTCCCTTTTTCAACTTCACCTCCAAGATATATTTTAAGCCTTTGACCATTCACTTTAAATGTCCTACCAGATGAAGGATCTTGGACTTCAATAGCTCCAAAAGGTGATACTTCTTTCACAATAAAGGGGCCAGACCATCTAGATTTCAATTTTCCAGGAAAGAATTTCAATTTAGAATTGAACAAAAGTACTTGTTGTCCTGGATAAAAGCTTCTCTGCAGAATTTGCTTATCATGAAAAGTCTTGGTCCTTTGCTTATAAATGGTAGCATTTTCATAAGCAAACTGACGAAATTCTTCTAGCTCATGCAATTGCAAGATTCTTTTTTTACCAGCTTCTTTGAAATCACAATTCAAAATCTTTGTTGCCCAATAAGCTTTATGTTCCAACTCTAAAGGTAAGTGACAAGCCTTTCCAAACACTAACTGATATGGAGACATACCAATAGGTGTTTTAAAAGTGTTCTATAAGCCCAAAGAGTATCATCCATTTTCTTTGCCCAATCTTTTCTTGAACTACTGACAACTTTCTCTAGGATTCTCTTCAATTCTCTGTTTGAAACTTCACCTGGCCACTAGTTTGTGGATGGTAAGGTGTGGCCACTTTATGCTTGACATTGTACTTACTTAACACACTTTCAAGTTGTTTATTACAAAATGAGAGCCCCCATCACTTATGAGAACTCTTGGTACACCAAATCTTGAGAAGATGTGTTTCTTAATAAATGCAATGACAACTTTGGCATCATTGGTTCTTGTTGGAGTGGCTTCCACCCACTTAGAAACATAATCTACTGCCACTAATATGTATTCATTGAGTAGGATGATGGGAATGGTCCCATAAAGTCAATACCCCACACATCAAAAAGTTCTACTTCCAAAATATTAGTAAGAGGTAATTCAAATCTTTTAGAAATGTTACCACTCCCTGACATTGATCACATCTCTCTACATACTCCTTGGAATCCTTAAAAAGAGTAGGCCAAAAAAAAACCTGATTGAAGAACTTTTGCAGCAGTTCTTCTTCCACCAAAATGTCCACCATAATCTGAATTATGACAATGCCACAATATTTGTTGTTGTTCTTCTTGAGGAACACATCTTCTAATCAGCCCATCAACTAATCTTGAAAAGAAATGGCTCTTCCCAAAGGTAAAATTTGCTGTCATGGAAAAGCTTCTTTTTCTGCTGCCATGTCCAACCTTCTGGAACGATATATGCAGCCTTGAAATTGGCCATATCTGCATACCATGGGGTGAGAGACACAGAAAACAATCTTTCATCTGGAAATTCTTCTTTGATAGGCACTCCATCATTGTTTACTCCTTCTATATCAAGTCTTGACAAATGATCAGCAACTTGATTCTCCTTGCCTTGCTTGTCTTTAATTTCCAAGTCAAATTCTTGTAGGAGTAAGATCCATCTCAGCAATCTTGGCTTTGTTTCCAGTTTAGACAAAAGATATTTCAAAGCCGAATGGTCAGTATAAACTGTAACCTTCGCACCAATCAAATATGAACGAAATTTGTCAAAGGCAAAGACAATTGCTAAAAGTTCTTTCTCAGTTGTTGCATAATTCACTTGAGCACTATTGAGAACTTTACTAGCATAATATATTACATGCAAAAGTTTGTCTTTCCTTTGTCCTAAGAACACCTATAGCAAAATCACTAGCATCGCACATTAATTCAAATGGCAAATTCCAATCAGGTGCAGTGATTATAGGTGCAGAAATCAATTTTTCTTTTAATGTTTTAAATGCAGTTAAGCATGAATCATTAAAATCAAACACTGCATCTTTCTCTAAAAGATCACACATGGTTTAGAGATCTTAGCAAAATCCTTAATGAATCTTCTGTAAAACCCAGCATGTCCAAGGAAACTTCTCACTCCTTTAACATTTATTGGAGGAGGAAGTTTTTCTATTACTTCAATCTTTGCCTTGTCTACTTCATGCCTTTTGAAGAGACTCTATGTCCTAGAACAATACCCTCCTGCACCATGAAGTGACATTTTTCCCAATCCCAATACAATATTGGTCTCTTGGCACCTTTTCAAAACATAAGAGAGGTAGACAAGCATTATCATAAGATGAACCAAATACAAAAAAATCATCCATGAATATTTCAATGAATCTTTCACCATATCAGAGAATAGCTAGCATGCACCTTTGAAATGTTGCAGGCGCATTACACAAACCAAATGCATCCGGCGATAAGCAAAGATCCCATAAGGACAAGTAAAAGCTGTTTTTTCTTGGTCCTTAGGATCAACTACAATATGATTGTAGTCGGAGTATCCGTCAAGAAAAAGTAGTAACATGGCCTGCAAGTCTTTCCAACATTTGATCCACAAAGGGCAGTGGAAAATGATCCTTACGGATAGCATCATTAAGTCTGCGATAATCGATGCACATCCTCCATCCCGTAACTGTCCTTGTAGGGATCAACTCATTCTTTTTGTTCACAACCATTGTCATGCCTCCCTTTTTAGGTATTACTTGCACTGGACTAACCCACTTGCTGTCCGAAATTGGGTATGATATCGGCGTCCAGTAGCTTGATAACTTCTTTTCGAACAACCTCCTTCATAGTTGGGTTGAGTCTTCTTTGTGGTTGCACAAAAGGTTTTGAAATTTTCTTCTAAAAGAATTTTGTGCATGCAGAATGCAAGACTTATACCTTTCAAATCTGAAATTGTCCACCCTATAGCTGATTTGTGAGCTCTCAAAATGCGCAGATTCTCTTCTTCTGCTCATTTAGTGTACTGCTTATTATCACTGGATAGTGTTATTGTCACCAAGAAAAGCATAGCGGAGATGAGATGGCAATGCTTCAACTCCACCTTTGGACTCACTTCTTCTTTATTTTCGATTTCAACTCTTCTTAGGTGGAACATTTATAAGCAAAGGAGAATTAGCATCCAAGTGTTAGGCAATCATTCACTTCTTTCTCATTATCATTAGACCTTGATGTTTAGAAGTGATCAACACATGCTCCAAGGTAGAATCAAGGTCATGCTTCTTGAGAATTTTGGTAGTAAAGAATCAATGATATCCACTCTCATACAGTGAGAATCTTCAGCCGGATGTTTCATGGCTTCAAAGACATTGAATATTACCTTCTCATCTTGAACTCTCAACATGATTCATCTTGTTGAATATCAATTAAAGCTCTTCCTGTTGCAAGAAAAGGTCTGCCTAAAAGAGAGGTATTGCAGCATGCGCATCTTTTTCCATATCTAGAACCACGAAATCAGCTGGAAAAATGAATTTGTCTACTTTTACCAATAAATCTTCAACCACACCATATGGATATTTGATAGATCGGTCTGCAATTGTAACGACATCATGGTTGGCTTGACTTCTTTAATCCCAAGTTCTCTTCATCATAGACAAGGGCATTAGGTTGATGCTTGCACCTGATCACAAAGTGCCTTTCCAATCTGCATATTTCCAATGGCACAAGGTATGATGAATGAGCCTGGATCCTTAAGCTTTTGAGGTAACTTCCGCTGCAAAATTGCACTGCATTCTTCTGTTAATGCAACAGTTTCATCTTCTATAATTTTCCTCTTCTTTGAAAGAAGTTCTTTCATAAATTTCGCATAAGATGGCATTTCTTCTAATGCTTCAGCAAATGGAATGTTGATTTGTAGCTTTTTAATTACATCCAGAAACTTTGAAAACTTCTTTTCATCTCCTTGCTTTTGCAGGCTTTGTGGGAAGGGAACATGAGCATATGAGGATATTGGCTTTGGCTTCACAGCTTCTTCAAATAATTGTTTCTGGATTTCCTTCTTAGTGTATCTTGATCTATCTTTTCTTGAATTTTTGAAGGTGTAAGGGAACTATCATTTGAAGAGCTTCCCATCTCTTTTTCATTATTTTCTGAATCCGAACATTCTTCTACTACACATCACAACTCTTTCTTTCTTTTCATCTTCCATCCTTCATTTTCCTGCATCTTCGGAGATTGAGGAGTTATAACCTTCCCACTTCTTGTAGTAATAGCTTTGCACTATTGTTGTGGGTTGACAATTGTGTCTCCTGGAAAGTTTCCAACTGTTCTTTGATTTAATTGCTTTGACAGTTGTCCTATTTGATTCTCCAAATTTTTTATAGATGCATCATGATTCTTGAAATTTGCTTTTGTTTCTTGAATAAAATTCCTTGTTTCTTGCATCATAGCATTGGAATTGGATCTTGTCTCCTGCATAAACAAAGCATTTCCTCTGTTAGTTTAAGAAGAGCTTTTTCCAAAATGGAAAATTGATTAGATTGAGATTCAGGTGCTGATTGGGATATTTGCTGCCCAAAACTCCCTCCTTGTTGAGAATTAGCATTGCTTGATTGAGAATAAGGCTGTCTCATAGCAAAATTCTGATTGAATCTGCTATTTGATGAAATGGTTGTTTTGGAGCAAAATTGGGCTGTCTTTGATTATTTGACATGAATTGCACTTGCTCCAAATCTTGTTGTGGAAGGGCTTCTTCCGGAATATCACAAGCTCCATTAGGGTGATTTCCTTGACAAAAATCACACACTAGATGAACTTGTTTCTTTGACTCCAAGTACATTCCATCAAGCTTTGCTGTGAGAACACTTAATTGTTGAGGCAATATTTTGTTTTGAGCTAAAAGTGCATCGTTATTATTAAGCTCAAGAACTCCTCTTTTTGCAGATTCTCTTTCTTTAACTACTGCATGATGATTATCCGCCATGATCTCAATTAACTCTCTAGCTTCTTCAGGGGTTTTCTTTCGCAAGGAACCTCCAGCTGCTGCATCAACCATTGACCTTGTACTCGCGGAAAGTCCATCACAGAAAGTTCTGATTTGAAGCCACTCCGGTATTTCATTATGTGGACATCTTCTTTCTAAATCCTTGAATCTTTCCCATGCTTCATGTAAGGATTCACCATCTCTTTGTGCAAAGGAAAGGATTTTTCTTGCCTCAACTTAGTTGTCTTTGAAGGTGGAAAATATTTGGCCAAAAATTTAGTCTCGAGATCATCCCATGTCGAAATGCTTCCATGTGGTAATGACAATATCCAACCCTTTGCCTTGTCTCTCAAATGATAAAGGAAAGAGCCTCAACTTTAAAGCTTCATCGCTAACTCCATTTGTTTTGAACATTTCACAATATGACACAAAATTCTGCAATGATCATTAGGATCTTCAGATGCATGTCCATTAAATTGATCTTGTTGTATCAAATGAAGAAGAGCTGGCTTGATCTCGAAGTTGTTTGCTTGAATTGGAGGTCTCACTATAGGTGCAGAATTTCTAGGATGAGGTTGTGAGTAATCCTCCAATGTTTTCTTCTATCTCCATTCCCCATATCAGCCATGATTGGTTGTCTTTCAATTTCTCTCTTTGGTGAAGATGCAGGTGTGGTAAAAACTTGAATGCTTGGTTGTTCTGATGCAATATGCAGTCCCTTTTTAGACTTCCTCTTGAAATGAGCTAAAGGGAGTTCAAGCTCTGGATCAAATTTCACTGCAACTTTTTTTATTTTTACCTCGCATAAAAGGAAACAACTACAACAGATTAGAAATGGAATTTAAACAAAAAAAACAGAATCCAATCTAGCAATTCCACTGCACTATTGATATTGAAACTATCAATCCCCGGCAACAGCGCCAAAACTTGATGCACTTTCGGCAAGTGTACCGAATCGGAACAAGTAATATAATGAAAGTAGAGTATCGTCCCACGGAGATTGACGGATCAAGTACCAATTAACAGAGAATTTAACTAGTTGAATAAAGAGAAAACAATTGTGTTTAATGACCCAAAGACTAGTGCAGAAAATTAAGCCAGAAACTAAACCAGAAAGCTATATTAAGTATTGAACAATTAACTAGAATTCAGCAAATTTGGAATACGAATTTTGACAAAGGTTAGGATTGATTTCACTCAATCTTCCTTTCATGCAAGTATTCATATCATTCAATTCAATTATTAAAGATGATTCACTGATCCAATTCACAATCTAGTCAAAATCCAATTCCTTGGTAGATTAACCCTATGTCTTCAACTAAATACCCTAATTCCTTAGGTGAACCTAATTGAGACATGCATTATCATCAATAATTGCTAAAGATCACATAAAAACTGATTCCTATTCCTAGGCATCAATCTTCTATGTTGCTTACTTCAGATCCAAGCTTTTCCCCAATTTTCCAATTGTGAGAAGAGCTTTTAGTTCATGCAATTGAGTGGCCAATTCAAATGAAGCATTAAAAGCAGAAGGAAGCAATTGAATTGCAAACGAAAATTGAATTGAATGAGTGAGTTCCTTACACAAAATACAGATCAAGTTCCATCAACTCCTAACCTAAGAAAATCTAACAATCCATTACAAAAGAGAAGATAAAGGAGAAGAGAAATGCAAACTCAATGAGAACTCCATTGAATCAAGGACCCTAGCTTCCACTTGGTTTTGATCTTCAGAGAAAGAGAGAAAAAGAGAGAGAATTCGAGTAAAAGAAATGAGAAAACTGAAAAAAAAACTGAAAAGTCCACTGCTATAATCTAAACAGATCTATTTATAATGTTCTCTGCAGAATTCGTGTCCCCACACAAGCCTTGCCATGTTCCCACACGAACATGGCAGAGAGTAAAATTCAATTTCTGTAGCCTCTGGAGTTATCGTGTCCTCACACGAAAATAGCTCGTTCCCACACGATTCTGACAGAGAGTAATTCTCTTAATTTGCACATCATGTGTCCAATGCTTCACTGTTAGCTTCTTCCAAAGATTTCAAAAATGCTTTTCTTCAAACTCTTTTTCTTCTTTTTTCAAATAATACCTTTAAAAACACCAAATCAATGAAAAATTAGAACAAAAATACTATTATTTACTACAATCATCTAAAACACAAACAAACTCAATTATGTACAATTTTAACTACAAATTTACAAAATTATCATACTAAATAACTAAAAACTCCCTAAAATTATCCTATAAATCTACTACTAAAGTGGATTTATCAAAAGTGCAAGATGAAAAAGGCATGAGTTCTTCAGAGAATGCTTCAGAACTATTATTTCAAAAGCAGAACATGTATCTCAGAAGGAACATCAGGTTAAGGGGGAGAATTTTCTAAACTTAAATCTTTTAAACCCTTTTTCAAATTTCAGAATATTTTATATTTGTCATCATTAAAAAGGGGGAGATTGTTGAGTCTAAAAAATTTATACTTAAGTACCTTGAGTCTTATTCCCTTTAAAGAGTTTTAATGAAAAAATACAAAAAAATTTAGATGGATTTGTGGATATATTCTTTCACAATATTCTGCTTTGTTTCAGATCATAAAGCTTCAGATCGTCTGAAGACCACACATTGTCTGAAGAACGTCTATCCTTGGAAGAAGAGAAGTTCATCTGAAGCATCCGTTGCATCTGAAATATGAAGTCTTCAGGACAATAGTTTGACCTTGGAAGACGTTTTTTGAGTTCGAGGAACGTTCAAATCAAGATCTTACCTACTTCAGCATAAGAGTCAGTGTGGCTTTTCTTCCTCGTTCAAATGTTTAGCACACTTAAGGAAAGTCTGCAACGTTGATGCTCCTTCCAAATTGCTTTGTGTGCGCAGACCTGCTGCACCTGCTTCTGCTCAGATTTCTTTTAACCAAGTTGTGTCAAACGTATTCTGAATGCATTAAATGCTATTTGGTAACGGGCATTTATTCCTTGGAGACTATAAATACGTCCCATGAAGAACTGAAAAATATACAGAGTGATAGAGAAGCTTTTCAATCAAAAGAAACTACACGCTGCAAAGATAAAACTCTGATATTCTTTGTACAATCATTCATTTCATATTCTAAGAAACTCTCAGCTTTTTGTACATCAAAGTTCACAGGTATCATCTGAAGATAGTGAACTAATTCCCTTTCTTTTGTTTAAACTTAGAACAGTTTGGGTTGTTAAGCCTGGAGAGGCTTTCTGTCTGAAAGAATACTTGGGTTACACTTGGATAAGTGTCAGAGAGCCTAGAGAGGCTTGGTGAAAGAAAGAATACTTGTGATAGAGCCTGGAGAGGCTTGGTGAAAGAAAGAATACTTGTGTTAGAGCCTGGAGAGGCTTGGTGAAAGAAAGAATACTTGTGGTAGAGCCTGAAGAGGCTTGACAGAAAAGCATCCTTGTAATTCTTGCAAGAATAGTGGAAATCCATTGGCGGGTTGCCTTTGGGACTGGACGAAGCTCACGGTGAAAGTGAGTGAACCAGGATAAATTTGGTTGTGTTCTCTCTTTCCTTTAAACTCTGTGAATTCAATTTTTCTTCTAACCAAAAAGGGGCGTGAAAAGCATTTTAAACAGAGAACCTTAATCCTTTCAAACGAACATTTACAAGCAAATTTTAAGTCTGAACTCAAGTTCAGAAGATACAGCAAAACTTCATATTGAAATTCATCGTCTGAAGATTTTCTGAAACGTCTTTCGAAAAAGTTTTCTAAAAACTTAAGGTTTCCATTGAAACACTATTCAACCCCCCTCTAGTGTTTCCCTGTGTGTATTTTCAGCCTGATTTAACTTCCTAGTATCTATACATATTCTTCAACCTGTAACTGTCCTAGTAGGGATTAATTCATTTTTATCATTACTAATTACAGTCATACCTCCCTTTTTAGGAACTACCTGGACCGGGCTGACCCAGGCACTGTCAGAGATAGGATAGATCATACCAGAATCAAGAAGTTTCAGTACCTCCTTCTTTACCACCTCCTTCATGGTTGGATTCAGTCGCCTCTGAGGTTGTGCCACTGGTTTATAGTCCTCTTCCATGTAAATCTTGTGCATGCAGTAGGATGGACTGATACCCTTAAGGTCAGATAAATTCCAACCTATTGCACCCTCATTGGCCTTCAGAACTGAGATTAGCCTTTCTTCCTCATATGGGGTTAAGGCAACTGATCACCACAAGCTTGTTTCCTCCATTTGCAAGAAAAACATATTTAAGGTGAGAAGGTAATACCTTTAACTCCAGCTTCTGACTCTCAGTTTTGTTATCGTGCTGCAATTCCTCAGATTTCTCTTCACTTGATGAGACTTCCCCAGCAACGGCGCCAAAAATACTTGTTGAGATCTCGACAAGCGTACCAATATCGCAATAGTATAATAGTTTTAAAAGTAGGGTTTGTCGTACCCACGAGGAATGGTTCAAAATAAATTCTTAGAGATTAAACTTACTAAGTGAATGATTTTGAAATATTGAATTTGTTGTATGTAACGTAAATTAATAAGATGCAGTAAAAAGAATTTAAAGCAAAGAGTAGTTTTGGTGAAAGATTGCAGTTGAGAAACTAGGATTGAATTTCATCTATCGCACCCTTCTTGTAATTTGGAAACCCAATAACAGACAAATTTGAAATTAAAAATATTGAAGCACAAATAATTTTCATTCACAATGATTCCTCAAATACGAAATTCTTAGAACAATCTCTTGAAACACCGATCCCTCGGATGTTTAACAAATTGCCTAGCATTACGAAAAGTTGTTTAAAGCTATCAATATATTAAACCATATTCCTAGTGATTCAATAAATTGAGTATTTTTACCCAAATCAGATTTAAAGAAGTGCTTCCCATTCAAATCAAGAAATCGAAATCAAAACTCCATTTAATAAATAGAATTAAGCATTAAGCACTGAATAAAAATACCAATATTGATAAAATAGGGAATCCTATATGTTAAAGATAAAAAATACAATTGAGGTTTAAATCGACTACATTCAATCCCAAAGAAAGAGTTTAGCTACTCATGGTAGCACTTACAACCAAAGAGAAAAGAGAGAAGATTGCATCCAAAGCTTTCCAGCTCCATCGTTTCCTTTCTCCTCCGCTCCAGAACGCTCTGTTCTTTCCAAAATTGCAAAAACTGTCTTCCAAACCGTTCCGACGGCGTATTAGAAAGTAGGTTAATGAACCTGCGCTTGGGCGTAGCTTGAGCGTAGGTAACAGGAGCTGATTCACATTTTTCAACAAACTGCGCTCAATCAGCGCTTGAGCGCAAGAAACAGTAACTTCTGAAACAAACCTGCACTCAGACTGTGCTTGAGCGCAGGAAACAGTGACTTCCTCTGATTTGAACATCCTACCCTCAGCTTGCGCTTGGGGCGCAGCTGGAGCTCAAGGAACAACATCATCTAGACTTTATCTGCACTACACCTGACTCTGCTCATTGCTCACTTGATGCAATTCCCATGTACAGTGTTTTTTCTTCTGCACAAATTCACGAAATTCTAATCAAAATAGCATCAAGTTTAGATTTAATTTCAATAAATATAAAAGCCACAAATTAAGCAAAGAAGGGTGAAGTTGGATATAAATTCAATAATTCATTACCTATAAGTGTTGTAATTATGTAAAAATTACTCAATTCTAGAACTTATCAATCGCGCAGACCCCGTCGCCGCTCCTCTAGTCCACTGCCATTGTTGAAATTCTGGCAAGCGTACCAAAATCACAACAGTATAATAGTAAGTAAAGGGGTTTGTCGTATCCACAGGGAATGGTTCAATGTAAATCCTAGTGGTCACACTTATCAAGCGAAAGAAGATGGTTGTTTGGTGTAGATTGCAATAGTAAAAGAAAGATAATAAATTGGGATGAGGTAGAGCAAATTACTAGAACTGGGATTGAACTTCTTCTATCGCACCCTTATTGTATTTGGAAACCGATGAGATCTAAGAATTTATAATTATAATTATTGAAGCCCAAATAAATTCATTCATAAAGATTCCTCAACTATGAAATCCTTAGAACAACCCCCTAAACACCCATTCCCTTCCCGGGTTGCTTAATCGAATTGCCTAGCATTAAGAACAGTTATTAATAGTTATCCATAAGTCGAACCCTAATCCTAGGCATTAAATCCTATAGAGTAATTTTTTACCCAAATCAGAATTCAAGATCCCTATTCCTAGGCTCCCAAGAACTCGCTCCTGGTTTTACATAACCACCTTCCAGTGCGCCCCATAAAACCATATCATAACTAACTCCGACACAAAGGCGGAACTAAGCATTAAGAACAAAGTAAAAACACCAATATATTATAAAAATAGAAATTCATAGATAACAAAGAGAATCCAAATACAATAAGGGGTTTTGAATCGAGAGAGTTTAGCTACTCATGGTAGCCATTAAAAACCAATGGAGAGACTGTTACACTTTTCTCCATCTCTAGATCTGCTCCGCCATCTCCCTATCTCTTCAATCCCGAGCCTCCCTTCAAGTGACTGCTAACAGTCCTATGTGTAGTGCTCTGGTGGATAACGGAGAATCTGTTTGAAATCCATTAAAGATAACATTTCATGTTTCTGCGCTCCACTTGCGCTCAACGCTTTCGAATCTTGTTTTTCCTGATTTTCCTCTTTTTGAGCTTGATCTCTTCCTGATTTTATCTTTGTCTGCTACGTTTTCCTTATTTCCCTCTTTTAGCTTGATCTTGTGTTGATTATATCTTCAAATTAATTTGAATTTGAATTGAGAATTTTATCTGCAGAATCTTTATCCAAATAACTGTTGATTTTATCTTGATCTGATGCATTTGGAATCTCATCTGCAGATTCTTTCTTCAATAAATGTTATCTTGTTTCTTCATTTAAAATCTTCCTCTTTTTTCTGCAAAATTGACAGATTTCTTATCAAAATAGCATCAAATTCAAATTTGAATAAAATAATTACAAGATCTGCATTTTAAACTAAAAAGAGATAAATTGAGGTATAAATTTAACATTTTGCCCTTGATAATTGCTGTAATTATATAGAAATTTATCATATATTTAGCACTTATCAGCCGTGAGCGATACACGTCTCCGTCTAAGGGCTACACCGTCAAGCAGCCATTACCGTCGCGCACCACTAAGAAGATCCCCACCGCAGCCACATTGTAACGTCCCGATTTCTTAATTAAGAATTATGCCCGTTGGAGACACTATTCTCAAATTTCTGAATTATTTTACGCCATTATTGATATCTATACAAGCACATACATCAAATATTTACGTAACTCCAACGATTACATAAGTCCGAACAACAAACTAACAGCATAACACAACGCCACTTTGTGGCTTGGGAATACAATATCCTTAACTACAAATGTTTCTAACTCGCTTAACACAGTATAAAATTGGATACCACAATTCTTCCATCAATGAAAATACAGCATAATATCTAGAGGTGGGAATCCACTCTATGAACTTCAACTCTACGTCCAAGCATTTAGCTGGATAATCCTGCACAACTAAAATATGTTCCCACAACGTGGGGTGAGACCTAGGGTCTCAGTGAGCAAAGCATGCAACAAGCAGTGTGGGGAGACAGGCATATGAGACGCAACATACCATTCAAAAAATCATGCATATCATAC
This sequence comes from Sesbania bispinosa, assembly GCA_026901365.1. Taxonomy (NCBI): domain Eukaryota; kingdom Viridiplantae; phylum Streptophyta; class Magnoliopsida; order Fabales; family Fabaceae; genus Sesbania; species Sesbania bispinosa. The sequence continues at coordinate 747,914 of QLOH01000199.1, read as the reverse complement.
ATAAATTATTCTAGTCACCTTACATCATAATATCATATCTTAACTTGATTGAAATAACATATAAATGCAACTCAATAAAGATATGCTATGCATGACTTGCATTTCCCGACAGAACGGGGTCTTTTCACTGATTCTAGGGCTAGACCTGAGCTCAGACTACAAGGAATGTCTTCCTTGGGGACGTATCCCACCACTTATTCTGAACCGAAGTCAAGTTTTATGCATGCATTCTGGGCCGAAGCCAAATAATCTGGGTAGAAGCCAAAACTCACCTAAAGTGGGTAGAAGAACCCCACACATGGGGAGAAACCCCAGCAGGGGGGAAGGGGGTTCCTGCGACGCTCTTCTTTTCTTATGCTATTTGCTAGGATTATGCATCTCAGGTGGGAGAAGACGTGTTTTTCGTGTCTTCCATTTGGTCAATTGATCTTGGATGAATTGCAGGATATTGGGCCGGTTTGAGCTTCTAGCTGTTTTCGCTATGTTTTGTTTGGATCAAATTCGGGGCTTTGCTACCCCCATCTTTTCTTTTCACAACCCCTCACATTTTGTTAAATAAATTTCTTTCCAAAAATACCGCACATCACCTTTTTTTCGAAAATTAGCTTTCAGAAGCTTCCCGAAATAGGTTTCTTGAAATTAATTTCCAAAAGTGTTTTTTAATAAATTTAAAGCTATTGGAGACGGAAAAATCTCACCCCTAACACGTTAGAGGACAAATTAAAGACCGAAAAATTCTGTTTCTAAAAACTGAGATATACTTCACTTCCAGAAGTTTTAGTTAGAGACAAAATATATTTAGAGACGAAATTTTTACCGTCTCTAAAATTGAAATTTTATAACAAAAATTACACTTCTAGAAATTAATTTCTAAAAATTTACAAAAACTTATTTCTGGAAAGTGTTTTTTTTCAGAAAATAAAAATTGCAGGAGATTAGGGTGGGTGAGGTAGGGGTAATTTGGAAATAATAGTTTTCAAAAAAGGGAGGAGTGTGAATAGCAAACGGTGTTAAAAGCAACTCCCTCGAATTCGTGATTAGGGGTGTAAGCGGGTTCGGGTCAACCCGCCAACCCGGCCAACCCGAACCGAACCAATAAGAAAAAAAACGGGTTGGGTTTGGTCTCGGGTCAGGTCGGGTCATTTTAAGGAAAATCTGACCTTCATTCGTTTCGGGTATCAGGTTTCCATTTTGCGAAACCGAGCTACCCAACCCGAACCAAGGTAGCTGTTGAATGAACGTGTGGATGCGAGAGGTTACTTCATTTTACTTTTTTCCAAAAGCATCTTCATCTTTTATTATGTATATTTGCCTCTCTAATTCCATCACCATTGCGCGTCGCTGTCGTCGATTCCCCCCTCATTGTCCCTACTCATGGCCACCACCGTCGTCCATCGCCGACATCGACGTCGTTGTTTTCCCCAAGGTCATCGTTTTTGCACGCAATTCCTTCTTCTCCATTCAGATCTGCTCTTTGCATGCATGTTTTCATCTTCTCCGCATGATTCCATCTTCTCCGATCTGCTTACCTGCACCATCTCCCCCCTCTTCTCAGATTTGCTTCTCCCTCTTTGGTCTGATTTCATCTTCTCTGCGTGATTCCTTCTCCAACTCGTGGTTCCCTCTGTTTGCGTTCGATTTCAACTATTTGCAGTAGGCTTGGTTAGGGCTGGTGGGTGTGGGAGGTGGTATGGTTGAGGCTTGGTGGTGCGGTGGGTGGTGTGGGGGGAGGCTTATGTTGGTAGTACCAACTTGGTACTCTATTATTTGTGTCTTTTTTTTACAGATTTAAAATACTGCAAGTATTTTATTCAACACCCGAGACCCGACCCAAACCAACCCATTAGCGGTCGGGTTGGTTCGGTTCGGGTTGAACAATGAAAAATTGTAAAAACCGACCCAACCCAAACTGATGTGTTTTGATTGGTTCGGACACTGGATTCCCTCAAACCTGAACCAACCCGACCCGATTACAATCCTATTCGTGATACGTGTAGGTACAATTGGCAAAATGGGCTAGCTCGATTGGGCCAGCCCGCAAAAGCCTGCAAAAATGTAGGGTTCGAACACCTATTTTAGAAGCTGGAATAACATTCGGGCTTTTTAGCCTAGTCTGTTAAATTCGCTACTCGCAAAAACCCGCAAAAGGCCGGGTAGCCCGCAAAAAAAATCGGGCTACCCGCCAAAAGCCCGCAAAAGGTAGGGCTCGGACACCTATTTTAGAAGCCCGAATAACTTTCAAGCTTTTAAGCCCAGCCTAATAAAACCAGTTACCCACATCGAGTCGGGTCAGGTAGACCGAATCGACAGTTCTACGTGTAGGATAGGTTTAGATTTATGGGAATTGCTATTCACACCATCTTTTTTAAAAAATATTATCACTAAATTAAATATATCTATTTTCCTGGGTTCCATAATACAACTTTTCTTATATTCAAAAAATTCAATTTCCAAAATACAATTTAGAGCTGTATTAAAATCTATTCTAGAAAAATTATGAGATTTTAGATACAATTTATTTTAAATACAAATAAGTTAACCGTACCTTAAATATTAGAACCAATAATGTCTTATACTGAAATACTTTCATCCCTTACTTTTTTATTTGTCAATTTAAAATTTAGGCACATAAATTTAGAAATATAATTAATATTTCAGTTCTACTAGAGTTATTATTTTAATCTCCTATTATATATTCATATCTTATTAATTAGTTTTTTTATTATTTATTATTTAAGATAATGTAAGGGTACCGGTAATAAACAAATAGTTAATATTAATTTAAATTTTTAAAATAACAACTAAATAGAAATAAAAAATTTATAAAAATGTGACCGTTAATGTTGATCTTTACATAAAAAAAAAAAAAACTAGTTATAATATCTATGCTTTTCTGTGAGTTACTTATTAAAGGAAAATGAAATTTAGAAGTGTAATTATTTAAACACTTTATATCTACTATTGTATATTAATTTTTATAATATAAATATATTAGTTTAATATCTTATTTTAATATGATATAATATGCATGTTAATTGACGTCAAAAAAATATGCATGTTTAAACCAAAAAAAAATATATGCATGTTAACTGTTTAAGAGATATTTTAACCGGTAAATATTATCTAAGTATTTAATGTGATAATACTTGTGCTAAAAAAATAATATTTTTATATGTATGACATGATCTTTTTCATTTCTCACTAGTGGAATAAATCAAGAGGTATATTAATTTGTCCCATGTATAGATTAAGTAAAAGATGGTATTAGCTCATTTTAAAAAGCCTTTTAATTGCTTTACAATCTTGCCTATTTTGGTTCGAGGCACGGGTATTTTGAATAGAAGTTAGTGCTACTTAAGTTGGGAACATATAGACATGATAGAGTTAGCTATTTTTTTTATGTAGAAAATTTAAACTTGATATTAATTAAAAAGAATTGACAATCTTACATTAAATTTTTATTATAATATCTTAAAATGATATATTTATTGTCTTATTTATATATTTAATTCTTTTGTCCTACACAAATACTTATAAGTCTATGTAGAGATATGTTTATAACTTATTTAAAGGTGTTATTAAGAAATAAACATTTATATCAAACTATATTTTTAAAAAGGTCAAATTAGGTCTTAAAAAAGATTTAATTGATATACATTATCAGTGCAAAGAAGTTTTACACATATATTCAATGTTATACCGCCACAATCATTTAATAATTGTGACAACTCATGTATTATTAAATTTAAATAATGATATGACAATATATAATTAGATATTTGTATAAAAAAATTTTACATTGATAATGTGTGTATATATATATATATATATATATTGTACTCCTTAAAAAATTCGTTTATAATGAGTAAATATATTAGATTCGCGCTATAAAAAACCCAACCCAATATGTAGCATATTTCCACTCTTATTCCATGGGAAAAAAAGGTTAGTTAATGCTGAGAAATACGTGTATATTAAAAAGTGAATAATATAAGTGAATTTTAATGAAAAAAAGTACTATGTGAAATATAGACAGATTTATTTAAATAAATTTTTTTTTACGTCCATTGAGAGATTCTAACTGACTCAAATACAATTACTTACTATAGACATGTGGTCTTCCAGAAAAAAAAAATAGTTTTTTCATTCCAAATAAAATGTTTGTTTTTTTGTATTTATTTTATTTTTACTTTTAATAATTTTAATTTATTTTCTTATATTTTCTACTTAGTAATTATTAAATAGAATTTACTTATTGTTTATCTATCACTTAATTAAATGTTATTTAATTCATTGAATTCACTATGAAACTCTTATTTATAATTTAAAATTATAATCATCATTTTAATTTTTTTTCTATCATTTATATTTTATCTAAATCTAATTTATAAATACCCATGCAAAACACACTAATTGTTATTTTTTCAATGGACATCCTTTAATCTTATTAGTTGCATGAAGCACCGAACAACATGAATGTTGGTTCAAATGGTACATATTTATTTTCTTTTAAACAATATTTCATATTCAAGTATTGTGGATTGAACTACTCTGATATCAAAATGTAACGTCATAATTTCTAAATTCAGAAATAATGTCTGTTGGGAGCACTACTTCCAAACTCGTGAAATTAATTCGTCAATTTCGCGTATCAAAATAAAATATAGTCGCTTGAGTAACCCAGCAATTACTAAAGCTCCAACATTATATACATAAATCAAAGAAAAGCCAATACAAGGCTGTCATCAAGGCTCCAATCCAATGTATTAAAATAACATGATAATTCCTAAGAACATCCTAACAAATAACAATAGTGGTCCTAAGCAACGTTAAGTACATCAATGTAACTAAACATTATACTACTATCCACCACGAGTCCTCTACTGCTCGTCATAATCCTGAAGAGTATCCTGCACCACTGAAATATTGTTCCCATGGAATGGGGTGAGACCAACGTCCCAGTGAGCGTAACAAGTGTGTGCGGTGTAGGGAAACAATCAAGAATCATCACAATTACACATATCTATCTAGAGCATCATGAATAAATGAATTACTCATAATATATCATCATTGAAACAATGTTTATTATGCAATGCATGACTGTGAAGTGTTGTTACCCGACACCCGGGGTCTTTTCTCTGTAACGTGACTATGGTGAGCGCTCGGCCATGTAACCAAGGACCGTCGTCCAGGGCTACCTATGATTAAGTTTTAAATAATATTTAAATCATAATTCATTCTGTGATTGGGGACCTCATCTCCCTCTTAGCCATGAGTTCGATGTGGTTACCCCGTCTTTCTTAAATAAATTGCCTGAAGGCCTATGACGGTCAATGACCCTGTGACAGCCCGGAGGCTCTGTGATGGCTATAATCCCTATGATATCTTAACTCATAATTCATGACTATGATGGCCAAAGGTCCATGATTTTATAATGACATACTCAAGATTCATAATACATAACCATTCAAGTCCTCTACCCTATGGTTTTGCAAATCAATACACCCAATCATCAATACATTCGAATTTCCTAAGCTCATCTCATACATACATCATTATTCCTTGAAAGAAAGGGAAATAAGAATTGGGGTCAAGCTATGGCATCAATCAAGACAAACAAGTGAGAGTCACACTCACTTGAGCGTCGAGAAAACGAAGAACGAATGAAGAGTAATTTGCGTTGAGGGAGGAAAGATTGATAAAAGACTTGATCTTGGAGTGTAGAAACTGTTCTTGACTTTCACTGGCACATTCTCTCACTAGAACCTCTCTTTCTCTCTCTGAAAAGATGAAGAAACGGAAGAGAAACCAAGTGGAAACTGTCTGCAGTTATGTTTTAAAAATGTTGAAACTGTCATTCTGGCTCAAGCGAGAATTTTTTGCTTAAGCAAGATTGACATTTTGGCTCAAGCGGGAATTTTGGCTTGAGCGAGAATGCTCACAAAAACACACCCTCTCTGGAAGATTTTGGCTTAAGCGAGAATTTTTGGCTTAAGCGAGATTGACATTTTGGCTCAAGCGAGAATTTTTGGCTTGAGCGAGAATGCTCACGAAAATACACCCTTCTCTGGAAGATTCTCGCTCAATCGAGATATCCAGAATCTCAAATCCTTATTTTTGCCTCTTAAGCTTTTTCTTATCCATCTACATTCAAATTTAAATTCAAATCTTATAGTTAAGCATTATCCTAAAACTGATATTACTTTCCTATCTCTACTTCTTGTGATGTCATCATTTCTATTTTGAAATGATAGAACATCTCTTTCCTAAGATTATCCCTATCGATTCTGATATTATTATATTAATAATATAAAATTACTATATTTATAACAATTAAGGTTAATTGAAACCTTAATAATGTGATTTATCTTCTAATAATTTTATTATTATTTTGTTATATTAATAACAATTATTATATCTTCTAAAATCCAATCTTATATTATATCTCCCTCCTAGTATCCATATTATCGTATCATTATTATATCATTAATATTATAATATTATTTTATAAATAGTTACTGTTATAATTATAAATAACTCTCTTTTTATAACCAATATTATCGAAATACAGTTATAAGTATTTTTATTTTATTATTATTATTATTATTATTATTATTATTATTATTATTATAATTCTAGATTTCTAAATTTTTGGGATGTTACAATTTCACCCACCTTAAAGAAATTTTGTCCTCAAAATTTGTCTTACTATTCTCTTAAACTTAAGTCTATGACACTATGTATTGATAACCTATAGCTTGGGTTGGATATCATGTTCCTATTAATAATAATTGTAAACTAACTATTCGAAGTCCAGAATAAATTATATTCCTAAACTAAATCCATCTAATCATCAGTCAAATTTATCATAACCCATAGATCAATTTTCTATCATAAACCTAAACTTCACGTCTCCAAGTATAAATTCTAAATATTTTCTTAATATCAAAGGCATATGCAATTACTAAATAATTAATTTCAACACATTCAAGGGTCATAGCCTAAATAACGATAAATGTGTGAGCCTTTAACTCATGATGATATCTTAATTATAAAACTATCTAAACTGTAAAATATCCTTATCAAGATCCACCTAGATCCAATGATCAAATCAACAACTCTTAACTATATGTACATAATTACTCAATTTCTAACAAGCTCAAGATTAGATCTTTATCTCTAAACCTTTTAACTATAAACATAAAATTATCATATCCCTATCACCCAAAACCATCAAAGTAAAGAAATCTCTATCTCTAAAAAGATTAAATCTCTACCCCTTAAATCATACAATATCAAATCTTTATCCTTAAAACAATTTATTAAAAATTAAATCTCTATATCTAACCCATAAAAACAAGCTTAACAGTTTTCCTCAAATAAAAGACCACTTAAACTTTGTGCAAAACATTATCCATCTTCCTAGGTTCTAATAATTTATCATCACTCTAGAAAGATTTCTATATTCGAAAGTAATTTAGTCTCTTATAGTATTTTCCTCATATCCTTCATCAATTGAATACAACTCCAGACCATTATAATCTTATCCTAAGATCTAAAGATCCATTTACAGTTCCCCTTTCATCTATTTCCTAGTTTTAATTAGCTGTGAAGATTTGTACACTTAAACTGTTTTTATTTCTAAGGGTTTCTTTCTTTTATTTTTCTTGTTAACTAATATAATTCTTATTCTAAATTATAAATTTTACGATGATACTTATACTATGCTTATTAACTAATAAATTTTTTTTTCTAAATTTAGACAATGTTATAATTTCAAATAAATCTGAATAATATAGGGGTTCTGATAGTAAATTCCTAATATTCAATTATATAACTTTGTAAAGATCCATTTACAGTTCTCCTTTCATCTATTTCCTAGTTTTAATTAGCTGTGAAGATTTGTACACTTAAACTGTTTTTATTTCTAAGGGTTTCTTTCTTTTATTTTTCTTGTTAACTAATATAATTCTTATTCTAAATTCTAAATTTTACGATGATACTTATACTATGCTTATTAACTAATAATTTTTTTTTTAAATTTAGACAATGTTATAATTTCAAATAAATCTGAATAATATAGGGGTTCTGATAGTAAATTCCTAATATTCAATTATATAACTTTGTAAAATTTAACAATCTTTATTTATCTTCACAATATTTGATGGGGTAAGATATATTTTAAAATACTATGATAACTCTCTAATAATTATCCACCTTGTGTTATCCTAAAATTCCTATTTTCCTCTAACAATCCCTAAAACTATATAGGGAATAATAGATGTTATTTCCTTATGAAAACATTATTACAATTACATATGCATATATCAATTATAGTCGCAAGGAGTCTACTATTAACAAATAAAATTAGTCACAATAATCAACATGATCCATAAAAACTAAATAACATTTATCTTAATAATATAATTTATGCTATCATGAATAAAAAAATTATTGTTAATATATCACCACACAAATAATATCTAATTTCATCTTAGCTATATATGTCCTCTTTCCTTCCCAACTTTATCTACTTCCAACAAACCTTATCTTATTTTACAAATATTTTTATTTATTTTACAAAAACTATTTCATCTGAATCCTCTTGTTCTATAAAGTAGTTTATTAGTTGCTATTATCACTACCTTTATCGAAATCTTAGCTATACTTCATAAATTTCTAGCTTCCCCTAAAAATTAAACTCGTAAGATAATCTAATCTCAGAATCCTCCAATTTAAATCTAAATAAATCCTAACATTTTTTTTTTAACAAATCCTATCCTTGAAAACATTTGACTTCAAATCTAAGTAAGACCTAATCTGGGAATCTAAATTATCCTAATTTGAATTCATCATAGACTAGTCCCAATTTTTAGAAATCTAAATTCACCATCAATCAAAGCCTCCTCATTCTTCCAACTCATCTTGTAACTACAGATAGAATCTAAACTGATAAAAACCCAAATTAAGTTGATCATTTAATCCAAATCTAACTAAATCCTAACAAAATCTCAAAATCACATCTTAATATTAGAACTCAACATCAAGGAGATACATATTTTCCATATCGCATAACCTAATGAAATTCTAATCCTAGGTTTCAAATTCAAATTATGCAGATTATTCAAATTCTAATTTAGATAAATCTTAATCCAAGAAATTCAAATTCAGTCAGGTAAATCAAACACTCCATCCTACTCAAGTAAATTATGTCACCAAGGTGCAACTTCCAACAACCATCAACATCAACATACACTAACAGGGATTTAAAGAAAGGAAACAAGAATGTGAGATTAAAGGTCCTAATCCAATTCCTTGAATTATCTTTAAGATTACACCTACCCGATGGTAAACACTTAACCAAGAGCTAGTGTTACTCCCCCTTCACTAATGGCATTAGGTTTCTCTAACCTCCCGGCCATGAGTCCCACACTTCCCTTCTAACCTCTACCTGCCACTGAAAAACCCATTTCTAGGTACCTACAATCAACCTCTACATGCAATACATTCAAACAATGCACACTAACGAACAGACATGTCACTCAATCATTCAATCAGAAACAAGTATCATGATCAATCAAACAATTCACACCACCGAGGTGTAAACACCAGCAAATAATGCTCTCCTTCCCCACTAGGGAGTCTACTTGATATGTCCCCTCCAAGCCTCCCTCTTATTCTCACGTTCTAAAACCAATTACGCATTCTCTCTCAAATTTATACTTTACCTTTCCTTTCCTTCTAAGTGTGCCTCATGTCCACTAGGAACTAAGAGTGATTTTCTATAAGATTTCTAAGGTGGAAGTCTTACTTTCGAAAATGGACCTATGTCATTCTCCCTTCATCTAACAAGTGGGTGGCTCTAACCTCGTTAGGGAAGTGCCCCAATTCCCTTAACGAGTATCCTATTCACGTCACTAACCATAATCCCGTATACAATGCATCCAATAGAGGGGTGATCAGTCCCTATACTAGTTACGAGGTACAGTGGGATCATAGTGAGTCACGGACAACTAACTTAACCATAGTCCAATTTGATTGAACTGCTCAGATATCAAAATGTAATGTCCTAATTTCTAAATTCAGAAATAATGTCTATTGGGAGCACTACTTTCAAACTCGTGAAATTAATTCGTCAATTTAGCGTATCAAAATAAAATATAGTCACTTGAGTAACCCAACAATTACTAAAGCTCCAACATTACACACATAAATCAAAGAAAATCCAATATAAGGTTGCCATCAAGGCTCCAATCCAATGTATTAAAATAACATGATAATTCCTAAGAACATCCTAACAAATAACAATAGTGGTCCTAAGCAACATTAAGTACATCAATGTAACTAAACATTATACTACTATCCTCCATGAGTCCTCTACTGCTCGTCATAATCCTGAAGAGTATCTTGCACCACTGAAATATTGTTCCCATGGAATGAGGTGAGACCAACGTCCCAGTGAGCGTAACAAGTGTGTGCGGTGTAGGGAAACAATCAAGAATCATCACAATTACACATATTTATCTAGATCATCATGAATAAATGAATTACACATAATATATCATCATTGAAACAATGTTTATTATGCAATTCATGACTGTGAAGTGTTGTTACCCGACACCCGGGGTCTTTTCTCTGTAACGTGACTGTGGTGAGCGCTCGGCCATGTAACCAAGGACCGTCGTCCAGGGCTACCTATGATTAAGTTTTAAATAATATTTAAATCATAATTCATTCTGCGATTGGGGACCGCATCTCCCTCTTGGCCATGAGCATGGTTTTAAATTGCGGTTGCGGTCGCGGATGCGGTTGCGGCCGCTGCGATTGCGGGCATTGCGGCTGTTGTAATGTGCATTGCAGTCGTTGCGGTGTGAAATTATTTTATTCTTGCACCAAATGTGATATTTTACGAATCATGTTTATAATCTTACATCTCTTATTCCCTCTCCTAAATTGCATTTTTCATTTACCATCACTCTACTATCATCTTTAAATCTTTCTAACCCTTCAAATTTTCTTCTAAATCTACTAAATAAATAAACAAAAAGAATAAAAAAATATTTTTTATCAGAATTGCGGCCTAATGCGGCTGATGCGGTCGTTACAGCCGTTGCGTTGCGGCCGTTGCGGTGTTACGTTGCGGATTTTACTGTGAATTTCAATCACACCGCAATTGCGGTCTGATGCGGTTGCGGACACTGCCGCAACCGCAATATTGCGGCCGCAACAGGTGTTGCGGTCCACAATTTAAAACAATGGTCATGAGTTCGATGTGGTTACCCCGTCTTTCTTAAATAAATTTCCCGAAGGCCTATGACGGTCAATGACCCTGTGATAGCCCGGAAGCTCTGTGATGGCTATAATTCCTGTGATATCTTAACTCATAATTCATGACTGTGATGGCCAAAGGCCCATGATTTCATAATGACATACTCAAGATTCATAATACATAACCATTCAAGTCCTCTACCCTATGGTTTTGCAAATCAATACACCCAATCATCAATACATTCAAATTTCCTAAGTTCATCTCATACATACATCATTATTCCTTGAAAGAAAGGGAAATAAGAATAGGGGTCATGCTATGGCATCAATCAAGACAAACAAGTGATAGGTCACACCCACCTGAACGTCGAGAAAACGAAGAACGAATGAAGAGTAATTGGCGTTGAGGGAGGAAAGATTGATGAAAGACTTGATCTTGGAGTGTAGAAACCGTTCTTGACTTTCACTGGCACATTCTCTCACTAGAACCTCTCTTTCTCTCTCTGAAAAGACGAAGAAACGGAAGAGAAACCAAGTGGAAACTGTCTGCAGTCGTGTTTTAAAAATGCTGAAACTGTCATTCTGGCTCAAGCGAGAATTTTTGGCTTAAGCGAGATTGACATTTTGGCTCAAGCGAGAATTTTGACTTGAGCGAGAATGCTCACGAAAATACACCATCTCTGGAAGATTTTGGCTTAAGCGAGAATTTTTGGCTTAAGTGAGATTGACATTTTGTCTCAAGCGAGAATTTTTGGCTTGAGCGAGAATGCTCACGAAAATACACCCTTCTCTGGAAGATTTTCGCTTGAGCGAGATCCTTCTCGCTCAATTGAGATATCCAGAATCTCAAATCCTTATTTTTGCCTCTTAAGCTTTTCCTTATCCATCTACGTTCAAATTTAAATTCAAATCTTATAGTTAAGCATTATCCTAAAACTGATATTACTTTCCTATCTCTACTTCTTGTGATGTCATCATTTCTATTTTGAAATATGATCTTAAATTAAAATGATAGAACATATCTCTTTCCTAAGGTTATCCCTATCGATTCTGATATTATTATATTAATAATATAAAATTACTATATTTATAACAATTAAGGTTAATTGAAACCTTAATAATATGATTTATCTTCTAATAATTTTATTATTATTTTGTTATATTAATAACAATTATTATATCTTCTAAAATCCAATCTTATATTATATCTCCCTCTTAGTATCCATATTATCGTATCATTAATATTATAATATTATTTTATTAATAGTTATTGTTATAATTATAAATAACTCTCTTTTTATAACCAATATTATCGAAATACAGTTATAAGTATTTTTATTTTATTTTTATTATTTTTATTATAATTCTAGATTTCTAAATTTTTGGGATGTTACATTATGAACTAATCCTTTAGGTCCATTAATGAGCATGACCGAAAGCAATCTTAGCAAAATTTGTTATGTCATTATTGACTTACTACAATTACATATATATGTCTACTTACTACAATTACATATATGTCTACTTACTACAATTATATATCTGCCCACTTACGACAGTTATATATCTGCTTATTTACTACTTTTATAATGGATGTTTACCATATTTACACACGCCCAAGACTCGCACTTACCCTTTTATATAGATACCTGTTTACCATATTTATATAGGCCCAACACCCTTATAAATAAAAGGTATCAACAATTCACAAGGTACTCAATCTTTACTTAGTCAATCACTTTGACTGTTTTACATATCTTACTTGGGCGTCAGAGTGCCTTTGCAGGTACACCCCCCATCTTTGGACAACCCGGATCCGCTTCTCAACCACATCCAAATCCGAGTTCTACTTCGCAGGCCCGAGTTCGAGTTCTACCACCAGAACAAAAAGAAAAGTTAATCCCACCATGATATAAATATGTCCGACTCAAACATGATTACCTCTCTAGTGGATGATATATTTGATTTACACCAAATAATAGTATAATAGTTGTATGAAGCAGTGAAGTTGCAAATAGCGGTGATGGCAGGCACGACATTCAATCACATTGAGACATGAAAAACTTCATTTGAGATATAATATATATAGGGTGGGGATCAAGTTACTCCAGAATAACTCTTAGTAAGTTAGTCCGCTTAATAACCTTTTATAGAATAGGAATTTCAGAAATCTAACAGTTCAATAATGTGATATTAACGTGATATCATACACACCAAATTTCAGATAATTTGGACATTTGTAGGTATGTAATTTTATAGTCAATATTTATATATATTTTGAAAAATATATTATACATTAATTTGAAGTTACTTGATGAAGTATTAAATGATTTTTAAATTTTATGAAAATTTATATACTTGATCTACTTAATCAGAACTTTCAATTGAATGGCTCAACATTTATAATAAGTTATTAAGCGGAGTAACTTTACTAAGAGTTACTCTTGTAGTAACTTAATCCCCACCCATATATATATATATATATATATTATTTAAACTTATATTAAAAAACTTAAAAACTTCTTTTTATTTAATGAGATAAAATAATGAAATAAACATATTGTAAATGACAAAAAACCCATCCAATTATGACAAAAGTCGGAAGAGGCAATGAAATAGACACGAGAGTAAATATGTAATGTGCGCTCTTTTATCTTCTCCATGTAATTTTCTTCTAATGTTTTGAGAGGAGAAATAAAATCATGAGACACATGTAAAATTTTGCTCTCCTCTCTTTTCTTCCCTGTACAAATGAAGGAAAAAAAAAAATTTTTACCTCTTCTTTCGCTATCTCCATTTAAACTTGGTCACTATCCAGCATGATTGATTGCTTTAAAATTTCAAAGAAACATGGATCTTTACCGGGAGGGCTCACTTTCTGGCTGCTACGCTTTCTTAGTGCTTAAACATCCTACATGGCACCTACATACTTTGATATCCAATCATATCCCTTAATGGAATTGACTATTTTCTCATGCACCATTTGACAAACTCCAAACCATTTAAAACTTACATCCTTAAAGAAGAAGCAATCAACAAAGTGAGAGCTCCATTGAGCCCACTATCTAGGACTTTCTCAAATGTTGCAACACACCAAAAGCATGAACATTATCAATGTGGCCCAACTTTAACTCATATACAACACTACTACCTTTTGCCAATACCTATAAAAAAAAACATTGTCCCCACTCCACTATTATTCAATTAAAAAAGCTTCTTTTGCTCTTCACTTCCTTTGATCCATCACCCCATTTAGAATAAATAAACACAAACATTTCACCTCTATCTCTTCCTCATCACTTTGCTTGATTAGAGTGGTCTTTTTAGTAGTGTATGTACCTATTCAAACATGCTAGCCAACCCACCTTTACCCTTACCCTCAGAGGAGCAAACTAATCCACCCTCTCTTGAACAAATTGGCATATCAAAACAACTCAGGAATCAACATTCACTTACCAACAAGTCAAGCAAATTACCACCAACACTTGGGCAACCTCGACTTCAAAAGACCAAACCAATTGTATGGTGTGCTGCAGTGCTGTGCTTCATATTCAGCCTTTTACTTATCTTCTTTGGAATTGCAACCTTAATTTTCTACTTTGCCATCAAACCAAAAAATCCCATATTTGACATTCCCAATGCAAGCCTCAATGTGGTACATTTTGACTCAACAGAGTACCTCAATGGTGAATTTACCCTCCTTGCAAATTTTTCCAACCCCAACAGAAGAATTGATGTGAGGTTTGAGTCCTTAGATATTGAGCTTTTCTTCTCTGACAGGCTCATATCATCACAATCAATCAAGCCTTTTACTCAGAGGCCAGGGGAAACCAGGTTGCAAACAGTGAACTTCATATCCAGCTTGGTGTTTTTGCCTCAAGATGTTGGTGTGAAACTTCAAAGGCAGGTGCAGAGCAACAGGGTCAACTACAATGCAAGGGGAACATTTAAGGTAAGGGCCAATATGGGTCTTATCCATTTATCTTACTGGCTGCATAGTAGATGCCAGATAGAGATGACTGGTCCACCAACAGGTGTTCTTGTAGCTAGACAATGCATAACAAGGAGATGAAGAGGCAGGGTAGGATTCTTTGTGCTTCTTTATGGCTTTCTAGTTTCTACCAGTGTGCAAAAGAGTGATATAATTCATATGAGAAAAGAGAAAGAAAGATTATTAAAAGATACCATTTGATTTTTTTTTTTTTTTTACTTTTAATTTGTTGATAGAAACTTAGGAAGAGGGTGTTGAAGCCCTTTTCAATATCAGGAACATGTTATGGGTGGAGTTGATTTTCATCTACTAGTATCAATTTAATGGTTTTTCTTCCGGGGTATATTAACTGCCAAGTTCCAACAGGCTGTTACTGTTTGCTTTTATTTCCTTAGTTATGTTGTTTCAGCTGCACTAATTGGAAAGCCTTTTGACTGTATAAAATAGTTAAAAGCCAATGTGAAAAGGACTTGTCAAAGATTGATCATTGACGTGGTATCAACTAGGATTTCAAAAGCATATATACATAATTTATTGTGGTGAAGCTAACATCCCAAAATCATGTCGTAATCCTGAATCTTCAAAGCATACACATTTTTTTTATTAATTTCATATATTCCTTCTTATCAAAGACAATCTTATTTGATGTTTAGTCATAATTAAAGTTTTTTATTCTTATCTAAAGTGTGTTTAATGGAAATCAAACTCGGAAGTTCTTCCCATAATCTCGCCCATATTACGCCAATTGAGTCACCCACTCTTTATTTTTAAAGTTTTAAAGCAGACACTTACTTTAGTTAAATCAAATGCTTAATCAAATACAATTAGCTTGGCCAATAAAGCATATGCGTTTATTGTACTAGTATAAGCGGAATATCCTCCTCCTTTTAGTGTGTAGTGACCCACCAAAATATTATTAGTACATTATTGTTAAAACGCCACTTGAGGATTTTGAGCTATCAAAGTTTAATTTGCTAGAAAATTAATTATACAAATTCTCTAAAGCTAAGCAATTATTCATTCAGGTGTCTTTAACTCATTTGAAAGGTTATATTAGGTATGATGAGATTTTGGTTGTTTGATGCATGTATGGTATATATAAACTTATCTATCAAATTACAATTATACATTAAAATAATGAATAACTCAGTTAAGTCTTAGGGGAGGGATCATATCAAATTTAATTAAGTCTTAATATATAAGCTCATATAAAAAAATTCCCATTACAACACTAGCAATATATATTTCTTTGAAATGCAAATTAATTTAAATTTTTAATACAAGTAACTTAAATAATTAAAATCTAATTTGATAAATAAGTAACAAGTTAGTCAGATATATCCTAGATAAATTAATATTTTATAAAAATTAATCAACTATAAATATAAGATAATATTATTTTGTATAATATAATATTTTATATAATATCACACAAAAAATATATCTCACCAAACATTGTGCAGCATTAAAATTTTATTAGTTCTTATACTTATACTATCAAGTCTTGTAATTTTTTATCTTATATTGTTATGTGTATCTTAAGGGTAATAAGTGCTCAAAGCATTTGTTAAGAATAAAGTGCATTATTTAATATATTAAAAAAATTAAAAAACTTCTATTAAATTTCCTGATATATATAGCAGCCCCTCTCTCTAACATTAGTAGTTCAGTCCATTATGTGCTTTAATTTACTATCCGTATCTTTTTTTAACGTTGTCGAATCTTCTACAATCATGCATTTTTTATTCTTTATGCAACAACAAAATATGAACGAATTAAGTAGGGAAAAAAAAAAACGAATGATCATATTTTCATATTTTCATTTTATGGCCTATCAGGGCTTTCTTTTACGAAAACATAGAAGACAAATAGACAGTCTCATATGTGGAATTGGTGACAAAAGCAAAACTCTTGATATCAACAACCTTCTTCAACAACATCACATGCTTTGGACTAAGTTTAATGTACTTTATAACTCATCTAGTCTTTTTTTAAAATCATTTTGACACTCCTTTGACATAAAAATGTGGGTTTTCATTTCATGGCACCCTCTAACATCTTATACTGGGGGGAAATTTATCCATTTAACAAATCAAAGGTGGTATTTTATTCTTCTGAGCGGTACACCATCAACATTTGACAATACAATTAGCTCCTATAATATAAAGGTATAATCTGATATTTATAAAATATGTACCCAAAATTAAGCATGTTAATCAGAAGCAAAAGCTTAAGTTGCATCACATATATGCTAAAATGCACCCACCCCAAATCAATCACCAAGCTCCATTTAGAAGCTTCTAATACTTGTAGTTCTTGACATGCAAACTCTCAGCAGCCAACCCACTCCCACTTCCACCACCATACTTCCCCAGAGTAGCCTCAGAATTGGCCTTGCATCTTGCCAGAAATGCCTCTTGAGCTTTGGCAACATTCTCTTTCTTTCCAGCCCAAGTCTTGAGTGTGCTTTGCTGCAGTGCTCGCCCAAATGAGAATGACAGAGTCCATGGCTTCAACACCTCCAGCTTGTTCATTGCATTGAGGTTGAGTGTTGCTTCTTCTTCACTCTGTCCACCAGACAGAAACACAATCCCTGGTACTGCAGCTGGGACAGTTCTGCGTAGTGCAGTAACTGTGTACTCAGCAATCACCTCAGGTGGTACCTGCATAAAAATGCATTTTTTTTTCTCTTAAAAGTTAATAACATGCAATATACTCCATCACTCTCCCAAGGCTATGTAATGATGTGTGTATTTATAGTATGTTTAGTTTACACTGGATCCACGTCTTACACTAGATCCACGTTTCACGATCCGGGCAGAAGCTACTCTCAGTAACGTTTACCAGAATCCACGTTTCAAACGTGGTTTGTGGGTAAACCAAACACATAAGTGTTTACACACACTAAAGTGTGTGTTTGGTTTGAGATTGAAACTGACCAAAGTCAAGTTTGGATTCCTCAACGCAATTTTCTAGCATTGAAAAACTGAGTTTTTACACGTTTCAACGCTAAACCAAACATACTCTAAATATGGAACCACTGAAGTGTAGATCAAATTTTGATTTGAAATGAAAAGTCTATTGTTCTGTTCTGTTACCTTTGGGCTATCAGAGCCAGGGGTGACCATGTTGGGTTTGAGAAGAGTGCCTTCAAGAAGAACATGTTGATCATTGAGTGCCTTGTAAACAGCAGCAAGCACAGTTTCAGTAACAGCAGCACATTTGATGATGTCATGAGGCCCATCAGTTAAAATCTCAGGCTCAACAATAGGGACAAGGCCATTCTCCTGGCAAATGATGGCATAGCGTGCCAAGCCCTGTGCATTTTGTTGGATGGATAACTCAGAGGGCTCACTGGGACCAATTTTGAGGACTGCACGCCACTTAGCAAAGCGTGCACCAGCCTTGTAGTACTGTTGGCATCGAGCTCCAAGAGAGTCAAAGCCTTGTGTTGTGGTTTCACCATTTGTGCCAGCCAATTCAACAACACCCTTGTCCACTTTGATGCCTGGGATGACATTGTTCTCTTGGAGGACCTCAACAAAAGGCTTCCCATCAGAGGTCTTCTGGTAAAGAGTTTCCTCAAAGAGGATAACACCAGAGAGGTATTGAAGGGCATTGGGAGAGGTGAAGAGAAGCTCACGAAGGGCTTGGCGGTTGGCCTCAATGTTCTCAACATTGATGCTGGCTAGACGCTTGCCAATGGTGCCAGTGCTCTCATCTGCTGCTAAGATGCCCTTGCCAGGGGTAGCTATGTACTTGGCATTCTTGATAAGCTCATCTGGATAATCAAACACCCCATTTGGAAACCAAAGTCTAAGTATTATGATTACATAAACTTGATGAAGATTGAAGTTGAGGGAGCATTTTAGACATAAAATGAAAGCTTTATTATTTGGCTGGCACTTCTGAATAACTAATGAGTTTATGCTACATTTCTAGGCTACTAGTTTCTTGTTACACAGTATTTTAAAATGGAAAGTTTGACAAGCTTGTAGTTCAGTGAATTATTGCTTTTGGATATGTGTGGGTGAGCCATGTAGAGATAGAAAGTAGAGTGAGTGACCTTATAAGAACAAGAGAGAGGAGAATGAGATTACCTGCGTACTTTCCAACAAAGGCAGACATGGTTCAAGCTTTAAAAATGGTATTGGATGGCGGGAAACAGATAACAGACGACAGCACGAAAACTGAGTTTAGCCAAGACCAAAGCTATATAGATAAACCTCTCGATGGAATATACCAATAGGTTCCACCCAACCCATGCAAAAGCAACACGTGTCCAGTGATTAGCCTAACGAAGGTTATCACTCTTGGATAGAGCAACGAGTGATCCTTCCTCTTGCCAAGTGGCACCTCATCCTTTTCCATAATATATATTTCAGTCATCTCATGAGAGATAAAAAAGAAATTTTGTGGAAAGCTCTCGCCCGTGAGCCTCTTGGACTTGGTTCTCTTCAAATATCAAGCATTACATACAAATTAAGATATCAACCAAGAGGTGGATTGTTAGCAGAACTCTGCCTCAGCCACATTATTATTTTTTTTTTCATTTTGTCTTGTTTCAGAATCAAGTTCACCGTCAAGCTACATTGTCTTTGTCTACATGCAATTCACCCCGGCATATCTTCCCCAATTGTGAGACTGATAGAAAAGAAGCTTGTAGACACAGAAACCAACCTAATTTGGGAGTCGAAGGAACTGTATAACTATAACTCAATAAAACTAAATTAAAGAACTTATATATTCATTTCTATATGTATATAGTAAAATTCTCGGGGTTTGTAAAACATGTATCATGATAAGCCAGTATCGGCAAAGAATAAATTCAAAGACAAATTATGCTATAATAATAAAAGGTATCACAAAATTTGCATTGGAGCATTCCCAGTCTGCGTCTGTTTGTCGAACAAAACAAGGACTATGATCAAAATTGATTTAAAGCTAGAACTTAGAGCCCAGCAGTCTTAATGCAACAAATGTCAACCTCTTTCCCAGTGAAACTCTCATTAATAATGATCAACCTAAAAAATTGTGGATTTTGCCCGAGTTTAACTACTTCGAAGGAGCCACCACCTGCTGGTCCTCATCATCTGTTCCAAAGTACCGGTCCCCAAACTCGCCCATCCCAGGTATGACACGAAAATCTTCATTCAAACCAATGTCAATCTCAGATGTCACGATTTTTATTCTCGGAAATCTTTTGCAGACCACATGCACACCTTGAGGTGCCTGGCAAGATGAGAGCATTTACGTAAATCATTGGATACAAGAAAAGAAAGAAGAGACAATAATAAAAATGGAAGATATGCAGAAGAACAAAAGATATTAATCAGAAACTTACTGATATGAGATTGAGAAAAATAATGTTGGACTCCGGTACACCCTTCCTTAGAAGTAAAGAAATTGCTTGAACAGCCGAATTACCTAAAGATGAAGATAAACGAAAACCAACAAATTATTTATCAAATTTTTAGTTCACCCTTCATATGCTGACTGCTGTAACTTAAAGTTGCAGTAATGACAAACCTGTGCCTAAGATAGGATCCAACAGTAACACATGCCTATCTGAGATATCATTAGGCAACTTCTCATATATCAACTGCTCAATAATGAAATGATAAGTTAGTCATCGTGAAATAAAACAAACACAGAAATACTCAAGCATGCATGCAGATGACAAACCTGTTGACCATTGTCACCTTCTCTATGAATAAGAATTTTCCCAATCTTGATACCTTTGCAGCATGCTCGTAAAGCATTCTCCATGCTTTCCCCACTGAAATTAGATCATATATCAAACTTAATGGCAGAGTGTTCTGTTATAAGCAATAAATTTTATTAAAAAACTATTGTGATCATAGGTTCACATCAAACTGAGTAGTAGGAAAAAAAAAAAAAAAAGAACTAGTTTCTTAAAATATAATGGGGGATGGATTAGGACAATAGTTTCACGGAAAACAATTACCACTATATGAAATCTAAACAATTTGGTAATTCTAATCCCAAATCAACAATAGATCTTTCTCTTTATCTATGGAACGGCTTAAGGAGGATTAAGAGAAAATCTTTTAGTGGGCAGTTTGAAGCAAGGATGACAATATTTTATTAAATGCCCAAGTAACTTCTGCTTGGGAATAGACTGATACCTCCTGATGATAGAGACACCACACAACCTCTTACAAAAATCCACACCACTGTATACAGACCCTGCATTGAAGGACAAGAATCAACCGTTACCATAAAAAGGTTCAGACATGGAACAAACTCTATCCAGTAACTATCTGATCAAGAATGTCAGCTACACAAAAACAGAGATAAAAGGTTTTTTTTCAGTATGTCAGCTACACAAAAACAGAGATAAAAGGTTTTGTTTTCAGTATGGCAATTACTCCACTTAACACCATGAACAACAGAACATGTCGTTCAAGTACATTAACAATGATATAAACTGTTGATTCCCATTCTATCCATAAGAGTTTCTTTGACATGGAAGTCAGACTGCAAAAGTTATTTGTAGTGCCAATAAGTCCATGATATAGGTTAGATGTCTCTAGTACAAGGCTGAGATCATAATTCATGTTACACCTCGCTTTTGTGCAACAATATGGCAGCACTTAAGAAACCAGAGATACCCAACGGGAACATCCTCCGCACAACACTTGGTAGTGAAAGGAGTAAAGAACGATGCATACAAGCCAAAGAAACTATCATTGGGGGAAAAAAGCTTACCAGTTGGAGTGATTACTTGCTTTTCTGTAAATGGAAGATGCCCTAGACCATGTTCTACAACCTGTGCAAGTAAGGGAATTCCGGTGATCACTACCACTCAAAGAAAATGTCATGCCACCAATAGAATTAACAAGCAAAAAATGAACCATATTTCCATACCAAACGAATCAAACGGTCAGAATAAAATACAAAGTCATGTTTTGTTGTCTGAGAATCGCGTATCAAGGTGTGCATGCCCCTTATCTGCATAGCAGCAATTACCGTGATGATTGAACTTTTAATGATAGTCAAATGCTTAAGCTCTAGCTAGACAGTGGAAGATGGGATGATTGAAAATGGCAATAAACACCAAGAAAGGGGTACCTGAAAAGTAGACTGAATAACATATAAATTAGGATATATTTTACACAAGTCATGCTGGCCAAGCTTTGTGCGAATATGCTGTACAATCAAATCAATAGCCACATGATTATCTCCTCCACGGGGTATAATGATATCAGCATACTTCTTTGTGGGAAGGATAAAGTCATCAAAAGCTGGCTTCACAAATTTAGAATACTGCATCAAATATATCAAATATATAATATAAATATCAGCTACCAAAATATGGTACAAAAAAGAGCATACATTAGCTTGATCAGTGTCATCATAAGCACACAATAAATCCTTAAAGATTTAATTCCATAAAAACTAAATAATGATAGGTCTCCTAATCAAGGAGGTACTTGCAAAGTTGCAATAGCTGATCAGCAGCATGGACTAAAATAATATTTCCAAGTCTAGCAATGCAGTGAATATAAGAAATGTGAGGGGGGTAAATAAAAGATAATCAAAATAGGATAATGGTAATGCAACTAGTGTGGCTGAGAGTTGCTACCTGATCAAGCACTGCTCCAATATCGCGAGCATTCTCAGCAGTATCACGCTTAATCCTTCTTGCCAGACGAATATCAGCATCTGCACTGAACATTTTACAATGTAAAGTGACAGCCTAACTTAGTAGTGCATCAAAGACACATAAAAAATACAGGCTTGTAAAATATCTAAACTAAATGCATACAGTAGAAACCACTAATAAAATAGGAACCAACAAGAGAAGTGGGGAAAAAAGATGAAGATATAGCATCACTAGCACCTAGATAATAATTTCTTAAATTATGTGAAGAAACTGTGTTACTCCATATCATAAAAGGAAAATGAATATGACTACGGACCACAGAAAACATACAATATAATAAGATATACAAGTTAAATAGGAACATAAATAATAAGGGACCTGTGTCAACAAATATCTTCATATTCATGAATGCCCGAACACGTGGGTCATGGAAAACAAGGATGCCTTCCAAAATTATAACATCTGCAGGGTTTACCTGCAAAACACATTATCCAGATAAATTTTTCCCCTGCTTGAGAGAAAAGGCCAAAAGAAACATGTATTGCATGATTCAGCAATCATTAGTACACCAAATCATTTAAATTCAAATATGAAAATCATTATCATGCCAATATATTTTATAATTGACCTTTGCAATAAAAAACTATTCTTTAGCATGATAATAAAAACTCAATTAGAAGATTGTTTCAATCTTGATCTGCTATGCATTTTAAGAAAGAGGAGTAAAACTATTAAAAAAAAATGAAAGCTCCTGATACCCTTCTTGCTGGAAACACATCCTTCTTGTAACCCTTAAAGTCATACTTCGGAATATCTACTGCTTGACCACGCTTCAACTTGTCCATGACACGTAGCAATTGCTGAGTATCAAAAGCTTCTGATGATATCAACAACGTGCATTAGAAATAATGCAAGGAGCTAAAACAGTACAAGAACCATCATTCACATATGCATTAAGAAAATTCAAATGTCAAATTTTCCATTTTAAAACTGCTACCTTATCAAATTTAAGGTGTATTATATTTACTACCATGTGGAAAAGGAACTTTGGTTCAACCTTTGGAATGCTCATTATACGTGTTACGTAATTTGAGCAACATTCTGACATGTAAAATCTACAGCAGCTTCACCAATCATATTGATCTCTAAAGTCTAAACTAAATGCAGGAATATTCTAGATTTGAAACTTCATTAAATCAATAATTAAATTCAAGTTTCTGATCAGCTAATTTTGAGTTAAATTCTGCTTTAATAAATTTTCCTGGGGTTAATTTTTCCTAGCACCACCCTTGATGTTCCTAAAGCTCTGAGTAATAAAGACATAGTAGGTACACATTGAATGTAATGAAGTGGTTCAGCAAGAAATTAGAAACACCTAAGGAGAATTATAAGACCTGAAAAACAAAATAAAACTAAAACATGAATATTATTTTAGGCCTTCTGACCTGATCCTCAAAAATCATTTGAGGAAAAACAAAATTCCTGTTTCAGGACAATAAATAGAACTAACATAAAGGAAATAAAATAAACATCCCAATAAAGTCAGTGCATATTTCATCCTATATAATATTTCAATATCAAGAGAAAGTCACTAGTAATGATCAGAGACTAATGAGTACAATTGAACTGACCAGGATGGTCAAAGTTGTAATCGTGTACTCTTGTAAGTTCCTCCTCAGCCAAATTATGGTAAAAAGAATCCTGTTATAAATTAGATAATGCATTTATTATGCTAGAATATCATCAGGAGTGCAATAAGAAACATCAACCAGAATTTTGGAACAAGTCCCCTCAAAAAGGTAAAAGAAGACAAAAGTAGAAAAGAAACAATACATGTAAAAAAAATTAAAAAGTAAAATGTCACTAACAACATAGATGATAAAAGACAGCCAAAGAAATTTTTACTTATTTCACCAAAACAATGGTGTATCATATATTCAAATGTATGACTCTTTCGATAAGAAAATTATTGACATTTTGAGGAAAATTTTGAGAGAAATGTGTAAATGTTCATAATAAAAGGGGAAGTGAGAACAACAGAATACTAAATCTGATTGGATAAAGAAACAGAGGAGGAGGAATTTAGGGGTTATGAATGGTAGCTAACAGAGTGTCAATGTAACAATGAAAATATCAAAGAAAGCTGATAAAATCATTCCAATAGATTCTTCGGATATCATAGGGAAAATAACAACAAACAAAAACCAGGGGGACTTAGATAAAGGAGGAATCAGGATGCTTGTAAGACTTGATGCACTAACTGTTAGTTTTGTTTTTTATAAAAATAGTTGTTTGCCCCCAAACAACAAATCCTTATAAATTCTTAATTTGACCACCAATAGCAATAAGTATACATAGAAAGAATTCATTACCTGATTAACAAGTACAACCCGTTGATCATGAAGCTGTTGAATAATCATATCACAAACGGCTGTCTTGCCAGATGCTGCTCCCCCAGCAACACCTGCAATATACACAACCGAAAAAGTTTACAAAATAAAAATTTTTAAGAAGTGAATATAAGGCATCCAAACTACTTATTGTGTTTCAAACTTTAAAACAAAAAAGGCAAAAAAGAATAAACTTAAATGGTTCTATCCAGGTTTGCAGGAAGCTCTATTTTATAAAGATGACATAGATTGGATATAGAAGTTAACACCAATTTGAAAAATGTAAAACAAGCAATTAAATAAATTTAGGTAAAATGAAATTATGATGCAAGAACTTGGATTAACATATAAAATGTGAATTTGAAGTTTACTCAAGCAAGATGACTAAGATTTTTTCTCACAGAAAATTTGAACTCAGAGTACCAGTTTCAGATAAACTTATGGTTCAAGAAATTTCATTTCTCAACAAAATTTCATTAAAATCTGATAGTCTTCAACGGTAGTTTTGTCCATGACGCTGAAACACCAAAGCTAGTGGCTTATTTGAAACAAGGCTGATGACATTTTCTCTGCCATAACAGAACAGCACAATCCAACATAAGGGCTCTGGTACCTCTCAGTTTATAGAAACTAAATCAAACCATTAAGATAGTACATTTAGCACCTATCATACATGAAATGAGACCCAAGAAACACAAGTAAATGCACCACCATTGAATTCCAGGACACAAACAGACAAAAGGTGATTTTTATGACTACAGCAGCTGGCCATGCAAAAACACACCTATGACAAAGGGTTGTTTATACATGTCAGTTTCTGAAGTGGTTGGTTGCTCCATGCCAGCCTTTCTTTGCTCTAAGCCATCCATGTGAAATCCAGAAAAATGAACCTCAGAGGAAGATTCCATTAAATCCACAACTGACTTAGTATCCATATGCAAAGACCTGGAAAAAAAAACAATGTTAAAAAATCACAAGTAGAGAAATAGAGAAATCAATCAATAACAAACAAACAAGATGAATAGATATATTGTCTAGACTCTAGAAAGTATTAGTTTTAACAGCAAGCAAATGTGGCTGACTGGATCAAGCCAATCATTTCACTGTTCATAAAGGACTAGCCATTAGAACAATGCTGAAGCCAGATCAACTAAAGGACAAGAATTTTATTTTTTTCCAATTTCATTTTATTTTCCGTGCTATGATCTATTAAATCCGATGGACATGATATTATTATACGGTACATGTAATAATCGCTCCAAACCAGAGCGAGGAGAAACTCGTTGCAACGCAACTAACGCAAGAACGAGCCAAAGAGGTTAGGCTCAACCACTTGTTCTTCGTCATTGTTACAACAAACGGTAGTAATGATAAAGACAGAGAGCAGTGACGATAAAGCGCAAGAATCAAACAAGTTTTAAAGAAAGAAATTCAGATCCAAATACAATGACGAAAGAATCAAATGCCGAATGCGGATTGGGAAACATACCTGATGAACTCAGGAATTGTACGTGAGAAGACAGAGAATGAGAAAAAGAAAAAAA
Organism: Sesbania bispinosa; assembly: GCA_026901365.1. NCBI lineage: Eukaryota > Viridiplantae > Streptophyta > Magnoliopsida > Fabales > Fabaceae > Sesbania > Sesbania bispinosa. The sequence goes on along the minus strand of QLOH01000199.1, from coordinate 721,091 downwards.
AGATCGGAGCGAAAGAAAAAGGGAAAATGTAGTGAACCACTCTGAGATACGATTCCGTTTGGTGCACTGATCTCTACTCTTTTTAGTTTTACAGTGTTTTTCCCTTTAAATATAGTCACACTGACACGGATTGATTGAAAAACGGAAAAAGAGTGATACCTTGATTTTCGGGGTGACGGTGGGATTAGATAATAATAATATTTTGGATTTTGTTTAAGGATATAAAATGAAAAGTTTTTATTAAAAATAATTACTTTTTGTATATTTAAAATCTATTTTAAAGGGGTTCATGAATCATGATAATACAATGGTAATAACTTTTCAATTTAAATTTAATGTATATATATATGTGTGTAAAAAAAAGATAATAAATAAAACAAGTGATATGGGAAACGGTGAGATTAGATAATATTTTAGATTTTATTTAAGAGTATCAAATGAAAATATATTATTAGAAATAATTATTTTCATATCTTTAAAATCTACTTTAAAAGGAGTGATGATAATATTTTTTTTAATTTTAATATATATATTCTTAATGTAAAAAAATTTTACATTATTATTTAATAATGGATCATCGCTTTATTTATTAAGTTTGATAAAATATTAAATGGCTATATTCATTATATGACATACCAACAAATTTCACACTAATAATGTATATACTTTAAACAATAATTTTTTGGTTGGCTTTCTAAGGTTGGCCTTCTAAGATCCTGTAAAGCATAAAAACAACAATAATTTTTTGGTGTAAGAGATTAGATAATATTTAATGTTAGAATAAGACAAAATATGAGTTTAGTGTATGTAACTATGTAAGGCAAATGGTAATCAACTATCAAAGCTACGGGTATTTCTTTTGGTGAACAATATGGAATTGTATTAAATATTCGAATAAAAACTTTTTTATAAAAATTTAATATGAACTAAAAGAATAACAATATATTATTAGATAATACTATAAAACTTTGTCACACTAATAAAAAAATTCATTTATTGATATTAAATTTGATATATTACTTTTACTAGCGTAAAAAAAATATATTACTTTTACTGATATATTGACAAATAAAAGACAAAATTCTATATTAAGAAATATAATATTTATTTATTAACGTAATGAATACTATGATTTTCTATAATTCTTCAATCACTATTCTTAAAACAATAATTAGGAAGAATTTATATTAAGAAAATAAAATAAAATTGTATATAAGATGAAATAGTGATGTATTTTACTTGTATTTAAGAGAGTTAAATTCAAGAAAAATGGAAGAGAACATAGCCAAAGAAAATACGATTCATGTGTTTTTCATTTATATATTGGAGCAAACACATGTTGATGTTGTAGTAGCTAGCTTAGGCTTAACTAAGGATCGAGATAGAAAAATCGTTGAATTTTGAATCATTGTAACATGATTTATTTGAAATTTTAAAAACAAAAAATACGTGTGAGTGAGTGTGTGGAAGTGCCGAGGTGGTAGGCATGGGAGTATGGCCCACTCAAGTGCGTATGCTGGTAGTGTGTCTGCGTTGAGTAATTAATTAATTGAGTATGGAAAATGGTCACCGCGCTCTCCCTGTCTACTGTTTGAGGGCCCACCGCCAAAGCTGGTGTAATTTTGAGAATTGTGATCCACCTTGGCACTGAACACATGTGGGCCCATCGTCCTTTATCCAATTTATAATTTTTAAAATATTAATCAATTTTTTATATTATATTTTTCCAGATATATCATTAATTCAAATCATCATTTATTTTTTAAAATAAAGAAGTTCAATCGTGTGTAACCTCCTTTTCTATGAATGTTATCCCTTTTTCAAAGAATTTTTCCTATAATTTTTCATTTTCATAATTTTTCACAGATTTTTATTTCTTTGAATCTAATAGAAGCTTTAACAAATTTGTAATTTATCTCTCGCAATCTTTTGAAATTTTTTCTTCCTTTAATTTTTCACTTTTTCATGATCTCAAAATTCACATTCCTTTCATTTCTCATTTCATATTTTTACATGATTTCTGCTCCAGAGAATTAAATAGAATATATAGACATTTGTAAATAGTAAATAACTATAATTTATTTCTCTCAATATTTTTATAAACTTATATTTTTTCTCACCAAATATGATCTTTAATTTTGAATATCATCTTATGATCTTTAAATAAAATATAATAATTAATAGAAAGATATATAAAAAAAGGAAATAAGGAAAAATTAAAACTTAATTTTGTTTAAAAAAATGTAAAGATAAACACTCAAAAGAATCATAAAGAGATAATGTTACATGATATATAAAATATCTGGGGGACCAAATTAATAGTTAATAATAAAATATTTTATGTAGGGTCTATATAATTAATAAGAAGATTGATTTGATTTCTCAGAAACACCAAATCCACGTTAATTTGATTTTTAGTGTGCAGATATATATAAATAAAAACTCTCTCTTCCTCTTTGAAAATGGTCATCTTCTGCAAGAGTTTGGTGGTGTTTTTGGTTCTGATTTTTATGAGTATGGGTATGTTCTTCTTCTTTTTTACGTTTGATATTTATTTTTCATTTTCTGAATTATTTGAGTTATTTTTAATATTACTTATTGAAATTATTGTTCTGGATTTGGAACCTGTATAGTTTCTTGAAGAACCGAGGCAATCTTATTCAAATACAATTTTTTTTTTAATTGTTACAACTTTATTTAACATAGCTAATAAACAACAAATAAAAAATAAATAAATGTAATTATTGTAAATTACAAGTTAACATTTTTACATAATTATATTAATATAATAAAAATTTTAAATTAACAATTATAAGTTTTTTTCATATTTTTTCTAAAACGAATGACCTCGTGCATTGTACAAGTTAACACACGTGTTATTTGATCTTTACATTCATTAATTTTATGATTTAAATAATTATCTATTTATTTCTCATACATTGTACTTTTTGGTTAGGTAGACATAACATCTTTTTTTGTTTTTTATTAATTTATTTGGTTTATAAATGTTTATGCTATAAATATTTATGATTAAACCCCTATATCAGTCCTCGATTTTTTTAGCGTCATGCACTTTAATACTTGAGATTTCAAAACATCTCCGTTAATCCCTGACATATATTTCCATCATTCACTTTAATCCAAAATGGTTGACGGCGTTAAATGAGTGTTGACGTGTCACGTTAAGTGACACTTTAATTGGATTCAAATTAGTCCCTATAATATTAAAAATCTTTCACTTTAGTTCTTAAAATAGTCTTGTGTATATGGAAAGGCAAGTTCTTAGCAACACTATGGAGAATAGAAAGTTCTGACTTTTATTAATTGTATCAAACCTATATTTCTATTTTTTTTTTTTTGGTAAAATCAAACCTATATTTTCATTAGATCTAATTAGTTCATAACAATTTTTTTTCCTTTATAAATTGTCAAGATTTTTCTAATGATGTTCCATACTGTATAAATTGAATTCTCACTTGTTGTATATCTTCTTTGTGACCATAATATAACGTCCTAATTCCTAAATCCAAGAATTATGTCTGTTGGGAGCATATTCTTGAATTCTAGAAATTATTTTCGCGCATTATGAATATCAATAAACAACACATAATAGCTTAGGTAATCCTCAATATGTGGAATGGTATCCTCTTCCCGCTGATACTCATGATGCCACTTCTATATCATCACCAGATGACAGATGTTCCTTCACACACAACACAAGGTTGGTATAAATAACAAGTTTACAAAAAAAAAAGTGAAGAAGAAATAAGGTGAGTGCAAAAGAAATGAGTTGGAGAGATATACAGAGGATGAGGTGGATGATGATTATACTAGATTTGATATTTTAAAATGGTGGAGAAGCAAGAGTAAAAGGTATTATGTTCTTTCATATATGACTAGGGATATATTAGTCATCCCAGTGTCCACAGTATCATCTGAGTCTGGTTTTAACACTTGAGGTCGAGTTCTTGATCCATTTCGCAACTCATTGCATCCTAACATTGTAGATGCTTTGATTCGCACTTAAAATTGGTTGAAGCCCCTAAAAAAAGGCTTACGATTCACAACAACCAGGATTCATTGACTGAATTGATTCAGGTATGTTTAAATTCTAATTATCATTAAATTACATAGTATATATAAATATGTGTGTATGGGTGTTTAATTTTCATGCATTATTTTTCCTATTAATAGAGATGTTTGGGATTACAACCTTTACAACAATTGAGGATGTTGGAGTTGTTGCCCTGATGCGTTTACAACCTTGTAGTAAGTAAGGGCGATTTGCCTACATTTAATATGTTCAACAGTGAATCATAGTCTTGCTTACATTTAACTTTTTATAACATCCAACATTTATTTTTTACAGGGATGATTTGGCTAGTTAAATCTCTAGCTTGAATGAAGGAGGACTGGTGTAACATCTTAATTTATAAATACAAGAATTAAAGCCATTAGAGGTAAAATCCCCAAATTTCTGAAATTATTTTGCGCCATTTAGATATTGCAAGCACAAACATCATATATCGCTTAAGTCTCAACGACTACTTAAACAGTATATGAATCATCAACAGAATATGCATAAATAATTGTCAACAAGGCTACATGTTCACCCAGTACATAATAATCACTTGGGATACCCCCTTACATGTGCCCTAAAAAAATAGAAAGGACTCGAAGGCTACACATGTACAGTCATATCCCACAAAAGAATAAATGTACAGTGTATCATAATCCAATCATAAACAGGGCCTAACAACTAAATACATCATATCATGGGCCCAAAACAAATCGATAAAAGAACATCTCCCAAGCTCCATGCTCACTGACCGGTGCGGGGAGGAACCTGTGCATCTAAAAGATAGTCCACAAAATGTGTGGTGAGATGGAGGTCTAAGTGAATATAACTATGCATCATACAGTGTGGGCAAGCAGGCGGATGCAATGCAACGAAAAGCAATAAACGTCATAACATGATATCTCAACTGAACATAAACATGAATAAAAGACCTGCATTACCCGGCAGACGGGATCTTATCACTAAACTGGGGCTAGACATGAGCTCAGACTACAAGGAACGTCTTCCTTGGGTATAACACCGCCAATTAACTGGGGCCGAAACCGGTGTTTTATCTAGGGACCGGAGTCCAATTAACTGGTGACCGAAGTCCAATCTTTCTCAATTAAGGATGATCTGGAGCCGAAGCTAAAAATGGGGTCGAAGCCAAATTCATTTTCTCATTATTAACTAGGGCCCAAGGCCATTAATGTAATGCTCGCCCATACACATATTCCATGAATTTAATAGTAAATGTCATTAGACATAAACATACGGAAGCGCTAATTTGGGAAAAATCTTATACATGTTTCTACTTCCATACAACTACACAATATACAAACATATAGAAAATCCACAACCAAACCATTCAACCACAAGTCAATAGGGAAGGGAATGGTAGAGTAGGGTTCATGGGAAGAGATTCATACAAATGAGTGGAGGTGTGTGAGTTATACTCACCTCAAGAGAGCTCAAAGAGAAGGGGAAATGAGTTGGGGAAGGTTGGGGTGTGAGATCCTTGGCTTGCTCTGCTTTCTCCAAGCTCCAATGGTACTTTCTCTCACTAAGAACTCTCTCTCTCTCTAAATGAAAAGAAACGGAAGACGAATGAGAAAAAGAGCCCTAACTTAATGTCTTTAAAACTGACACGCGCATTCTCGCTCAAGCGAGCCCTTCTCACTTGAGCGAGAATGCTGATGGGATTCTGAATTCGCATTCTCGCTCAAGCGAGAAACCTCTCGCTTGAGCGAGAATACTCCAGAGAGCATCCCCCTCTCTGGATGATGTTCGCTTGAGCGAGACCATTCTCACTCGAGCGAAAATCTTCCAGAGAGCACTCACTCCCTGGATGGTTCTCGCTTAAGCGAGGCCCTTCTCGCTCAAGCGAAATTCTTCCAAAGAGCACTACTTTTTCCCCATGTTTCTCGCTTGAGCGAGAGCTTTCTCGTTCAAGCGAGAAAACTGGAATACAAATTCTTTCATTTTACTGATATGCTCGTTCAAGCGAGCCCTTCTTGCTTGAGCGAGAGCATCAGAGACTAAAATTCTGATTCTCACTTTTAACCACTTATAACTTAGTTTCACCTCCCTCTTTCCTATTTCATTTTATAAAACCTCTTCTATTACTAATTTTAATTCATGAAAATAGTTAGAATTTGGGATGTTATAACTGGAGCTTGGAGATTATAATTTTAACACAAGAGTCCAATATTATTTGTAGTTTGTTTATTATTTATTTGAAGTCAAAATTTGGGTGAGTAAATTAACACTTTGGTCCCTGACTTTGTCAGTGTCTTTCACTTTGGTCCCTGAGATTATAAAAACCCTTCATTATACCCTCACTTTGACCCCAATCATTCACTTAGGTCCAAACCACTAACATCTGTTAAATCCTTGCTAAGGTGTCACTCAATAGGGACTAAAGTGCAAGATTTTTTACAATGTCAGGGACCAAACTGGTGGTCCTTTTCTTCTTCTTCCCTCTTCTCTGCAGAATTCTCATTCTTCTTCTTCTTTGCTCTTCTCTTCTTTTTCGTTCTTCTCTTCTTCGCTCTTTTGCTTCTTTATGCAAATTAGAGGGTTTGAAACAAAAGCCTTCAAGTTCTCCCATATGGTTTTCCTTTGCTTCAATCTCAGAGTTTCATAGTTGTGTGGTTTTAATCTCACGCAAATCTGCAACATATAACACTGATGATTTCATATATATACCTTTCTTTTTCTCCTACAGTGTTCACTTCATAATTATTATATAGAAGGTAGAATTAAACAAGTTACATAAGCTTTTGCTTGTGAGCAGAGTTCCTTGTTCATGGAATAGTACTCAAATAGAATTGTACAAAGGGGTCAAAAAATAAATTCTCATCCTTCTTGAAACAAAAGAGGCCCACTCTACAACATATTTTCAACACAAGAAACCATCATAACCGGGTGCAAGTTATATGATAACCAATGTCATGAAGGTTTCTGGTATATGCTTACCTTGTCTAAGGCATACACGTTGAATTGAACACAATAGCAACAATTTTACTAGTAACAGAAACAGAGTAACATGACACAATAATGACTTATTATTATTACCCGCGCTCTCCTTATAGTAATGTAGGCTTTCCTCTGGAAGAAAACATGAGAAGGACAATTTGAATATCACATATCACATAATATGTCATTTAAAGAATATATCAATTATCAAGTATCAACTCAACTCCCTGAGGTTAAAACCACACAATTATGAAACTCTGAGATTGAAGCAAAGGAAAACCATATGGGAGAACTTGAAGGCTTATGTTTCAAACCCTCTAATTTGCATAAAGAAGCAAAAGATCGAAGAAGAAGAGAAGAGCGAAGAAGAAGAAGAAGAAGAAGAAGAAGAAGAAGAAGAATGAGAATTCTACAGAGAAGAAGGAAGAAGATAAGGGACCACCAGTTTGGTCCCTGACATTGTCAAAAATCTTGCACTTTAGTCCCTATTGAGTGACACCTCAGCAAGGATTTAACTGACGTTAGTGGTTCGGACCTAAGTGAAAGATGGAGGTCAGAGTGAGGGACTAACAAAGGGTTTTTATAATCTCAGGAACCAAAGTGAAAGTTGCTGACAAAGTCAGGGACCAAAGTGTTAGTTTACTCAAATTTGGGCTTATGTTTTGTTTTTTCGGCTGCAAGGACAGCTACTGTTGTTTCGGCTTTTGGGGCATAATTGGAATGGAAGTTGGTATTTGGTACTTGAAGAAAGTGAGAGCTAAAGCACCAATAATAATAACATGCAAAGTTTAAAGCAACAAGAAAATAACTAATAGGTAGTGAGGGGTGAGGGTGGTTCATGATGGTTGCCCTGCGATAATGGGATTAGATTGAGATGAAAAAAAAAGTTGTAGGTACTAAAAATAAAAGGACCATATTTGTAAGGACTAAAAAATAAATTTAAGCCATAGAGAAATAACACATGTGACACTCCATTAGCCACATCAGCTTGTAGTTAACAGTAAGGACCAAATAGGGTAAGAAAAAATATTTTAGTGATAAAAAAACCCGAAAAAAAAATTGTATGAACTAAAAACAAAGGGACCCATATTTATAGGGACTAAAAACATATTTAAGCCAATTATCTATCAATAAAATTAATGCAAACAAATTAATTCTACATTAAAAAGATAACTAGACAAATAATTTTTAAAAACATAATTTTTTTAAATAAACTACTACCTTCGTCCCTTATTATAAAACTCTTCCAACTGTTTCACATAGTTTAGAAAAAGTTGGTTAATGCGTTGGTCTTTTAAAAAAAATAAAACATTCCAAATATGCCCCTATTTAAAGGTCACTATATTTTGGGACATTAATTGTCACGTAGTAGAAGACTTCAAAAGTTAGTTTTCATTGGTTTAGTTGAACATATGGGTAAAACTTCTTTAATCATTCACATTGATCAATATATGGGTAATTAAAAATAAAAAGAGTTAAACATTAATGAAGGACAAATATGGAAAAAATGAATAATTCATCTAAAAATATGTAAAGGATCTTATATTAGGGGACATTCAATTCTTCTAGAAAGGGTCTTATAATGAAGGACGAAGGAAGTATTATTTTGAAACAGAGTAGTAATATTTTTATGGGTAGAAAAGTAATTATAGTACTACATTCGGTCCTATTTGTAAGAGACAAAAATATATTTTAGCTTAGTCCTAAATATATAAGAAACATAGTACTATTATCAATTGCATTAAGAGAAATTCTATTGTACCCTCCAATAAGAGAGAGTTTTGAATTTTGATACCTTCTTTGACCAACAAATAAATAAATTATCTTTTATTTTTTTCTTAAACAGTCCTACTATTTTTACACTTGCAGGATAATATTTTAACTATTAGAATTTGTATTTTTATTTTTTGAAAAAAATTTCTGACCGTCAATAACCATTCTTTTGTATTTTTAATTGTGTTTCTTCATTTTTTCACATTCTCATCTGCATGTGTCTCATTCAAAATCAACACAATGTCTTCGAAATGATTTTGTGGGGAGTACACTCCCTAGACTTATTTTTATGTAACTTTTACCTTGATGCCTCCCTTCAATTAAAAAACGAAGATACCAAAACCATCTCTCACCGGAGGGTACCCAAATGTGACCCATTAAGAGAAATTATGAAGTTCCTTTTGTACCTTTTATTTTATGGGCTTTGCTCCGGTGCCCTTATTAATCGAAAGGTTCTGGAACACTTTTAGCATGAACCAATAAAAGTTCGTGCAAGATTAATTAATGACCCACATGACCGGATGTTAGTTAACATTTTTTAGTGCTGCAGATTAATCCTATATTTATGAATATGTTTGAATTTTTTTAATTTGAAAATAGATCTTTTAAAGTAAAAATATCAAATAAAAAATTTGAGTTAAAAACATTTTATCTCCATTGTCTCTTTTGTCTCAGGGTCTTATTTCTATTCCTTAATTCTTCACACCTTCCATTATATTTGCTCTAACATGGAGTGTAATGGAGGTTGTCTTCCTTCTCAGTAGTTGGATTTCGTTTTAGGGATTTTGTTACCCAGATTATTGTTGAAGTGGCGCTTCTTTCATTCTCTGTTTATTCGTTTGAAACCTAGAGACTACATTTCCTTAATTTTTTTGGCTTGTGGGTACTATTTTCCTTGTTACCAAATTCACAATTACCATGGAAGGACACGACAATAAACACTGCTTTTAAGGCTCCATAGTAACTTAAAAAAAATAATTTTACACTTTATTAATTTTGAATTTAGAGAAACAATTTTATAGGAAAAAACTAAATATATATAACGTATTTAACAATAGATGAGAGGAGAGAGCGAGAATGAATGGACCTTGGTGGGACCAAAAAGGAAGAAAGAGATGTGATCGGGAATGGAAAAAGGAGTGGAAGATTCAAGACTACCAGAAGACAACAGAGGTGCGCTTAGAAGGGGACAATGGGGGACAAGACATGATGGTCATATTGCTTACTTTTTCACTAATTTCCCAGAAGAGTTCTCCACATCAGATCTTTGGAGGGTATTCTCTATATGGGGAGGTAAGGTGGTAGATGTGTTTATTCCACATAAAAGAGATCGAAAGGGGAATCGTTTTGGTTTTGTGAGGTTTGAGGAGAATAATGATCCAGTAAAATTAGAAGCAAGACTTCGTCAAATTTAGATTGGAACCTATAAATTACAGGTAAATTTATCCAAGTATGGGAGAAGTACTTCACAGAATGTCAGAAGCCATTTGATTATGAAAGGAAGTACCAAGGCTCAGAGAAACCAATCTCTTTCTTTTAGGTGTGGTACGTGCACGATATGAGTTACGTGGAAGCAGTAAAAAGTAAAGCTAAAAGAGTATGGCGGCCAAAGAAGTCTCAAAAAGTTGATGTTGAATCACATTGGAATGGCTTAGAAGTCTCAGTCGAGGAAGAAGATATGGTATGGCTTAATAAAAGTTACGTTGGACAGGTGAATCATATAGATAAGGTGTTTGTTTTACAAGACAAAATTATTGCTGCAGGTATTCGTTCAGTGAAGGTGACTCCTATGGGAGGAGATATAGTATTGATCCAGCCTTGTGGTGAGGAGGATGTTGCGGAATTATTCAAAGAATTGGAAGAGTTTTTCATGAATTGGTTTTTTGATGTGAGACCCTGGAGTCCTGGTGAAGTAGCCTATGAGAGATATGTATGGATTCGATGTCAAGGAATTCCAATGCATGCTTGGTCAGAATCTGTTTTTAAATTAATAGTTGCTCATTTTGGAAGATATGTTTGTATTGATACAAGTACGAAGAAAAGGGATAGGTTGGATGTAGCTATGATGTCAATCCAGACTTCGTCAAGGGAGGCTGTAAACAGATAGCTCAAAATTAAGATTAATGAGTTGTTATTTTCTATTAGTATCGTAGGAGACCCTTTTCTTAATCCTTGGAGTGATGTTCATAGGACAAGAGGTGCACATGACAATTAATTATCTTCTTCTAGTGTTTCTTCTGAATCAAATTCACTGTTTGATGATGAATGGAGTGCTTTCGGGAATTATTCACAAGATGATCATTTTGAATTTGAATTAGATACTCAGCGGGTTGTTATTGGTGCTGATACGCATAATCAATTAATGGTGGTTACAGCTCATACATTGGCTAGTTTTAAGGAGCAAGATTGTAACCAAAATCCATGTGGAAATGAGGATATATCCGGTGGTGATAATGTCATTGATTGGGGATCTTCAAGTCAGAATTGCGATCGTGGAGCGTTAGGCAATTTTGGGCCTAGTGCCACTGAAGCCCAAATTGTTAGAAATGATGAAGGTTGCAAATTGGTTCAGACAGAGGTGGATGAGGATTTATTTGGGCCGCGTGTCAACTTTGACAATCATAATGGGTTGTGTGTCAATCTATATACCGTTGCAGGGAGTTATGTTTCAGGCTCGGATTCTTGTTCCATTGATTGTATTAGTCCAAAGCTTTGTGAGGCATCTCTCGACCTGGGACATAGTGGAGCCCATATTCAAGATGAACCTGAGGAAGTTAGGTTGTCCAACATTATGCGAACAACATTTACTTGTGCCACAGGATTGCTTGATGATAGAAAAGGCGACCCATCAGAGGCGGAAGTAATGACTAGGTTTGATGTACCCATTCAGCGTGATCCGCGTTTGTGTGCTGGAGATCATTATGCAAAGTCCTATGGAACGGATCTGGAGAACGAATTGAGTTTGTGTACTGGTTCTCGTTTTGTGAAATCCCAATGAGTGGTCCTGGAGAATCGATGTGCAGAGATAACTTTACCAATAGTATCAGAATGCGAACTGTTTGATGTGTTGGTTATGTCGAGTATTAATTTTTTGAATAACAGTAAAGATATTTGCTCTGTCCCAATGAAGAGAATGAGGGGAGGGCCAAGAAAGAAAGTACATTCTTCTGGCCTGATATGTGTTTCTACTCTAGAATGTTCTGATAATAATGCTATTTTAAATCAAAATTCTGCAAAAGTTGTTGAACAAGTTTGACAGTTTGGAAGGCTTTTAGGAGTGTCAGGTGTTGATAATGGTCAAATGTTAATTAGCAAATTGGCAAAATTGGAAGAGATAGGGTTGCTATTGGAAGATTAAGCAATGTAGGGGAGTGAAATATGACCATCTCATCAGAGTAGGTGTTTTCTTTGGTATTTATGATAATTTCTTTTATAAACATTAGGGGCCTAGGTGGAAGGGTAAAGAAGCTGGAAATAAAGAATATATTACTGACTGAAAAGGTATAGTTCATTTGTATTCAAGAGACAAAGAAAGAATCTATTGATAATAGATTATGTGATTCCTTATGTGGAGGTGAGGAGTTAGACTGGGCATTTGTACCATCAGTAGGTATGTCTGGGGGGTTGTTGTCAATGTGGAGGAAAGATATTTTTACTGTGCATGAAACATTTTCTGATCCTAATTTCCTTGGAGTCTGTGGGTGGTGGGGGTGGATAAAATATATTGTTGTATTGTCAATGTATATGCCCCGTGTGACGTGATTGGTAAAAATGAGTTATAGAAGTGGCTTTTGGAGGTGAAGGCAAGTCGTGGAGGTGACTTGTGGTGCATTTGTGGGGACTTTAATTTTGTGAAGTCGGATTCAAAAAGAAAAGGTGCTGCAAGTTATTGGCAGAAAGAGGATATGAGTTGCTTTGTTTCTTTTATCGAAGATGTTGAATTTCTTGACCTTCCTTTAATAGGAAGAAAGTTCACTTGGTATAAAACGGATGGGAGGTGCATGATAGATTGGATAGATTCTTACTTACGCCAGATTGGTGGTCACGTTGGTCTTCTCTTTCGAAGTGGGCTTTAAAAAGGGGTACATCAGATCACTGCCCTTTATTGCCGAAACAAGACAATATCAATTGGGGCCCAAAACCATTTAAGGTCCTTGACTGTTGGAAATTTCATGCGGGTTATAGTGACTTTGTAAGTGAATAGTGGCGTTCTCTAAATGTTGAAGGACGGGCAATGTCTGTTCTCCAGGAAAATTGAAATCATTAAAAAAATACGTAGCGTGGTTGGAATAAGGATGTGTTTGGGGAGTTGGATGTTAAGATATCTGATGCTAGAGAGAAATTTCTTATACTAGAATTGAAGGGTGAAGATGTTATTTTATCAGAGGAAGACGTTTTATTAAGGAAGGAGTGGAAATAAAAAAATTTTCATTACTTTTCTTTGAAGGACAGCTTGCTTTTTTAGAAATCTAGACTAAAATGGTTGAAGGAAGGTGATGCCAATTCGTGGTATTTCCATGCGTGCATCAACAAACGAAGATTGCGGAATGAAATTAGAAGCTTAAAGGTAAATGGTGTGAGTTATTCTGAGCCTTTATCTTTAAAAACAACGGTGAAAGGTTTTTTTAAGTCACATTTTAAAGAAAAATATAACCAACGTCCTCTTTGACGAGAATCCGGAGAGGTGGATTCGTTTTACGGATCTATCTAGGTTGGAATGTTCATAGGTAAGAAATTTGGGAAAATTATTAAAACGAGAAAATGGATAAAAGGTAAGAAGATGGAATGGAATTGATAGACGTCACACTTCCAAGGATGGAAGACAAGCCTAAGAGTTATACACATAAAGGGATGAAGGTCCTTTGATAAAACTCAATTCTTGATTAGCAAGAATACAAGAGAAACACTCTCCAATATGAATTAAAATTTCGAATTCCAAAATTAACTTTTTGCATGCATGTAAATGGGTATTTATAATCCTTACAAACCAAGTCTAATAAGGTATGAATGCAGCCATGCAATTCACACCTATTTCTTCCTAAAATGCCCCCATATTCAGCTACCATGCAACCCACTTAACTCCTACTAAAAGATATTAAACTTAGGAAATAAAACTAATAAAATTCAGCCTACAATCCTCCACATGTGGCCGCACATTTAACATGGATTTTGTAACAACCAACAAAAGAATAATAGGCCTTGATTCAGCCATGAAGTGGCCGCTCCAATTGCTAGACATAACAGCCCCAAAATTAAGTGTTGGTGGCTCCATTAATTTGTAACCCCCATATTGAATGCTAGCTGCCCCTCTTCAAGTGTTGTAACAGCTCTTGAATGCTAAATTATTTTTTAACCTCCCTTGTCTCTTGAACCATAATTCGGCCTTCAAAATTCATGTAATCTGGCCGCCCCTAGTTGGATTCACATCACTCTCCTAGATGGTGTAACTTTTAAATCTTTAACCATTAAAGATACTGATAGTTTGACTCAACTTTTTACTGAGGTGAAGGTGAAAGAGGCGGTATGGGAGTGTGGTGGCACGAAAAGTCCTAGTCCTGATGGATTTAATTTTAATTTCATTAAGGATTTCTAGGACATTTTGAAAGAAGATTTTTTAGCTTTGATGAATGAGTTCCATGTAAATGGAAAATTGGTGAGGGGGTCTAATAGCTCTTTTATTGTATTAGTCCCTAAGGTAGATAACCCTAAGAAGGTGGAGGAATTTAGACCTGTTTCCCTAATGGGTTGTATGTATAAGGTTGTTTCAAAAGTGTTGGCAAATAGATTGTCAAAGGTGATTGGTAATGTGATTTCTGAGGGCCAATATGCTTTTGTAAAGGGTAGGCATATTTTTTATAGCATTGTGCTTGCTGATGAAATTCTTGAGGATGTTTTTACGGTATGTTATGGGGAGGATGGGGTTTCCTCTTAAATGGCTAAATTGGATATCTGAATGTTTATGTACTGCGAGAGTTTCTGTTCTCATTAATGGGAGTCCGACTAGTGAGTTTGGTTTGGACGTGGTTTGAGACAAGGGGATCCCTTTGCACCTTTCTTGTTTATAATTGTAGCTGAAGCATTGAATTCTTTTATGTGTAAGGCAGTGTGTTCCGAATTGTTTAACCCTTATGTGGCGAGTCATGACCAAGTATCTATTTCACACTTGTAGTTTGCTGGTGATACAATCATCTTGGGGGACTTTACAGAATAAAAGTGAAAAGCTAGGTAAGTACAAAGCTCACAAATGATACATATAAAGCACAGCAAAAGAACAATAGTGAGCCAGCTCCCCCTCAACAACTTGCAGTAGCAGATTCTTAAGAATTAGAGGAGAGAGAAATGTTTCTAGGAGATGAGGATGTAATTCTGATAGTATTTGATCTTCTGGAGAGAGAGGTGTGTTGAAATGAGAGAAGAGCACTTCCTTTTATAGGGAAAATGAGCAACTAGCCGTTGGGAAGGCTCCAAGCATGTCCAACTTTCCTCTCATGTGTTGTCATTGTCAAACAGCCGCTGCCTTCTGCAGGTACAGCTGTCAGTTTGACTGGATTCCATCTTCTGCAAAGGGCAAATCTGGTTCATTCTATGACACATTCTTCTGTGAACATGCTGAGAGTAATTTCTGGATGATTATTGATGTATTTCCAGTATTTTTAACTCAGCTATTTTTATGAATATCCTTTTCAAAGAATAAGAAGGAGTTTGTATCTTTTGCAGGATGTATGCTTCTGCAGAGTCATTTTGTTGCTTCTGCAGGTGTACTCCAAGCATTCTGTGATATTCCAGTACTTCATCTGATTAATTTTGATCTTTCAAAAACCATGGGAAAGCTTCTTTTGCTTGATGAACAATGAATCTTCCTTCTAAAGTGATGTCTCCTTTTGTAGGGCTGCTGATTACTCCTTTTGGAGGATTGGTTAATTTAACAGGAGATTCTTTTTTTATTGAGTTAACATCTTTTTGCTTTCATTCACAGATTTTTCATTCTTAGAGATTTGAAGTAGTCATACATAGTTCCATCTCTTGAACTTTCATCTTCTGAAAGAATTTCCCTGCATCTTCTGGACACATTCTCAAGTGAAATAATTAGTCCCTTGAGAATCAGAATTATGTTAAGTGATCTTTGATGGGTTGTCATGATTAAAACCACAGTGGGAGGATTCTTGAACCTTACAATCTCCCCCTTTTTGATGATGACAACCTTTTCAAACATCACTTAATTAATTCTGATTTTTTGTAGAAAACTCCCCCTTAATTCTTGCAGTATTTTGAGGGGTCAGGTGTTAAATTCAAAATGTGACAAAACATAATTAATGATTGGTATAATCAAGCATGATGTAATGAGCATGATGCAGCAGAAATTTTAGCAACAATTGG
Source organism: Sesbania bispinosa (assembly GCA_026901365.1). Lineage (NCBI taxonomy): Eukaryota > Viridiplantae > Streptophyta > Magnoliopsida > Fabales > Fabaceae > Sesbania > Sesbania bispinosa. Next base: position 704,905 of record QLOH01000199.1, on the reverse strand, counting down.
ATGTGCATCAAAAGACAGCAAATTGCATGTCATCATCAATATCATTTATCAAAAGTCATTCATCAACAGTCAAGACAGAGCAAGGAGGTGATTACAGCAATTTCAAAAATATCCATAATACATCAGTTTTCTATGTCATCCATTAAAATCTTAGCCTAAGCTACTCTACATACTACTTCTCCCCCTTTGTCATCAATCAAAAAGCCAGTGAAATGGGTATGAGAAGCAAAATCATCACCTTCCTACTTTGATGGAGAGGAATGGTCCAATGATGAAGAGGTAGTAGGCTGCAATATGTTATGAGGAGGTTGGAACGGTGTGAAAGGCATGGGGGGAGCTTGAGGTGCAATAATTGGAAGCACAAAATTATTAAACCAGAACTGATGTTGGGTGAACCTCTCAATCATCTCATTTAGAGTGATTTGCAGGGTGTTCACATTTGAGAACAACTTCTTCATGTCAGCCTTAAGCTTGTGAACATGTTTCTCAACAGAATTTGAAGAAGCAGGTTGATCAGAGGTTCCACCAGAAGGTTTAGCAGCAGGGTCATGCTTTTCTGTAGGGTCAGAAGGAGGAGAAGGAACCTTCTCTGAGCTTAGCTGCTAAAGAAATGTATTCATTGAAGAGAGATGAGAAGAGATCACTGGAATATTGTCCCTAATAGGTGCAGCAGTAGGAATCATAGAATCTAGAATTGGAGAAGCAAGGAACTGATTTACCATATCTGTTCCAAAGGTTCCAGCAGAATGAGCTGACTGTGTGTCCTCCTTCTAGATTTCTTCCTTTTGTATTTCCTTTCCTCCTGCAGAGATGTGCTGACCTTCTGGTGCATCAGCTGGAGATGCAATTCTGGTGGGAAAGTGAGGCTGAAGTATGGGCATAGTTAAATCAAATGGAGGAGGTTCTGAGTAGCTCTTGGCAAGGTTGGCTAAGGTGTCAGTTGCCAATCCTTCTGTAGAAGCACTGTGAGCTTCCTGAGAAGTTTCTGCATCCATATCTTCTTTTTCACTACTTGGAGCTTCCACAGAAGATAATTTTAGCTGTGAGACAACCTCATCATCAATTTCTTCTACAGAATCAAAGTTCATAGACTCAGATGGAGGAGGGCTTGCAGAGATTTCTTTACTGGGAGAAGGAGAAGAGACTTTCTGAATCTTGCTAGAAGTCTCTCCAGAAGCAGCCTTTGTCATCCCCTTTCTCTTTCTGGAGAAGGTCTGAATTTCTTTCTCCTTCTTCTTTTTGGTCCTAGGGGCTTTAGGTCCTTCTGAGGCTCCTTCTCCCTCTTCACTACTGCTGGAGTAGGCTAGAGATGGCTCAGGTCTTCCTATCTTCATCTTTTTGACATTCAACTGCCCAAAGAAGGTGCATGAATCTATACTTTCTTCTTCTTCTAGGGAAATGTTATGGAGTCTGAAAATCCTAGTTAAGAGCATCCCATATGGCAGACTTGCATATGTTCTTTGGGGGTTAGTTGAGTATATCATACTCCTTAAGATTAAATAAGAAAGAGTGAAAGATTTTCCAGAAAGAAGGTGATAAATTACCAGAAGATCCTGGTCAGAAACTCTCTCTAAGGTACCAGCCCTTGGTAGAAGAGAGTAGCAGCAGAGTTTGTGAAATAGTTTGCAGATTGGGATAAGCTTGCTTGATAGAAGAGGGGAATCTGGATGATGGAGAATTTTTCTAGTGATTTCTTCCTTGCTAATTCTTGTAGAAGCATACCAGTTATCATCACATAGTTTGTTTTCCATTGGCTAGCTGCCTATGGCTTCATCTATTCCTTCTGCAGTAAGAACAATAGTTGACCCATTTATCTCCACAACCAAGGAGTTCCCATCACTCCTATATTGACTAGCAGAGGCATAGAAGGCTTTTACTAGCCTAGGATACACTTGTTCTCTCATCAGAAGGTAATCTCCCCAATCCTGCTTCTGGACAAAATGTCCAACTTCCCAGCCACATTTCCTTATTTCTTTTAGCAGGAAAATTCTCCTAGGGATGATGGTCTTCCACTCCCATTTGTCATAGAAGATTTTTAGCATCTATTGGTCTTGAAAGAGTTCCAAATTGGTGTCTTCTGATCCTTCAGAAGGATCACTTTATGCATCTTCTCCACTGTCACTTTTTTGTGATATTTCTGCAGAGTTTGGTTCTTCAGGGTTGGGTGACTTGGGTTCAGTAAGTGAGGTAGTAGAGGGAGAGTCAATCCCAATAGGATTGTTAGGGTCATTTCCAGTTGTGTGGAAACCTGGTCCAACTCTTAGTCTGTCAGACCTTCTGACATAGACTACAAAAGCAGCTTGAGCTTAGGAGAAGGATGGAGCTGAAGAAGATGAGGGTGCAATAGGAGGTTGTGATGGTGGTTCTTCAGAATGAGGTTCCTTGGGAGGTAGTTCTGTGGAAAAGTGTTGCTCAGAAGGTGGTTGAGCGTGTGTAGGGGATGGCTCTGTAAAATGTGGTTTAATAAGGGGTGATTCAATGGAAAGAGGCTGGACATTCAATACCCCAGTGTAAGGCACAATTTCATTGCCAGCAATCTCAAGTTCCTCAGAGTCTCTGGATGAGGATGAGTTCTTCTTATTGGAAATATGCTTGATCCTCATTTCTCTTAGTGAGGTGAACGAAAAAATAGAGTATGGAAGTGTTTCTGTGAGTGCAAGAAAGTAGGAATGCGAGAGCCGAGGTAAAAGAAGGAGCTGAGTGCCTTTTCATTCTTGAATGCAGTGCTTAAGTACATAAGGCTTACTAGCTGTTAGCTCTCATGAGAGGGGAGGAGATAGAGAGAGATTCGAACGAAGAGAAGAGGAGAGAGAATGAAACACACGCAGGTTTTTAGGCAGGGTAGGTACTTCAAACGGTCAGCTTTTAAATTGCAGATCTTGTGCAATAACTGACAAGCTTTTTCTGTTAAAAACAAAAGATGACTTTCCTTATCCCATTTTGTATCCCTACTAAAAGGAAAAACCTGCAACCTAGTTTTGACCTTCACTAAAAATTAATTTATTAATTGCTTGATTGACTTTGGTGGCCATGAAGGATAGTGACATATCCTAGGAACAAGGACAGTCATGGTACAATATTGTTGGTCAATGATCAGTCATGTTTCTGTCAAACATGAACTTAACAGAGACAGAGACAACTATGAGTATATCTTCTGCATAGAGAAAGTTGCAGAAGATGATACCCTATACCAGAATTTCAGAAGATGAAACATATTCTACACTCATAATGGAATTTTGCAGAAGATTGGGATCTGAACAGTGATACAAGAAGATGAAGCATCTTTTGTACACATGATTACTCATGTTTCTGCATCTTCTGTACAGGAATTTGAGTGTGTTTTTCAGTCATCTTTTTGCTACTTAACCTTTATTCTTCTGAGGGATAAATTTCATCAAATGTTTCAAGGATTTAGACTTCTCATATTAATTTTATCCCTAAGAAACACAAATTTGTCCTCTACAAGGGGCTTTGTGAAAATATCAGCAATTTGAAATTTAGTTTCAATGAATTTCAATTCAATGTCATTATTCTGGACATGATCCCTTATGAAATGATGTTTTATGTCAATGTGCTTAGATCTAGAATGCTGAATTGGATTCTTGGACAGGTTAATAGCACTAGTATTATCACAGAAGATGGGAATTTTAGAGTACCTTAGACAATAGTCTTTCATTTGATGCTTAATCCACAACATTTGTGAGCAGCAACTAGCAGCTGGCACATATTCTACTTCAGTTGTGGATAATGCTATAGTGGTTTGCTTCTTACAAGATCAGGAGATCAAGGATTCTCCAAGAAACTGACAACCTCCACTTGTACTCTTTCTATCCATTCTATCCCCAGCATAATCAGCATCACAATAACCTGTAAGCTCAAAATGTGTGCCTTTCTTGTACCAAAGTCCAAGGTTAGTTGTTCCAACAAGATATCTAAGTATCCTTTTTACAGCAGCAACATGTGACTCTTTTGGAGAAGATTGAAATCTAGCACAAAGACCTACTGAGTATAAAATGTCAGGTCTACTAGCAGTTAAATATAATAAGGAACCTATCATCCCTCTGTATTCCTTTTCAGAAACAGGTTTTCCATCTTCTTCTAAGTTTAAAGTTATAGAAGGATGCATAGGGGTTCCCATAGGTGTTGACCCTTCCATTTTATATCTCTTAAGAAGATCTTTAGTGTATTTTTCTTGATTAATGAAAATTCCAGAATCTTCTTGTTTGATTTGAAGACCAAGGAAGAATTTCAATTCTCCCATGAGACTCATTTCAAACTTTCCTTTCATTAGGTCTGAAATTTCTTCACACATTTTCAAATTTCTTGAACCAAAAATGATATCATCAACATATATTTGCACAATGAGAAGATCTTTCTTGAGAGATTTTCTAAACAAGGTGGTGTCAATTTGACCTCTTGAAAACTCATTTTGAAGAAGGAAGTTGCCTAATCTCTCATACCAAGCTCTTGGAGCTTGCTTTAGACCATATAGGGCTTTAGTTAATTTGAAAACATGATTGGGATGTTTTTTATTTTCAAAACCAGGAGGTTGATGTACATAAACCTCCTCATTTATGAAACCATTTAAGAAAGCACTTTTCACATCCATTTGATAAAGTTTGAAATTTTTTAATACAGCAAAAGCAAGAAGAATTCTAATAGCTTCTAGTCTAGCTACTGGTGCAAAAGTTTCATCAAAATCAATACCTTCTTGTTGGTTGTAACCTCGAGCTACTAACCTTGCTTTGTTTCTGATCACATTACCTTCTTCATCCATTTTGTTTCTAAAAACCCATTTTGTGCCAATTATTGAATGATCTTCTGGAGGAGGGACTAGGGTCCAAACTTTATTTTTCTCAAACTTATCAAGTTCTTCCTTGATAGCTTTTATCCATGATTCTTCTTCAAGTGCCTCATTCACATTTTTTGGTTCAACTTTGGATAGAAAAGCTGAGCTGTTTTCATTTTTCAGCTGCCCTCTTGTTTTTACTCCTTCTGCAGTGTTTCCTATGATTTGATCATGTGGATGATCAATGATGAGCTTCCAACTTCTGGGAAGATCTTGTTTCTGGACACCAGCATCTTCTGCAGAATTTTCTGCAGGAATTTTATCATCTGTAGTATTTTCTGGAGAGCTTTTGTTCTCAGAAGATACCTTCTGCATTGGTTCAGTCTCATCATCTGAATCCTTTTTATCATTTTCTTGAGAAGGAGGGTTAGCATCATTAAAAATAACATGCATACTTTCCTCTATAGTTTTATTTTTAATATTATAGATTGTGTAAGCTTTTGAAGTGGTTGAATAGCCAAGAAATATACCTTTTTCAGATTTAGCATCAAATTTCTCAAGATTATCCTTGTTCAATATATAACATTCACAACCAAATATATGAAAATAAGCAATGTTAGGCTTTCTTCCTCTCCATATTTCATATGGAGTTTTATTAAGAATGCTTCTGATGGAAACCCTGTTAAGTATATAACATGAAGTGGACACAGCCTCAGCCCAAAAGTACTTTTTAATTCCACTATCACTTAACATGGTTCTAGCCATTTCTTGGAGGGTTCTATTTTTTCTTTCTACAAATCCATTTTGTTATGGAGTTCTAGGACAAGAAAAGTTTTGTGAAATTCCATTTTCATCAAAGAAGTTTTTGAAAAAAGTGATTCTCAAATTCCCCTCCATGGTCACTTCTTAGTAGTGAGGAACAAAACCCATGTGTATCTAGAGTAATCATCTACTATAACAAGGCCATACTTCTTACCCCCCAAGCTAGGAGTTTTAGTAGGTCCAAATAGGTCAATATGTAATAGTTATAAAATCCTTTTTGTGGTAATTACATTCTTGGGATAGAAGCTTGATTTAGTATGCTTACCTTTAACACATGCCTCACATATTTTGTCTTTATCAAATTTCAATTTTGGTAATCCCCTAACTAGTTCTAACTTGGATAGTTTAGAAATGGTTTTCATATTTAGATGACCAATTTTTCTATGCCAAGTCCATTTATCATTTTCAAAAGAAGCAAAACAGGTTTGGTCTAATAACTCTTCTAGACAAATACTATATAGGTTTTTGCTTCTAACCCCTGAAAACAAGACCTTTTTAGTAGATGATTCTCTGATTTCACAGAATGTAGGTTGAAACATAATTTCATAGCCACTATCACATAGTTGACTAATGCTAAGAAGATTATGTTTTAACCCTTTCACATAATACACATTATTAATTTGGGTAGAATCTTTCATACCTATCTTTCCAATACCTTTGATTTGAGCTTTGTTGTTGTCTCTAAATGTTACTGTTCCACCTTCCATTTTGTGTAGCTGGATGAATTTGCTTCTGTCTCCAGTCATATGTCTTGAGCATCCACTGTCCAAGAACCATGGCCCTTTCTTCTTGGAGTTTTTTACTAGTTCCTACATCAGAAGATAACAAAGCTTTAGGTACCCAAATCTTCTTGGGTCCTGAGTGGTTAGATACCTTTCTTCTGAAGCTCCTTTTCCTTTTGTAACAGTTTTGGTGATTGAGTCCAAATCTGTTACACCAAGAACAATTTGGAGGTTTCCTTTTGGTAGGGATGAAAACAGTTTTATGATTCTCTGAGAATTGATCTTGGTTATATCCTAATCCCCTTTTATCAGAAACTTCCCTTCCATTTCCTATTAATTTATTTAAATTGTGTGTGCTGTTTACAAACTTACTTAAATCATTTTGCAGTTCATCAATTTTCTTCTGTAGAAGATGGTTTTCCTTCTACAGTGCTGCAGATTTTTCATCTTTTGCAATACTGTTATTAATCAATTTTACTTGTTCTGATAATTTGAAGTGAGATTGTTGAAGACATTGATTTGTTTTGATTAACCTATTATTATCTTCCTTAAGCTTTTCATTTTCTTCTTTAGTTTTAACTAGTTGTTCCTTAAGAAGTGCACATTTTTGTGCTAGTGTGTGTGAGTCAGATAGTAAGTTCTCAAATGCATCTTCTAATTCCCTATATGCAGTAGGATTATAGGTAATTACCTCACTATCTTCATCATCCTCATTTCCAGCCATGAGACACAGGTTGGCTGCTTCTTCTCCAGAATCTTCTGAGGAGCTGTCTAAATCATCCAAAGTAGCCATCATGGCTTTCTTCTTTTGGAGAGATTTTGGGTCTTTCTTTAATTGAGGACACTCTACCTTGATGTATCCTAGCTTGTTGCATTCATAACAAATAATTTGATTTTTTGATCCATCAAATTTTTGTCCTTCTTTCTTGAAATTGAAGAACTTTTTGCCTTTTCCCTTTCTTCTGATCAGCTTCTGTATTTTTCTGGAAATGAAGGCTAATTCATCGTCATTGTCAGATGATGCTTCTTCAGCAGAGCTATCCTCAGCTGTATTTGAGTTGTTTCTTCTGGACGTGCTAGCTTTTAATGCAACTGACTTCCCTTTTCTTGGTAATTCATCGATAAGTTCATGTTCATGAACTTTTAGTGATCCAAAAAGTTCATCTAACTTAAGAACAACAAGATCTTTGGCCTTCTGTATTGCTGTTTCTTTTGGTCTCCAGATTTTTGGCAAGCTTCTGAGGATTTTCCTTACTTGCTCTTGGTTAGTATAGCTTTTACCAAGAGATTTTAAGTCATTGATGATGATTGTGAATCTGCTGAACATCTCATCAATGGTCTCATGTTCAATCATGTTGAACATTTCATATTGGTGAGTCAGAATATTAATCTTTGACTCTTTAACTTGGTCAGTACCTTCATGTACTACTTGAAGGGTGTCCCGGATTTCCTTTGGTGTGGAACATCCAACAACCTTATCATATTCTCCTCTGCTAAGTGCACAAAGGAGAAAATACTTAGCTTTAGAGTTCAGAAGATACTTCTGTTTATCTTCTGCAGTCCATTCTTCTCTGGGTTTGGGTTGAGGTTCTTCTGTTCTGACCTCAGGTTCTCCTTCTTTTGGTTGGACTGGAATTCTAGTCCTTCTCACCATAGGAATGAATTTTCCTCTTTCTATAATGTCCCAAAGATCAATGTCTTGGGATTCTAGAAATAACTTCATTCTGTTTTTCCAATAGTAATAGTCTTTTCCATCAAAGGCTAGTGGTATATTTGTGGAAGATCCTTCTAGAATGAACATTGTAGCTCCATGGTTGGCCATTTTCCTTGATCTTTTCCTCTCTCACTGTTAAGTGAGTTCAACCCTAGAGGCAAGCTCTGGTACCAATTGAAGTTGAAGATTTAATCACAAGAAGGGGGGTTGAATTATGATTAATTAAAAAATTCTTCAATTAACTTCTAATACTATTATGCTCAAGTTTTACTTGGCTAAGTATTAAAAGGTAAACCACCAGAAGATGTATTGTTAGTAATTTATGCAATATGCAGAAGATAAGATTCCTTCTTTGGAATCTTGATTGTTAACACTTACTTAGGTATTATATAGTTTTCAAAATCCTTTTATGCACATGAAATAAATAAGGAGAGTAGGAAAGAGAAGGAGGCACACAGATTTTTATACTGGTTCACCTCTTCCAACCTGAGGCTACGTCCAGTCCCTACACCAAGTAGGAATTCTTACTCAAATAACCAAATTGCAATCTTCTTGGGTACACACTACCACTAGTATTCTTTCTACAACCTCTTCAGGCTTATCACAACTCAAATAACACAAGACTCAAGCCTTTTCTTACTGCAGCACCTTCTACAGAAGATATAGCTTGAACAGCAAACTGCATATCACCTTCTAGAGAGTCTGTAAGCACCTCATCTCACACTTGAGCTTCTAAACCTCTCAAAAACACTTACCCTTTACTGTCACAAGAGACTCTCTTAATCACTAGTCTCCTCGTGACTTTACAGAATAAAAGTGAAAAGCTAGGTAAGTACAAAGCTCACAAATGATACATATAAAGCACAACAGAAGAACAATAGTGAGCCAGCTCCCCCTCAACAACTTGCAGTAGCAGATTCTTAAGAATTAGAGGAGAGAGAAATGTTTCCAGAAGATGAGGATGTAAATCTGATAGTATTTGATCTTCTAGAGAGAGGTGTGTTGAAATGAGAGAAGAGCACTTCCTTTTATAGGGAAAATGAGCAACTAGCCGTTGGGAAGGCTCCAAGCATGTCCAACTTTCCTCTCATGTGTTGTCACTGTCAAACAGTTGCTGCCTTCTGCAGGTACAACTGTCAGTTTGACTGGATTCCATCTTCTGCAGATTCATCTTCTGCAGAGAGCAAATTTGGTTCATTCTATGACACATTCTTCTGTGAACATGCTGAGAGTAATTTCTGGATGATTACTTATGTATTTCCCGTATTTTTAACTCAGCTGTTTTTATGAATATCCTTTTCAAAGAATAAGAAGGAGTTTGTATCTTTTGCAGGATGTATGCTTCTGCAGAGTCATTTTGTTGCTTCTGCAGGTGTACTCCAAGCATTCTGTGATATTCCAGTACTTCATCTGATTAATTTTAATCTTTCAAAAACCATGGGAAAACTTCTTTTGCTTGATGAACAATGAATCTTCCTTCTAAAGTGATGTCTCTTTTTGTGGGGCTGCTGATTACTCCTTCTGGAGGATTGGTTAATTTAACAGGAGATTCTTTTTTTATTGAGTTAACATCTTTTTGCTTTCATTCACAGATTTGTCATTCTTAGAGATTTGAAGTAGTCATACATAGTTCCATCTCTTGAACTTTCATCTTCTGAAAGAATTTCCCTGCATCTTCTGGACACATTCTCAAGTGAAATAATTAGTCCCTTGAGAATCAGAATTATGTTAAGTGATCTTTGATGGGTTGTCATAATTAAAACCACAGTGGGAGGATTCTTGGACCTTATAGATGTTTGTAAGGATAAGAAACATGGTGGATTGGGTATTCGTGATTTAAGAGCTTTCAATTTTGCTCTATTAGGTAAATGGAGGTGGAGGATGTTAGTAGAAAAGGGTAGATTGTGGCATCGGGTGATATCATCTATTTATGGTGATTCTCTTAATAGGGGTATGGTTAAAGGTTCTAATTGGTGGAACGACTTGTGGTCTATTGATAGTTGTGATGATTTTCAAACAAATTGGTTGACTAGTATGTGTGTTAGAAGGGTGGGGGATGAAGCAAACATCTCATGTTGGAAAGATAAGTGGTGTGGTCCGGATGCTTTTGTAATAGGTTTAGTATACTTTTCTCTATTTCAAATAACAAGAATGCATATATAACAGATATGGTGGTTAGGAGGGAATGGGGTTTTAGATGTCTTGGAATTAGCGTAGGCATCTTTTTGAATGAGAAGCTGAACTTTTAACACACTTGTTAGTTGAATTGCACACAATTCATTTATAGGAAGGTGTTATTGACTGGTGGTCTTGGAAGACAAGTTCAGAAGGTGTTTACACAGTGAGGTCAACTTATAAAATACTTAACAATGAAGCCCTTTGTGTTGATTTTTCTCTGCATAAGTTTTTGTGGTCTCCTTTTGTGCCTTCTAAAGTCTCTAGGTTTGTGTGGAGAACAATTTTAAATAGAATCCCTACAAGGCAGAATTTAGTGAGGATAAATGTATTAACATATTATGAAGCTTTTTGTATATGGTGTGGTCAGTTTAATGATAATGCTTCTCATCTTTTCTTTGAGTGTTTTTTTCCGCACAAAGTATGGATGGCTTGCTTGGATTGGTGTGGCTTCTCTTCTGCTATTCATAACTGTTGTTATGTTAATTTATCTCAATTTATTGGCCTCCCAAATTGCAACAACATGAATCGCTTAAGATGGTTTGTGGTTTATATGGCTACTGTTTGGTCAATATGGCTTGCAAGGAATAGTGCTATGTTCCAAAATGAAAACTCTAATTTTGCTGAATTGTTAGAGCTGATAAAAATCCGCTCTTGGAGGTGGATTAAGGCAAAGGATCCATCATTCTCTTACTCTTTTACTGCGTGGGATCATTCCCCTGCGGCTTGCCTTAATCTTTCTTTTGAGCTTGATTGTTGATCTAGTTTTGTTTGGTGGGTTTTGCTAAAGGCTGACTATATTTTATTCTGTTCCCTGTGCACTAGTGTTGTTTGGATTTGATTTTAGCTTCTCCAGCACTGGCTATATTTGGTTTTCTCCTCTAGTACAATCTTGTTCGATTTTAATGCTCCTATTGGTTCTTTGTAGTGTTTCTGATCCACGGTCTTTATTTTTGGAGGGCCTTCGCTATCCTTTAATTTGGCTCCAATTTGTATGAGTTGCGGTTTTGGGTGTCTTGGAATTTGGAGGGCTTAATTTGCTGAGCTGTTTATTGCTTTACACTCGGTCCTCCTACTGAGTGTTTTAATTATTACAGCTATGATCTCAAGTTTCTCACGCTGCTTTTCATGGTGGAATGTTAGTTGGTGGCTTTGTCTTGGTTTTGCTTTAATTCATTTCAAACTATAGTGGGTGCATGTTATGTTCTGGTGGTTTATTTCTTTGGAAAGACTTTATATATTTTTTTAGGTTATGTAATGGTGTTTGTCACTGTGGGTAGGCTCTTTGTATTTTATTAGGTGCAATTTTTTTGCTTGGTTAGGCTATTTGCCTCCTTATTTTGTGTATGGGTTTTAAGTACCCCTTGTACTCTGTATCGATGAATTTACTAGTTGCTAAACAGAAAAAAAAACGTATTTAACAATAGAGGACGAAATTCTAAAAAAAAAAACAACGACAACAATAGAGGACAAAACTGCAACAAGAGAAACAATTGACTAAAATGAAATCACGTTACTCATTAAAAAGCCATTGGACCACGTAGGAAGGGTTCCTAAACCCTGCAGTTAACAAGGGTACTGAATAATTTTCCTTATTTTATTGTCCACTACTTACATATTTCCATGATAACGGATGCATTACACTATTTTTAATGATCAACTATAAGAGTTTGAGTTACTACTTTAATTAGGATTAATCTTACCTCTATTTTAATTAATATTAAGAATATTTTGAAAGAAAATATAAATTATAGAATTATTAATTATAATTAAATAATTTTTCTTGATTTTAATGATGGAAAATGTTAACGAGTGCCTTTAGGGTACTTGTTAAGGAACCAAATATGAAAAGTTTTTATTGGAATGTGTAAAATTTAATGTTACAAAAATAATCAATATCGTGATCTTTGATAAAAAATTTCTATATATAAATCCTTAACCAACACCCTGAGAGCATTCGTTTGCTGTACGCTTTAATGATTTAGTCCAAAATCTCTTACAAAGCCAATACTACATTTTATTAACCGTTACATCAATAAATTGTGTAGCAAAAAAAGAAGTTTTCAAAATCACAACCTTGGTAGTGGTACCATCATCATTCAATTTCAGGCTGGATCCTGCCGTTTGGTCTAACGATCAACGGGTCCCACGGTAGACCGCACTTACTACCTGATGATATGCCACGTCGGATACGACCCTTCACGCCGTTATTCCACCGTGACACGAGTGAGGTGACGGAGACACCAACGTTTGAATTTCAAGCTTTTGTTTTTGTTTCAATTTTTCGTAACACTCTCTGTTCTTCTCTCTCAACTCAACGGGCACTCACTCTCACTTACATTAAAACCAAGCATTTAATAAACCCTCTTCGTATATTTGAATGCTCATTCTCATTCATAAAACCCACGAGAATCTTGCTTCTCCTTCTTCTCCTTCTGGGTCAGATCCGATCTGCTTCTATTTCCCATAACCACAATCTCCATTGTACAAAGCTTCACTTTCCAGGTAAACTTTCTTAAATTCAACAGTTTTCCTCATCTAAAAAACAAAGCTTTCTTCTGTTTTCCTCTCATTGCATAATCAAATTATTGGATTGCAGCACCACAAAAACTGCACCCATCATTCTAATTCAAATGCAAGTTTTCAGATCAGACTAAAAAATTTGAATTATGATTATTTTTTTGGTGACTTAAAGAACTGCATTTGAAACATTTCTCGAATTGTTAATGTTGCAGAGAAAAACAGGGGTACATTGTTATCATATTCTGAGTAATCATCAGAAAAATATGCCGCAGGAGAGCTTATCAAACTCAATTTTCACATCTCCTTGCAAGAGAGGGTTGAATTTGAAAGGTTCAGTCTTTAACAACAATGAGGCTTTGTACATTGTGACGGAAGAGAGCATCAACGATCATGAATTGGCTCAGAGGAAAGCAGAGGAAGCAGGTATGCTATGAACTACTAATATGCCATACCACTGTTCTGTTATTATACTCTGTATAAGAGTTCCTAGTTCCTACTTATCACCTTTTTTTTTTCTCTCTCTTTTTTGTGAATTCTGTAGAAAATATCTACAATAGCATAACAAAATGCAGTTTTTAAATTCAGTTGTTGAAATTGAGGTAGTGTGTGTGAGTGTGTTGTTTTTCAAACAAAAGGTTAGCCTAAGCTGGGAAGTGGGAACTCAGAATCTATTCTCTTGAAAAGCTGGTTAGAATTTGAAACAGAGCACTGATACTATTTTACTGCTTCTAGTTCTGAAGTTGATAGTAATATTTCTTTTAAAAACTAAATCCCATTGAGGAATAATAGTTTTTCTTAAACAAAAATGTTACTCATACTATTATTTTCTTCTATGGTGTAATTCCCCTCCCCAAAAGAAAAGACAACGTGATCTTCTAAATAATGAAACATGCTTGTTGCTTGAATTAATAGCCTGTTTGAATAAAATTATCAAACAGTGAAAATCGATTCTGTAGAATCGAAATAAAATCACATCCATAAAAATTGCTTCGTAAAGTGTGTATCATTCATCTCAACCATTTATTTTTAGAATCAATTCTACTCAACTGGAAACTAAACGGACATTAAGACATATTTATTCGAATAATGTTGTTTCTTGATGATCGTACCAAAATGTTTTCCTTTGGTCTTCTTTAATGTTTATAATTTGTTTGTTTCATTTCACACATTTTGCACCTTATTGCTTTACTTAACAAAAGCAGGGGTAAGAAAGAACGGTAAAAGTAGTGATAATTTGGATTATGGAAATTAAACAGTATTTGGGAAAGTAAAAACAATGGGACACACTAAAGCGCAGTAAGCGGGGAGTGTGTTGCGCTAAAATGGGATTCAATAGTGGCGTGGGCCTGGGACATTCAAATTTTGTGATTTCAAGCATGGTGTCTACTATTTTACCAAAAAAAAAAAAAAAAACACAAACGCATGGTGTAAGTGTCTACTATAATTTGGTACATAATAATTTTTACAATCTTGATTATGAGCCATATATTAGTGAATGGAACTTATATCATTGCTATTAAGTTTTCAAATCAAATAATAACACGTATTACTTTGTTTTAATATTAATAACCTCCATTAATAATATATTGCTAACTAAAAAAATTATCCAAAAAATCATTGTTAGATATGAAAAACTATTTAAGTATTGTGATAAAAAATGTTTTATAGGTGAAATTAATTAATTTTTTATGTAGCTTATGTATTTTTTTAATGAATGGTATTTTATTTTTTAAAAAATATATTCATATTGCAAAAGCAATTTTTATTTTATAATGTTCAAATAAATTAAGTTAAAATTCAGTATTTTACAATTAATTATTATGCCTTAAACAAAGAATAAAACCTCAATTAAAACAAGAAGCACCATGATTTTGGTACCATTATATACAACATTGCTGTAATAATCATGGCTAAATTACTTTACCTTTCAACTTTTGTGATTATAGTTGAAGTAAAAAGTATTCAAAGTCAAACGCTAATAATAAACATTATGTCTTAGGAGTATACGATTAAGAGTAGATATATTAAATTTAATAAAAAAAACACAATGGCCACCCCACCATTTGTTTACTAGTAATAACTTGTAATAATAATTCTCCTACTAGTTACGGTTATACCGTCCCGAATAAAATTTAGTGTAAGTTTGGAACCGAATTACTTACTTTTAAAAAACTACATTTTATTTTCAAAATTTCTCTTAATAAAATTTTGATTATAAAATACTCTTTTAAACACACTCCATATGATTGGTTAAAATTCACATGGGTCCCACCAAATTATGTGACCCCACTAACAATATTGTGAGATCCATGTGAATTTTAACCAATTACAAGGAGTATGTTAAAAAAAAGAGTGTTAGAGAGTGTGTTACTAACACTTTTCAAAATACTACAAAGATAGATCAAACACTTATCATTAAGGCGCTTAGGTAGATTTATTTTTTAAATATTTTTAATTTAGTATTATTAATTATATCAAAACGACTAAACTAGTAAATTGATCCCCGACTTTTTTAGGGTCATACAGTTTAGTCCTAAGAAATAGAAAACTCCAATATAGTCCATGGCTTCTTATTTTTTCTTTCACTATAGTCCAACTGTGTGTTTCACAATAATTTTTTTACGACGTGTCACGTTTAGTGACACTCTGTCTCATTGTTTGTCACTATAGTGTCCACTATGACACAAAAATGATGTGGTTTTGTCAAATTTATAGCTTGAAAGGTTTCAACTTCATCTGTTATGTGATTCTCAATTTTCCCTTTTTCTCTCTTCTTCCCCTTTTTCATTGGAAGGTCTCAACTCCAATGATGTTATTTTTGTTTCCCGATGGCAAATAATGTGACACAGTGTCACAAAACGTGATACTTCGTAAAAAAATTAATGAGAAACACATAGTTGGACTATAGTGAAAGAAAAAACAAGAAGTCAGAAACTATATTGAAATTTTTTATTTTTTAGGGACTAAATTGCATGACCCTAAAAAAGTCTGGGAGCAATTTGCCAGTTTACTCGTATCAAAACGGTGGCGTATGAACATTACCCGCCATCTCTTGTTGGAAGTTGAAAGTGGTTCATTCATTGTGTTTGTGACTGTTCAGCTTCAAGGAGGAATCAAGCTTCAGAATGGCTTCGTCAAATGGACGATGTCGCATTTTCATCACTCTCCAAAGAACCCTCCGAAGAAGAATTCTCTCTCTCACTCCGCAATGGTCTCATTCTCTGCAACGTCCTCAACAAAGTCAATCCTGGTGCTGTCCTCAAGGTCCTTTTTCTCTTCTTTCCCCTTTTCCCTCTTTCAATTTTCCATGCATTTTCTGCTCCACTGATTTCCTTTTCTACTCCTTGTTTGGGAATTGCAATGGAAAAAAAATAAAGGTGGTGGAGAATCCTGTCCTTGCGGTTCAATCTGCAGAGGGAGCAGCGCAGTCTGCGATTCAGTATTTCGAGAATATGAAAAATTTTCTGGATGCTGTTAAGGATATGAAGCTTTTGACGTTTGAAGTTTCGGATTTGGAAAAGGTTGGAACTTGGAATTGAATCAATTGATAACCCTCACTTTGAGTTTTGTCTTAATTGCCTTTTAATTTTGCTCTATTTTGAAATTTTCTACCATGTTATTATTGTAGGGGGGTTCATCAAGTAAAGTTGTGGACTGCATTCTCTGTTTGAAGGGATATTATGAATGGAAGCTTTCAGGTGGAGTCGGGGTTTGGAGGTATGGAGGAACTGTGAGGATTACTTCCTTCCCTAAGGGGTCTCATTCCTCCATTGTAGGCAGTGAAAATGCTGATGAGTCCTTGGACGAGTCTGAGTCATCACAGTATGAACAGTTACTTGAATTTCTCCATCTATCTGGAGAGGTCTCAGTTGAAGAAACCAAAACTGCCAATGCTCTGGCTTTCCTGTTTGATCACTTAGGTCTCAAACTTCTCTTGGCTTATCTCAGAGAGGCTGATGGGGTTGAAGATCTACCACTTAATGCAATGGTAGGTAAGATTCTTTCTGTTGTTTTGTATTTTTCTGGCTTTTGTTTCAGTTTATATGTACAGAAAATTTGTTGCTCGACTTCTATGATTAGTAGTTGGTCATCTAAAAAAAAAAGAGTACAATGATAAGTGAGCAATAAATACTCTTACATTATAAGCACGTGAAATAAGCTAATGGGATGTGCATGCAATAAGCATGTGGAATTTTTAAGACTGTCAAATTATATTATTGTCTATTTTCTTTTAAGAAATTGAGTTTATGCATAAAGATCATGCAATCTTATTTGTGATGGGTGAAATTTTGTAGGTAATTGATACTTTACTCAGGAAGGTAGTCAGGGATTTTTCTGCATTGCTTGCTTCTCAAGGCACTCAGGTACTTCAAAGTTTATGTGCCTTTTTGTATTGATACCACATTTTAATGTAAAGTACCTTCCTTTCTGTTGTTTTTCGAACTTCACAGTATCAATTGCCAGTAATTTAGTCTTTTCCTTAATTCAAAAGGTTATCTTTAATATAATTCTCAACAATTTTCTGCAGCTCGGACATTTCCTCAAGAAAATGTTGAAAGGAGATATTGGTTGCCTCTCTAAGAGAGAATTCATAGAAGCTATCACATTATATCTTAATCAAAGAAGTAGTTTGGCTT
Organism: Sesbania bispinosa; assembly: GCA_026901365.1. Taxonomy (NCBI): domain Eukaryota; kingdom Viridiplantae; phylum Streptophyta; class Magnoliopsida; order Fabales; family Fabaceae; genus Sesbania; species Sesbania bispinosa. The sequence continues at coordinate 687,523 of QLOH01000199.1, read as the reverse complement.
CAAATGATTTCTCTAAATTCTGCACTTGTGGTGGAAAACTTGATAGTACTCGGCATAATGTCAATTATTCTGCCAAGCACGCTGAAATAATTGATGCTCAGCAGAAACAACTTGAGGTATTGAAGTGAGGAAAAATCGAACGTACAGATTTAGATATTTTATCATGTGAGATTAGATTGACACCATGCACTGCAATGATGTTTTTCTTGCTCTAGGGGATAAAGTACTTCTTTGAAGAGATAAAACTGGAGGTCAAGCAGATCCAATCTAAATGGGACCAGGAACTGAGCAGGCTTGGTAAGGATCTAAGACTTGCTTTTCCATGAGAAATATCCGCCTGCATGTAAAATCTTTTGATATAATATTTTTTCATAATGTTAAGTTGAGTTCTATGTACATTTTAGAGAATCATATAAAGAGCCTTGAAGTGACCTCCTCTTCCTACCACAAAGTTTTAGAGGAGAACCGCGTTCTTTACAATCAAGTGCAAGACCTCAAAGGTACATAAGAATTTAAGACACTTTATTTTAAGGATTTACTTACATGATTTATGTGTAATAATAAATTTTCTGTCTTGTAGGAGCCATTAGGGTCTACTGTAGAGTGAGACCCTTCTTACCAGGGCAATCAAATGGACAATCTTCTGTAGATTATATAGGAGAAAATGGAAACATAATGATTGTGAATCCCCTTAAGCAGGGAAAAGATGCTAGAAGGGTATTTTCATTCAATAAGGTGTTTGCAACAAGTACCACACAAGGTATTTTAATTTGAAGGGCATTTTCATTTTTTGACATATTATTACAAAATGTATAGCTCCAGTAGATACTTTGTTCTACATGGTTATGATATTGTAATGAATTTGTTACAAATAAATTAAATAATCTTAATGAATTTGTTACAAATAAATTAAATAATCCTTTACCTTGTGTTTGGATAGAGTAATTTTGAATTACTAGATTTCGGTGTTAGGATAGTAAAAAAAGAGTTTCAAATGACAAATAGGAGGGATTTCAAATAACACATATTGAGAGAAAATTTTAATATTTCTCTGTTATGTTTAACTTTTTTTATTATCATTTATAATTTCTCTCATACTTAACTCTCTTTTTAATCATCACTCATTATTGATTTCACAATTTTGGGAATTCTAAAATTCTCCATCCAAATATACAGTTATGGAATTTATATCCTAATTTGAAGCTTTTTATGATGAATTTTCTTTATTTCTTTATCATGTGCAGAACAAATATATGCTGATACTCAACCATTGGTCAGATCCGTTTTAGATGGCTATAATGTATGCATCTTTGCATATGGACAGACTGGCTCAGGAAAAACGTACACGATGGTAATGTTACATACAGAAAACTACTAGCACATAGAAACAGTCTATCAGATTATCACATACTGTTACGTTATGCATTCACTTAAATTGGGGTATTGCCAGTCATCTTAATTTGCTTTATCTAATTGCATGAATTAGAAGAAAGAATGGGATTTGTGTGGTTTACACATGAATCAATAACTCTCTTTTCATGTACTGGTTGCAAATCATGTACTTTTCGTCCAATCTATTTTTGTGGTGCATTTTAAGGACACTTGAAATCGAGAATCTACCATATGATTTGTTATGGTACAAAATTCAATTTAGTTAGTACTATGTTTGGGAGACATTTCTACTAAAAAAGGAGATGAATTTAAAGATTTAAACCAAGCTGTACTTATTAATACCCTTATTGAACTTGCAGCCTATTCACAAATTTGTTTTGAATATGTTTTCATCAATTGGCAAAGAAAAATATATGAACTGTTTATGGAACATGGAACCTTAACCACATTGAAAGAGTGATAGTATTTCAAGGTAATTAACTAGGTTAAAAATTCATTCGAAATAGGATATTTATTGCTGTCTCATCATTTTTCTTATATATTGTTTTATGTGATTTACTGCTTGTATAGAGTGGCCCTGATCTGGTGACTGAAGAGACATGGGGTGTAAACTATAGGGCTTTGCGTGACTTATTTCATATATCAAACGAAAGAGCAGATGCCATAAAATATGAAGTTGGCGTCCAGATGATTGAAATATATAATGAACAAGTGAGAGATTTATTAGTCAGTGATGGCTCTAACAGAAGATATCCTTCAAGTCCATACTTTCTGTTTGTATACTACGCCATTTTTTCAATACTGTACATCAAATTCTTTACTTTTTGTATAGTAAAAAGAAAAGATAAAATAAAACACTGTACATTTGCATTATTTTTGCGATAGCATTTATGTTTAGTTTGTTCATTTCCTTAACAAGATATACGTTAGATATACGAAACAACTCTCAATTGAATGGTCTTAATGTGCCTGATGCATGTTTAGTTCCAGTTAATTGTACTCAAGATGTTCTTGATTTAATGAAAATTGGTCAGAGGAACCGTGCTGTGGGTGCTACAGCTCTAAATGAGAGAAGCAGCCGTTCTCATAGGTAAAATTTCTTTTCCATGAATATTGATGGCTTCTCTAACCATAAAAAATATATATAATTTAATAAAATTCTTTACCACCCAATTGCAGTGTGTTGACAGTTCATGTCAGAGGGAGGGACTTAATTTCTAACTCCACTCTTAAGGGTTGTCTCCATCTTGTGGATTTGGCTGGAAGTGAGAGAGTGGACAAATCTGAGGCTGTTGGTGAGAGACTAAAGGAGGCCCAACATATTAATAAATCGCTTTCTGCACTTGGGGATGTTATCTCTGCTTTGGCACAGAAGAGTCCACATATTCCTTACAGAAATAGCAAACTTACACAAGTTTTACAAGATTCATTAGGTAATAGGCAGACTTAATTGATTCTCAAACCCCCCCCCCCCCCCCTACCTTTGGAGCTGAGAGGTTGTTTAAATTGGATTGATTAGTGATTTGCAATTTAAATCTTTATATCAAATATATTTAGATATGGCCATAGTAGTCTTCTATTTGAATTTCTGTAAAAATAACCTTTTTTTAATTGTGTTTCTCATCAACAGGTGGCCATGCTAAAACTTTGATGTTTGTTCATATAAATCCTGAACTCAACGCTCTTGGGGAGACAATTAGCACACTGAAGTTTGCTGAGAGGGTTGCATCCATTGAACTTGGGGCTGCTCAATCTAATAAAGAAACTGGTGAAATCAGAGAGCTAAAGGAAGAGGTTCGGTTTTTGGTCATAACTAGTGCAATTTTAAATTTAACTTGGCCAATATTATACCGGTTTGAACATTTTATAGATATCAAATATCAAATTGGCATTGGAGAGGAAGGAAACTGAACTGGAACAATGGAAATCTGGGAATGCACGAAATGCCACAGAATCTCAGAAACCAAGAGCTTTGTCACCATTTCGTTTGCCCAAAAATGGTACCAGTGGCAGCATGAAACCTGAGAATTGTCAAAGATCCATGGATGATAGAAGCACTGAGGTTATTGAATGCAGATATAATTTTTTATAATAAATTTTTGTAAAAATAATATTTGGAAATTATGTCTCACCAAAGTATTAATTTTCTATTTTCAGGCTAAAAGTTGTTCTTCGGGTAAGCAGAAAAGGTCAAGATTTCCCTCAACATTTATGGACAAAGATTCCATGCCAAAAATGTCTCTTCTGGCTGAAGAAAGATCAGTGAGCTCAGGGAAGGGTAGATCACCATCACCACCGGTCAGGCGATCAATATCCACTGATAGAGGGTCTGTCATTAAAAGCAAGGTCAAAAGTGACACAGCAGACAACCAACCAGTATTAAAGCATCCATTTCCAGCTAGAGTACCAGTAAATAAATCTCCTGTCACAATGTCAATGGTCCCTTCTACAGAGAATAACTCAAGGGTGTATGTGCATCCACAGGAGCCAGTGAGGCAGGATAACATTTCTGAAAGTCTCTTCAATCTCCAAAAGCTAAACTCCAGGAAAGTTCATCAAGAACATGAAGAGGAACAGTTCAAGCAAGCATCTGGTGTAGTAAGACAAGGCGGTATTAGGAAAAGCAAGGTTGACAATAAGGCCAAGGTCAAGCATCATCAGCAATTGCCCTTTAGGATTCGAAAGGCTGATCATATACCTACATCCATTCCTGACCTGGAAAATGCTGGTGAAATGACTGTGGAGGCACCTCGAAAGAGTGATTACTCTGAGCCAGAAAATGATCTTAGCTTTATAGAGTCTACGGTCAATGGTGTATTAAATCTTAAAAAGATACGTCAGAATAACTCAAGGAATTCTCAGAACCTTGAATCAAGGTATGGCTAAAAGAATCATTGAAAAATTTTACTCATTTATTTGTTTCTTATTAAATATAATATTCATAGCCTCATTGGTAACCATGAATGAGCATTTTTTTTGTCACATGCAGAGGAACAATGAAAGCAACCGAGCCTTTGTTGTCTAGCAAAGTTGAAAACAAACTTTTAAATTGTTCAGGTCGTAATCTTAAGGAAGGCACCCATACTTCCATGCATGAATTTAGAAGGAGCCGGTCTACACCACGTGGAAAGTTTTCTGTTTTATCTTGAGGATTTCTGTCTAAAATTTTGAATGTATATTTTTATATTATGTACTTTTGTACAGTGAATACTATTGATGTGCATGTTGGAGTGCCAGCTCATATAATTTTGTAGAGACTTTGAGGCCTTGAGGTCAGTTTGTGCGACCTTTCTCCATTTTCATATTCTATTCATTCTCCTTTGTAATGTAAAAATTCAGATTTCAATGTACTTCTGAAATCAAGAGGTGTTCTACAGTTCACAATTTTATTGACAAGATATATTTACTGCATTTATGAACTAAAATACCCATTAAAAATTCAACAAAAATGTAATGGCAGAGATAAAGAAAATTGTTGGAATTTGGAAACTTTTTGGGACTAACATTTACAACTTTTTGGGAAAAGATACCGTGCCTCTTTGGGTTGGTGTGGAATCACGTTTCAAGCAAATCACATTTATAATGATTATGATAACATTAATCCTTATGATGTTTTATCAAAACTGTTGATTTTAAGTGAGTATAGAAGATTGAAAACTTGTTTATATTTATACTTTAGAAGTCATTCTATTCAATTCCCTTTTAAAATATTGTTTTCAAATACCAAATAATATTTTTAAATCAATTCCAATGGCAATGGAAGAGGTGATCTAATGGATGTCAGGAATTGGAGGCACTGAGATGCTGATATTACAATATGTTAATGTGTTATTTATTATTGTTTACATAATAAGCTCATTGTCACATGCGAATATATAGTAATTAGTATTTACAACACCCTATATTTAAAGAAGCTCGAAAGAACATCTCGACCAGCACCTTCTCTTGCTGGCTTTTTCCAAATGTGACATTCACTATAATTAGTAACAATGCAACTTGTTTTTTTATTTTCAAATTATGAGACATTAACCTATTAATAGATGAAAACAACAAAAAGAAGAAACTTCTGTTGTTGACACCTCATTGACAACCTCAGCATAGATTTCATTCCTCAAAACGTGTTAGTTTTCACATATTTCAAAGCGTTACAGCTATTGCACATCATTTCCTCAGATTGTGATTCATTAAGCATTCAATCTCTGATCAAGAACCCTTTAAAGTTTTTCTGGTTTTGAATCTAAAAGATGATGGTTCATTGTTGTTCTATCTGTAGGAAACATCTATATGGGTTTACCAACAATAATTCTCGTTGACAAAGCAACCATTGGATGCCAAAGAGGATCAACCTTCAATCCTGCATGAAAATCATATACATTTGCAGAGTTCTATGAAGTTATTAAGCCAATGGCTAACTCTCTTGTAGAAGCTGTGCCTTTGACCATTCCAGAGCCACCATCCAGAAAGAAAGCTTCCATGGATCAGGCCAGAAAAAAAGATGCCCCTCAGAATTCTGTCACCTTTGTCTATCAAACCAAACTAGCAGAGTCATTTCGTAGTGTAGCAGTGACATGGTGCAAGAACCCCACAGAGCACTCCCTTTCCATGAGCGTGGAAAACCCTTCTGAGGAAAACAAGTATACCTGCAAGATTGATTTAGGATCAGGTCAATCTTGGGGGAAAAAGGGTCTCAAATCCTTTGAAATAGAAGGTGCAAGAGTGGATATTTTCTGGGATTTTCGACATGCAAAATTCTCCACAGGTCCTCAACCTTGCTCAGGGTATTATGTTGCCTTGGTTTACAAGAAAGAGGTACTTCTATTACTAGGAGATTTAGAGAAGGATGCTTATATAAGAACCAAATCAAAACCATCATCAGAAGAGGCTACATTGTTGTGCAAGAAAGAGAATGTGCATGGGAAGAAGATATTTTGTACCAGAGCCATGCTGGAAGAGGGTAAACCAGAACATGATGTTGTGATTGAGATTTCCCTTTCTGGGCCTGATGATCCAGAAATGTGGATTAGCATAGATGGGATGTTGGCCAGTAGAATAATGAACTTGAATTGGAAATTCAGAGGGAATGAAATAGTCATGGTGAATAATTTACCTGTTGAAATCTTTTGGGATGTACATGATTGGCTGTTCAATGACCTTGGTTCAGGCCCTGCCTTGTTTATTTTCAAGCCAGGCTTTTTGGAACCTACTAGGGATCCTAATAGCAGAGAATGCACACCAAGAAGTGAGGATAGCAGCAGACATGACTTAGTAGAGGAGAATCCATCCACCAGAAGTTTTTTTCATTTTCTATATGCTTGGAGAACGGATTGAGATTCATTTTGTTAGTGTTCTCCAAAAGTGTTACTCTCTTTTTTGGTAGTAAAAATGCTACTTTCATACATTACCTTCTTTATTAGCATTTGACCTAGAGTTATTAACAACATTGTTTCAATGCCCCTTACTTCTTTTTCTTTCTCTTAGCTACTTTTTTTTTTTTGACGGATTCTCTTAGCTACTTGATACATATGACCTGAGAAGTAATTTTATTATATGACCTATAACAAGTTAAATTATACAATCAACCTTCTACATATCCATAGTTCGAACCCGAGACCACTAATTAAATGGGAACAACCTCTACTAACTAATGCATGCGCTCCATGGTACCTTAAGATGATTTGGTAAAATGTTTTTTAAATAAAATATATAAAATGAGAAACATTCATTTTTATATAATAAATTTGAGTTTTCATTATTGAAAGTGAGATAACTTAATGTATATTATCCTTTTCACAAGGTCATGCCTTCTCCTTTTCGCGATGTCATGTTTTTATATAAGTTTTCATATCAAAACAAATTAAATCAATATTAATATTTTTAAATATTTTTCTTAATTTGTTTAATCTACTTAATTTTTTTCCCATCAATATTAAATGTTATGGGGTATTTTAAAATTTTCATTAAGATAATTTTATATTAGATCAAATTTTGAGATTTTCTAGAATAAAAAATTTTAAGTATCTTTATTTTATATTTAATTTTTTTTATTATTACTAAAATAGTTTTTATTAATTAAATCAATATTTATAAAATACTTTTTAACTTAACTTTTTTTTATATTTTACAAAAGTCGTACAAATTTTTTTTGGTCGAAAAAAGTCGTATAATATAAAAACAGGAGTCATGCGATAGGGAATTGCCAATAGTCTAGATGACTATCGGGAAATGACAGCCCAAACCCCAGACTGCCCGTTCTAAATTACAACTGGTGATGGACCAAAAGTTGCCCAGCCCATTGGTACTTCTCCACTGATTGGGCTTGAGCAAACCAATTTGAGACAGCCCAAATTTCATGTCTTGTTCTTCAAAAAAAGACCAAAATATTTTTTTTTTATTTTGACCAAAATATAAAAAAATAGACCAAAAAGTGAAAAAGACCAAAAAAAATAAAAAGACAGAAAATTGAAAAAAAAACGAGAAGGTTCGACCAAAAAAAAAAAAAAACGAGAAGGTGAAGATGAAGCAAGAGTGGGAACTGAGAAGGTCTTGCTAAGCACAATTTTTTTGTTGCATGAATTGAACATGGCAAGTTTCGCGGGAAACATTGCCTTCAAAATCTCGTGTAATCTGTTGGATTTTTTATAATATTTATTTATTTCAAAAGTTTTTAAAGAGAGTTAATAAATAAATGTTTTATTTATTTTTTCAGAAAACATTTATTGACTTGGTCAAAGCCCATTTTTGACTTGGTCAAAACCTACTTTTATGCTTTCTAACCCTAATTATTTTAATATATAAACCCTTTTTTGCTCAACCTTATTGTGTGTCTGCACTCTCTTTTCTTCTACACAAAAAACACTCTGAGTTATCCATGGGTTCAACGGAATCTTCTTGTTAGTTCAGTGTGACCTCGCACTTATGGTGTGGGATGGACCTGTTGTATCCTGGGGGAGCATCGCAACCGGCCGATGAATCCTTAAGGACAGCGTGCTTCTCACGCGCCTCAGGTTTAATTCTTATTTTTTCAGGTTGCAGGGTCATCCGGCGACAACAATCTTAAGGATTCATTTCTGATTCAATGTATTTTCCATTTGAATTGACCTCTGCAATCAGTCCCAAATTGTGGGGGTTATGGTTTCTTGTACACCAATTTTTGTATTCTCCCCTCCAGTTAATTTTCATCTGTGAAACCTCACATTCGCGACGACTTTCATATCCATAAAACCCTAACACAGTTCTCCCCCTTTCTCGATAAGCTCCGTGCGTTTGCCTTGCCTACTCCTCCTGCCTGGCTAATCAACATGTAGTGTGCACCATCGAGCCATCCGTCAGTCGCCTGATTGGTCACTGGAGCTACCATTCCGGGTCGTTGTTCTGTTTGTGTGTCACTGGTCGTTTCGTCGAACAGAGCTACGAAGACTAGCTGCTCCTTCATCATCGAGGCTGGGGAAGCTCGTGCAGAACGATTGATGCAAGGCGAAAGTAGGTGTGGTGATCTACTCCAGCGTTAAGAAGCTCTAGGAGCTCTGCAATGGTGACTGGTACACAAGATATCGCTCAGTTCTTCTGCAATGGTGACTGGTACACAAGATATCGCTCAGTTCTTCTGCAATGGTGACAGGTTTGGCTTCTGCAAATTACTACCAGCTAGCTTAGTTACCTATATATGTATTAATTATATATTATAATTTGCAGAAGGCATATATATCTTTGCACACTAAATTTTAGAGGATTTAATTTCTGTCATTTAGTGATGAAGCATGTGAAAACTCGGTTAGTATATTATAAAAGTGTGTGTCTGTGAATTGATCTTTTAGTATGAGACTACTTTTGGTAGATGTGTTATAAATTATTTGTGAGTGCAGTGTTATGTGTGTTCTGTTATTGTGATTTTACTTTAAGAACACATATGTGGTTTTGGTGGGCATTAGTGCCAGAGAGGATCTGCTGTTGATCTCAAAACCTTAGGCCTATAATGGGGATTTCAAAGTTCTATGTTAGTTTTCTTTCTTTTATCTTGTGAATTTTATTTTTAAATGTGTGCGGAATTGATAATTTATAATGGGGGTATTACCCTTGAGTTTGGAAGTGATAGCTTTCATGAAATGATATGGTGATGTTTATTGCTTGATGAAATTGAGATTTTGCTATGAACAAATTTTGTCAAAATAATATGTTACATGGATAACTCTTTGTTAATAAATTTGGTTGTTTCTTATCCTCTCAATATAATATGATATTATATTTTTAGTTCGCAATGCTCCAACTTAATATTTTGCAATATGGAATTTCTATCCTCATTGCTTGAGATTATTTTGAGAATTCTTTTATGCATGTATGAGGACAATGACTCGGGATGTTTCATTTATGATGAAAGATTATATTTGCTTGTACACTTAAAGGAGTACTGTTGTGAACATTATTGAGAGTTATATATATTAAAGGCATGAGTTAGACAAGCTGCAATTTGGGGAGTTAATTTCATAAGGAAGTGTGATAATATTTTATCACAAAAATATTATATTAAGGAACTTCTTAGGAAGTTTTGATTACTTTGAAGTAATCTATTGAGTATCCCTTATGATATTAACAAGTAAAGCTAGAGATATTATATTGTCCAATTTGGATCAGCCCAAATTTTTGGGAGTGTATTACATTTGATTAATTTATTGGAAAATAAATTTGTTTGCTATGTCTGTACTCAAGAGTGATTTGATAGGTACCATAAACTATGATATTCTATGAAATGGGTTTGCCACTATATTATAATGATATAGTGATGATACTTGTATTTGATTAGATGAGATTAAATTTAATTCACAAGTGAATTTATGTTTACCCTCAATGGAGGAGTTGTCGCTTGGTAGTCCAAGTAGACCTGTATAGTCTCATCTATGATGGTGACCAAGTCTATTTTTAACTTGGTAAGATGTGAAAATGGTTTGGCTAAGAAATCTCTTAGCATATATTTATTTGTGGAAGGAACATAAGCTTTCCATATCTATATATTGTGAATGCTATATTGAAATAGCAAGACTAAATTCAATTTATATTTGAAAATTGAGACGTATACGTATACCTTTTATTTATTAAAGTAGCTACTAAATGATGGGATTATATCCCTAATCAATGTGTGGTCAAAATATATTTGACTAAAACATCGAGGGGAATGGGACTAAAGCCAATTTGATACTAACAGTGATGGTAACCCAACCTTTGTGATTGGAGACCCCATGAAGAAGGTTCATATGGGTAAAAACAAGTCATCTGTTAGTCTTGCTAGCACTATTTACTTGTCCCTTCCTATGGTGTATGAGGTGCTAGACTGCATATTGGAGAGGATAAGCCCAAAAGGCTTTTAATGATTCTCATATCCCTTAGGGGTGGTGTATGAAGTGCAGCATACACTTGATGAAATCACCTATATGAGTGTCAAGTGGGGCCGCTTGTATGAGATTGAGGCGAAATCTCTAGAGCACTCATGAATACCAGGCGCGCGCATGGCCTTATAGCGCAACACAGCGGTAACAGCGAGAATTGTGGGGGTATAATGTGATTGGTAAGACCTCTGGCATACACTAAAGTGTCTTGGTTCATAGGACGTGTTCCACCGATTCACTTGTATGTTATGACTTATCAGTCTAGGTCTGGTTCATAGTCCAAAAGACACCAGATTCGAAACATTTATCCCATGGCGTTAACCCAAGAAGTTTATCTTTTCAATTTTTAAAACTTTTGAAATATGTGGGGGATTGTTGGATTTTTTATAATATTTATTTATTTCAAAAGTTTTTAAAGAGAGTTAATAAATAAATGTTTTATTTATTTTTTCAGAAAACATTTATTGACTTGGTCAAAGCCCATTTTTGACTTGGTCAAAACCTACTTTTATGCTTTCTAACCCTAATTATTTTAATATATAAACCCTTTTTTGCTCAACCTTATTGTGTGTCTGCACTCTCTTTTCTTCTACACAAAAAACACTCTGAGTTATCCATGGGTTCAACGGAATCTTCTTGTTAGTTCAGTGTGACCTCGCACTTATGGTGTGGGATGGACCTGTTGTATCCTGGGGGAGCATCGCAACCGGCCGATGAATCCTTAAGGACAGCGTGCTTCTCACGCGCCTCAGGTTTAATTCTTATTTTTTCAGGTTGCAGGGTCATCCGGCGACAACATCCATCTCGCGTTTTCCCAATTCCCCGGTAAGTTAATTTCTCTGATTTAGCTAAAAAATTTCGTGACCCCCTTGTGTTTGGCTACAATTGGAGAAGCAAAATGACAGCAAAGTTTAATTCTTTTCAGAGAAAATGAGTAATGGAGTTCTAATTTAGCTACCTAATTGGTGGCATTGCATTGGGTTGAAGGAAATTCTTAAAAGACTCAGCTTTAGTAGGGATTAGATAGAAGATAGATAGATTCTGAAACATTTTGGCCATTATGCTTATCCCTTTTTATTTTTTTCTATATTAGAAATAGGACCATTTGGAAGATTCAAATTGCATGCTTGAAGAGCAGAGGCTTTAGTTCATCTGTTCCTGTTAGGTACCTGGCTAACACACCCTCCAGGGTGAAAAGCCCGGGAAATTGTGGCTATCCTGATGTAAGTGTGCCCAAGATAAATGGTGGAAAAGATGTGCATGCAACAATTACATATTGTGAAACTTCTCACAATCCGGATGAAATTCACACTGACCTACTCTTTGATGACAATGAAGAAGGTAACTAAACTGCTTTCTAATATCTTCTAGTATGATATCATTCTAGTTCATCATTTTGGGGTTAGTTGTGTTGTGCTTCAGCTTCACTATGGAGGATGCAGGGCAACTACATTGCTACTACCTGTTCATCAGTAGCTAAACATGAAAGAATTGTGATTTTAAGCATTTCAATTAAATTTGATGTCTGCCTGACATGAGATTGGTGACTTATAGTTCTGAGTGTGGTGACACGATATTATTTTCTTGTGGCATTGGATAAATACAAAAGTAATAGAATTCTTTTGATAGACCTGATCTTTTAAATTCAGTTCATCTCATCATAAAATGAAAAGAGAGATTATTCACTTCAGAGGCTTCATTATAATTGGTAATTTGAATAAAATTAAGCTGTTTACAAAAGTTTTGATGATTATCAGGGAAAAATGGGTAAGAAAGGACAAGCAGTGTTGGTCTTATGGTCAACTATAGTTAATTTTCTCCAGGGTCTAATAGGACCTCCTCAACTGATAAGATTGAGGAATGATGAGAAGATCATGCTTCTAGATTCTATGTTCATTTGTTTTTCCCATTTACCAATTAACAAAATTTAACATATATTGTCTTGTTAGAACCTGTCTTAATTCTTAACTTGTGGCTTCTTTCTATTATCAATCTGTCATAACGGAATATTCAGGTGTAAAATCTACCACTATGCTTAAAAATGTTATAGCACTGATGACTTGTATATCTAAGAAGTAAAGTTGTTCTGAACATCTTAACTTGTGGATTGTAGGTTCTGAACAAATGGAAGAGGTTGGAGAGTTGACAATACATCAGGCAGGAGACTCTTGTGAACAGGATTTTATACAAATTGACAAATTTACTAATGATGTTGAGGAATCAGCTATTAAATTACTTGCAGTTAGGTTAGTTATCCCCCCCCACCCCCACCCAGTTGAAACAGAACTTATTCAATGCTAGACTAGTTATGGATTGTATAGTCAACGGAATTGAATAGTTTTTTAAGCAAATATGGGCAAGCATAATGTTTCCTCATTCAGTGCAAGAGAAATCAATTTTTGTCATGCTACTATGAGTTTGCGGTAAAATATACCATTTGGCTTTTCTCTTTGCATGACTTGTTCTTAACACCAACAGTCAATTGTCGCTTTGCTTCCTGTTGAGGCAACTACCTTTTGATTTTGACTCAGTATGTCAAGTATTTACCTTCTCTCAACACTGCCATTAAGATATTTGAAGAAAATTGATGGCATGTAAATTTAACCGCTGAAAACTAAGATTATTTTAAAGCACAGATGTCTTACTTTGGCATTGTAGCTGCTATCTGCTTACAAATATCCCATGTATTTTTTCTGAAATTTCAACTTGATTGGAGTAGTTTGCATATAATTACATCGAAGAGCGAGGTAATGCCGAATGAAGTGTAGCTTATTCAGCACACCTTTTGAATAATTTTAGCAAATTGTCAGTAACAATTAATTTCCTGAGTATGTGTTTACTTATAAGTTGCTAACAAAGAGAATAAATTTTGTAATAATTCAAGTTAAGTAATATCTTTTACCGGTTGGGGAGAAGGGTATGCATGTACATCTAAAATTTCTAATATGAAATGCAGTTTTTTCTCTAAAGCATGCCTGTCTCTCTGCTCTGCAGGGCACTCACAGCAGTTGAGTTAAGAAAGAAATTGCTTGGAAAGAGATTCTCTCCTAATGCAGTGGAGGCAGTGATAAATAAGTTCCAGAGAAGGTTTGTAGTGAACTTCATGTAAAAACTGTTGAGCAATCTATCAGCTATTTTCAAATGCATCTTTACTTGAAGCTTTACATGCTTTCAGAGAACTACTTCATAAACTTGGTTCCCATTATGTTTTATTCAGTTACAACAATGTGAGAGTAATATATGTTATGTGATTCCGGGCCTTGTAAATGAGATGCCTGCAATTACAGATGCAAATGGCTATCATGAAGATGATTTGGAATGCAGCTCTAGCCAACTGTTAATTCAGTCATCCGTTCTAAGTGGGTATAGACTATAGAGGAAGAATGAATCTTTTGAGCATTTTAGAGTAACTGACTTTATATAGTTGGGAATTTACCATTTGAACTTTGAAGCAGTTGATGCATAGAGTTGGTTGTTATTTTTTTTAATAATACAATACATATTGAGTATAACACAAGTTTATATAACCTGTTTAGACTACAGAGAACAGAGAAAAAGGAATGGATTGGAGAATTTAGTGCGTGTTTCATTTGACTTATTTTGTGTTTAAAACAACAGCTTATAATCAAAAGCTGACTGAGAGAGGTTATGGAAAAAAAGCAAATTTTCACTAAAAAGTAATCAAAACCAAACACACTGATTCTTTTTTTTATTGTTTGCAAGGCTGAAGTAAAATATATAGAAATAGAATTACCTTTGTTTGCTGATATTGTAGAATGAAAAATAAATGATCTAATTTTTTACTTTGACATCATAACTTTGTCACTTGTGGTGATTACTTGCCAATGGCCAGTCCACCGAAAATAATAACTTTGTATCTTTAGAACAAAGAAGATTGAGATGAACATTAAGATGCAAGGTTTGAAATGAAGGTGTTTAATGTTTATTGACACTGAAATCCTGGAGATTGTTTTAAGAATGAAAAACTTTTTTTCTCTTTTTCCATTTTAACTTCTTTGCTCTAGGAAGAATAGAGATTAGAGACTACTATTTTTTTTTTTTTAAAATAACACATTCTATATAAATGTTATATTAATTCAACATGATTAATTCATATATGCTGATAAAGTAATTCTATTTAATTTAAAATATCCTGTCATATAAGCTTCCCAAATTACCAAATTTTATCATATTAATATGATACTACTACTTGTATCTGTGCAAAATGGCATGCTTGCAACAAAATTTAATGCTTGAATGGTTTGACAAACTTTCTTTGCTGTTTGACAAATAATCACATTGTGTGGTATCTTTCATAATGCATGTTTTCATGTTCATTTATAATATCTGAATTTGCAGACATTTTTTTACATCCTGTGAATTTATGGTGATTGTTTTATCCCTTTGTTTGTATCAGGGGGTTGATCAATGATAGGTTGTATGCTGAATCATTTTCTCAATCTAGATGGTCTTCATCAAGTTGGGGGCCAAGGCGGATCAAACAAGTAAGCTAGTTTATATTGTACTTTTGTTCATTCTATTACTGTTTGCTTCCTTATACACTGTCTCACCTCCATTCTGCTATTTTTTTTTTCTCTTGATCAATACTTCTGTGTTATGTTATTAGTCTCATTGCAAAGCAAAAGAGGAAATATTTGTGTTAGTATTATGCTTGTGTTGTGCTTGCTAAAATTTATCTTCATTTTAACTCTAGAATATAGTATTTGGACGAAAAGATGTAGTGCATTATGACAGCATCTTGCAAATTCAGCAGAGCAGTGTGCTATGTGCATCTACTTTTTTTCTTTTGAGAATTAATGCTTGAGCAGAAATGTGACAATATGTACTGGCATAGAATTAGAAAGTTAAAGTAAAAGTAATAAGAATTATGTCATTTTCTAAGATATATTGTTATCTGTATCTAAATTTTTAGCTTGTAGATGTAATCTGTGTTTTGAATTTCCCTAATTCCCTACATTTAAGAATTTCTAAGATTAATTATATCTTTTCCTGCTTAACTCATGTCATAGTTTATTTTTCTTAGTGAATTGTTTGACAAATGCAACAATAATTTTTTGTTTTTATTATTTATCTGATCGAACGCTTTCCCATATTACTTAGCTACTTGATTGAGGGCTCAATTTATTTCATTTTAAAATTATCTGATTCAATGTTTTCATTGTTTCCCAATATGTGAAAAATGCCTTAATTGAATTCAGTTCACCCCTCTTCCTCCCCAGAAAAATAGTAAAAGAAGCTTGGTTGAAGGCTTCAATCTTCTCTCTCCATCATTTCCCTTAAATTTAGACGCCCCTGCCCCAGACACTCTAACAGTGTGTTTGGATGGAGAATTTTAAAATTCCCAAAATTGTGAAATCAATTAAGAACGCTGATTAAAAATAGAGTTAAGTATGAGAGGAATTTGAAATGATAATCTAAAAGGTTAAACATAATAGATGAATATTTAACATTTTTCCCAATACGTGTCATTTGAAATTCCTCTTATTTGTCATAAAAATCCCTCCTATTTTTCATTTGAAATTCTTTCTTTCACTATTTTAACTCATGAAATCTAGTAATTTAGAATTGCTGTATCCAACCGGTGTCACAGAGTTTTCACCACACATGCCTTCAATAGCCATATGCTTCATATTATCATCAAGGGATGTACTTTTGTGTGATGGTCTGCCACTGTTGTGCCAGGCACTGTTCAAAAAGGGAGTTAGTCAAGCTGATGCTGAGAAGGCAGTTGAAGTGGTGTTTAATGACAATGATTGTGCTGGAGATCATAAGTCAGTTATTGGCTTGTCAAAGCATGCCATGGATCATCTTTATGCTCAGGCCTCAAAGCAGTGGTTCAGAGGTCAGAATGTGGCCAAGGAGACAAGAAAATCAAGGATTGTAAGGTGGCTTCAATATCGTGGTTTTGATTGGAATGTCATTAACATCATTTTGAAGAAATTAGACAGCCAGGAGCAGAATCCTCCATAGTGCACAACCACTGGAACATCCAAAAATTCATACCAATCTGAAAATCCATTGGTGGGGTCCATACATGGTTCTTGAATTGTTTAGTGTGTAATATGGTAGGGTTGAAGCCTCCATTTGCTCATAGTGCTGTGGCAAGAAAACTAGCATTTCATTGCTTCAATGTGCTCAAGAACCATTGAAGCTATTTTTTTTTCACATTGAGACTAAGATAAAGCAGCAAGCACCACTAAGGAGGTGCTACTTGTGATTGTGAGTCAAATATGTGGCCATTCTTGGAGATGTGGTGCTGATATAATCTGGAAACAATTGCTGCGTGCTTATTTTATAGTGTGCTTACGCTAGAAAGATTATCAACATGCCTATCGAATTTCAGCCATAAACTGGCATTAATGATATAATGACATCTTTTGAATTTTTTTATAAAGCGATAGAGACGTCATTTTGAGAAACATAAGAACTCTATTTTGGAAAACATCATTTTATTTGCACTGAAAATCATATACTAAACAGTA
The DNA here is from genome assembly GCA_026901365.1 of Sesbania bispinosa. Taxonomy (NCBI): domain Eukaryota; kingdom Viridiplantae; phylum Streptophyta; class Magnoliopsida; order Fabales; family Fabaceae; genus Sesbania; species Sesbania bispinosa. The sequence goes on along the minus strand of QLOH01000199.1, from coordinate 670,251 downwards.
AATAGAAAGCAACAAAGCTTGACACAGTTGATAGATAACTGGGTCCCTTAAACATCTTGATGGGGGTTCGATCCCTGATAGTGTGCATGGAAAAGACTTTGTTAAAAGATGCAAAGTCCACTTCGGTTATCTCTACGTCTCGAAAGGGATTAGTCCCTAGCTATCGGCTAGGGGATACCTTTGATTCACACACAGAAAAAAATAGTAAATAGAAAGTATATTGTTTAGTTTTCCTTAAACCATAGTACTACTCTACAATAATATTTATTTATTTTTTATTAAATCTGAAACATTTATGGGAAATTGTATTTCTTCTCAACTTTAATGTTTTGCAAAAAAAAAAAGAAAAAGTTTCAATTTGATGCTCCAAAGATTATAGTGTTATTACATTAGTATTCTAAACATTATCATCACTCATTAATTTTTTAAAGATTTTTTGTGTTATCATATTAGTCTTCCAAAGACATTATCAAATTGATCTCTTGAAAATACAAATTACTATCTAATTCATTCTTTTATATCCTCATTTTAGTTTAATATATGGACAAATTTGGCAAATTTGATGGCAATTGTGTCAATTTAAGGAATTAATTTGGTGAAAAATTATTTAAAAAATTAATATTTTGACATTTTTATCTTTGAAGAATTAATTTGGGGACAAATTTTTTCAGAGAACTAGAAACTATTCTAATCTTTGGAGGATCAAATTAAGTTTTTTTTTTCTTCTTTTACAAACAAAATTTTCAACTTCTAATTTTGGCAATTATGTCCCTTCAACTAAAAGAAAAAAAATTGCTTCAATGGTTTCTTTCAATTTTTTGTTAATCAAAACATCTTGGCAATCAATACGAATCATTTATTTGAAGGAAAAACAAGTAGTTCACCTTTTTTTTTTCTAAGTCACAAGTATTTTCTTCGGAGATAATCCTGCTCGAACAGAGAATATCCATATCATCATGGGGTTAGTTCTCCTAGTGGAGTTTTTTTTTTTCATATGCAAAACTCAAATCCGAAACTTTATTTAAGGGGAATTAAACATATATCACTTGATAATATGTCTTCTGTTTACTGATTAAAATTAATGATATAGATTACAATAAAATACATGTTCATGTATAATAAATAATGAAAATTTTAAAATCTCAATTGTTGATTTTTCGGTTAACAATATAATTTCATATTTTATCTTCTAAAGTGCACCTCTTATTTCAGAGAAACCGAATTCCGAAATCTTAATAAACACTAGAAAAAAAATGTTTGTCTAAAAAAATGTTAATAATATTTTTTTTACATTCATTTCTCAATATAACCACCATTATTTGGTAAAATTTTAAGTGCATTTTACTAATGTAATCCACATTGGATTTTACTTTATAAAAAGATTTGGCTTTTGCACTTGTAATAATAAAGTGCAAAGATAATTGTTAATTAGAATATTAATAAAATAAAATACATACATGTATAATAAATTATGAAATTTTTAAAATCTTAATATTAATTTAATAGTTATTATTATGTACTTTATCTTCTAAAGTGAAGGGAGCACAAATCCATAATAAAATGTATATAAAAACTAAAAAGAGCATATATTGGTGACATTCCTTATTAGTGTTGTTTTAAAGGTATATTCATCTTTTCAAAGGATGTATTTCAGAGAGAGAAAGAAACAAAAGAATGATTATGAAAAGAAAAACCCCATGACCGGTAGAATTTAGTTTTCTCTAATCAAATTACAAATACACAGCTTTAATCATTTGTAATCAAAAGAAAAAGAAAGAAAAATAGTATTTTGAAGAAAATATAGATGACTTTACAATATGACAAATTCATGCTCTAATTTTATTTTGTCTTTCTTCTATTGTAAATGACATTCAATTTAAAGGACCTATAGATAAATTATTTTATTCTGGCATTCATTCTTTTCATGTATTTCTTGATTTTTTTTTAACGATGCAATACCCCAAACTTTTGTTCCTCAATTATTTTTAGTCCTTCTTTTCAGTGAAGCCGAAAAGTTGTGTACGAAAGAACATATAAAATATAAGCTTTTTTATTAGAGCAGAGAATTTTGTAAACCTTGCATATGATGGAAAATTCCCTTGTTCTTTTTTGCAATCTGTAAATACAGCATGACTATGAGTATGACTATCTATTTGTTATCTGATACACGTTATCTTTCATTATTCCAGTAAGCATAATGGTCCTGCTGGTACATACATGTGCGTATGATTAGCATATAAAGACTTTCAATCCCAATTTAGTATATGTGCTTCTGGAGGAATTTCCAATCACTGCTAAGTCTCTTTCAGACAGAACATGGTACATGTGAGCTATTTAACATGGGACCATGTGGCCACTGTTTGAATTGAAATTTGAAAGGCTAGCTTTTGTGTGTGTTTGTGTGAGAGAGAGATATATGCAATCTAGGAATCTTATTTTGTGTGAGTAAATTCTAATTACCAATATCCAAATAAATGCCAATGATTGTTTCAGCTTCCACAAGCCCCGAGGTTGCTCTCTTCTTCTGTGTTTCTAGTAAGAGAAGTTTCAGCACTTGTTGTGGTCCAAGAAAATGTTACTAATTTGTTTTACACATTAGTTCATTCACCACTCACCACATACACTAACATCAAAACTAAAAAAAAATGTTAGGTAAAAACACAACCAGAAGATAACTAATAGCATGTTTGGTTTGTTTAAAAATCAAATGCTACTGAGAGCAGCGTTAGTTAGATCCACATTTGTAATGTGATTTTGATGCAAATCAAACACACACTAAGAGCATGTTTGGTTTAGTATTAAAACATGGTAAATTCATGTTTCCAACCCTAGAAATAATTGCGTTGAGAAATTAAAACTTGAGTTTGGGCAGTTTCAAGGCTAAACCAAACTTACTATAAGTGGTTGGGTGAAAAAGGCTGTAGAATGCTTTTTTTATTATGGATAGACTCTTGAAATCTGCATTTATATATCTGATATTACATTTGAATATATCTCTAGTAATTCTAACCAGCTCTAACTGGCATTCCATTTGACTGTGCACAAATTGATATATGAGTCATAGGTTCTCCACTTGCTCAACACATTGAGTCATTTGAGAAATTAAAGGAACAGTTAGAAGATCCATGTGAAACTACATTCTTAGTATCTGCTGTTAAAACTCCCTTCAATGCATCAGGATCTGTCATTGAGGCCTCAACAGGTCTAATTTCCTTGAGCATTGCAACAGTGTCCTTCATTGTTGGACGGTCTTCAGCTTTGGTACTGACACATAGAAATGACACAGCTAGAGTTTGTAGCATTTCATGCATAGTAGAGTCAGTCCTTCCTCTCAGCTTTGGGTCAAGAATATCAGATGGGTCTCCTTTGCTAGCTAAGTGGTTCCTAACCCACTGAGCCAAGTGTGCACCCCCAGGCAGAGTTGGGTCTAATGGGTGCCTTCCTGTTAGGACCTCAAGTAGGACCACACCAAAACTGTACACATCACTTTTCTCACTGATCTGCTGCATTGATGCATGTTCTGTACATATACCAAAACAACAGAAATTAGTACTGTTCAAGGGGTTATGTAAGTACTGAAAAAATACTTAACTAATTCAAATTTAGTTGAAAAAAAAAATACCAGGAGCCATGTATCCATAGGAACCAGAAAGGTGGGGTCTTTGAATTGGCTTGGAATTAGTATTATCACCATTTTCACTTGCAATTCTTGCCAGGCCAAAGTCAGCAAGATAAGGATGATAGCCAGGACCTAATAACACATTCATTGCTTTGACATCTCCATGCAATATAGAAGGCACACAATCATGGTGTAAATATGCAAGTGCCTGAGCTAGGCCTAGCATGATTTCATATCTGGTCTCCCATTCTGCTTTTTCCTTTCCTGAACCATGAAGTAATGAGCTCAGGCTTCCATTAGGGAGGTAGTTATAAAACAGCAGCTTCAAATTCTTACTGGATCCCCAACCTAGAAGCTTGATGATATTCTTGTGTTTGATTGAACCTAGTGTTTGAATTTCAGAACTAAATGCTCCAGACTCTGCTGATGACCACATCCTTTTAACTGCTAGTGTTTGACCATTTGGAATTGTTACCTTATACACAACTCCAGAGCTTCCAGTGCCAATCACATTGGCAGATGTCAAATTTCTGACAATGTCATCAATAGAAAACTCAAACTTTTGATACAAACTCACCACCCAACTGTCATTTCCCATGAGTGCTTTGTTAGCAATATGAGAACGAACCAAGACATGGATTGTGAGAAGTACTAGTACAGAACTGGTGCACATGAGAATGGTCATTATAATCTTCATAGCTAATCTGGCATGGCCTTTTGCTTCCATTCTGTCAGCTGGAGTTACAGCACCACCAGAAATGTAGAGACCATTATTTGCAGTGAGATCACTGAGAGGGAGTTTCCTGAAGAATGGTGTGTTAGGCAATTCACCAGAGAAGTCATTGAAGGAGACATTTAAGGAAACAAGATTCTGAAGGTTAGAAAGAGCATCTAAATGCCCTGAGAGCTTGTTATGTGAGAGATCAAGCACTCCAAGTTTTCTAAGACCAGAGAACTGAGGTGGAATTTCACCAGAAAACTGGTTACAGCTAAGATTGAGAAAGATTTCTAGTGAAGGAATTTGACCAACTTCCTTGGGAATTTCTCCAAAGAAACTATTGCTTCCCAAGTCTAAAAGTTGTAGCTTGGAGCAAGATAGGATCTCTGCTGGAATTCTTCCACTGAGTTGATTCTTTCCCAAGCTGAGTTTGGTTAATTCAGTTAATGAACCAATGGAATGACTCAGTGCACCTGTTAGCCTGTTGTCTGAGAGGTCAATTAGCTGAAGGCTTTTTGGCAGATTATCTGGAACTGAACCAGTGAGACTATTTGAATGGACGTCCAGAAACTCAAGATTTTGGCATCTGGATAGTGTTGGAGGAATCTCCCCTACAAGATGATTGCTGCTCATGTCCAAAAAATTCAAATTCTTCAAGTTGGTAATCTCAGATGGAATGGTACCTGCCAGCCTATTCTGATTTAGCCTCAACCTGTAGAGGCTTGTGCAGTTACCTATATCAGGAGGTATGAAGCCTGATAAATCATTGGAAAGAAGCAGAAGTTTAGTGAGATTCCTCAACCCAAATAGTTGTTTGGGAATTGGACCAATTAAGTTGTTGTAAGACAGATCAAGTGCCTGAAGATCTTGGCACTCTGAAAGACTATCTGGGATTTTTCCTGTTAGCTTGTTCTTCCAGGCAAAGAAAAGTGTCAAGCTTCTCAAGTTGCCAATAACAGGAGGAATCTCACCAGAAATAGCATTGTTGTCAACTTCCAGCTGAGTCAGAGAAGTGCAATTTGAAATTTCAGGAGGTATAGTACCTGACAGCTGATTAATACTCAGCTGAAGCCCTTGGAGATTTGATAGCTGTCCAAAACTAGTTGGTATGCTACCTGTGAGAAGATTTTCTGACAAGTCTATGACTGTGAGCTCTGTGCATCTTCCAATCTCTTCTGGGATTGCTCCCACTAAGTTGTTTTGCCATAGAAGTAGACTCTGAAGCTTGCTGAGCTCTCCAATTTGACTTGGGATTGAACCAGAAATTGAGTTCTGATACAAGTACAGGTTCTGCAACTCACTGCAATTCCCAATCTCTTCTGGGATAGAGCCTGACAACTTAGTTGTGTAAATGGCTATGGTCTGAATATTTTTCAGCATCCCTATTGAAGAAGGAAGACTCCCAGAAATGCTGGTTTCTGCAAGGCCTAACATGACCAAGTTGGTGCAGTTTCCAATGTCCCATGGAAGCTCACCCTTAAGGTTTGCATTCCCTCCTGCTCTAAACACTTGAAGCTTGCTTAAGGAGCCAATACTCTTTGGAATTTCACCACTCAGTTTATTGTCATAGAATGTCAACTCCACAAGACTTGATAAATCTCCTATGTTGGATGGAATACTGCCTTCAAGAAAGTTTGTATGGAGAGCTAAAGTTTCCAGTTTGCTTAGCCTACAAATTTCTTCTGGGATTTCTCCCAAGAGAAAATTGTCACTGAGATCAATGACAGTGAGCTCTTGATATTCTCCAATTTCTTTTGGAATCCTGCCTGTGATGTTGGTTGATGAGAGGACAAGAATCTTCAAGGACCTGAGAGGTTGAAAATTTGAAGGTAATGAGCCTTGCAAGCTCACTGATTTCAGGTTTATCTCCACCACCTGGCCTTGTAAGTTGCAGTGCACCCCAAACCAGTTGCATGGGCTTGGATTTGAAGGATTCCAAGATGCTAATGCATCTGTAGTACTGTTTAAACTGTTCTTCCATGCTACAAGAGCTTGGCCTTGTTCATCAAGGGAGTAACAACATAAAAAGAAAAGAGAGTTTATTGAGAGAAACAAGGTGAGGGAGAAGATTTTAGGAGAAAGTGGGAGATTCCTTAATGTTCTAGACATTACTGAGAGAAGAGAAGAGAAGAGAAGAGAAGGGGTGATCAGTTTTGGGATTGTAGAGGGGGAAACCCCATAATTTGTTTATAGAGGAAGAGAAGAAGCTTTGGACACATGAGCCAGCTTCTTTATTTTTTTATTATTGTAAATGTAATAGCCTAATAGGTTTTGTTCAATGATAAGGACTTGATCATGACCATGATGGTTATTGGTTTTTATTCAGGTAATGTTCACTTTTTATATTGGTTCCTCATGTTTAACCTTTCAAGTGGTGAGTTGAAATTTTATGGAATTTGCAGTCTGAATGTAATCCAATTTGTTAGTCTCTCTCTGTTAGTGAACTGTCAGACATGAAAATAGTAGTACTAGTGGAGTTGAAAATCATGTAAAGAAGATTTAACAATTTTTGTTCCCCACGTAGACACTTAAAGATTATATTGTTCCCTACTTTTTAATTGGTAATAAATACTTTTTATCCTCATATAATTTTAGCTGCTAAGATTGGCAGGGAACAAGGCCTAGATAAGTAGCACTTGGACTAGTAAAATATAGAACAGAAAATGGCTTTAGCACTTTTCCTAAATGGGTCATTAAGGTGATGTAATTTAATTGTCTTAAAGATAGTGATAGGTTGATAATCAAACAGAATGAATAGACATTATGATGGTTGAATGTAATAGCTCTTTATTCGGTTAATCAAGAAGATCATTTCATTTCATCTTTTTAATTAGCTAGCTAGGTCCATTTTGTGGTCCATGACCATCTCTTTTGTGTGGTTGCAGTTGATGAGCCATTGATGTGGTGGTTACTACTTGCTACCCTTTGAGTTTCTGAACTTTAACCAGTTTACATATTTAATTTGGATCATATTCTGTTTCCACTGTCAAAATCTAAAATTTGGTATTTGTAATTATTGTCAAATTTACTCATATCATTGGGATATTTATGTTCTGGATATATACATGGGTTTGTTACCAATTTTTTTTACATATATATAAATAAAAGAACGAGTATTTGACTTGGATACAAGATGGGTATAATTTGAGTACATACCAGCTAAGCAATTTTTCTCCAAAAATGACACTATTTTTCCATTAAGATTAGGCACCCCCTTTTTTTTCATTTATTTTTTTTACCCAATCAAATCCATTTAATAATTTATTTTGTCATGTTTTATTAATCATATAAAATTTGAATTTCTTATTAATATATATTAGGTACCATACCCCTATTCAAGTAACACAGTTCCTGATTAGCAATTCTATGGGAGCAAAATGGACATATTTTGGTTCACAATTAATAATAATAATAATAATAAATAATAATTAGGACTAATTTCTGTTTGTTTATATGTAAATGGAGGAAAGCGTGAGGAATCTGATGGTGAAGTGAAGTGCACATGGAGATTAGGAATATGAGGAAAATGGGATTTTATAATCTTCAAGATCTGGTCATAGTGTTAAGTGGTCTTTGTTCTAAAGAAAGAAAAGAAAAACTATGAAAGGTATGCTGGCTAAGAGTGAAACGGACAAAATTACAGTGGCTTCAACTATTTTTAATTGGAATTATCCTTATCCATTAATTAATCAAAACTATATAACCTGTAGAAATCAAGAATTATCCGTTTAAATATGTGATCAGACTTTGCACTCAATTAATTGGCCATCATGACTCATGATTCACGGGTTAAAATTAGAACATGATGAGATTAAAAAATTTTACTTTCTTTAGTGTGTTTGTTTTCACATCAAATTTTTACGTCAAAATGTTGCTTTTGAAATTTCTGTTTTTTTTAGAAAATTATATAAGAATTTTTTTGCAAATTTGAACAATTTTTTCTATGAATTTTGAAATCTATAAAAAAATTTAAAGGAAAATCTATAGAAAAATTTACAAGAAATATTATTACGTTATCACTTAACGGAACATAATTAACGATGAGAGTTAAAATCATATGGTTTTAAAAAATAGAGGACCAAAATCAATAAAACCAAATTTTACTATATTTTCAGGGGACTAAAAATATATTTAACTCTTTAATAAATTAAAATTGTATGAATATATTTTTTTATCCTTATAAATGAAGTGAATTTTAATTTTGATCCTTACAAATTTTTCTTTTTCATTTGTATTCTCTCAAAATTTAAAATTTTGTAAAACATCCTCAATAGCAATGTAGCAAGCTAAAAAACTGTAATGTAGACATTAATCTCTATTACGTGGCAATTATTTTACTTGTCACGTTACCCAATAAGGATGTTTTTAAAATTTTGGATTTTTTTTTTTGTAAACCTATCCCCTCTAACCAGAGATAATCTTGTGCGGAGTTTAGTCATAATTAAGGCTCCTCACCTCTCATAAAATTTTTTATTTTAAAAGAATGAAAATAAAAAATGATAAAAATTAAATTAAAACTCACTTATTTTATAATTACCACAAACATATTTGATCCGTTAAAATTCTTTCATTTTCTTTTTTTCATTCTATCCCTATCACTTGTCTTATATAAACTAATTTTAAATGAATTTATGGCTCAATTTGGATGTCATAAATACTATCAAATACATAGAATAAGTTTCACGGTTACATATAATTATTAAGTAGAAAAATAAATAATGTGTGTGTATATGCTGATAATGAATTGACCAAAAAGAAAAATGCTGATAGTGCTTGGTCTCTACTCTCTAGACATATATACAGGCACAGGACTTTAGGGTACCGCTTTCTCCACCTGCCATATCAATGAATCTTGAAGATTTGTACCCCTGATTTGATTGAAGATCTTTACTCCTCATCTAATTTTCATGACTCTGTTAATTATGTGCATTATGAATCTTGCATGATCTCAAATTTTTCTTCAATTGTCCCATCTGCCATCTGCTTCATTTTGCATTCAGATGGGGAAGTTTCAGCTACACACTATACATCTCATCCAATCTCATCAAAATTATAATAACCATGATTTTTCTACACTATCTTCTATACTTACTTTTTCTTTCTATCTCTATTATTTTTCTGATCAAATTAATTATCACACATTTCACTTTCTCTCTTTATTTTTTTTTTTATTTTATCTCTTTTTTTCATACATTCTCACACTAAAAAATTTGAGTGTGTAAAAATAATTTTCCAAATTATAAACTTTGGAGTCATGACACTTTCTATGATGCATTTGTGTAATGTAAGGTACAAGTGGCAGTTTTTAATTCATTAAATTCAATTATTTGATTTCTAGTATGTTTAAATTATATCAAAATCACGTTATAAATATGAATATAATCCAAATGCTAGCATTAGATTGTCACATTTGTAATGTGATTAGACTGTTTACGTGTTACATTCAATCCTACCGTTTAGAAACAACTACACCATAGTCCACAAAAACTAATTTGGAGATGGTTGTGGATGCAAAGAAAATGGAATTTCAATTTTGAAAGCAAGCATATTATAGTGATAACAGATGATTTATAGAAAGCAAAAAGAAAAGAAATATTTCGTGGTAAGGGAAGATCAATGAGCCTAAAGAGGCTGAATCAAGGGACCCCAATAACATTCAAAAGAAGAGACAAAAGATACAGTTATATATGGATGGGAATTCTTGCAATAGCATCCTCTAACCCCACCATTTTATTGTAAGGTTTTCTTTGTGAAAAGGCATCTCATAAAGCCTTTCCCTCGGGGCATGTTATCAAGTTTGCAGCTCACAAATGGCATGATGTCATTTTTCACCCAGTAGCAATGAAAAACAAGATGGCCCTTTTGGATCACTTGGTTATCCCGAGGCAAAACCAATTCAGTAAATGAAAAAGAAAGATTAGACAAGAACATTGAGAAGAAAAGATGTGGTGGTGACTCCCCATCCACTATAAAATTTCATCTCTAACCAAAATTCTTGAATAACCATAGATAAATTAATTAGCTACTTTTCAAAAATGTATGTAATCAACAAACACTTCAAGCACTCTCCCATTTACAAACACTATATACGTTCTGTTGATTTCTTATGGTCTTAATTAACAACATATTATTTTACTTCTTCAAGAATACCTTCTTTTAAAAAAATGCTAATTTTCATTTTCTTTCATTTTTTTCCCTTTATGCTTTTCTTACAAGTATTTGAACTTTCACTATTTACACGAATGAGATGCATTTTCTTTTCAATATATGGGTCCCAAATGCTGTGTGAGCCCCACATATTAGATGTGTTACTCTCTCTCTGAACGGACAAGTCCCGTTAATGGAGAGATCTCCACCCGAATTAGGGGCCATGGAGGTATTTGACAAACATGAGCAGGAATCATGATTTTGATATGAAACGCATTTTTTTGGGATCTAAATCACATTCCTGCTGTTGGACTAGATTTCTATCATACCACATGAATGTAGCAACTTTGGAATATCAGAACATGAGGAATAGACCTAAGCTAGTGCTCAGAAAATAATTAATTCTAAAAATATAGGGGTGCTAGGCACATGACAGAAAACCATAAATTGCTGAATTTTCAGTGGCACTACACACTAATTAAAAAAATACTTATACAAGTAATGTCTGCATGGTGCTGAGGCTGTCATAATGGTGAACCTTGTGTTTGGATTCAAGCATTAATTCTCTTATGTTTGTTTATTAAAAGTGAGTGTAGATGTTGTCAGGCCTCAGCTTATTACTTTAGGCAAAAACAAATTGCATAAGGAAGAGAGAGTTGGAAAAAGGGTATAGCTTTTATTTAGATCTCCCTATAGTAGTGTTAGGCTGTTAGCTAGCTAGCTAGGAGCTCATATTCATGAGAGGAGAATATCTATTATTAGAACAAGATCAGTGCAAAATTCACATTTGACTCACAAGTGGTTACAGAGTAAGTTTTATATGAACACAGTATTTATTGGACACAACTAATTAAAAGCTCAAAATAATATTAAAATAATTTCAACATGATATTTTTATATCTGATCTTTTATTATTATTTTAAAACATCTTGAGTTTTTGGTTCTGATAAGTATGTGCTCACACAAGAACTGCTTGTGGTTAATTACAAGATGTATGAGTGAGCATACATTAGTAGACCAGTGTATTGATCATGTATAAGAACACATTACTACCACTTCATTCAATTGCAATAATGATTCTCCTCCTATTCATTTTATCACTGAGCCGCAATTTATAGTGGTGCTGGAAATTGGGCCACTTAATGTGTATGAAAGAAGTCGGCACTCACACAATTAATATAAAATTTAATTTCTAAGTCATTACATAACTCATTGTTTATCAAAAGAAATAAGATTGTGTTTGATAAGGTATTTTAATTAGATAAAAGCTGAAATTAGTAGTTGAAACATTTTCATCAGTTTTCGGTAAAATGATTTTTTTAGATAACTACGTGCTTTCCTTGAGAAGATACTTGAGATATATATCTTTTTTTAAAAAAGCTCTATTTTTCAGCTACGTACTAACTAAAAATTTATTACAACTTTATCCATTAAGAACTCTCACTTATTATTATTTAATAATGAATGATATCCTTATATGTCATTTTACTGTTTTCAGCTAGTTATACCAAACACTTTTAATCAAATCAGCTAGTTTTTCAGCTTTCATCTAGCTTTTCAACATTCATTTAATTTTTCAGTTAGTTTTACCAAATACACTCTAAAATTAATAATGAGTGTTTGATTCAAGTGATACATATTTAATTTCTTTTAAACAATGTTTCAAGATCAATTCTTGTGTAATTATACTAGAATATCAATTTATGCCTCTTTTGGCCTTTTTTGATTTTGAGACTAGCTCTTTAGTAATTATATATAATATATATACAAGCAACAAGTTCTATTACACAATAAAATAGAATGGCTTCTCCATACCCAAAATTATAGAAACATGAGAAGAAAATTAGAGAGAATGAAAGATGGATAGAGATTGCATTGAGGAGTGGACCCTTGGTGTGGTCTACTAGTGTACCATCATAGGAACTTTTGTCCCAATATGCATGGCACACGTGCAGTAGAGTCAGCAAGTGGAGAATTCGATGTATATCAAGTGGACTTTTGAATCCCCAATAATAATAATACAGATCAATGAAACCAAACATGATTTGTTAAGTGACATAATGAAATCCCATCAATAGGGTCCATATGGCCATTCAAAATCATGTAAGAAGAAAGAACTGCCAAGTTACACTTCCCAAATTCACACGTTTGGGAAGCTTGATATATCCTGATAATTATCACAAATCCTTGTCTATTAGAAACAATGGGAATCTTTGTTTCTTTCTAATTATTTGGCCAATTTCCTTCAACTTGTGATTACTTCCCAAAATCAAAGAGAAAAGACCAGCTAGGTCGACATCTGTTTTAGAAAACACACAAGCCAATCAATGTGGCAGCTAGGAAAATTCACTGGATGAAGACATTACCATCAAATTAAAAGCTAATATATGTGTAATAAAGCAAATATTGATCTAAGCTTAGATATTTCTCTATAATTGAGATTTACCACCTACCTACCAAATTTAGTGAGAACACTGAGAAGGGTTTAGATTAGAGCACTGCCACTCTCTCTTCTCAATGAGTGAATGTTTTACATCATAGCTACATTCATTAACTTAACTTGTGTTTTTCTGCATAACTCAGTACACTTCACTTTTTTAAACCTTTCAAAGTGCTCCACTGAGTTTCAGCTTAATTTGTTTTTCCTCTGTGAACTGAAGAAGGTGCCCTGTGCTGTGCATCTCAATCATATCATTATTAAAAGATTATGCTCCATACATACATAATTAATTTTTTTTTTAATTATACGTATCCTTCATGGAACTAATTTGTTCGAGTCGGAATATTCACATTTTGATGGAACTAATTCTTCGGCCGGGAATTTTTTATACATACATGATTAATGTTGCTATGCTCCACCAAGAAAAAAAAAAAATCGTCATATTAAAATCAAATCACTGTCTGATCCCATCATTGCTGTCCATTTATACCTTAAGTTCAGGGCTTCTGTTTTCAAATCACTTTCCAAATTCCAATGCTATAAAATTATTGGAGGAGGTAAGGTAATGGGTGGAAAGTGAGAATATAAAATGTATCATCCTTTTACCCGAAACACAGTACTTTGAACTTGTCCAATCAATTCCATGGTTCATGAAAGGTAACCCCAACTTTCGCCTCTATGTACTACGGAAATAAATAAAGTACAAAGAATGGTTTGAGCCTTTGAGGGCTTAGGGAGGTTACTGACTTTTTCATTTTTGACTTTTTTACTTTCATTATGAAAAGGAAATTATTTTACTGCATCTATATCATGCCTGCATGTCAAATAGGGGTGAATACATCCCAGTTCAATCCGTTGACTCAAACATCAGTTTGTTCGATTTGTAGTTTAAAATGGTTAAATGTAAGTTTAACTCAAAGCATGAAGACTCATACATTTTATATTATACATATATTTGCAATGGGTAAACAGAAATCCATTTATAATTGTTTCTTAAAACTACATCCCCTACACATAAAATTATAAAGTCATATATTGTTATTTTTCTTTTAGGAATATCCTGAAATTAGAATGACATAAAAAATACTATTTATATTGTGAAAAATTCTAATGTACATAAAATATTTATTGATTGTATGAACTATTTCTTTTAGCAATTACTCTATATTTATACCATGATTTTGTGTAGCTTATACTTCCAGTTAATTTGATTCTCTCCCAAGTAGACCTAAACTTAATTAGGTATATATATATATATATATATATCCTTGGCTTTTTCACATCTATAATCAAGTTTAGATTTAAAGAATTGGCCTTGTGAAATTTAGAACTAGAAGAGAGATAGACAAAACATTTCCTAATTTTTTTCCACAAACATTGCTGGTCAAATGTCAAACTAATCAAGATTAGTCTGAATGTCCTGCGTCCAAAGGGCAATTTACTAATTAAACTCATAACAATTATTCTTAAACTATTAATTAAGTACAAATAACTCTAACAATATTTTTTACTAATTAGTAATGATCTCATTTTGAAGTTTAAATCATGCTGTACATAAGATAATTTAAGTAAATCCCTGCAGCAAGAGCCAGTATCTACTAGAATTCTATTTAGCCAGCCAGGTCAAAAGTTTCAAGGGAATCATTGTTCTGTCCTTTAAACGGGTAATGTTTACGTCATTTCCCAGTAACTGTATGTCAAAATTCCAAGGAGATGATGGCTGATTGTTTGGACCAGCTGAAACTGTAGAGATCTCAACATACGAATGATTCTACTTCAACTACTGACGGTATTAACCAACGTTAAGCATCAAGGGTCTCATGTGGCAATAATGGCCCCACTATCTTATATTTTCAACATGGGCCTCTGCTTGGTAAACTAGTCCTATTCACAGTTATGGCCAGGGAGTTGATTTTAGCACCCCCTTTTTGCTATCCGCACCCCCTTCTGAGTGTGGGAAGGGGTGGGGTGCGAATGGCAAAGAGGGAGGTTCTAAAAGCAACTCCCTCACGGCCGTCATCAGAGTAACTATTATCAATGTGGCATCCAGTTTCGGTCGGCACTGAAGAAATAAGAGCATCGCTACCTTGCTCAAGGATTTATAGATGATTCAAAAAGACAGAAATGATCAAGCACTATCAAGAATCAACCAAATACCTGAATAATTTAGGCTGTAGGTAATTATTGTGTGACAGTTTGTTTAACAAAAATGGTAATTACCTACCTAATACTCACCTATCACTTAAGTATAAATTAATCCATGCATATTGCATAATAACAAACATGTTGATAATTTGTTTGGTTTGTTACTACTTACTAAACGAAACCAATTCCTACTTTACTTCATTCAAAACTTGTGTCCTCTTTAATATTTATGCTTATGAGTCAGAACATTATAAAAATTATATTTATATTATGATTTAATACTTTATTATTTATGTTTTCATATTTTTATATGGAGTAAACTAGCAAATTGGTCCCTGACTTTTCTAGGTCCGTGCAGTTTAGTCCCTAAGAAATAAAAAAACCCCAATATAGTCCCTGACTTCTTGTTTTTTTTTCACTATAGTCCAACTATGTGTTTTCCGTTAATTTTTTTATGATATGTCACGTTTCGTGACACTATGTTACACTATTTGCCATCGGGACACAAAAATAACGTCATTGGAGTTGATACCTTCCAATGAAAAAGGGGGAGAAGAGAGAAAAATGGAAAATAGGAAAGCACACAACGATTGGAGTTGAAGCATTTCAAGCTATAAATTTGACAAAACCACGTCATTTTTGTGTCATAGTGGACACTATAGTGACAAACAGTGAGACAGAGTGTTACTAAACGTGATACGTCGAAAAAAAATTAATGTGAAACACACAATTGGACTATAGTGAAAGAAAAAACAAGAAGTCGGGGATTATATTGGGGTTTTATATTTCTTAGGCACTAAACTGCATGACCCTAAAAAAGCCAGGGACCAATTTGCTAGTTTACTCTTTTATATGATAGATCCTCCACTGCTCGTATCTTAATTTTAAAAATTTTGGCAAACCCTCGCATCCATATCAATGACAGTACTTAAACAGTAGTTATCCGTTTGCATGCAATAAAGATGTCAATCAATTTTCTCATTCATAGGTGGCAACAAACATTGAAATCTTGGTAAGTGTTAGACGATGCTTCAACTCAGCAATATTCTTGGTTCAGTTCAAAGCTTCAGCTGACTTATAGACAAAGTTAGGACCTGACCTCAAACCTCTCATTAACGAAAAACAAATCACCTCCCAAAACAATTCATTATTTTGGACGTTAGGGAAGAAGTCAGAAACCTCATTCCAGCAGATCCACCAGGAAAATATGATATAGAATAGTATCCAAGTGAGAGAACCTGCAAATATAATCAGAATACCATTTTCAATACAAGATTGGTAGTTTTAGAAAGAAACAGAAAAAATATTACATGCAAAAATCTGTAAGGAAGATCTATTTCCACACCCTCAGTTGCTGGAACCATGTCATGGAGCCAACACCCATCATCATATAAACCCAGCCACTAAAAATGTGGAAATAGGAACTCTCAAATTTATCAACTTTCTGCTATATTAATATAGAAGGAATTATTGCTATAGCAAATTCAGGATTATACTCAAAAGCAATTACACCCACTTCAAATCCACAGCAAATGCTAACAATAACACAAGGGGAAGGGCAAAGCAACAAAGAAACATTTTTAATTTTTTAAGGATACACGAAACTCATACCTGTACAACAGAGAATACAACAGAGAGAATGTAGCTGTGACGCACCATTGATACATATATGGTACCAACCATGCTGCATATAAAACCCAGTGTGAAAGGGAGCCTCTGAAAAATAATCATAAAGGGAGACAGAGTCAGAAGAAAGCATAAAACACATGCAATCAAATCAAAGGACTGCTTTACTAAAAACTCAAATGAACTCACTGAAGCAACATATAATGTCAGACAGAGTTATTTTATCACCATTAAAATAACAGGACACAAAATTATAGTGACTTACTTCCTTTGACAACATATGAGCAAGCTGGTTCTTAGGACCTTTGAGAGCAAAGAACGATCCAATAATAAATCCACACCCAAGAGTAAAGCATATAGCAAACTTCTGGGGCATAACGACCATCACAGGCAAGAACAAGGTAAATGCAATGAAAATGAAGAAGACTCCACTTGCCAGAAGCAAACCAAAATACACGAGTGCTTTGCCTGAAGGAAGACTACTAGTGGCAGACTGGAAGTTGCCAGGTATATCTCTCACACCTTTAGAAACCCTAACAATTATAAGAAGCAAATTTCTCAATTACTTGAGGTCATATTGTCTTAAGCTCAGGCAAAACAATTTAGTAGTTGTGCTATAGAAGGCTTCTTTCCAACATGATCTTTCACCATGATGTAGACAATCCATTCAAAAAAATTATTTAGGGGAAATTGCACCTAACCATTGTCTTTTCTTTCTGCAGCAATCTATACCATCAAGGAGAAAAGCTAAAGAACATTAACAACAATTTCTCTGCCACATTCAGATAAGGCAGAAAAGAACAGAAATTATTCCACATAATCATATCAGAAGCTTGATATTATATTTGCATGAATATAACAAAGTGTTACAGACACTAAAACTCAACTATTATAAATCATGATGTCATGTCAACTATCCAAAAAAAAATTACACTGTTAGGTGAAAACATGTGAATGGTTTTATATCTCCTCAGTCCTCACACACTTGAAGTATGGATGGTGGTGAACACACACACACACACTATCTTATGCTGAATTTAACATTTTATTTAAGACGAATAGGAGCGCAAACTTTAAACCCAAGGTTATGGTCATGAACCAAATATCCCAAAAGGTTAGGCTATTAAGTGAAAGCAGATGAATGATTTAATACTTTTATAACATGTCTAGCATATATGATTTTAGATTGAAGTGTGTGAGAGAAAGGGATAAGTTAAAAAGTACATTTATATGCATAATTGTATATCATATGATTGTTATGGTGTAAGACAATTAAAATATATTTGATAAATTTTTTGCACAATCACAAGTTCACCAAAGAGGCATACCAAGCAAATCCTAAGTTTTTAAAAGCAGACATTAGCAAACACTGCTATCTAAATCATGATCTTACATGCTAAAGTCCCTTGGGCATACTAGGAGGGTGTTTGGATAATAGTGAAGACAATTGCTCATGAGT
This sequence comes from Sesbania bispinosa, assembly GCA_026901365.1. Classification (NCBI taxonomy): domain Eukaryota; kingdom Viridiplantae; phylum Streptophyta; class Magnoliopsida; order Fabales; family Fabaceae; genus Sesbania; species Sesbania bispinosa. The sequence continues at coordinate 652,097 of QLOH01000199.1, read as the reverse complement.
TCTATTGCAATAATGGAAGCTTCTCTTTGTTTTAGCTATTTCCTTCGTTAGAGACTCTAGAATTTTAAGATAGTTGGACTGGCAGGAAGAGTTACCTTTGAAGGTGAATGTGAAAATGAAGAAGGCAGGAAGAGCTATCATTTAAGGAGGCATGTGTTTACTTGTTCAGGATTAAAGGATAAATAAGGTGTTTAATAATTATTAGGATGAAAGATAGACTAGTTACATCTCATGCTCCGAATTGGGAGGAAAAGGTTTAAAAGGATTGAATGTAATAGAATGAAATACATTTTATCTGGTTTAATTCTATTCCATCTTTTTTTTAAATAATCCAAGCAATTAAACCTAGTACCATTTCACTTCGTTTCATTTCACTCTATTCCATTCATTTCCATAAAACTGGAACCGAAATAATTTCTCATCTTAGGGGTGTTGCTAGGTGATTGACACGGATGAAATAGCCTTAACTTACTTGGCGAGTTTTCAGACAGTTTTTCGTCTCATATCACATCTAATTCAAGGGCACAGAGGAGCAAAATTGAGTGTCATTTCGGTTCCAAATCAGAGGCAGCTTGATTTCAGCACTTAAAGGGCAGTTTGCACCTTCACAAACACCCAAGGGTTTTTCAGTTCAAACCCAGAGATTTGCCTAAGTCTCTGTTTGGTTTGGCGTTCAATCATCGCAGAATTAATTTTAAATCACTTTCGTCCAACATGTTTCGTAAAATGTGCATCACTCATCTCAACCATTGATTTCTGAAATTAATTCCCTAAACATTTTCCCTAAACTGTAAAATCACTCCCGTCCAACATGTTTCGTAAAACGCACATCACTCATCTTAACCTAAGTCTCTGGCTGGATTTCAATTTATCTGCTGCGCCTTGAGTTGGTTCTGATAGGGTTTTTTTGCAAGTTGCAATTGTAAAACAACTTGTTTTAGTTGGCCGAAGCTTTTTCTCTCATTCAGACACACTTTGGCATAACATAACCCTAATGATACAGATTTCTATGACAGAGAAAAACAAATCACTGTGAATAGAATGGGATGGATCATGCATATGCATATGTATTCACTTAATTAGGCGAATAAAGGAAAGAGATGGAAGAAGTAGTAGAGGAGCTTACACGTTGAAGGTGCCAGTGACAGTGTTGTTAGCAGATCTAACAGCGGATTCGAGATCGAAGGAGATTCCCGCATTGGAGGTGTCCTGCGATGAAGCGTACGAGTTCCATTCAGACAGCAAAGAGGAAGAGGAAGAGGTTGGTTTCTGCTGCTGATCGTCACTGCTTGAGCGTGAGAACCACCCCTCCATTTTTGGATTATAATCAAAGATCTATCTACACCATTTTTGTTCTCTTCTTCTGCTGCTGTTGTTTCTGTTAGAAGAGGAGTAGAATGGACGAATGATAATTGAGAGAAGGGACAAATAAAAAATGGAAAATGGGTAACTGTTGTCATCACTCACAAACTAACCAATTAATTAATTGGTTTGGTGCTGCCTTTACCCGACTCACTTTACTATCGTCATCATTCATTCATCACTCAACATTGAACTACGGACTCTTGCGCAAGGCCAAAACCCATGACTTTTTCTATTTCGATTTTTTTAACCTGTGTAATATTGCACAGGATAATAATACAAAAGTGGAAATGTTTTATTGAGAATTACAACTATTGACATTACCAATCCATTGGGCATTGTGATAATTGTAATTCTCAATAAAACATTTCCACTTTTGTTTTATTAACCTGTGCAATATTGCACATGTTAGAAAAACCGTTTCTATATTTAAAAAATAAGGGGAAAAAACAAAACTCAAATTTCTCAGGTAACTTAAATGCAATGTTACATGATAGTGAGCTCTGAGACTCTAACTATTAAAAAATGAATTCATTACATGGACTCACTTCATTTATAATTCCCAAGTCATTCATGATAAGTAATTTCAAATTGTATAATCAATAAAATTCCGTTTGGTGCACATGATAAGATATGATATGATAGGATAAGAGAGTTGGATAGTGACATGATAGGATAAGAGCAAGATAAGCTCTTATCTTATCCTATGTTTGATGTACACCAGGATAAGAAGCCAGATATGATTATTTTATCATATTCTACGTTTGAGATAGACAGATTATGGTAGGATAGGATATAAAAAATATTAAAATGACAAAATTACCCTTATTACAAATTTAAATTATTTTTGCTTTTCAACAAGCACACATAAATAAATTTTTTTTATTAAAAATATTTAAATTAATATCAAAATTACCACAAAAAATCGCTATTATAGAGAGAGGAGGAGGGAGGGAGGGAGAGAAGGGAAAAAGAGGGAGGGAGGAGAGAGAAAGAGGGGGAGAGAGAGGAGACGGAGGGGAGCAAGAGAGAGAGGAGAAAGAGGGGAGGAGAAAGAGGTGAGAGAGAGGGGCGAGATAGGAGGAATGGAGGAGAGATAAGAGGGGGAGAGAGTCCAGGATAGGAGAGAGAGAGAGGGCGAGGACAGAGGGGGCGAGAGCCGGCGAGGCCTCCTCCCGCACAGTAGGGGGCGCTGAGGAGAAGCGCGGCCGCGCTTCCGCCGCGGGTGGAGCGTGAAAGAGGGGAGACGAAAGAGATAAGGATAGGCAGTGAGAGCGGGGGAGATAAGAAGAGAAAAGGAGGATAAATGAGGAAGATTTTTTTTATCTTAACATATCCTAATCCTATCACTCCCTAACTCAGCTCCCCCTCAGGATAAGAATTACACTAGAAGAAAAGGATAGAATAAGCAACAAGATAAAGTTATCATATCATATTGGTGCAACAAACACATGATAAGGTGACAGGATGGATAAAGTTATCATATCATGTCTCTTATCTTGTGCACCAAACGGGTATAGTTAGGTAAATTTTTTTTATAGGCTTATAGAACTAATCACATGAAATGAATTATGCACTATTTACCAATTACGTGTGTTAGAAGTGATTTAAAATCAATTTCATATAATTAATTTTGACTGTTACCAATTGAGAATCAAACAAACATGTAATCTTTACATATTTGTTGGTGCTCATTTTAATGAGTTTTAATTCCAAAAAATTTTAGACTTGATTTCATCTCATTAACAATTTAATTTCTTTGCAATTTTCTTTATCCAAAAATTTTATCTTAATTAAATTTTCTTTTATTCTTTAACCAAAACTTTTATATATTTTTTTATTTTAAATTTAATTAAGTCTGTTTAGATAATAAATGGTGAATAATTGATAATCAATAATATAGGCCACGTAGAAATATATCTTTTATACTACTTGATCAAATTGTACAATTGTGATTGCAATCAAGCATGTACTTTTTATTATTATATTATTTTTATATTAATTATTTACTTAATTTTATTTAAAATATAATTTTTCTGGTCTAAACTAGACCTCGTGTTATTCTCTTTGTTTAAAATACACTCACACAAACATACATACACACAAAATGAGTAAGAAGTCTTTTTCTAATCAATATAAATACAATTCTAGACGCAATTAATAAGATATAATTATTTATTATTTTTATGAATACTAAATTAATTTTTTACATCAATCTTTCTCTTCTTTTATCCATTTTTAAACTTAAAAAGGAAGATGGAATTAATTTGACACCTCAAATAGTTAAATTTGGTAGTAAATTTATTTTGGTGGCCATAACTTTATTACTAATTAGAGGATACTTTTTTGTTAAGGTAGTTCTCTTTTACTTAAATTAAGACATCATAAAATTTTAAGCTTACTTTTGCACAGGAAATAAATAGTAACTTAGTTACCAATCAATGTTAATTTACCATTAATAGTCTGTGATCTCAACCAAACAACTACATGTACAAAATTATTTCTTATAGAAATAGAAATTTGTTTTTGCTCTTAACGGTTTTGAAGCTTTACAAGTCCATTATAAATACTTTTCTACCATATTCAAAAAAAAAAACTCATCATTTGGAACTGCAAAGGCAAAGTTCAAAAATAATCAACATGGATATGAAGTTGAGTATTACAACAATTATTTTATTCATATTTCTATATGGTACAGCGCAATCCGTTGTCTTTGATATAAAAAAATTTGGTGGATCACCAAATACAGATATAACACAGGTAGCGCATTCTATATAATTCTCCCAATAAAAAATTGAAGAAATCATTATTAAGAGCGGAAGGGGCCGTTCTTAGGTTCAAGAAGAACTTGCTCACTATATCATAATTATCATAACCTTTTATTACTATTTTATAATTGATTTGTATTTTATATATGTTCTTTTAAGGCACTTTTAAATGCTTGGAAAGAAGCATGTGCATCAACAACGGCAAGCAAGATTTTGATTCCGGATGGGACATACAAGATGAATGCAGTGCATGTCAAAGGTCCTTGTAAGGCTCCTATTGAAATTCAGGTTGATGGCACAATTCAAGCACCAGCAAACCCAGACGCACTAAACGGGGCTTATGAATGGGTTAAATTTGAATATGTTGACTTTTTAACCTTATCAGGTAAAGGTACTTTTGATGGTCAAGGTACAACTGCTTGGAAACAAATGATTGTGGAAAAAATAAGAACTGCAAGAGGCGTTCCATGGTAAATAATATTTCAATTTCAATGTCACAAAACTAGTACTTGTACCATACGCATATTAATAAATGAGTTTCTTATGAAATGTCAACAGAACTTTGGTTTTAATTTCCTAAAACATTCTATTGTTCGGGACATAACTTCGAAGGACAGCAAAAACTTTAACGTCAATGTTTTGGGTTGCACCAACTTCACATTTGATGGGTTCACCGTCAGTGCTCCAGGTGATAGCATCAACACTGATGGGATTCACGTTGGAAGATCAACTAATGTGAAAATTCTTAACACAAACATTGCTACTGGAGATGATTGTGTCTCATTGGGAGATGGTAGTAAACAAGTAACTGTCCAGAATGTGAATTGTGGACCTGGCCATGGCATTAGTGTCGGAAGCTTGGGGAAATACGAAAATGAAGAGCCCGTTGAACAATTTTTAGTAAAGAATTGCACTTTGAAAAATACTGACAATGGTGTAAGGATCAAGACTTGGCCTAGTTCTCCAGGAACATCTCCTATTACTGATATGCACTTTGAAGATATTACCATGATTGATGTCATGAACCCCGTGATCATAGATCAAGAGTATTGTCCATGGAATCAGTGTTCAAAACAGGTATTTAGTCAAAAGTTATCAAGAAATTTTATCTTTTATAATCATGTTAGAGATGCTATTATTTCAATTACTAATATTTCAACTATTATTAATGGAACATTGATTAATCAATACGCTGAGATTTCTTATACATTTTTATTTGTCTATTGTGTGCATGTCTGTAATGTCTCAGGTACCTTCAAAAATAAAGATAAGCAAGGTTACCTTCAAAACATCAAGGGAACTTCAAAATCCAAGGAAGCCGTCATTCTTAATTGTAGCAAAGGTGTTCCGTGTGAGGGTGTGGAACTAAGTGACGTTTCTCTTACATTCAATGGAGCTCCAACAATTGCTAAATGTGTTAACGTCAAACCTGTTATTACAGGAAAAGCTCCTAGTTGCACAGCTTAGAGTTTTTGGTTGACATAATATTTTGCTTGACTAAATTTTCTTTTTCTTTTTTACTTTTTTTATTTCTTAGATGCACAAACCATCCTTTTAAAGTGTGGATGAGAATTATTTGAAGTCTCTTGTGAATAAGAAGTTAGATAAAGTAATAAGATTAACATTGTCAAGCATATTATATGTGAAATGCTTATTCATTTTAAAATATATATTTTTTTTAATTTTTGAAAACTAAGAATCCTATGAATTATTTCAAATATTTGAGACAGCTTCAAATAAAGAAAAAACTTATGTTAGTCGCAAATCCTGTACATCCTTTTGGACCTTTTCCATGAGTAGTATTTATATTATTTAAAACTATGTTATTGATACTAAACATAATGTTCTTTATATAAATTAATGTGATTTTTATAATAGTAAAAAAAATTGTAAGATATTGTTATCAATTTTACCATGTGATACAATTGCGAATGAATCATTTAGAGTCGTGATAATCAACAATAGTATGCATTAACAAGTTGAGTAAGATTTTGTCGAGTATCTTGACAGAGGTTCGATCATTGGTGGTGTGTATAGAAAAAACATTGTTAGAAGAGGCAAAGCTCACTTCGGTGATCTCTACGCCTCGAAAAGGATTAGTTTCTGGTTATCGGTTAGAGGATACCATTGGTTCATAAAAAAGATTGAGAAAAATTTCAACTTATAATCTGAAAAAAAAAACATTGTTATGTTATAACTTAGAAAAATGTAACAAAAAAATTAACTTAGAAAAATTACTAACAATTTAGAATTTATGAATTTTGTATTATATATAAACTAGTCCTTTGATGCGTGCATGCACAACACATTTAGTATTGATAGCGGTGGAAAAAATATTAAAAATAAAATTAATCTAATAACATGTGTAAAATATTTGTTATAATTATTTTAAATAGTAATTCCATAATGAAAAAATAAAAAAAATATACCAAAAGTAAACTCCTTAGAAGATCTGAAAAGAATCTAAAATAAAGAATTATTAGCATGATTGTAATACAAAACATAATATGAGTGTAGAATTATAAGAACATAATCTTTGCAATTTAAAAAATGATAAACATAAATATAATATATATATATATATATTATCATTATCTACGGTGTTGGTTTCATAAAGGTTGAATAAATAATATTGATAAAAACAAAGTCGTTGTAGGACCTGAAAATAATTTTAAAAAATTATGTTATTATAAATAATAATGTAAAATAATAATAATAATCATGATTGCAAAGAAATTTATTACAAAATGACAATATTACTTTAAATTTCTAAACACTTCATTGTAAACAATGTTTGAAGTAAAAGTTGTGACTTTTCCTTCACTGTCACATATTAGAATTTTTAAACGACTTTGAAAGGTGACTTTTGAGATTGTAACGTACAATTAACCATGAGAAAAAACTTGTTGTCGCGGATAAATGCACACATGTTTCAAAGAATGTCCTTGGCTTTTATTATTAGTCATCAGAAATGAAACAAAATAGTGAATTGCCTATGTTGGAATTTGAAAGGAATCCTTTGATTTAAAGGTATTAGGGACAATCTTGGAATAAATACCTTTTGCCCAACATTGGTTCATGAAATAATTAACTTCAATTTCCAAATAAAAGTTATTATGAGTCTAGTACTGTTACATAATTTAGAAGATTGATCAATGTTTTTAACAACATAATGGGAGTTCCTATTCTCAGTTTTAAATAATGGTTGTCTCATGATTTTTATTTTTTTTGGTACAGTAAGGTAAAAAGCCACAAGGGCAAAAAGGAAAAAAAAAGAAAGAAAAAAGAAGGCAAGGAAGCTAATGTCTCATAAAAGCAATCCCTAATGCATCGGCCAGAATGAGGGGTTTCAACTCAGCTGGGGCTTCTTCTAGAATCTGAAGATGGGTGTCCAGCTTAGTTCCATTTTTCGCAAGATAATTGGCACAGTAATTATCTTCTCTGAAGATATGTTTGATTGAAGCTTCCCAATCCCTTCTGAATAGACCTCTGATTTCCCTGATTAAGGAAGCGTATCTATGGTAAGCAATATCACCTTCATTGATTAAGTGAATAGCATGAAGGAAGTCCGTAAAATAAACTATTTTCCTGTAATTTTTGTTCCAAGCTAATTGTAATCCTGATCGTATTCCCTGTAGCTCAGCGTGAGTGTTATCTGCTATGCCAATGCTGCCATTGTACCAAACGATCCAAGCTCTGAGGTTGTCGCGAATGATTCCCCCAAATCCAGCTGCTCCGGGATTCCCATAGCTGCTACCATCACAGTTTATAGCTACAAAATCTTCTGTTGGAGGAATCCAGGTGACCAATTTTGAGCTTTAGCTACTGTTGTAGTATCGTAAGAGTTGCTGATTTCCAGACCCATTCTTCGAACTTTGTGGTAAAAATGGAGGTTAGTTGGCCGCTCCCCATCCCCTAAAACTTGCTTATTTCTAGCTAACCAGATATGCCACAATATTGTTGTAAAATGTATTGGATTGTTAACAATATTATGGTGTATCCATTTCCTAAAATCCTCATGAGAGATTCCTTCTTCAATGTGTAGGCCAAGTGTTCGCCAATATTCCTCAGTGAATTTGCAATCGCGAAAACAATGAGCAAGGAACTCGACATGGTCGGTGCAGCAAGAACGTATACTTGAAACAACTATACCTCTAGCAGCACGGACCTCATTTACTAGTAAAGCATCATGCCAGAGTTGCCAGAGAAAGAACTTTAACTTTTCAGGTAATTGTAAACTCCAAATCCATTTCCAGTTGCTCTCTTTGTGGCTTTTTTGATCATTCTTGTTAAGCCAAAAGTAACCTGCTGATGCTGAATATTTCCCATTAGGAGAGTACTTCCGGCAAATTTCATCTTTGATGTTATGATTAATATGTATGAATTTCTGATTAATTAATTGCTTGATGTGATCTGGAATTACAGTTGCAATGTCATTGAATCTCCAAGCATTATCCTGCCAAACATCTTTAATGTTAGTATTGATATCATGTATGTTAACATAGTCGACTTTGTTGCATAATCATTCCCCATCTAACCAAGGATCATAGAAAGAGGAAGCCATACCATTACCAATACGTAATTCATACCCAAGAGTTAATTTCTCTTTGGCTTTAGCCATTGAATTCCAGAAATGGGACCCTGTAATATTAGCACAATTAAGAAGGTAGTTTTGAACACCATACCTGGAGTGTAGGATATTAACCCAAAGTTTGTCTTTATTATGAATCATATCCCACACTGTTTTACCCAAGATAGCTATGTTTTGGTTTCTAGTTGATCTCACAGCTAAACCCCTATCATGTTTAGGTCTAGTAACCTTGTTCCAACTGATTAGGTGAAGTCCTCTGCCCTCATTATTGCTCCAAAGGAAATTTATAGCTATGCTGTCTATTCTGTTGCAGATCGTCTCTGGTAGCCATTGTATTTGCATAGGATATAGAGGAATGGAGTTAAGAACAAATTTGACTAGGGTCAGTTTACCTGCACGATTCAACATATTTTTCTTCCAGGAAGACAATTTGTTATTAAGACTATCAATAATAAAGTTGTAATCCTGATTAATACGTCTATCAGCTTTGATCATGAACCCCAAGTATTTACCCAAATCATTGGTAAATTTAATGGCAGATATAGATGTGAACTTATCTTTTTTTATGGAAGAAACTCTCTTGGTGGTTAAAAGCCCTTGATTTATATGTGTTGACTTTTAGACCAGAAGCTTGACAAAATTTATATAGAATATCATTCATTAAACGCACTTGAGAAGCCTTACCTTTCATGAAAAGTAGAGTGTCATCTGCAAAAAAGAGGTGAGATAAACTAGGTCCCTGCTTAGAGATTTTAATTGGTTTCCAACAACCATTATCTACACTCTCAGTAATAGTCAAAGAAAGTCTTTCCATTACAAGAACAAACAAATATGGTGAAAGAGGATCACCTTGCCTTAAGCCTCTGGTAGGAGAAAAGGAAGGTAACTTATTACCATTCCATAAGAGAGAAAGCGTAGAGGAAGAGACACAAAACATGATAAGGTTTACAATAGAGTTTGGAAATCCAAAAAGGTATAGAGTTTCCTTAAGAAAAACCCAATTGACTCTATCATAAGCTTTTTCCAAGTCAAGTTTTAAAGACTAAATCCCCCTTTTTCTTTTTGGACTTGTGCATGTAGTGAATTATTTCTTGTAAGATAATTGCATTTTCAGCTGTACCTCTTCCTGGGATGAATGCACTTTGCAAAGGCCCAATGATATCAGTAATAAAAGGCATAATTCTTTGAGTAATGACTTTAGTAAGAATTTTAAAAATGACATTGCAAAGGCTAATAGGTCTGAATTCTCTAAAGCTATTAGGAATATCAGTTTTAGGAATTAAAATGATAAAAGTTTCAGCAATTTTATGACCAAAATATCCCTTGATAAAAGCATCTTGAACAAAGTTAAAGACATCATTCCCCACAATATGCCAATATTGTTTAAAGAAGATAGGTTGAAACCCATTAGAGCCAGGAGCATTAAGTGGTTTCATGGAGTTAAGAGTTGCAAAACCTTGTCCTTGGTAATAGGACGCAAAAGGTTATCCACACCTGCATTAGGTAAAATAGGGTGATTTGTATTGATATAAGATATATGTACCTGTTGATTATATGGGGAGAAAAGCTCTTTGTAGAATTTAACAGCTTCTTCTTGAAGCACATCTGGATCATCACACCTTTCACCATTAGGAAGTATAAGGGACTGAAATTTATTCCTCTTCCTCCTTATGATTGTCTGGGTATGAAAATACCTTGTATTTCTGTCACCAAATTTCACATGAGGTTCTCTGGACTTTTGGTACCAGTGTAACTCCTCTTGTTCCAAGATTTTGTTGTATTCTTTTATGAGATCATCTTGGAGATAAACAAGACCCACAATGTCAACTTCCTCCAATTTTTTCTGGATTCCCTGGATTTTATTTTGTAAAATATGTTTCCTGTGTAACATCCCGCAAATTAGGAGCTTTAATAACTCATTAGGCCAAAATAAAGAGAATTATGTATTAGTAATTAAGGGAAGGTAAGTTGAAGAATTGAAGGTTTAAACTTGAGTTTTAAAACTAAGTTAGAATCCCATTCAAGTTAGAATCACATAAGATGACACATATGCATGCATTAACTTCTGGTTAAAGATGGAAACATTTAGAATTGATATTGAACCAACAATGGTAAAGTTTGTTTTAATATTGTTATGAACTTGTTTTTTAGTTTATTCTAAGTTGATACAATGTTTTTTAATCATTAATAAGTGTCTCCTTGATTATTTTGTGTCCATCACTTTTCCTTTTAGGTTCATCTTCCATTTCCTTTCGAGTTTTATTATGCAAGGAAGAATGTGTTAGGGAAAAAATAGAACTTTTTGATGATTTTGATCATCAGTTTAGTATACCCCTGTCTTTTGGTGCCAAAAGTGTGATATCGTGGGATGTTGTTGAACAATTGAAGTGCTACTATGGTATACATAAGACATTGTCTCTTAATCTTAATTATGAGGGTGGTATTAGATTCAGAATTGAGATCAAGGATGTGGATTTTAATAAAACTCTCACTCCTGCCTTAGTTTATCTAAGTGAGAGGCGTGCTGCTAACAATCATGGGGTAGTTAATGTGAATGCTAGTCACAATCATAACAATGTGAGAATGAGTCTTCAGAATCAACCTGGACGTGCAACTGCTGCTGCTCCGAGGAAGGTGATTACTTTTGAGAAAGTTATAACAAAGAGTCAATCACGTGCGAGACAGACCCTGGTTAGTGTCCATGTTAATTACAACTCTTTAACTTTTACAATGATCATATATTCATATTCTAATTATTACTTAATTTTTGTCATCAACCAATACCAAGGAAGTTTGTGCGAGAGTTTATTCGAAAGTACTGGAAAGAGTTGCTCCTACATGTTGGAGGGGGTCAATTCTATTACTGTAACTTACTCTAACGCCCAAGAAGTGAAAAAGATTGCCACCTTGACAAACCTTGGTACAAGTTTGTCTCTTATATGAAATTGAGAAGAGGAGACAAGGTGGTTTTTGAGACAATAATTAAAGGATTAAACAAGATCAATGTGGATATCATTCGCAAGGGGTATTAGATCTTATGGAACTGGCAGAATTAGATTAGTGGAACTTGTTTATTGTTTTGATAAGTTTTAAGCTATGTTTTTGGGAGCATGAACTTGCTTACGCTTTATGTCACTTTACAGTTCAAGTATATATATGGTGTTTTTTATGGTACACAAGTTTTAAACTTGTGTACCGGTACATAAACAAATTTACCGGCATGTGTAAGTAGCAGTCAATTGTGGGAAAAAAAGTTTAAAATTGCAAAACTATCCCTCTCTATAGTGAACATTTATAAACGGATATTGTCTTGTTAATGTCCGAGATTACTATATGCTATTTTTCCGTGACTATAACCAAATTAAGCATGAGCACTCATTACCAAAATACATGAAAATACGTGTCCGTCTTTCTCTCCCTATTTCTCATATTGTTGTGAACATACATTTCTAATATATATATAAAATATAATATATCTATACAAATGAATGTACATATATATTTATTTTCATTAATTATAATACAAATATTTATATATATATATAGAGAGAGAGAGAGATAGAATCAACGGGGTTGGTTCAAGTAGTACATATTAGATTCCCCTTAAGCAAACTCCCGAGTTCATATCTTGTGTATGAAAAAAAAAACAAAACTCCTCTACGAGAGCTAGCCTCACCAAAATATATATATATATATATATATATATACACATTTGCTTTATGTCCGAAATATTAGTTTATTTTTAATAGGTTTTATTGTTGTATATTTTATAATTCATATGCAGGGGCACACGTAATTCTTGTAGTTATGGGGTGAACATGCTCCCCAAAAAATATACCACACATTACACATAATATGCATATATATATATATATTTTAATAATGATTTTTATACACTACCATTTCTTAGAATCCTTACACCAATTCATTTTTTTTAATTTCAATCCCATTCCTCCTTTCTCATCACATGTCCATCAATCCATCATATCTCTCATTCTTTCTTTTCTCTTCCTACAACCATAATTTTCCTTAAATTGTTTAAGGTATCTCTATTTTTTTTCTAAATATATATTGCCTAAGAAATTTTTTTTGAAGAAATACTATTTCATTGTAGTCTCTTTCCCTTTTAAGCAAAAAATGTATTATTCACATTAATCTTTAAAATATGTAGTATTGTGTTTTTTATATAATTTATACATGTGTGTAATTATAATACATTAATTTTAATCTTCATATTTGGCCCCTTCAAAGAAAATGGTCCAACTCCACCCCTGATCACATGTTTAATAAAATGTCAAATTAAATATATGCACATATCGTTGTAATTAGATTAAGGTAAGCGATCCAAACCTGACAACCATCAATATCTTCAGAAACAATTTTTGTGGTTTTTCTCCACAAACTATAATTATTATGAAATGTTTACTACAAACATAATAAAAATTCAATTAAAATAGTACAAGTGTTGAAATTTTTGAGAAAAAGCATTTTAACCCAACTAGGGTTATCCCTAATGAAAGGTAGGTGTAATTAAATCATTTGTGTGATCAATTACTATAATTTAGAAAAAATGCAAAGATAATATCATTCAATCACATTGGCTTTCTAGTTGTGAATTATTTTCATGAGTCATCTTGATCCAAGTTCTTGATGGAACCATCATTAGCTCCAAATCAAAGTTGGTGAGTTTTCTCCATAAATTGTAATTATTATCATTTTTTATGAAATAATGAAAAAAACCAATAAAAATTCGTAAGTGTAGAAAATTTTTGGAAAAAATCATCTGACACGATCTTGTCCGACCTCAACCAGGATGCCTCGGATGCATTGCAAGGGATTGAAGGTCCAATGACCGGGGACATATCTGAGCGGTTAAAGAGAGCTTTGCAACTCCTGATCACTGAAGTCCCAAGGAAAGTAGACCACCGAGCAGAATAAGATCCAAAGAAGTGGTTTAACTTAACCCGGATTGAAATACAAGAGTGATATCCGATATGACAATCGGTTATGTCTAGTATCTGATCTGACAATAGTCGATCATAGTGGCTTCTCAAAAATGAAATGTTCTGGGAATTATTCATGACCTTTTGGCACATTCCTAACTATCTCATGCATAATAATCCAATAAATATCTTATTTGAAAATTGGGAAAGACATGACTTTTTTATTTTTTCTTTTTGACTTCTTCTATTCTAAAAAAATGTTGGCTAAACAATTGTTTATGAAAACATATAATTAATGTATTCCTAAAAAAAATAGATAGGCTAAACAAAAGATTTTGTACCTCATCTTTTTCTTAACTTTTCTAACACTACAAGAAATTTGGTTTTTAGCGACGGCCATGGGTCGTTGCTACACAAGGAAAAGTCGTCTCTACAGGCTGCGTAGCGACAACTTAGAGACGGCTACGTGGACATCGCTAAGTGGCTCGTCGTAAATACAAGTAGCGACGACTGACGTCAACCGTCGCTGCCTAGAGACGACTTAGCCGTCGTTGAAGCCGTCTCTAAAAACATGGCCGTCGCTAAGAGTAATTATTTTTTTAAAATTTGTTTTATCTAGAGACGATTGTGATAGGTGAGGCGTTACGCACGCACCTGCAAAATAAAATATTCAATATTAACAGTTAAAATAATTAAAGATTAAATATTAATATCAATTCTAAAGAAGAAAATAAAATTAAACAAACTCATCCCTTGCCAAATGGTCGGATAATAACCCGATCTCGAGCGTCTGTCTCATGAGTTCTGCTTGACCTGGCACCCTGAAACCGAGCTGGCTCCTCATCAGACTCCTGGTCAGCATCCCTATCCAGGTCATCCTGAGCATCATCAGGGTCTATCTCGGGCACAACGTCCTCCTGCAATGGAGGCATCTGAATTAATCCGGGTGGTCAGGATGAACCTCATACCATCGAACTGCGCTGGAGCAGTTGTTGGAGGGAGGAAGAAGAAGAAGTCTGCACGACGCCCGCCGACACTGAAGTAGATGGATGTTCTGACATCTTATCAGCGTGAGAGTGAGAGAGGTTGGCCCTCTCCCGTATCGCACGAGCTGCCTGTTGCCGTAGCTCGCCCGGAGGGATGGACCTCCCTCTACTAGGTGGGATCTTTTCTCCACCTATACCACGCATCCTATGCGCTAATGACTATAGACATTATATACAAAATAAATAATTATATAAATTAAAAAATTAATTACATATTACTAATATACTAATTAATAAAAAATTACTAATTACTAATAAAATTAATAAAACTAATTAGAATTAGTATAGACATTATAAAACAAATAAACAATAATAAAAAAACAAATAAACTAATAATTACAAAAAAATAAACTATTAATTAAAATAAACCTGATTCCTAGATCACAAAAAATAAAAAAGAAATAAACAAACAAATAAAAAAATTAAAAATTAAACAAATAAACTTAATTACAAAAAAATAAATTAATAAAAAAACTAACTACATATAAACTATTAATTACAAACAAAACTAATTCCTATATCACATAATAAATAATAAAATAAATAAAAACTATTAATTTCAAATAAATTGATTAAGCTTTAAAAAAACTTACTTGTTGCGACTCTAAAAGGGGAATAACTCTGGAACGAGCTTTAACGTCACCTACAGACAACTATTTTGAAAACTGATCGTTCAAAACGATCCTATTATTGAGTCTCAGAATTAATTTAAGCATTTAAATTAGATTTAAGACTCATTAGCCTCAGGTTTTAATGATTAACAAATTAGATCATATAAGAACAGGTTCTACCGAGAAAGGTATTGTTTTGTGCATTATGTTTCAGGTTACAGGATGAAACATCCATTTGAAGACAAGAAGATGAAGATAGCCAAAGAAGCAAGCAAAAGACAGGAAGAGGAAATCCGAAGAAGGACAAAGCAAATCT
This sequence comes from Sesbania bispinosa, assembly GCA_026901365.1. Classification (NCBI taxonomy): domain Eukaryota; kingdom Viridiplantae; phylum Streptophyta; class Magnoliopsida; order Fabales; family Fabaceae; genus Sesbania; species Sesbania bispinosa. The sequence continues at coordinate 636,460 of QLOH01000199.1, read as the reverse complement.
GAACAAGAAGAAACGTTTGAAAGAAGAAATCTACTAAAGAAGAACAAAGCAACAGGAGCATTGAAGCAAACTATCTGAACGCTACCAACCATCTGAAGAAAATGTGGAAAGAAGAAGTATATCTGTGGAATCAGAAATAAAGACAAGCTTAAAACCCATGAAAGTCTGTCAATCAAAAGAACATCACTTTGCCTTAGACAAACATGCTTCAGATCATTCATTCAGAAGATGCAAGCATGCTTCAGATAATTTATTCAGAAGATGCAAACATACTTCAGATCATTCATTCAGAGGATGCAAGCATACTTCAGATCATTTATTCAGAAGATGCAAACATACTTCAGATCATTTATTCATAAGATGCAAATATACTTCAGATCATTCATTCAGAAGATGCAAGCATACTTCAGATGATCCATTTCAATCAAATAAACAATAAAACATGTAGAAGCAACTCAACCTTCTGAATCAAAGATAGACTTGAAGAGAAGTAACCGGCCAAAGAAGGAAGACATAACTGAAGGAAGAACAAAGAGGCAATATGCTAAAGAAAGGAACTTGCCAAAAATCAACCAACCTACTGAACCAAAGACAGAGTCTAGAAGAAAAGAAAGAGTACATCTGGGGAAGCGGAAATGAAGATAAACTACATGCTCCTGAAGAATGAAGAAGAAAGAAGCAAATATCTGAAGAAGAAACTCGCTGAAAGCATCCCTAAGATGAAAAGCTAAATCAAGCTGAAGTACTGCAACCTGCTGAAAGTGTGTGTATACTAAAGTTGAACCTGCTAAACACATACTTTCTAAATGAGATGACGTGGCATCTCAGACTCTGAAGAAGAAGAAGAAGCCAGACACGTCATACAACTCTGAAGATTTATGAGTCAATCTGAACAACTTATTAATAGACTCGAATCTCAGCAAACATGAGTGGTGAAGCTAAATTGATGCAAAGAAAAACAAAGGCCGTCGGGCTCAACTTCAGAGCCTAACATGAAAGAGGAAGCCTACTGTAGAAAAGCAAATAGATGTCAGAGATAGGTTAGCGCTGCTGTACACTTACTTCTGTATCTTCTCTGCAACACGCTATCAGAGGCATGTATCTCAAGTGAAAAGAAAAGCAGAAAGCACAACAGGACAAAAGTGAAGTCTAACGTTGTCATTTCTAAATACTTCCTTTGTAAAGAAATGAGAAGAAGAAAGAAAGAAAGAAGCAAGCCAAGCAAAAAGAAGCAGAACTCACAACGGTCAAAAGGAGTAGACTAACGGATCTTTATATCCTATCCTCTTACACTCTGAAGAAGACAAATGAAGAAATAAGTGAGAAAGAAGAAATATAAACCCGCTGAAGACGAAGAAAATCTCTCATGATTAAGAGCTTATCTACAGTGTGTCAGAACCAAGTCATCTGCACACCTAATTTGCTTGAGAAGAAGCAACCGAATGAGAAGCTATTTCACAACGGCTATATGAGCCAAATCATTTCTTCTCAACGGTAAAATTAACAACTTTCAAACGACTATATCTCCAGAACATATAAATAGCCTCAAGAAAGTCTATGAAAAAAAATAGGAGGAAAAAAGGAAGAGAGAAGTTGGTCGAGCTTGCAAGATGAATCTGTAAAAAGTGTCAACCAAAAACAGAAGAGACAGCCATGCATTCCGAAATTCTATCCCTCATCATGGTTTGTCATCAACCTTCACCGAAGAAATTGGCCAAGCTCAATACAGATTTTATAAAGCCAACCTTCTGATCCTATAGAGATGTATTAGAGCTTAGAATTAAACACTTGTATCTCTGTTATACCTTGTACTTAGATTTACTCCATGTATCCTGAGTAGTACTCAGTTAACCTATAGTACAAGATGAACCTCAGTTTAAGTTTCTAGGAAACTTAAACTTTTCACTGTAAACACTATTAAGTGTATGAGAGCCTGGAGAGGCTTGGAGGAAGAAAGAATACTTTGAGAACCTGGAGAGGCTTGGAGGAAGAAAGAATACTTTGAGAGCCTGGAGAGGCTTGGAGGAAGAAAGAATACTTTGAGAGCCTGAAGAGACTTGGTTAAGAAAGAATACTCGGTTTAAGCCTGGAGAGGCTTGGTTAAGAAAGAATACTCGGTTTAAGCCTGGAGAGGCTTGGTTAAGAAAGAATAATTGGTTTAAGCCTGGAGAGGCTTGGTTAAGAAAGAATACTTGATTGAGCGCCTGAAGAGGCTTGATGATAAAAGAATACTTGTATCTGTGTTCAAATAGTGGAAAATCCAGTGGTGGTTTGCCCTGGGACTGGATGTAGCTCATTGGATTAGTGGGTGAACCAGGATAAATTCTTGCTTGAATCTTCTCTATCCCTTAATCTATTTTAATTCAGTCTTCATCTAACAAAGGGAATCTAAAAGTATTTAAGTAAGAACTTTTCCTCTGAATTAAACTTGTTTTCTAACTACTTTGAGTCTGAATCCAGTTCAGAAGGTAATCAAAACTTCAGACTGACCCTCATCGTCACTCATCGTCTGAATCTTTTCAGAACCTATTCTCTCTACCCTTAACTCTTCACTCTCCGCTATTATCTGATTATTTCTAACTAGGAAAGAATCTGAAAGTAAAATCATTTTAAACAAGAGTACTTACTGAACCTTCTGAAGTAGGTTCAACAAGTTCTTTAACAAACCAGTTTTCAGTAAGTTACTGAAACGTTTAATACATTAGTGAAAATCGTTTTTGAAACAACACGTTTTCTATTTTGAGGTATTTACTTATCAAAATGAGTTTTAAACAAGTTTCTAAAATGTTTTCATTAAAACATCTGAAGTGATCTCAGAAAGCACATTTGTACTTATTAACTTCAGCAAGTCTCTGAAAAACTCTCTTTCAATAGCCCTCGCGTAACTTTAATATTATTTACTACCTTGGCAAAAGAGTTTTTCACAGTAACCTGTCTAGGTTAATTGTTTAATAAGATGATTCTGAAAAGGGGTTTCCAAATATTAGCGTAAAATTTTAAAACACTATTCAACCCCCTTCTAGTGTTTCCTGTGTCTCCAACACCTATGAAGGAGAGGAACGTTTTAATCGGTCATTTTTTCAAAATAAACGAGGTGAGGGGACAGAAATAGGGTTGGCTGTATGAGAGGAAAAAGGAGTTTGGTGGAAAAGGAATTTGAAAATAGAGGAAGAGGGAGGGGGGTTTAATGCGTGTAGGTTTTTAACGTTGCGACAGCCTGGCCGTTGCTACGGTCGTCGCTACGTTTTTAAAAAAATGCACGTGGAAAATAAAAATTCATTTTTAATATAGCGATGGTCTGCCGTCTCTAAAGTCGTCGCTACATTTAATTTTTATTACTTTTCGAAAAATAATTAATAATTAATAAATTATAATTATAGTGACGACCTAGTCGTCGCTACTGTCAATTCCCCGCGACGGTTAGGCCACTTTAATAATTAATTGTACTGAACAATGCATTTAATATTGTAGTGACGGCATAGCGACGCCTCGGGGCTGTCGCAGAGAAGCCGTCACTAAAAATTGAATTTCTTGTAGTGTAACTAGTATTTTTTTCTGCACAATACATAATATATATATATATATATTGTATAATTAACTTTTTCTAGACATATATATTAATGTAGGAAGTATATGATGGATTTAAAATGAATTATTTATATTTGATATGTAAATATTATAGTATAATTAATTTGAATTATGTATATAATTTGAATTTTATGAATATTGAGAAATAATTAGATTGTATTAATAATTTAATTTAAATGTATATCTTAAAGAATAATTATTTTAAATCTCAATTATTAATTTATGAAAATCAATCATTCCAATCTTACTCCTCAACCAGTAATATTGATTTAATACGAAGTTAAAATGATCATAGCTTTTATATAATTTAAATTTCGAGACAGTAATCAATCGTGATGTTCAAATTTTAAATTATAAAATTTATTGTTATAATTATTAATTAATAATTATATATGATCAAATGATACTGGTAATATTTTGAATTTGATATAAAAAATTTAATAAAAAATAGATGAAGGATTAGAATCATAAATACTTGATTTTAAAATATTAAAATTTTTAAAAAATTAAGAGAGATTGGACGAAATGTTTAAAAATACTTCTAAGGGAGGTGTATGGAAATTACTTTCATAGGAAAACAAAATAAAGAAAATAACACATAACTTTCTAATTGAAAGAGTGGATAAAATGAGTGTCTCATTGAGGCCCTAAAATTAATATGTAGATAATTAGTTTTCAATTTCACTATTTGCCATTTTTAATCTAACACTATCTACCATAATTAGTCTCTTACCAACACCACCCAAATAAATATAAAAATTAATATTAAAAAGTATATTGTTTTTATTTTATAAAAAATAACGAACAAATTCATAACCGTCTTCAAACTCGTGCTGAACTTGTTCACTTGTCATTTCATTTTTATTATTTTATATAAAAGTAATATGTATTTGGCTCTATGTTTATAAATTTAATTCTGAGCCTTTATCCTAGCAAACACATAACAGTTACTACTATTCCAAAATCGAGCCAGCAAATCACTTACCTGAGTAAATTAGTGGTCACGCTCCTTCACCGTTGTAAATTCTTCACATTGCTGCCCATATTCAGCCGCAAGGCTTATCTCTGCAAAAAGAAACAAGGACTTATTCTTAAATACGATAAACACTTTAAGCGTCTCTTACAACGGTAGTTGACGTTCAATCAAAGCCACCTATTTAATATATTATTATATCAAGATTAGTTGTGTATCGGTAAACTTATGTACCATAAACCGCGCCATATATATATTGTCCTAGTTACATCACATATTTATGTGCTGATATTATGAGCATGAGCTCTTTTTTTTTTGTTGTGAAATCATTTTCCTTGTCTACTGATATGTTTAATGTATCATCCAAAAATTTGAGTCTAAATAACATGTAGGAGACTGTATAATAATGATTCTGAGAGTAACAATATGAAAAGGGGAAAGGAAAGGATAGGAGGAAAGATCAAGAGTGAAAACTGAGAAACTAAGTTTCAGCACTCTCGCTCAAGCGAGAATGTCTCGCTTGAGCGAATTATGCAACAAGAACATGAAATATGTTTCTGCATATCTCGCTTGAGCGAGAACAGGCTTGCTCAAGCGAGAAACAGGGTAGTTTTGAGGGCTCTTTGGACGTTTTTCGCTTGAGCGAGAAGGGGCTCACCCAGGCGAGAATCTTCCAGAGAGGGGGTGAATTCTGGACCATTCTCGCCCAAGCGATAAGCCTCTCGCTTGAGCGAGAATGTGAAGGAAAATCAGGCCCCGACCCTCTCGCTCAAGCGAGAATGTCTTGCTTGAGCGAGAACCCACTTACAGGTTTAAAATCATTTATTAGGGCTCAGTCTTTACGCACTTCTTTTCCTCCTCATTTTTACTTTAGAGAGAGAAAGACTCCAGTTTTTAAAGAGAGATCGACTTTGCAAGCTTGAAGGAAGGATTTCCTCACCAAGAGATTCATCCCCAAGCCTCTCTCCTTCTTTCCCTCCTTCTTCTGAACTTGAGGTTAGTGTGGTTCTCCCCCACTCGCTTCATAACTGTGCGAAATTCCTCTCATGATCCCACTCCTCAATTTCCCCTTCTTTTTGTATGTGTTTGCTTGATTGGATGTGGACTTATGGCCTGATTTAGGTTGAGGAGCATGAGTAGGGTTGAATGATAGTTAGGGTTAGGGTTTTTACCAGATGTGTTGCCCTTCTATTATTCCCTTTACTATATAGATATGGTTAAAGGTTATGTATGTGATTAGATGAGATTCTTGATTGATTATGTAAGCTTTAAAACTCAAAACCAAGAGATAAAGATAAATAGGGGGACTTCAGTTCCAAATAGGTTAAATGGGGTCTTGCACCTCAAAGGTTAAGAAGTGAAATTATAAATGAGATTGAATTATTGAAAACAGGAGGTTAAATTGGCCACAAGGAATACATTCCTTGAATGATATTGAGCTCAGTCCAGGTCAGACGTTCAAGTGATAATAACCCACTGGTGTTGGGTAATACACCAAGAGGTTGACTTGATGAATTTGATGTTGCATTGAATAGATTGTATAATCCTTGCATTCATGCTATAACTGTACACTTTCACTTTGATCACACTCACTGGGACGTTAGTCTCACCACACGTTTCGTGGATACATTTTAGATGCGCAAGTACCTCCACGCACAGGCTCATGAGTTAGGAGCTTGGAGCGACTGGTTATCATTGTGAAGTGGGCATGTGTATCCCTTTTTGATAAATGTCTAACTTGATAGTATGGATTGATGTTCAACAAATTTCAATACAATATGTTTACGTGTGAATGATTTGCAAATGTGTTCATTCTATGATACATGGAGAAGGTTGGTTCATGTGCCCTGGTTGCTTACATTCAAAGCAAGTAATTTTATCAGTGTTAGACTCTTTACCTATCTTACCTGATTTGGATGATGAAGGTTGGTTCTTTCTGAACTTTCCTCTGTTCTGCAACATTCTCTTGATCTTTCTGCTTAAAGAGCAAGATCATTGTCATCTTCTGAGCTATCTTCAGAATCTTCATCTGCTTCTGAAGTTTCCTCAGCTTGCATAGTCTTCATGCTGCCATGCCTAGACTGTTTGGTCTTGGAGTTTAGAGCTAGAGACTTCTTCTTGTTATCATCTTCTCCAAGCTCAAGTTCATGGACTTTGAGAGATCCCAACAGTTCTTCCATTCTCAGAGAGTTCAAATCTCTTGCCTCTTGAATGGCAGTGACTTTGGGTCTCCAGGACTTAGGTAGACTTCTTAGAATCTTCCTGTTGTTGTCTCCAGATTCATAGGTTCTTCCTAAGGACCTGAGTCCATTGGTTATGGTCTGAAACCTCCCAAACATTTGGTCAATGGTTTCACTTTCTTCCATCTTAAACATCTCATACTGATGTATAAGCATGCTGATTTTGGATTGCTTGACAGTTTCAGTCCCTTCATGGGCTGCTGCAAGAGTATCCTAGATCTCCTTGGCAGAAGTGCATCCATGGACCTTCTCATATTCTGATTTATTCAAGGAACATATCAGATAGAGTTTGGCTTTAGCGTTCATCTGGACTCTAGTCTTCTGCTCCAAGGTCCATTCAGTCTTAGGTATAGGCACACCATTTTGCATAGGCACATAGTCTCCATCAGTGACCACATCCCAAACATCAATGTTGTTTCTCTCAATGAACAACTTCATACGATCTCTCCAGTAGTGGTAATCCACTCCATTGAATGCTCGAGGTCTTGTGATAGAGGCTCCTTCTGTGATGTATTGCCTGTTGCTGTTAGAAGCTTCCATTTGGATCTTTCAGTCCTCAAACACTTGTTAGGTGCTTCAACCTTGAGTAGAGCTCTGATACCAACTGTAGGAACACAGGGAAACACTAGAAGGGGGGTTGAATAGTGTTTCTAAATATTTTAGAAAGCTTTTCGCAAACAGGTACTAAAGACACGATTTCAGACAGGCTTTTAAGGGGCTGTCTGAAGTTTTCAGACGGCTTGTAAAAACTAATTTTAAAAGATGTTTTGTACCTTTATAAAATATCAGATTAAATATTCTGACCCCTTGATTAGTATAAAAAGAATTGATAAGAGATAAGGGTAAGAAAACTTAGACAAGGAATTTATCCCGGTTCACTCACTACCACTGTGAACTACGTCCAGTCCCAATGCCAACAAGCAATTGGATTTTCTCTTGATCTTTCAAGATTACAAGTATTCTTTTACAGTCAAGCCTCTTTAGGCTCTACAACCAAGTATTCTTTTACAGACAAGCCTCTCCAGGCTCAAACCAACAAGTATTCTTTTTCAGACAAGCCTCTCCAGGCTCAAGAACCATGTATTCTTTTACAGACAAGCCTCTCCAGGCTCAAACCAACAAGTATTCTTTTACAGACAAGTCTCTCCAGGCTCAAACCAACAAGTATTCTTTTTCAGACAAGCCTCTCCAGGCTCAACAACCAAGTATTCTTTTACAGACAAGCCTCTCCAGGCTCTACAACCAAGTACAGAGAAGATAAAATGCTTAAGCTTACAAACTATATCAGTCTTGAAGCTTAAACAATTACAGATGTACAGAAAAACTGAGGTATGCTCAGGATATTACAATATGTGTACAAAGATAAATATTATCAGAGGTTTTGCAGCGAAAAACTTGCAGAGTTTTTGTTCTTTTTCACAAAATTCTTCTCTTCTATATTGGTCTTCAAAGGAGGGGATATTTATACCCAATCTTCAATCCGTTGAAATACCACCGTTTAGAGATAGCATTAAATGCTATTTAATCCGTTGTGAGACATGCTTCTGAGAGTTCTGATAATTCTGACAAAGTACAACGTTGGTGCTGCTATAAAGCTGCCACCGTTGTTGCTGCAATTTCTGCGTTGCAGAGATTTCCTTAGTGGTGTATGAAATTCAAAAACACTAGGAAAGGTCTCTGTGCTCCTTGCTATAAACATGTTTGAAAAGGTACGTACAGCAGAGGTTCAGAAAAGTCTTCACAAACTTCAGCAGAGGGTGCCACATCACAATTGAGACTTCAGACGACTTCAATACTTCAGACTAGAGGTGCCACGTCATCAAAAGACTTCAGACGGCACTGATACTTCAGACGGGTTGAACTACTTCAGACAACTTCAACTCTTGAGACGAGTTCTGCTTCTTCAGACAGCTTCAACACTTAGTCTTTTTATGTAGGCTCATAGTGACTCTTGCTGAAATCATAGATAAAATATTAATGCATATGTGTATCTATGATAAATACTTTAAGTCAAATTTGTCAACCATTAAAACTTGGAAATCTAGTTGTCTTAAAACATCATAAACAACCTTATGATATTTCTGAGACTCAACATTCTCTCCCTTTTTAATGATGACAAATTTGGTTAAAATATACAAATCTGTAATCAGTTTTTGAGAATAATATAGCTCCCCCTTAGATAGAAATGTCCTTTAACAGTTTCTGTTCAGGTTCTGTAACAGATTATTACTTATGTACTCAAAAGCTTATATACTCCCCCTGAGTCCTGTAATCACTTCAGATTCAGATTTGGTTAGTTTAATACTCCCCCTTTTGTCATCAATCAAAAGGGAATATTTGAGCAAAACAGTAACAAAGCAATAAATTCAGATAAAACATATATCATAGCACTGACAATCAACTCACAAAGATATGAGATAAGCCACTAATTGTATTTAATGAATGTTCAGATAAAGAATCAGACAATCAGACACTTGTCATAAACATGAAAATAAGCAAAAGACAATGGCTAAATTAACAGTTTAATCTTTCTTCTTCAGCAAGGCCTCAGTCAGAAAGGAAATCAAGTCGTCCTTGGCCTTGTTTATTGCTGCTTCCACTGAGGTTTACAATTCTTGCTGACCAGATCTGATAAGCTGCTGTTCTTGAAGAATCTGCTCTTGTTTAGCAATTAGATGCTTAGTCTTCTTCTCTTGATCAGCATACTTCTTTTCAAGTTTCTTAACTTTGGACTTCAGCTTCAGATTTTCCTCAGACAAGTCTTGCTCAGATTCATAGAAGATGAGCTGGATGTAGGGGCAAACAAATCTAAGCACTCCAAATCTTGGCTGCAATCTGTATTCAGATGGCCTGAACACAGGGCAAAAGAAGGTGCCAATAGGCTTCAGCAGAACCCAATCTTCATTGAAAGAGTCAGCAGGTGGGGGAAAGTGATATCTCATATAGTGATATTTGACATTGGTTGACTTTCCAAGTCCAACTTCAGAATCAACATCAGGACCAGTTGATCCCGAAGAAGATCCAACATCTTCTCTGATCTTCCAGTAAGAGGACCACATCCAATCTTGAAGTAGATGATCCAGGCCTCCTCCTTGGTTTCTGATGAACTCTGGTAAAGATTCCCACTCTGATGGACTCATCATTTCAGACAGAGGTGAAGATACAGAATAAACTTTAGATCCTTTGAATTTCTCACCCTGACCTTCCTTTAAGGGATACCTAGGAACTATTCTATCAGGTTTCACCAAGATTTTAGTGGTTGGCCTGATTGAACAAGTTCTAGGAGGCCTTGTCCTTCCATTTCAGAAGTAGGCTGTAGAGTCTGTACAGGTTCAGACAGCTGACCCACAATTTTCAGATGGCCTTTGTGATGCCTTCTGAACAGGTTCAGACACCTGTCTCTGCCCAGATGCAGATGCTACTTTAGCAGCACTCCTTACAGGTAGCTTCTTCAATTTTGCTTGAGGAGAGGGTTTTGATGGCTTGAACTCATGCCTCCTTATGTCTCCTCTGAGTTCATTCTCAAGAACCTCCATTGTTGTCTTCCTTCTAGCAGCTTTCTCAAGAAGAAGGCTCTCATTCATGGACGGAGAGGGAGGTCTTGGAGTCAGCTTCACTCCCATGCTCTTGAGGTTTGATTCACCAAACAGGTTGTGAAAGGCGATCAAAAAGCCTCTCAATGGGGACTTTGAAATGCATCAAGATCTTGGTGATGATGGTATTGTGAGGGAAGCTCCCAGCAGAGTCTCTAAGACGCTTCTGCATGTGGTACATTATGATGTTGGGGAGGTTCACCTTCTTCTTCTGCAGTAGGTGAATCAGACAAAATCTCTCCAACTCAGAAACATGGTTTCTGCTTCCACTCTTAGGGATTATAGAGCACCCTAAGATGGCATGCAAAACCCTAGCCTTGTCTGACATATGCTTTGCATCCAAGCTTACTGGTTCAGAGGTGCCATACAGAAACTCTGTGGACTGCTTCTGTCCACCATTTCTTGCTTCCCAGCCAGGAGTGAATACAACTCCTTCAGTCCTGACCTCACAGATGTGAGCAAGGATATCTTCGTCAACAAAGACAGGGACACCACGTACTGTGGCCTTGATGCTAGTGTAGATACCCTGAGGATTGGGTATTCCTCTGGCAGTAGCCCAGAAATCCATCACACTCTGCTCATGCCACTGTGTCAAGTTGTGGTTGAAATACGAAGTCCATCCAGCTGCATCGAACTCAGCAAATAAGTCCATTCCCAGAGATTGAAGATCCTCCAGGACTACACCCTTAGTCTTCACGATGTTGCTTCCAGCAGATTTCTTAGGAGCCATTGATGAGTTTTCTCAGGAACTTGAGAGAGAAATAAATTGCTTGTAGAAGAAGGATCTCAAGAGGCGAATACAGAATAGTGAACGGTGAAGTTCTCTGACCCACTAGCTTCTGTATTTATAGACCCATGAAGTAATGATGACATGTACTGGCTGCGCAAACATAAGAAAACGTGCGAAGTGGAAGTGACAAATTAAATGGAATTAAACCGTCTCAGAAAGCCACGTCATTTGTTTACTTCAGACAAGTGACACATTTCAGACACCCATATAGATTTCAGACAACCCAAAATTTCAGACAAGTCACTTGTTTCAGTCAAGCTGAAATTTCAGACACATCATTTTCAACAGATCAATTCACACACAATCAAAATGCATGTATGTTCTGATTATCTCTAATGAACTTAAATCTATCTTCAGTCAGAGGTTTTGTGAATATATCAGCCCATTGATGCTTTGTATCAATAAATTGAATATCAAAAACACCTTTCTGAACATAGTCTCTAATGAAATGATGTTTTATTTCTATATGTTTAGCCCTAGAATGTTGAATGGGATTTTTAGACAAATTAATAGCACTTGTATTATCACACAAAACAAGTATAACAAATATTGTAATGTTAAAATCTTCTAACTGATACTTCACCCATAACAGTTGTGAGCAACAACTGGCTGCTGAGATATATTCTGCTTCAGCTGTTGATAAGGCAATTTAACTTTGCCTTTTGCTTGACCAACTAATCATATTTTCTCCAAAGAAATGACATCCACCACTGGTGCTTTTTATTTCTATTCTGTCTCCAGCAAAATCAGCATCACAGTAACCTATTAACCTGCAATCCTTACTTTTCTTATAGCACAGACCAAGATTAGTAGTACCTTTAAGATATTTGAAAATTCTTTTTACAACTTTGTAGTGAGTACTCCTTGGATCAGATTGAAATCTAGCACACAGACATACACTGAACATTATGTCAGGTCTGCTTGCTGTTAGATATAATAATGATCCAATCATTCCTCTATACAAAGTTTGATTCACTGGTTCTTCCTTCTCATCTTTATTTAAAGATGCAGAGGGATGCATTGGAGTTGACATGGGTTTTGCAATCATGTAAGTTAAACTTCTTAAGCATTTCTTTTGTATATTTTTCTTGATGGATCCATATACAGTCAGAATCTTGCTTAATCTGAAGTCCTAAGAAAAATTTTAGTTCACCCATTAAACTCATTTCAAACTCTGATTGCATTAACTCTGAAAACTCCTTGCATAATGAAGAGTCAATTGAACCAAAGATAATGTCATCAACATATATCTGAACAAGTATAAGATCTTTGTTAGACTGTTTTCTAAAAAGAGTTGTGTCCACTTTTCCTCTTTTCAAAGCCATTCGAGATTAGAAAACTGCTCAATCTGTCATACCAAGCTCTTGGGGCTTGTTTCAGACCATAGAGAGCCTTTTTGAGTTTGAAAACATGTTCAGGAAAAGCAATATCTTCAAAATCAGGGGGTTGTCTGACAAAGACTTCTTCTTCAATGAGACCATTGAGGAAGGCACTTTTAACATCCGTTTGATATAGCTTGATGCCATTATTTACAGCATAAGATAAAAGAATTCTAATTGCTTCTAACCTGGCCATTGGGGCAAAGGTTTCAGTGAAATCAATACCTTCTTGCTGGTTGTATCCTTGAGCAACTAATCTTGCCTTGTTTCTCACTACCTTGCCTTCTTCAGACAGCTTGTTTCTGAACACCCATTTGGTTCCAATAATAGTTTTCCCATGGGGTTTAGGAACAAGGGTCCAGACATCACTCCTAGCAAACTGATTCAGCTCTTCTTGCATGGCTAGGATCCACCCTTCATCATGCAGAGCTTCATCAATGTTCCTTGGCTCTATTTCAGACAGGAGAGCAAGAGAATTGAGATTCTTGAATTTTGATCTTGTCTTAACTCCTTCTGAAGTGCTGCCAATGATTTGCTCTTTAGGATGATGTGATTTGTATTTCCAATCAGGTTTCTGAGGAGGTATCACATCTGATTGTTCTGTCTGAGACTCAACATATGTCTGAAGAGGTTCAGTAACAATAGGTACTTCAGACAGCTGCTCATCCTTCAAGCTGCTGTAGTCATTTATCTCCATTCCTGCAAAATCATCCTCTAGATCTGATAGTTCCCTATCAGTCTCTTTGTTATCATTGAATTTAACATGAATAGTTTCTTCGACAGTTAAAGTTCTAGAGTTATATACTCTATAGGCTTTAGATGTTTCAGAATATCCAATGAAGAATCCTTTATCAGACTTTGCATCAAATTTTCCAAGATCATCATTAATGTTGAGTACAAAACATTCACATCCAAAGGTGTGGAAATATGATATGTTGGGTTTTCTTCCTTTCCACAGTTCATAAGGAGTCTTTTTCAGAATTGGTCTTACCAATATTCTGTTTTGAAGGTAACATGCTGTGCTAACAGCTTCTGCCCAGAAGGATCTTGGTAAGCTGCATGAGTTGAGCATGGTCCTTGCCATCTCTTGCAAACTTCTGTTCTTTCTCTCAACAACCCCATTCTGTTGAGGTGTTCTAGCCACAGAGAAATTGTGTGAGATCCCATTCTCATCACAGAACATTTGAAAGTTTACATTCTCAAACTCTCCACCATGATCACTTCTGATAACAGAAATACAGAATCATTTCTCATTCTGTACCTTTTTGCAGAATATTGTGAAATTCCTAAAAGTCTCATCCTTGCTTCTTAGGAATAACACCCATGTAAATCTAGAATAGTCATCAACAATGACCAAACCATATTTCTTACCACTAAGACTTTCCGTTCTAATAGGACCAAACAAGTCAATGTGTAAAAGTTCTAGTGGTTTGCTAGTTGAAACAACATCCTTACTCTTAAAAGAGTGTCTTGTTTGTTTCCCTTTCAGACGGCTTTCACATAAAATGTCAGATTTGTATGAAAGCTTGGGCAATCCTTTAACAAGATTGTGTTTTGCCAATCTTGAGATTAATCTCAAGCTAGCATGCCCAAGTCTTTGATGCCAAATCTGTTTTTCATTTTCAACAGAAATGAAACATTTTACATTTTGACTTGCTAGATCCTCTAGATCAATTTTGTACACATTGCTGTGTCTCTTAGCAGTAAAAATGGTTTGCTCAGAGGAGTCTTTGACTATGCATCCTTCCTTAGTAAAGGATACCACATAACCACTGTCACATAATTGACTTATGCTCAGTAAATTATGCTGTAGTCTCTCCACTAGGAGTACATTTTTAATAAGGGATGAAGGAGATATACCTACAGTCCCTATTCCAATGATCTTCCCTTGCTGATTTCCACCAAAGGTGACCACTCCACCAGCTCTAGGTCTAAGGTTTTGGAACAAAGACTTTTCTCCTGTCATGTGTCGCGAGCACCCACTGTCCAGGTACCATTTGTGGGGTCTCCTTTGTCCTGTTAAATACATCTGCAATAGGAATAATTAAGTTTTTAGGTACCCATATTCTTTTGGGTCCTTTCTTGTTAGCTTTGGGTCTTGTTTTTCTCTTGTGTTTGCACTGAGCCATATTGTGTCCAGGCTTACCACAGTGAGAACACCCAGTAACCTTCTTTTTGCCTTTAGAAAAATTTAAGACAGTAGAAGGTTCTGACATGTTATGATCACAAAAGCCTAGTCCACTTTTGTCAAGGGAATGCCTTTGATTTCCAATCATTATATTCAGATTTTTAGTTCCTTTGACAAATTTGGCCAGATCTTTTGTCAGTTCCTCAACCTGATTCTGAAGTTTCTCATTCTCTTCAGACACAGCTTGTGAACTGTAGTTTTTAGTCTCAAGAATTTTTTCTTTTTCTTTGAGCATAATATGTTCTATCTCAAGTGCCTCATATTTGTTACACATTTCTGTGTGGGCTTTGGATAGATTCTTATACTCTTGGAAAAGTTCTTGAGAACTTTCCACCAGATCATCATACATTTCTTGTAGAGTAAGAGGAAATACCTCAGCTTTAGAGTTGTCTGAAGATGGTAGACTAGCCATGAGACACAGATTTGCCTCTTCTGAAGTGTCTTCTTCTTCTTCTGAGGTTGATTCATCAAGGTCTTCCCATGTTTCCATAAGACCTTTCTTCTTTTTGAAAAACTTCTTCTTCTTGAAGTTGTTTTTCTTCAGCCTTGGGCAATCAGTCTTCATGTGCCCTGGTTTCTTACATTCAAAGCAAGTAATTTTATCAGTGTTAGACTCTTTACCTGTCTTATCTGATTTGGATGATGAAGGTTGGTTCTTTCTGAACTTTCCTCTGTTCTGCAACATTCTCTTGATCTTTCTGCTTAAAAGAGCAAGATCATTGTCATCTTCTGAGCTATCTTCAGAATCTTCATCTGCTTCTGAAGTTTCCTCAGTTTGCATAGCCTTCATGCTGCCATGCCTAGACTGTTTGGTCTTGGAGTTTAGAGCTAGAGACTTCTTCTTGTTATCATCTTCTCCAAGCTCAAGTTCATGGACTTTGAGAGATCCCAACAATTCTTCCATTCTCAGAGAGTTCAAATCTCTTGCCTCTTGAATGGCAGTGACTTTGGGTCTCCAGGACTTAGGTAGACTTCTTAGAATCTTCCTGTTGTTGTCTCCAGATTCATAGGTTCTTCCTAAGGACCTAAGTCCATTGGTTATGGTCTGAAACCTCCCAAACATTTGGTCAATGGTTTCAGTTTCTTCCATCTTAAACATCTCATACTGATGTATAAGCATGCTGATTTTGGATTGCTTGACAGTTTCAGTCCCTTCATGGGCTGCTGCAAGAGTATCCCAGATCTCCTTGGTAGAAGTGCATCCATGGACCTTCTCATATTCTGATTTATTCAAGGAACATATCAGATAGAGTTTGGCTTTAGCGTTCATCTGGACTCTAGTCTTCTGCTCCAAGGTCCATTCAGTCTTAGGTATAGGCACACCATTTTGCATAGGCACATAGTATCCATCAGTGACCACATCCCAAACATCAATGTTGTTGCTCTCAATGAACAACTTCATACGATCTCTCCAGTAGTGGTAATCCACTCCATTGAATGCTGGGGGTCTTGTGATAGAGGCTCCTTCTGTGATGTATTGCCTGTTGCTGTTAGAAGCTTCCATTTGGATCTTTCAGTCCTCAAACACTTGTTAGGTGCTTCAACCTTGAGTAGAGCTCTGATACCAACTGTAGGAACACAGGGAAACACTAGAAGGGGGGTTGAATAGTGTTTCTAAATATTTTAGAAAGCTTTTCGCAAACAGGTACTAAAGACACGATTTCAGACAGGCTTTTTAAGGGGCTGTCTGAAGTTTTCAGACGGCTTGTAAAAACTAATTTTAAAAGATGTTTTGTACCTTTATAAAATATCAGATTAAATATTCTGACCCCTTGATTAGTATAAAAAGAATTGATAAGAGATAAGGGTAAGAAAACTTAGCCAAGGAATTTATCCGGGTTCACTCACTACCACTGTGAGCTACGTCCAGTCCCAATGCCAACAAGCAATTGGATTTTCTCTTGATCTTTCAAGATTACAAGTATTCTTTTACAGTCAAGCCACTTCAGGCTCTACAACCAAGTATTCTTTTACAGACAAGCCTCTCCAGGCTCAAACCAACAAATATTCTTTTTCAGACAAGCCTCTCCAGGCTCAATAACCAAGTATTCTTTTACAGACAAGCCTCTCCAGGCTCAAACCAACAAGTATTCTTTTACAGACAAGCCTCTCCAGGCTCAAACCAACAAGTATTCTTTTTCAGACAAGCCTCTCCAGGCTCAACAACCAAGTATTCTTTTACAAACAAGCCTCTCCAGGCTCTACAACCAAGTACAGAGAAGATAAAATGCTTAAGCTTACAAACTATATCAGTCTTGAAGCTTAAACAATTACAGATGTACAGAAAAACTGAGGTATGCTCAGGATATTACAATATGTGTACAAAGATAAATATTATCAGAGTTGTTGCAGCGAAAAACTTGCAGAGTTTTTGTTCTTTTTCACAAAATTCTTCTATTCTATATTGGTCTTCAAAGGAGGGGATATTTATACCCAATCTTCAATCCGTTGAAATACCACCGTTTAGAGATAGCATTAAATGCTATTTAATCCGTTGTGAGACATGCTTCTGAGAGTTCTGATAATTCTGACAAAGTACAACGTTGGTGCTGCTATAAAGCTGCCACCGTTGTTGCTGCAATTTCTGCGTTGCAGAGATTTCCTTAGTGGTGTATGAAATTCAAAAACACCAGGAAAGGTCTCTGTGTTCCTTGCTATAAACATGTTTGAAAAGGTACGTGCAGCAGAGGGTCAGAAAAGTCTTCACAAACTTCAGCAGAGGGTGCCACGTCATAAATGAGACTTCAGACGACTTCAATACTTCAAACTAGAGGTGCCACGTCATCAAAAGACTTCAGACGGCACTGATACTTCAGACGGGTTGAACTACTTCAGACAGCTTCAACTCTTCAGACGAGTTCTGCTTCTTCAGACAACTTCAACACTTAGTCTTTTTATGTAGGCTCATAGTGACTCTTGCTGAAATCATAGATAAAATATTAAAGCATATGTGTATCTATTATAAATACTTTAAGTCAAATTTGTCAACCATTAAAACTTGGAAATCTAGTTGTCTTAAAACATCATAAACAACCTTATGATATTTCTGAGACTTAACACTACTCTGATGTACCAGTCTGACCTTCAAATCTGAGTCTGAGTCTGACCTTCCAATTTGAGTCTGAGTCTGACATTCTAATCTGAAGTCTCAGTCTGACCTTGTAGTCTAAGGTCTTAGTCTGATGTACTAGTTTGTCCTTCCAATCTGAGATTGAGTATGTCTCAGTCTGACCTTCGATATGAGGTATCAATCTGATGTATAAATCTGAGTTGGTTGAGTTTTGTTTCATTCTTTCCTTTTGATTATTTTCTTTTGTAAATCTTGAATCCACAAGCAGTGTATCAGTTTCAAACCATAGAGATAATCTTTCTTTTGAATCAACTCAGATTTATTCGTTGCTTGATATCTCAATTATTCTAACCATTCTCTAGTGATACTCATGAGCTACTATCTTGGGATTTGACTCCATCAAGCAAGTCTTCTATTTACGCAATACAAGATAGTTTCTCTTGTTCTATGAGAGTGCTTCTTAGGTATACTTCAGATTCATTCTGAAGTGTCTTTCTTTTATGCGCATACACCTTAGAATCATTCTGATGACTGACATTTCTGATAAAGAACCTTTCTGACTATAGCTAAGACTAGATTCTGATGTGCACCATTCTGAACTTAGGCTATCTTCAGATTCATCCATTCTGAGCTTCTGAAAGCTTTCGGATAAAGGATCTGTCTATGGTCTTCTTCTGAAATTATCTTCAGCATATAGAAAATTCTAAGCTTTGCCCATTATGCATAAATAATTCTGAAGTTTAATTCTTCTGAACATTAGGATTATGATCTTTCTGAGTTCTTTACTCAGCATAAGATTCATGTCTTTCTAAGATCTCACATATAAAACATCAGTAACTTCAAGAATAGAAAACGCTAAGTTTGATCAAAAGGTTTGTTGTCTTTAAAACCAAATCTCAGAGGGTTTTGTGCTAACAAATATGATTATACAAGTCCTTCTTACAAAATCCCAAATCTAAAGTACCACCCTTCTGACCCATTATTAGCCCCATTATATGACAAGTCCTTACACCGTATAAGTGAAGACTATTTACTTGTGCCTTATCAGCAACACTCAAACCACGATAAGCGGGGTATCAAATGTACCATATTTGCAGGAGTTAGCTCATGATTATGTTTTGGCTCAAACATTCCAACCCTTCACTTCCTACTGTTATTATCTAAGTACAATCTAAGCCTCACAAGGCATTTGGTACGAGTAATGGCCTTAGCTTCCCTAACTATATTTGTCATATTTAAATGCTTCTCACTTCTTTCCCCTGCATGTTACATACCAATTGCCTCATTGTAATAACATTATTACGATCACGATAAACATCATCTTTCCTAATAGCAAATCCTTTGAATTACACAAACTCACTATAGAACTCATATGCATCCAGTTCAGAATCAAACTCAAGCAAACTAATATCCTTTTTTGTTAATTCAGAAATCCTTTTGTACACATCATGAACCTCATCAAAACAAACAATGGCTTTATTACCGGATTTCAAGTTATTTTCACCATCACCCTCATTATTCCTACTATCTTCCCCTCACATCATATGAAATAATAACTCATCATTCAAATTGTCCATTACAACTTAAAATAAAATAAAAAAAATACATCAAAAGAATAGTTAAACTAATTACAGAGTCATAATATGAAAACCTATTTCATGCAAATACAGAATCAGATAACAAATTTCACAGAGATTAGATAAAATAATCCAAATATCCAGAGTATGAAATATAAACAGATAATTTATGGTATTAAAAAAAAGCAGAATCAAAACCCTATGATATGTAAACTCACTTGAAAAGGGAAATCATAAAGAATGTTTTGGAAAAATCTGAGAGATGAAATTAACAGAAGAATAGAACAACTTGATCTTTCAGAATCAAAACATGCATCAATCGCTCAACGGGAGGTTTGAATAAACATGAGATGTAGTTCGACCAACGAGACAAATATTCGATTGCACAGAGGTTGTAAAAGTCCCGTATGGGTAGTTCCGGTTGAGTTCTTGACAAGAAAAAGACTATCTTCGTTTCGATTTTAGGGTTCAAAGATTCTCATAGTATAAACAGAAAAAAGTTACATAACTTTTGAATCTAGCTAATAAAAAACAATATTAGAAATACATGGGCTATGAGATAATTATTAAATTTTGATGGGTACAAAATTTAAACTGCTGAATATGATAGGGTCAAAATATAATAACTAATATTATAATTGTAATTGCCACATGTCACTTGTTAATATGAATAGATAAGCAATGCACCAGTACCCCAAGATGGTTAAATGCACCATAGAATCTGCCTTAATTAATTGGTTTGGTACTGCCTCTACCCGACTCACTTTACTATCATCATCATTCATTCATTCATCACTTAACATCGAACTACGAACTCTTCTGCAACGCCAAAACCCATGACTTTTTCTATATTTGAAAAAGAAGGGAGGAAACTCAAATTTCACGGGTAATTTAAATGTAATGTTACAGGATAAGGAGCTCTGAGCCTCTGACTAAGTTTTAACTAAGATAGACTTGTCAGAAATTGAATTCATTAAATGGATTCCCTTCATTTATAATTCCCAAGTCATTCATGATAAATAAACTTCAAATTGTGTAATCAATAAAAGTGTAGTTAGGTAAAAAGAAAATTGATAAGAGTCATAGAATTAATGACATGAAATGAATTATGCACTATTTACCAAGTATGTGGGTTAGAAGTGATTAAAAATCAATTCCATATAAATGATTTTGACTGTTCCCAACTAGGAATCAAACAGACATGTAATCTTTACATATTTGTTGGTGCTAATTTTGGTGAGTTCTAATTCCAGGAAATTTTTAAATTTCATTTCATCTCATTAGCAATTACATTTCTTTTCGATTTTCTTTATACAAAACTTTTATCTTAATTAATTTTTCTTTTATTCTTTAACCAAAACTTTTATATATATTTTTATTTTAAATATAATTGAGTCTGTTTAGATAATAAAATGGTGAATAATTGATAATCAACAATATAGTCCACGTGGAAACGATATCTTTTATACTGCTTGACCAAATTGTGCACTTGTGATTGCAATCAAGCATCTACTTTTTTATTATTATATTATTTTTATATTAATTATTTAATTAATTTTATTCAAAATATAATTTTTCTTGTCTAAACCAAACCTCATGTTATTCTTTGTTTTAAATATATTCACACAAACATACATACACACACAAAATGAGTAAGAAGTCTTTTTCTAATCAATATAAATACAATTCTAGACGCAATTAATAAGATATAATTATTTATTATTCCTATGAATACTAAATTAAATTTTTACATCAATCTTTCTCTTCTTTTATCCATTTTTAAACTTAAAAGGAAGTTGGAATTAATTTGACACCTCAAATAGTTAAATTTGGTAGTAAATTTACTTTGGTGGCCATAACTTTATTACTAATTAGAGGATACTTTTTTGTTAAGGTAGTTCTCCTTTACTTAAACTAAGACATCATAAAATTTTAAGCTTACTTTTGCACAGGAAATAAATAGTAACTTAGTTACCAATCAATGTTAATTTACCATTAATAGACTGTGATCTCAACCAAACAACTACATGTACAAAATTATTTCTTATAGAAATAGAAATTTGTTTTTGTTCTTATCGGTTTTTGAAGCTTTACAAGTCCATTATAAATACTTTTCTACCATATTCAGAAAAAACACTCATCATTTGGAAGTGTAAAGGAAAAGTTCAACAATAATCAACATGGATATGAAGTTGAGTATTACAACAATTGTTTTATTCATATTTCTATCTGGTACAGCGCAATCCGTTGTCCTTGATATAAAAAATTTGGTGGATCACCAAATACAGATATAACACAGGTAGCGCATTCTATATAATTCTCCCAATAAAAAAATTGAAGAATTCATTACTAAGAGCGGAAGGGGCCGTTCTTAGGTTCAAGAAGAACTTGCTCATTATATCATAATTATCATAACCTTTTATTACTATTTTGTAATTGATTTGTATTTTATATATGTTCTTTTTAAGGCACTTTTAAATGCTTGGAAAGAAGCATGTGCATCAACAACAACAAGCAAGATTGTGATTCCGGATGGGACATATAAGATGAATGCAGTGCATGTCAAAGGTCCTTGTAAGGCTCCTATTGAAATTCAGGTTGATGGCACAATTCAAGCACCAGCAAATAAAATGATTGTGGAAAAAACAAGAACTGCAAAAGGCGTTCCATGGTAAATAATATTTCCATTTCAATGTCACAAAACTAGTACGTACTTGTACCATAAGCATACTAATAAATGAGTTTCTTATGAAATGTCAACAGAACTTTGGTTTTAATTTCCTAAAACATTCTATTGTTCGGGACATAACTTCGAAGGACAGCAAAAACTTTAACGTCAATGTTTTGGGTTGCACCAACTTCACATTTGATGGGTTCACCGTCAGTGCTCCAGGTGATAGCATCAACACTGATGGGATTCACGTTGGAAGATCAACTAATGTGAAAATTCTTAACACAAACATTGCTACTGGAGATGATTGTGTCTCATTGGGAGATGGTAGTAAACAAGTAACTGTCCAGAATGTGAATTATGGACCTGGCCATGGCATTAGTGTCGAAAGCTTGGGGAAATACGAAAATGAAGAGCCCGTTGAACAATTTTTAGTAAAGAATTGCACTTTGAAAAATACTGACAATGGTGTAAGGATCAAGACTTGGCCTAGTTCTCCAGGAACATCTCCTATTACTGATATGCACTTTGAAGATATTACCATGATTGATGTCATGAACCCCGTGATCATAGATCAAGAGTATTGTCCATGGAATCAGTGTTCAAAACAGGTATTTAGTCAAAAGTTATCAAGAAATTTTTTCTTTTATAATCATTCTAGAGATGCTATTATTTCAATTACTAATATTTCAACTATTATTAATGGAACATTGATTAATCAATACGCTGAGATTTCTTATACATTTTTATTTGTCTATTGTGTGCATGTCTGTAATGTCTCAGGTACCTTCAAAAATAAAGATAAGCAAGGTTACCTTCAAAACATCAAGGGAACTTCAAAATCCAAGGAAGCCGTCATTCTTAATTGTAGAAAAGGTGTTCCGTGTGAGGGTGTGGAACTAAGTGACGTTTCTCTTACATTCAATGGAGCTCCAACAATTGCTAAATGTGTTAACGTCAAACCTGTTATTACAGGAAAAGCTCCTAGTTGCACAACTTAGAGTTTTTGGTTGACATAATATTTTGCTTGACTAAATTTTCTTTTTCTTTTTTACTTTTTTATTTCTTAGATGCACAAACCATCCTTTTAAAGTGTGGATGAGAATTATTTGAAGTCTCTTGTGAATAAGAAGTTAGATAAAGTAATAAGATTAACATTGTCAAGCATATTATATGTGAAATGCTTATTCATTTTAAATTTTTTTTTTTTTAATTTTGAAAACTAAGAATCCTATGAATTATTTTAAATATTTGAGACAGCTTCAAATAAAGAAAAAACTTATGTTAGTCGCAAATCCTGTACATCCTTTTGGACCTTTTCCATGAGTAGTATTTATATTATTTAAAACTATGTTATTGATACTAAACATAATGTTCTTCATATAAATTAATGTGATTTTTATAATAGTAAAAAAAATTGTAAGATATTGTTATCAATTTTATCATGTGATACAATTGCGAATGAATCATATAGAGTCGTGATAATCAACAATAGTATGCATTAACAAGTTGAGTAAGATTTTGTCGAGTATCTTGACAGAGGTTCGATCATTGGTGGTGTGTATAGAAAAAACTTTGTTAGAAGAGGCAAAGCTCACTTCGGTGATCTCTACGCCTCGAAAAGGATTAGTTTCTGGTTATCGGTTAGAGGATATCATTGGTTCATAAAAAAAGATTGAGAAAAATTTCAACTTATAATCTGAAAAAAAAAAACATTTTTATGTTATAACTTAGAAAAATGTAACAAAAAAATTAACTTAGAAAAATTACTAACAATTTAGAATTTATGAATTTTGTATTATGTATAAACTAGTCCTTTGATGCGTGCATGCACGACACATTTAGTAATGATAGCGGTGGAAAAAATATTAAAAATAAAATTAATCTAATAACATGTGTAAAATATTTTTTATAATCATTTTAAGTAGTAATTTCATAATGAAAAAATAAAAAATATACCAAAAGTAAATTCCTTAGAAGATCTGAAAAGATTCTAAAATAAAGAATTATTAGCATGATTGTAATACAAAACATAATATGAGTGTAGAATTATAAGAACATAATCTTTGCAATTTAAAAAATGATAAACATAAATATAATATATATATATATATTATCATTATCTACGGTGTTGGTTTCATAAAGGTTGAATAAATAATATTGATAAAAACAAAGTCGTTGTAGGACCTGAAAATAATTTTAAAAAATTATGTTATTATAAATAATAATGTAAAATAATAATAATAATAATCATGATTGCAAAGAAATTTATTACAAAATGACAATATTACTTTAAATTTCTAAACACTTCATTGTAAACAATGTTTGAAGTAAAAGTTGTGACTTTTTCTTCACTGTCACATATTAGAATTTTTTAAACGACTTTGAAAGGTGACTTTTGAGATTGTAACGTACAATTAACCATGAGAAAAAACTTGTTGTCGCGGATAAATGCACACATGTTTCAAAGAATGTCCTTGGCTTTTATTATTAGTCATCAGAAATGAAACAAAATAGTGAATTGCCTATGTTGGAATTTGAAAGGAATCCTTTGATTTAAAGGTATTAGGGACAATCTTGGAATAAATACCTTTTGCCCAACATTGCTTCATGAAATAATTAACTTCAATTTCCAAATAAAAGTTATTATGAGTCTAGTACCGTTACATAATTTAGAAGATTGATCAATGTTTTTTAACAACATAATGGGAGTTCCTATTCTCAGTTTTAAATAATGGTTGTCTCATGATTTTTATTTTTTTGGTACAGTAAGGTAAAAGCCACAAGGGCAAAAAAGGAAAAAAAAGAAAGAAAAAAGAAGGCAAGGAAGCTAATGTCTCATAAAAGCAATCCCTAATGCATCGCCCAGAATGAGGGGTTTCAACTCAGCTGGGGCTTCTTCTAGAATCTGAAGATGGGTGTCCAGCTTAGCTCCATTTTTCGCAAGATAATCGGCACAGTAATTATCTTCTCTGAAGATATGCTTGATTGAAGCTTCCCAATCCCTTCTGAATAGACCTCTGATTTCCCTGATTAAGGAAGCGTATCTATGGTAAGCAATATCACCTTCATTGATTAAGTGAATAGCATGAAGGGAGTCCGTAAAATAAACTATTTTCCTGTAATTTTTGTTCCAAGCTAATTGTAATCCTGATCGTATTCCCTGTAGCTCAGCGTGAGTGTTATCTACTATGCCAATGCTGCCATTGCACCCAATGATCCAAGCTCTGAGGTTGTCGCGAATGATTCCCCCAAATCCAGCTGCTCCGGGATTCCCATAGCTGCTACCATCACAGTTTATAGCTACAAAATCCAGGTGACCAATTTTTGAGCTTTAGCTACTGGTATAGTATCGTAAGAGTTGCTGATTTCCAGACCCATTCTTCGAACTTTGTGGTAAAATGGAGGTTAGTTGGCCGCTCCCCATCCCCTAAAACTTGCTTATTTCTAGCTAACCAGATATGCCACAATATTGTTGTAAAATGTATTGGATTGTTAACAATATTATGGTGTATCCATTTCCTAAAATCCTCATGAGAGATTCCTTCTTCAATGTGTAGGCCAAGTGTTCGCCAATATTCCTCAGTGAATTTGCAATCGCGAAAACAGTGAGCAAGGAACTCGACATGGTCGGTGCAGCAAGAACATATACTTGAAACAACTATACCTCTAGCAGCACGGACCTCATTTACTAGTAAAGCATTATGCCAGAGTTGCCAGAGAAAGAACTTTAACTTTTCAGGTAATTGTAAACTCCAAATCCATTTCTAGTTGCTCTCTTTGTGGCTTTTTTTTATCATTCTTGTTAAGCCAAAGTAACCTGCTGATGCTGAATATTTCCCATTAGGAGAGTACTTCCGGCAAATTTCATCTTTGATGTTATGATTAATATGTATGAATTTCTGATTAATTAATTGCTTGATGTGATCTGGAATTATAGTTGCAATGTCATTGAATCTCCAAGCATTATCCTGCCAAACATCTTTAATGTTAGTATTGATATCATGTATGTTAACATAGTCAACTTTGTTGCATAATCGTTCCCCATCTAACCAAGGATCGTAGAAAGAGGAAGTCATACCATTACCAATACGTAATTCATACCCAGGAGTTAATTTCTCTTTGGCTTTAGCCATTGAA
This sequence comes from Sesbania bispinosa, assembly GCA_026901365.1. Lineage (NCBI taxonomy): Eukaryota > Viridiplantae > Streptophyta > Magnoliopsida > Fabales > Fabaceae > Sesbania > Sesbania bispinosa. The sequence continues at coordinate 610,251 of QLOH01000199.1, read as the reverse complement.
TTCCAGAAATGGGACCCTGTAATATTAGCACAATTAAGAAGGTAGTTTTGAACACCATACTTGGAGTGTAGGATATTAACCCAAAGTTTATCTTTATTATGAATCATATCCCACACTGTTTTACCCAAGATAACTGTGTTTTGGTTTCAAGTTGATCTCACAGCTAAACCCCTATCATGTTTAGGTCTAGTAACCTTGTTCCAACTGATTAGGTGAAGTCCTCTGCCCTCATTACTGCTCCAAAGGAAATTTCTAGCTATACTGTCTATTCTGTTGTAGACCGTCTCTGGTAGCCATTGTATTTGCATAGGATATAGAGGAATGGAGTTAAGAACAGATTTGACTAGGGTCAGTTTACCTGCACGATTCAACATATTTTTCTTCCAGGAAGACAATTTGTTATAAAGACTATCAATAATAAAGTTGTAATCCTGATTAGTACATCTATCAGCTTTGATCATGAACCCCAATTATTTACCCAAATCATTGGTAAATTTAATGGCAGATATAAATGTGAACTTATCTTTTTTTATGGAAGAAACTCTCTTGGTGGTAAAAGCCCTTGATTTATATGTGTTGGCTTTTAGACCAGATGCTTGACAAAATTTATATAGAATATCATTCATTAAACGCACTTGAGAAGCCTTACCTTTCATGAAAAGTAGAGTGTCATCTGCAAAAAAGAGGTGAGATAAACTAGGTCCCTGCTTAGAGATTTTAATTAGTTTCCAACAACCATTATCTACACTCTCAGTAGAATTTAACAGCTTATTCTTGAAGCACATCTGGTTCATCACACCTTTCACCATTAGGAAGTATAAGGGACTGAAATTTATTCCTCTTCCTCCTTATGATTGTCTGGGTATGAAAATACCTTGTATTTCTATCACCAATTTCACATGAGCTTCTCTGGACTTTTGGTACTAGTGTAACTCCTCTTGTTCCAAGATTTTGTTGTATTCTTTTATGAGATCATCTTGGAGATAAACAAGACCCACAATGTTAACTTCCTCTAATTTTTTCTGGACGCTACCAACCATCTGAAGAAAATGTGGAAAGAAGAAGTATATCTGTGGAATCAGAAATAAAGACAAGCTTAAAACCCATGAAAGTCTGTCAATCAAAAGAACATCACTTTGCCTTAGACAAACATGCTTCAGATCATTCATTCAGAAGATGCAAGCATGCTTCAGATCATTTATTCAGAAGATGCAAACATACTTCAGATCATTCATTCAGAAGATGCAAGCATACTTCAGATCATTTATTCAGAAGATGCAAACATACTTCAGATCATTTATTCAGAAGATGCAAATATACTTCAGATCATTCATTCAGAAGATGCAAGCATACTTCAGATGATCCATTTCAATCAAATAAACAATAAAACATGTAGAAGCAACTCAACCTTCTGAATCAAAGATAGACTTGAAGAGAAGTAACCGGCCAAAGAAGGAAGACATAACTGAAGGAAGAACAAAGGCAATATGCTAAAGAAAGGAACTTGCCAAAAATCAACCAACCTACTGAACCAAAGACAGAGTCTAGAAGAAAAGAAAGAGTACATCTGGGGAAAGCGGAAATGAAGATAAACTACATGCTCCTGAAGAATGAAGAAGAAAGAAGCAAATATCCGAAGAAGAAACTCACTGAAAGCATCCCTAAGATGAAAAGCTAAATCAAGCTGAAGTACTGCAACCTGCTGAAATTGTGTGTATACTAAAGTTGAACCTGCTAAACACATACTTTCTAAATGAGATGATGTGGCATCTCAGACTCTCTGAAGAAGAAGAAGAAGCCAGACACGTCATACAACTCTCTGAAGATTTATGAGTCAATCTAAACAACTTATTAAGAGACTCGAATCTCAGCAAACATGAGTGGTGAAGCTAAATTGATGCAAAGAAAAACAAAGGCCTTCGGGCTCAGCTTCAGAGCCTAACATGAAAGAGGAGGCCTACTGTAGAAAAGCAAATAGATGTCAGAGATAGGTTAGCGCTGCTGTACACCTACTTCTGTATCTTCTCTACAACACGCTATCAGAGGCATGTACCTTAAGTGAAAAGAAAAGCAGAAAGCACAACAGGACAAAAGTGAAGTCTAACGTTGTCATTTCTAAATACTTCCTTTGTAAAGAAATGAGAAGAAGAAAGAAAGAAGCAAGCCAATAAAAAAGAAGCAGAACTCACAACGGTCAATAGGAGTAGACTAACAGATCTTTATATCCTATCTTCTTACACTCTGAAGAAGACAAATGAAGAAATAAGTGAGAAAGAAGAAATATAAACCCGCTGAAGATGAAGAAAATCTCTCATGATTAAGAGCTTATCTACAGTGTGTCAGAACCAAGTCATCTGCACACCTAATTTGCTTGAGAAAAAGCAACTGAATGAGAAGCTATTTCACAACGACTATATGAGCCAAATCATTTCTTCTCAACGGTAAAATTAACAACTTTCAAACGACTATATCTCCAGAACATATAAATAGCCTCAAGAAAGTCTATGAAAAAAAAATAGGAGGAAAAAAGGAAGAGAGAAGTTGGTCGAGCTTGCAAGATGAATATGTAAAAAGTGTCAACCAAAAACAGAAGAGACAGCCATGCATTCCAAAATTCTATCCCTCATCATGGTTTGTCATCAACCTTCACAGAAGAAATTGGCCAAGCTCAATACAGATTTTATAAAGCCAACCTTCTGATCCTACAGAGATGTATTAGAGCTTAGAATTAAACACTTGTATCTCTGTTATACCTTGTACTTAGATTTACTCCATGTATCCTAAGTAGTACTCAGTTAACCTATAGTACAAGATGAACCTCAGTTTAAGTTTCTAGGAAACTTAAACTTTTCATTGTAAACACTATTAAGTGTATGAGAGCCTGGAGAGGCTTGGAGGAAGAAAGAATACTTTGAGAGCCTGGAGAGGCTTGGAGGAAGAAAGAATACTTTGAGAGCCTGGAGAGGCTTGGAGGAAGAAAGAATACTCTGAGAGCCTGAAGAGACTTGGTTAAGAAAGAATACTCAGTTTAAGCCTGGAGAGGCTTGGTTAAGAAAGAATACTCGGTTTAAGCCTGGAGAGGCTTGGTTAAGAAAGAATACTTGGTTTAAGCCTGGAGAGGCTTGGTTAAGAAAGAATAATCGGTTTAAGCCTGGAGAGGCTTGGTTAAGAAAGAATACTTGATTGAGCGCCTGAAGAGGCCTGATGATAAAAGAATACTTGTATCTGTGTTCAGATAGTGGAAAATCCAGTGGTGGTTTGCCCTGGGACTGGATGTAGCTCATTGGATTAGTGGGTGAACCAGGATAAATTCTTGCTTGAATCTTCTCTATCCCTTAATCTATTTTAATTCAGTCTTCATCTAACAAAGGGAATCTAAAAGTATTTAAGTAAGAACTTTTCCTCTGAATTAATCTTGTTTTCTAACTACTTTGAGTCTGAATCCAGTTCAGAAGGTAATCAAAACTTCAGACTGACACTCATCGTCACTCATCGTCTGAATCTTTTCAGAACCTATTCTCTCTACCCTTAACTCTTCACTCTCCGCTATTATCTGATTATTTCTAACTAGGAAAGAATCTGAAAAGTAAAATCATTTTAAACAAGAGTACTTACTGAACCTTCTGAAGTAGGTTCAACAAGTTCTTTAACAAACCAGTTTTCAGTAAGTTACTGAAACGTTTAATACATTAGTGAAAATCGTTTTTGAAACAACACGTTTTCTATTTTGAGGGTATTTACTTATCAAAATGAGTTTTAAACAAGTTTCTAAAATGTTTTCATTAAAACATCTGAAATGATCTCAGAAAGCACATTTGTACTTATTAACTTCAGCAAGTCTCTGAAAAACTCTCTTTCAATAGCCCTCGCGTAACTTTAATATTATTTACTACCTTGGCAAAAGAGTTTTTCACAGTAACCTGTCTAGGTTAATTGTTTAATAAGATGATTCTGAAAAGGGGTTTCCAAATATTAGCGTAAAGTTTTAAAATACTATTCAACCCCCTTCTAGTGTTTCCTGTGTCTCCAACACCTATGAAGGAGAGGAACGTTTTAATCGGTCATTTTTTCAAAATAAACGAGGTGAGGGGACAGAAATAGGGTTGGCTGTATGAGAGGAAAAAGGAGTTTGGTGGAAAAGGACTTTGAAAATAGAGGAAGAGGGAAGGGGGAGGGGTTTTAATGCGTGTAGGTTTTTAACGTTGCGACAGCCTGGCCGTTGCTACGGTCGTCGCTACGTTTTTAAAAGAATGCGCGCGCAAATTAAAATTCATTTTTAATATAGCGATGGTCTGCCGTCTCTAAAGTCGTCGCTACATTTAATTTTTATTACTATTCAAAAAATAATTAATAAATTATAATTATAGTGACGGCCTAGTCGTCGCTACTGTCAATTCCCCGCGACGGTTAGGCCACTTTAATAATTAATTGTACTGAACAATGCATTTAATATTGTAGCGACGACATAGCGACGCCTCGGGGCTGTCGCAGAGAAGCCGTCACTAAAAATTGAATTTCTTGTAGTGTAACTAGTATTTTATTCTGCACAATACATAATATATATATATATATATATTTTGTATAATTAACTTTTTCTAGACATATATATTAATGTAGGAAGTATATGATGGATTTAAAATGAATTATTTATATTTGATATGTAAATATTATAGTATAATTAATTTGAATTATGTATATAATTTGAATTTTATGAATATTGAGAAACAGTTAGATTGTATTAATAATTTAATTTGAATGTATATCTTAAAGAATAATTATTTTAAATCTCAATTATTAATTTATGAAAATCAATCATTCCAATCTTACTCCTCAACCAGTAATATTGATTTAATACGAAGTTAAAATGATCATAGCTTTTATTTAATTTAAATTTCGAGACAGTAATCAATTGTGGTGTTCAAAATTTTAAATTATAAAATTTATTGTTATAATTATTAATTAATAATTATATATGATCAAATGATACTGGTAATATTTTGAATTTGATATAAAAAAATTAATAAAAAATAGATGAAGGATTAGAATCATAAATACTTTGATTTTAAAATATTAAAATTTTTAAAAAATTAAGAGAGATTGGACGAAATGTTTAAAAATACTTCTAAGGGAGGTGTATGGAAATTACTTTCATAGGAAAACAAAATAAAAAAATAACACATAACTTTCTAATTGAAAGAGTGGATAAAAGGAGTGTCTCATTGAGGCCCTAAAATTAATATGTAGATAATTAGTTTTCAATTTCACTATTTGCCATTTTTAATCTAACACTATCTACCATAATTAGTCTCTTACCAACACCACCCAAATAAATATAAAAATTAATATTAAAAAGTATATTGTTTTTATTTTATAAAAAATAACGAACAAATTCATAACCGTCTTCAAACTCGTGCTGAACTTGTTCCCTTGTCATTTCATTTTTATTATTTTATATAAAAGTAATATGTATTTGGCTCTATGTTTATAAATTTAATTCTGAGCCTTTATCCTTGCAAACACATAACAATTACTACTATTCCAAAATCGAGCCAGCAAATCACTTACCTGAGTAAATTAGTGGTCACGCTTCTTCACCGTTGTAAATTCTTCACATTGCTGCCCATATTCAGCCGCAAGGCTTATCTCTGCAAAAAGAAACAAGGACTTATTCTTAAATACGATAAACACTTTAAGCGTCTCTTACACCGGTAGTTGACGTTCAATCAAAGCCACCTATTTAATATATTATTATATCAAGATTAGTTGTGTATCAGTAAACTTGTGTACCATAAACCGCGCCATATATATATTATCCTAGTTACATCACATATTTATGTGCTGATATTAAGAGCATGAGCTCTTTTTTTTTGTTGTGAAATCATTTTCCTTGTCTACTGATATGTTTAATGTAACATCCAAAAATTTGAGTCTAAATAACATGTAGGAGACTGTATAATAATGATTCTGAGAGTAACAATATGAAAAGGGGAAAGGAAAGGATAAGAGGAAAGATCAAGAGTGAAAACTGAGAAACTAAGTTTCAGCACTCTCGCTCAAGTGAGAATGTCTCACTTGAGCGAATTATGCAACAAGAACATGAAAATCTGTTTCTGCATATCTCGCTTGAGCGAGAACAGGCTTGCTCAAGCGAGAAATAGGGTAGTTTTGAGGGCTCTTTGGACGTTTTTCGCTTGAGAGAGAAGGGGCTCACCCAGGCGAGAATCTTCCAGAAAGGGGGTGAATTCTGGACCATTCTCGCCCAAGCGATAAGCCTCTCGCTTGAGCGAGAATGTGAAGGAAAATCAGGCCCCGACCCTCTCGCTCAAGCGAGAATGTCTTGCTTAAGCGAGAACCCACTTACAGGTTTAAAATCATTTATTAGGGCTCAGTCTTTACGCACTTCTTTTCCTCCTCATTTTTACTTTAGAGAGAGAAAGACTCCGGTTTTAGAGAGAGATCGACTTTGCAAGCTTGAAGGAAGGATTTCCTCACCAAGAGATTCATCCCCAAGCCTCTCTCCATCTTTCCCTCCTTCTTCTGAACTTGAGGTGAGTGTGGTTCTCCCCCACTCGCTTCATAACTGTGCGAAATTCCTCTCATGATCCCACTCCTCAATTTTCCCCTTCTTTTTGTATGTGTTTGCTTGATTGGATGTGGACTTATGGCCTGATTTAGGTTGAGGAGCATGAGTAGGGTTGAATGATAGTTAGGGTTAGGGTTCTTACCAGATGTGTTGCCCTTCTATTATTCCCTTTACTATATAGATATGGTTAAAGGTTATGTATGTGATTAGATGAGATCCTTGATTGATTATGTAAGCTTTAAAACTCAAAACCAAGAGATAAAGATAAATAGGGGGACTTCGGTTCCAAATAGGTTAAATGGGGTCTTGCACCTCAAAGGTTAAGACGTGAAATTATAAATGAGATTGAATTATTGAAAACAGGAGGTTAAATTGGCCACAAGGAATACATTCCTTGAATGATATTGAGCTCAGTCCAGGTCAGAGGTTCAAGTGATAATAACCCACTGGTGTTGGGTAATACACCAAGAGGTTGACTTGATGAATTTGATGTTGCATTGAATAGATTGTATAATCCTTGCATTCATGCTATAACTGTACACTTTCACTTTGATCACACTCACTGGGACGTTAGTCTCACCACACGTTTCGTGGATACATTTTAGATGCGCAAGTACCTCCACACACAGGCCCATGAGTTAGGAGCTTGGAGCGACTGGTTATCATTGTGAAGTGGGCATGTGTAGCCCTTTTTGATAAATGTTTAACTTGATAGTATGGATTGATGTTCAACAAATTACAATACAATATGTTTACGTGTGAATGATTTGCAAATGTGTTCATTCTATGATACATTGAGGAATAATTAAATAGATGTTGGATCGACATATGAGGATATTTGGGCATAAGATGTACTATGCTACTAAACTAAGCTTGTCCAAAATGTTGTATCATTGATGGTTAATATTGAAACATTCCTGTGAACCTTTGATCATTATGCATTTGTCTGAAATTCTTATTCGCAGCTCTATTATGATAAATCACTTGATTCAAATCATGCATTGTCTTCAGATCATGTTTCGCATCAGCATTTGTACCCTATTGATAACAAAAACACCTATTTAGGCTTATGACCAAACATCAATTTTTTCTGTCAACGAAACATATGTATTTAATAACTTACATCCAAATAGTCCCTATCATTTAGTGACTCCTGTGTTAATTTCACAACATCATTATGTTTAAACTTCTTATTAGATTTTTTAACCTTCAATGGAACCTACAAGTGAAACTCTCAATATCAGATAATAGTAGCAGAGTACATGAAAAATAATAAAATTAGTAGCAAAGATTAAGATACTATGATCATAAGGCACCCACTTCTCTTGATGAACTTTTACCATGGACAGAAACGGTTACATCTTTGCTATGATTTAAAGATTCTAGATTGAGTGTTCTGCCATAAAAGGAATAATTATTATCAAACACATGAGTAATGTAGACTATAAGGAAAAATAATTATAAGTAACATTACAGTTTGATCCCTTGAATCTCCATCACTCTCAACGGAAGATTCCTCTTCTTCAATAGTATGCAACTAATCTCGAGTTGAGAAATTGGAACAAGTCCTAACTGTGTGACCCGAATGCTTACGGTATGAGCATTTCCTTTTCTTCATATTTTTTTTTACTCTTACGAGCTGCACCTTTAGTTTTGACAACTGTTGGATCATGGACAACCCTTGATATGTCAGCAATATTCAACTTTGCACCATCTTGCCTTTCCATTTGATATGCCAGATGATGGATAGCCTCAATGTTTTTCACAAAATTATGGGGATTTTTATGTGTAGCCTTGTTAAACTTGTTACAGGAAGCACCTACAGCACTAGACCTCAACACTTCCGCTTTAGATGTGTCACTTTCTTCAACATAAATTGCAGAAATGTGATCAACTTTAGCAAACTTTGTCCATCTTTTGAAAATCAAGGAAAAATGTATTGATTATAATTGCTCGTGCTTCCTAGCACAAAGAACATGTGAGCATGGTAATTCACGTGATTCAAATAAGCAACAGTCACAAACTAACTTACCAACAAACTGATCATAATGTACAACATACAAAATATAAGGACTTCCAAATTTATTCATTTTCATTGTCACGAGATTACCTACCTTTGACCTGTCAACCAAATTCAAGGCAACAACTTTCTCAATTTCCTTTCTAACATCAAAAAATGTATTCCTTGTGTACACATTACAAGCATGTACTTTATACTTTTCAAATGTAGTTATCAAATAGGTTGTTGTATATAGACCTATAATCAAAAGCTCACTCATTATGCCTATATTCATTTAGAGCTCTCTCAAAATTGTGAAAAAAAACAACAAGACTATTTTTACTCTGAACATACCTCTTAATGAAGGAATTAATACCTTCACAAACAGAGGTTGCGTGATCACACCAAAAAAATTATCCTTGAAATAAAAAGTATCCCACATCCTCTTCAAGTCATACACTTTCCTAACCCACTTATTGTTGTTCAGACCATGTTTCTCAATAACCTTCAACCATTCTTCCTCAAACTTCTCAAGGGTAAAATTAACATAAATTAACATCTTAAAATCTTCAAGTAATTTCGGATTCTTAACATTCTCACAAGCATTTTGATGAAGGTGCCATGAATATAGCCTGTGAAGAGAACCTGGAAAAACAGTCCCTATAGCTTCACGCATGGCACCATCCCCATCAGTAACAACTGCCTTAGGTACTTTATTGAACATGGCTTCCAAAAAATTTTCAAGAACCCATTTATACGTTTCTGTCTTCTCATCAGAAACAAGAGCACAACAAAAGATTGGTTCACCGTGATGGTTATAACCACAAAAAATTACTAAAGGCCTGTTACACTTATTTTTGATAGGTTATGTCAAAAGCAACTACACCCCCAAAGCATAAATAATCAATTCTACTACCTACATCAGCTCGGAACAAGTTTTCAAGTCTATCATCTTCACTGATAGTAAACTTTACAAATATGATAGGATTACTATCATATTTTGCTTGAAGATAGCATAAGACAACAAATGCATCACCGTCCTCTATTTTGGCCCTATTCTCCTTGCCAATGTTGAAGTTGGCTGAATGTCTCTAGAAGAGGGGTTTAATAGAGACTTGAAAATATTGTACCTGAAAAACTCAGATTCAATCTGAGGTGAATCTCAAGTCTGGGTCTTTGAACTCATATTGAATCTTAACTCAACAGAATGTTAATGATTCAAAACAGATTCAGTTTGAGGTAAATATTAAGTCTGGGACATGGAGCATAGATCAAATATTAACTCAATCAGAAAATTAAGGTTCGAAACGTATTTAGTCTAAAGTGAATCTCAAGTCTGACACTAAGAACTCATATCAAATCTTAACTCAGCAAAAGGTTAAGCTTAACTTAGATCGAATCTTAACTCAAGTATGAGCTTAATACTTAAGACTTATCTTAGAATCTCAGATTGATTCATTAAGTCCAGTCTCAGATAAACGGAGTTAGACAGATAAGATATAAAGGCATACTAAGATCTGAGTTATGCAAAGATGGATCTAAATTATACACAGACAGATCTGAGTTATGCAGAATTAGTCTTTAACAAACTTTCCTTTTTTCTAAAAATGTTGCAACAGATAATAAGAGATAGAGAGAGCACACTTAGATTTATACTGGTTCACCCACAACCTTGGGCTACGTCCAGTCCCCACACACTGTGAGATTTTCCACTAACTTCTCAAAGTTTCAAGTATTCTTTGTTATCAACTGTTTCTTCAGGCAACTCACCATGTCTTCTTCTTACAGAGTCTCTCAAGGCGTCTAAGTATTCATTGTTCTTAACTGCCTCTTCAAGCAACTCATGCAGTATTCTGTCTTCAACTGCCTCTCCAGGCAACTCAATGAGTATTCTTGTTACAAAGCCTCTCCAGGATTACAATCACCCACACCACTGCTTAGGCACTTCCTAGCTTGGTTGAGATTTCAAAGGTATGGTAAGATTTATGTTTTTCTAGCTTTGACTACGTACAAGGTACAGATACATAATGAGATTTTCTAGTTGGTGGGAGGCTCTCTAAATCACTCAAAGAGTATATATAAACCATTACAAAGCAAGATCGAGCAAAACCTACTACATGATATTAGCTAGGATAAAATAGGTAGGTAATGAGAATAGAGGAGAGAAGAGGTAAGATTGGATTTTTCTTATTTAATCAGGTCCAACTCTTCTAACATTTGATTTTTCACTTGAGATCCTTTATATAGGCTTAGCAAACTAGCTGTTATGATTCTGGAGTTGATCTAAACATTATGAGTGCAAACTAGTTGTTACTAGTCGTTTTCTAGCCGTTACTTTGTCGTTTCCAGCATGTCAGCAAAAGTGGCTTCGTAAGGACCTGAGTCCATTGGTTATGGTCTGAAACCTCCCAAACATTTGGTTAATGGTTTCAGTTTCTTCCATCTTAAAAATCTCATACTAATGTATAGGCATGCTGATTTTGGATTGCTTGACAGTTTCAGTCCCTTCATGGGCTGCTGCAAGAGTATCCCAGATCTCCTTGGCAGAAGTGCATCCATGGACCTTCTCATATTCTGATTTATTCAAGGAACATATCAGATAGAGTTTGGCTTTAGTGTTCATCTGGACTCTAGTCTTCTACTCCAAGGTCCATTCAGTCTTAGGTATAGGCACACCATTTTGCATAGGCAGATAGTCTCCATCAGTGACCACATCCCAAACATCAATGTTGTTGCTCTCAATGAACAACTTCATACGATCTCTCCAGTAGTGGTAATCCACTCCATTGAATGTTGGGGGTCTTGTGATAGAGGCTCCTTCTGTGATGTATTGCCTGTTGCTGTTAGAAGCTTCCATTTGGATCTTTCAGTCCTCAAACACTTGTTAGGTGCTTCAACCCTTAGTAGAGCTCTAATACCAAATGTAGGAACACAGGGAAACACTAGAAGGGGGGTTGAATAGTGTTTCTAAATATTTTAGAAAGCTTTTCGCAAACAGGTACTAAAGACACGATTTCAGACAGGCTTTTAAGGGGCTGTCTGAAGTTTTCAGACGGCTTGTAAAAACTAATTTTAAAAGATGTTTTGTACCTTTATAAAATATCAGATTAAATATTCTGACCCCTTGATTAGTATAAAAAGAATTGATAAGAGATAAGGGTAAGAAAACTTAGCCAAGGAATTTATCCTGGTTCACTCACTACCACTGTGAGCTACGTTCAGTCCCAATGCCAACAAGCAATTGGATTTTCTCTTGATCTTTCAAGATTACAAGTATTCTTTTACAGTCAAGCCTCTTCAGGCTCTACAACCAAGTATTCTTTTACAGACAAGCCTCTCCAGGCTCAAACCAACAAGTATTCTTTTTCAGACAAGCCTCTCCAGGCTCAACAACCAAGTATTCTTTTACAGACAAGTCTCTCCAGGCTCAAACCAACAAGAATTCTTTTACAGACAAACCTCTCCAGGCTCAAACCAACAAGTATTCTTTTTCAGACAAGCCTCTCCAGGCTCAACAACCAAGTATTCTTTTACAGACAAGCCTCTCCAGGCTCTACAACCAAGTACAGAGAAGATAAAATGCTTAAGCTTACAAACTATAACAGTCTTGAAGCTTAAACAATTACAGATGTAAAGAAAAACTGAGGTATGCTCAGGATATTACAATATGTGTACAAAGATAAATATTATCAGAGTTGTTGCAGCGAAAAACTTGCAGAGTTTTTGTTCTTTTTCACAAAATTCTTCTCTTCTATATTGGTCTTCAAAGGAGGGGATATTTATACCCAATCTTCAATCCGTTGAAATACCACTGTTTAGAGATAGCATTAAATGCTATTTAATCCGTTGTGAGACCTGCTTCTGAGAGTTCTGATAATTTTGACAAAGTACAACGTTGGTGCTGCTATAAAGCTGCCACCGTTGTTGCTGCAATTTCTGCGTTGCAGAGATTTCCTTAGTGGTGTATGAAATTCAAAAACACCAGGAAAGGTCTCTGTAAACATGTTTGAAAAGGTACATGCAGCAGAGGTTCAGAAAAGTCTTCACAAACTTCACCAGAGGGTGCCACGTCACAATTGAGACTTCAGACGACTTCAATACTTCAGACTAGAGGTGCCACGTCATCAAAAGACTTCAGACGGCACTGATACTTCAGACGGGTTGAACTACTTCAGACAGCTTCAACTCTTCAGACGAGTTCTGCTTCTTCAGATAGCTTCAACACTTAGTCTTTTTATGTAGGCTCATAGTGACTCTTGTTGAAATCATAGATAAAATATTAAAGCATATGTGTATCTATGATAAATACTTTAAGTCAAATTTGTCAACCATTAAAACTTGGAAATCTAGTTGTCTTAAAACATCATAAACAACCTTATGATATTTCTGAGACTCAACATTCTCCCCCTTTTTAATGATGACAAATTTGGTTAAAATATACAAATCTGTAATCAGTTTTTGAGAATAAGATAGCTCCCCCTGAGATAGAAATGTCCTTTAACAGTTTTGGTTCAGGTTCTGTAACAGATTATTACTTATGTACTCAAAAGCTTATATACTCCCCCTAAGTCCTGTAATCACTTCAGATTCAGATTTGGTTAGTTTAATACTCCCCCTTTTGTCATCAATCAAAAGGGAATATTAGAGCAAAACAGTAACAGAGCAATAAATTCAGATAAAACATATATCATAGCACTAACAATCAACTCACAAAGATATGAGATAAGCCACTGATTGTATTTAATGAATGTTCAGATAAAGAATCAGACAATCAGACACTTGTCATAAACATGAAAATAAGCAAAAGACAATGGCTAAATTAACAGTTTAATCTTTCTTCTTCAGCAAGGCCTCAGTCAGAAAGGAAATCAAGTCGTCCTTGGCCTTGTTTATTGCTTCTTCCACTGAGGTTTTCAATTCTTGCTGACCATATCTGATAAGCTGCTGTTCTTGAAGAATCTGCTCTTGTTTAGCAATTAGATGCTTAGTCTTCTTCTCTTGATCAGCATACTTCTTTTCAAGTTTCTTAACTTTGGACTTCAGCTTCAGATTTTCCTCAGACAAGTCTTGCTCAGATTCATAGAAGATGACCTGGATGTAGGGGCAAACAAATCTAAGCACTCCAAATCCTGGCTGCAATCTGTATTCAGATGGCCTGAACACAGGGCAAAAGAAGGTGCCAATAGGCTTCAGCAGAACCCAATCTTCATTGAAAGAGTCAGCAGGTGGGGGAAAGTGATCTCTCAGATAGTGATATTTGACATTGGTTGACTTTCCAAGTCCAACTTCATAATCAACATCAGGACCAGTTGATCCCGAAGAAGATCCAGCATCTTCTATGATCTTCCAGTAAGAGGACCACATCCAATCTTGAAGTAGATGATCCAGGCCTCCTCCTTGGTTTCTGATGAACTCTGGTAAAGATTCCCACTCTGATGGACTCATCATTTCAGACAGAGGTGAAGATACAGAATAAACTTTAGATCCTTTGAATTTCTCACCCTGACCTTCCTTTAAGGGATACCTAGGAACTATTCTATCAGGTTTCACCAAGATTTTAGTGGTTGGCCTGATTGAACAAGTTCTAGGAGGCCTGTAGCCTCTCATCCCAACTCCCTTGTGTAGATCCCTCTGAAACAGCTCAGACTCTGATTGCATTAACTCTGAAAACTCCTTGCATAATGAAGAGTCAATTGAACCAAAGATAATGTCATCAACATATATCTGAACAAGTATAAGATCTTTGTTAGACTGTTTTCTAAAAAGAGTTGTGTCCACTTTTCCTCTTTCAAAGCCATTCGAGATTAGAAAAGTGCTCAATCTGTCATACCAAGCTCTTGGGGCTTGTTTCAGACCTTAGAGAGCCTTTTTGAGTTTGTAAACATGTTCAGGAAAAGCAATATCTTCAAAACCAGGGGGTTGTCTGACAAAGACTTCTTCTTCAATGAGACCATTGAGGAAGGCACTTTTAACATCCATTTGATATAGCTTGATGCCATTATTTACAACATAAGATAAAAGAATTCTAATTGCTTCTAACCTGGCCACTGGGACAAAGGTTTCAGTGAAATCAATACCTTCTTGCTGGTTGTATCCTTGAGCAACTAATCTTGCCTTGTTTCTCACTACCTTGCCTTCTTCAGACAGCTTGTTTCTGAACACCCATTTGGTTCCAATAATAGTTTTCCCATGGGGTTTAGGAACAAGGGTCCAGACATCACTCCTAGCAAACTGATTCAGCTCTTCTTGCATGGCTAGGATCCACCCTTCATCATGCAGAGCTTCATCCATGTTCCTTGGCTCTATTTCAGACAGGAGAGCAAGAGAATTGAGATTCTTGAATTTTGATCTTGTCTTAACTCCTTCTGAAGTGCTGCCAATGATTTGCTCTTTAGGATGATGTGATTTGTATTTCCAATCAGGTTTCTGAGGAGGTATCACATCTGATTGTTCTGTCTGAGACTCAACATTTTTCTGAAGAGGTTCAGTAACAGTAGGTACTTCAGACAGCTGCTCATCCTTCAAGTTGTTGTAGTCATTCAGCTCCATTCCTGCAAAATCATCCTCTAGATCTGATAGTTCCCTATCAGTCTCTTTGTTATCATTGAATTTAACATGAATAGTTTCTTCGAAAGTTAAAGTTCTAGAGTTATATACTCTATAGGCTTTAGATGTTTCAGAATATCCAATGAAGAATCCTTTATCAGACTTTGCATCAAATTTCCAAGATCATCCTTGATGTTGAGTACAAACATTCACATCCAAAGGTGTGGAAATATGATATGTTGGGTTTTCTTCCTTTCCACAGTTCATAGGGAGTCTTTTTCAGAATTGGTCTTACCAATATTCTGTTTTGAAGGTAACATGTTGTGCTAACAGCTTCTGCCCAGAAGGATCTTGGTAAGCTGCATGAGTTGAGCATGGTCCTTGCCATCTCTTGCAAACTTCTGTTCTTTCTCTCAACAACCCCATTCTGTTGAGGTGTTCTAGCCACAGAGAAATTGTGTGAGATCCCATTCTCACCACAGAACATTTGAAAGTTTACATTCTCAAACTCTCCACCATGATCACTTCTGATAACAGAAATACAGAATCCTTTCTCATTTTGTACCTTTTTGCAGAATATTGTGAAATTCCTAAAAGTCTCATCCTTGCTTCTTAGGAATAACACCCATGTAAATCTAAAATAGTCATCAACAATGACCAAACCATATTTCTTACCACTAAGACTTTCCGTTCTAATAGGACTAAACAAGTCAATGTGTAAAAGTTCTAGTGGTCTGCTAGTTGAAACAACATCCTTACTCTTAAAATAGTGTCTTGTTTGTTTCCCTTTCAGACAGCTTTCACATAAAATGTCAGATTTGTATGAAATCTTGGGCAATCCTTTAACAAGATTGTGTTTTGCCAATCTTGAGATTAATCTCAAGCTAGCATGCCCAAGTCTTTGATGCCAAATCTGTTTTTCATTTTCAACAGAAATGAAACATTTTACATTTTGACTTGCTAGATCCTCTAGATTAATTTTGTACACATTGTTGTGTCTCTTAGCAGTAAATAGGGTTTGCTCAGAGGAGTCTTTGACTATGCATCCTTCCTTAGTAAAGGATACCACATAACCACTGTCACATAATTGACTTATGCTCAGTAAATTATGCTGTAGTCCCTCCACTAGGAGTACATTTTTAATAAGGGATGAAGGAGATATACCTACAGTCCCTATTCCAATGATCTTCCCTTGCTAATTTCCACCAAAGGTGACCACTCCACCAGCTCTAGGTCTAAGGTTTTGGAACAAAGACTTTTCTCCTGTCATGTGTCGCGAGCACCCACTGTCCAGGTACCATTTGTGGGGTCTCCTTTGTCTTGTTAAACACATCTGCAACAGGAATAATTAAGTTTTTAGGTACCCATATTCTTTTGGGTCCTTTCTTGTTAGCTTTGGGCCTTGTTTTTCTCTTGTGTTTGCACTGAGCCATATTGTGTCCAGGCTTACCACAGTGAGAACACCCAGTAACCTTCTTTTTGCCTTTAGAAAAATTTACGACAGTAGGAGGTTCTGACATGTTATGATCACAAAAGCCTAGTCCACTTTTGTCAAGGGAATGCCTTTGATTTCCAATCATTATATTCAGATTTTTAGTTCCTTTGACAAATTTGGCCAGATCTTTTGTCAGTTCCTCAACCTGCTTCTGAAATTTCTCATTCTCTTCAGACACAGCTTGTGAACTGCAGTTTTTAGTTTCAAGAATTTTTTCTTTTTCTTTGAGCATAATATGTTCTATCTCAAGTGCCTCATATTTGTTACACATTTCTGTGTGGGCTTTGGATAGATTCTTATACTCTTGGAAAAGTTCTTGAGAACTTTCCACCAGATCATCATACATTTCTTGTAGAGTAAGAGGAAATACCTCAGCTTCAGAGTTTTCTGAAGATGGTAGACTAGCCATGAGACACAAATTTGCCTCTTCTGAAGTGTCTTCTTCTTCTTCTGAGGTTGATTCATCAAGGTCTTCCCATGTTTCCATAAGACCTTTCTTCTTTTTGAAAAACTTCTTCTTCTTGAAGTTGTTTTTCTTCAGCCTTGGGCAATCAGTCTTCATGTGCCCTAGTTGCTTACATTCAAAGCAAGTAATTTTATCAGTGTTAGACTCTTTACCTGTCTTACCTGATTTGGATGATGAAGGTTGGTTCTTTCTGAACTTTCCTCTGTTCTGCAACATTCTCTTGATCTTTCTGCTTAAAAGAGCAAGATCATTGTCATCTTCTGAGCTATCTTCAGAATCTTCATCTGCTTCTGAAGTTTCCTCAGCTTGCATAGCCTTCATGCTGCCATGCCTAGACTGTTTGGTCTTGGAGTTTAGAGCTAGAGACTTCTTCTTGTTATCATCTTCTCCAAGCTCAAGTTCATGAACTTTGAGAGATCCCAATAGTTCTTCCATTCTCAGAGAGTTCAAATCTCTTGCCTCTTGAATGGCAGTGACTTTGGGTCTCCAGGACTTAGGTAGACTTCTTAGAATCTTCCTGTTGTTGTCTCCAGATTCATAGGTTCTTCCTAAGGACCTGAGTCCATTGGTTATGGTCTGAAACCTCCCAAAAATTTGGTCAATGGTTTCAGTTTCTTCCATCTTAAACATCTCATACTGATGTATAAGCATGCTGATTTTGGATTGCTTGACAGTTTCAGTCCCTTCATGGGCTGCTGCAAGAGTATCCCAGATCTCCTTGGCAGAAGTGCATCCATGGACCTTCTCATATTCTGATTTATTCAAGGAACATATCAGATAGAGTTTGGCTTTAGTGTTCATCTGGACTCTAGTCTTCTGCTCCAAGGTCTATTCAGTCTTAGGTATAGGCACACCATTTTGCATAGGCACATAGTCTCCATCAGTGACCACATCCCAAACATCAATGTTGTTGCTCTCAATGAACAACTTCATACGATCTCTCCAGTAGTGGTAATCCACTCCATTGAATGCTGGGGGTCTTGTGATAGAGGCTCCTTCTGTGATGTATTGCCTGTTGCTGTTAGAAGCTTCCATTTGGATCTTTCAGTCCTCTTCAACCCTGAGTAGAGCTCTGATACCAACTGTAGGAACGCAGGGAAACACTAGAAGGGGGGTTGAATAGTGTTTCTAAATATTTTAGAAAGCTTTTCGCAAACAGGTACTAAAGACACGATTTCAGACAGGCTTTTAAGGGGTTGTCTGAAGTTTTCAGACGGCTTGTAAAAACTAATTTTAAAAGATGTTTTGTACCTTTATAAAATATCAGATTAAATAT
This sequence comes from Sesbania bispinosa, assembly GCA_026901365.1. Classification (NCBI taxonomy): domain Eukaryota; kingdom Viridiplantae; phylum Streptophyta; class Magnoliopsida; order Fabales; family Fabaceae; genus Sesbania; species Sesbania bispinosa. Next base: position 591,886 of record QLOH01000199.1, on the reverse strand, counting down.
TTTGACCCCTTGATTAGTATAAAAAGAATTGATAAGAGATAAGGGTAAGAAAACTTAGCCAAGGAATTTATCCTGGTTCACTCACTACCACTGTGAGCTACGTCCAGTCCCAATGCCAACAAGCAATTGGATTTTCTCTTGATCTTTCAAGATTACAAGTATTCTTTTACAGTCAAGCCTCTTCAGGCTCTACAACCAAGTATTCTTTTACAGACAAGCCTCTCCAGGCTCAAACCAACAAGTATTCTTTTTCAGACAAGCCTCTCCAGGCTCAACAACCAAGTATTCTTTTACAGACAAGCCTCTCCAGGCTCAAACCAACAAGTAATCTTTTACAGACAAGCCTCTCCAGGCTCAAACCAACAAGTATTCTTTTTCAGACAAGCCTCTCCAGGCTCAACAACCAAGTATTCTTTTACAGACAAGCCTCTCCAGGCTCTACAACCAAGTACAGAGAAGATAAAATGCTTAAGCTTACAAACTATATCAGTCTTGAAGCTTAAACAATTACAGATGTACAGAAAAACTGAGGTATGCTCAGGATATTACAATATGTGTACAAAGATAAATATTATCAGAGTTGTTGCAGCGAAAAACTTGCAGAGTTTTTGTTCTTTTTCACAAAATTCTTCTCTTCTATATTGGTCTTCAAAGGAAGGGATATTTATACCCAATCTTCAATCCGTTGAAATACCACCGTTTAGAGATAGCATTAAATGCTATTTAATCCGTTGTGAGACATGCTTCTGAGAGTTCTGATAATTCTGACAAAGTACAACGTTGGTGCTGCTATAAAGCTGCCACCGTTGTTGCTGCAATTTCTGCGTTGCAGAGATTTCCTTAGTGGTGTATGAAATTCAAAAACACCAGGAAAGGTCTCTGTGTTTCTTGCTATAAACATGTTTGAAAAGGTACGTGCAGCAGAGGTTCAGAAAAGTCTTCACAAACTTCAGCAGAGGGTGCCACGTCATAAATGAGACTTCAGACGACTTCAATTCTTCAGACTAGAGTTGCCACGTCATCAAAAGACTTCAGACGACACTGATATTTCAGACGGGTTGAACTACTTCAGACAGCTTCAACTCTTCAGACGAGTTCTGCTTCTTCAGACAACTTCAACACTTAGTCTTTTTATGTAGGCTCATAGTGACTCTTGCTGAAATCATAGATAAATATTAAAGCATATGTGTATCTATGATAAATACTTTAAGTCAAATTTGTCAACCATTAAAACTTGGAAATCTAGTTGTCTTAAAACATCATAAACAACCTTATGATATTTCTGAGACTCAACACTACTCTGATGTACCGGTCTGACCATCAAATCTGAGTCTGAGTCTAACCTTCCAATTTGAGTCTGAGTCTGACATTCTAATCTGAAGTCTCAGTCTGACCTTGTAGTCTAAGGTCTTAGTCTGATGTACTAGTTTGTCCTTCCAATCTGAGATTGAGTATGTCTCAGTCTGACCTTCGATATGAGGTATCAATCTGATGTATAAATCTGAGTTGGTTGAGTTTTGTTTTATTCTTTCCTTTTGATTGTTTTCTTTTGTAAATCTTGAATCCACAAGCAGTGTATCAGTTTCAAACCATAGAGATAGTCTTTCTTTTGAATCAACTCAGATTTATTCGAGGCTTGATATCTCAATTATTCTAACCATTCTCTAGTGATACTCATGAGCTACTATCTTGGGATTTGACTCCATCAAGCAAGTCTTCTATTTACGCAATACAAGATAGTTTCTCTTGTTCTATGAGAGTGCTTCTTAGGTATACTTCAGATTCATTCTAAAGTGTCTTTCTTTTATGCGCATACACCTTAGAATCATTCTGATGACTGACATTTCTGATAAAGAACCTTTCTGACTATAGCTAAGACTAGATTCTGATGTGGACCATTCTGAACTTAGGCTATCTTCAGATTCATCCATTCTGAGCTTCTGAAAGCTTTCAGATAAAGGATCTGTCTATGGTCTTCTTCTGAAATTATCTCCAGCATATAGAAAATTCTAAGCTTTGCCCATTATGCATAAATAATTCTGAAGTTTAATGCTTCTTAACATTAGGATTATGATCTTTCTGAGTTCTTTACTCAGCATAAGATTCATGTCTTTCTAAGATCTCACATATAAAACATCAGTAACTTCAAGAATAGAAAACGCTAAGTTTGATCAAAAGGTTTGTTGTCATTAAAACCAAATCTCAGAGGGTTTTGTGCTAACAAATATGATTATACAAGTCCTTCTTACAAAATCCCAAATCTAAAGTACCACCCTTCTGATCCATTATTAGCCCCATTATATGACAAGTCCTTACACCGTATAAGTGAAGACTATTTACTTGTGCCTTATCAGCAACACTCAAACCACGATAAGCGGGTATCAAATGTACCATATTTGCAGGAGTTAGCTCATGATTATGTTTTGGCTCAAACATTCCAACCCTCCACTTCCTACTGTTATTATCTAAGTACAATCTAAGCCTCACAAGGCATTTGGTACGAGTAATGGCCTTAGCTTCCCTAACTATATTTGTCATATTTAAATGCTTCTATCTTCTTTCCCCTGCATGTTACATACCAATTGCCTCATTGTAATAACATTATTACGATCACGATAAACATCATCTTTCCTAATAGCAAATCCTTTGAATTACACAAACTCACTATAGAACTCATATGCATCCAGTTCAGAATCAAACTCAAGCAAACTAATATCCTTTTTTGTTAATTCAGAAATCCTTTTGTACACATCATGAACCTCATCAAAACAAACAATGGCTTTATTACCGGATTTCAAGTTATTTTCACCATCACCCTCATTATTCCTACTATCTTCCCCTCGCATCATATGAAATAATAACTCATCATTCAAATTGTACATTACAACTTAAAATAAAATTAAAAAAAAATACATCAAAAGAATAGTTAAACTAATTACAGAGTCATAATATGAAAACCTATTTCATGCAAATACATAATCAGATAACAAATTTCACAGAGATTAGATAAAATAATCCAAATATCCAGAGTATGAAATATAAACAGATAATTTATGGTATTAAAAAAGTGCAGAATCAAAACCCTATGATATATAAACTCACTTGAAAAAGGGAAATCATAAAGAATGTTTTGGAAAAATCTAAGAGATGAGATTAACAGAAGAATAGAACAACTTGATCTTTCAGAATCAAAACATGCATCAATCGCTCAACGGGAGGTTTGAATAAACATGAGATGTAGTTCGACCAACGAGACAGATATTCGATTGAACAGAGGTTGTAAAAGTCCCGTATGGGTAGTTCCGGTTGAGTTCTTGACAAGAAAAAGACTATCTTCGTTTAGATTTTAGGGTTCAAAGATTCTCATAGTATAAACAGAAAAAAGTTACATAACTTTTGAATCTAGCTAATAAAAAACAATATTAGAAATACATGGGCTATGAGATAATTATTAAATTTTGATGGGTACAAAATTTAAACTGTTGAATATGATGGGGTCAAAATATAATAACTAATATTATAATTGTAATTGCCACATGTCACTTGTTAATATGAATAGATAAGCAATGCACCAGTACCCCAAGATGGTTAAATGTACCATAGAATCTGCCTTAATTAATTGGTTTGGTACTGCCTCTACCCGACTCACTTTACTATCATCATCATTCATTCATTCATCACTTAACATCGAACTACGAACTCTTCTGCAACGCCAAAACCCATGACTTTTTCTATATTTGAAAAAGAAGGGGGGAAACTCAAATTTCACGGGTAATTTAAATGTAATGTTACAGGATAAGGAGCTCTGAGCCTCTGACTAAGTTTTAACTAAGATAGACTTGTCAGAAATTGAATTCATTAAATGGATTCCCTTCATTTATAATTCCCAAGTCATTCATGATAAATAAACTTCAAATTGTGTAATCAATAAAAGTGTAGTTAGGTAAAAAGAAAATTGATAAGAGTCATAGAATTAATGACATGAAATGAATTATGCACTATTTACCAAGTATGTGGGTTAGAAGTGATTAAAAATCAATTCCATATAAATGATTTTGACTGTTCCCAACTAGGAATCAAACAGACATGTAATCTTTACATATTTGTTGGTGCTCATTTTGGTGAGTTCTAATTCCAGGAAATTTTTAAATTTCATTTCATCTCAATAGCAATTACATTTCTTTTCGATTTTCTTTATACAAAACTTTTATCTTAATTAATTTTTCTTTTATTCTTTAACCAAAACTTTTATATATATTTTTATTTTAAATATAATTGAGTCTGTTTAGATAATAAAATGGTGAATAATTGATAATCAACAATATAGTCCACGTGGAAACGATATCTTTTATACTGCTTGACCAAATTGTGCACTTGTGATTGCAATCAAGCATCTACTTTTTATTATTATATTATTTTTATATTAATTATTTACTTAATTTTATTCAAAATATAATTTTTCTTGTCTAAACCAAACCTCATGTTATTCTTTGTTTAAAATATACTCACACAAACATACATACACACACAAAATGAGTAAGAAGTCTTTTTCTAATTAATATAAATACAATTCTAGACGCAATTAATAAGATATAATTATTTATTATTCCTATGAATACTAAATTAAATTTTTACATCAATCTTTCTCTTCTTTTATCCATTTTTAAACTTAAAAGGAAGTTGGAATTAATTTGACACCTCAAATAGTTAAATTTGGTAGTAAATTTACTTTGGTGGCCATAACTTTATTACTAATTAGAGGATACTTTTTTGTTAAGGTAGTTCTCCTTTACTTAAATTAAGACATCATAAAATTTTAAGCTTACTTTTGCACAGGAAATAAATAGTAACTTAGTTACCAATCAATGTTAATTTACCATTAATAGACTGTGATCTCAACCAAACAACTACATGTACAAAATTATTTCTTATAGAAATAGAATTTTGTTTTTGTTCTTATCGGTTTTGAAGCTTTACAAGTCCATTATAAATACTTTTCTACCATATTCAGAAAAAACACTCATCATTTGGAAGTGTAAAGGAAAAGTTCAACAATAATCAACATGGATATGAAGTTGAGTATTACAACAATTGTTTTATTCATATTTCTATCTGGTACAGCGCAATCCGTTGTCCTTGATATAAAAAATTTGGTGGATCACCAAATACAGATATAACACAGGTAGCGCATTCTATATAATTCTCCCAATAAAAAAAAATTGAAGAATTCATTACTAAGAGCGGAAGGGGCCGTTCTTAGGTTCAAGAAGAACTTGCTCACTATATCATAATTATCATAACCTTTTATTACTATTTTGTAATTGATTTGTATTTTATATATGTTCTTTTAAGGCACTTTTAAATGCTTGGAAAGAAGCATGTGCATCAACAACAACAAGCAAGATTGTGATTCCGGATGGGACATACAAGATGAATGCAGTGCATGTCAAAGGTCCTTGTAAGGCTCCTATTGAAATTCAGGTTGATGGTACAATTCAAGCACCAGCAAACCCAGACGCACTAAACGGGGCTTATGAATGGGTTAAATTTGAATATGTTGACTTTTTAACCTTATCAGGTAAAGGTACTTTTGATGGTCAAGGTACAACTGCTTGGAAACAAAATGATTGTGGAAAAAACAAGAACTGCAAGAGGCGTTCCATGGTAAATAATATTTCCATTTCAATGTCACAAAATTAGTACGTAAGTGTACCATACGCATACTAATAAATAAGTTTCTTATGAAATATGAACAGAACTTTGGTTTTAATTTCCTAAAACATTCTATTGTTCGGGACATAACTTCGAAGGACAGCAAAAACTTTAACGTCAATGTTTTGGGTTGCACCAACTTCACATTTGATGGGTTCACCGTCAGTGCACCAGGTGATAGCATCAACACTGATGGGATTCATGTTGGAAGATCAACTAATGTGAAAATTCTTAACACAAACATTGCTACTGGAGATGATTGTGTCTCATTGGGAGATGGTAGTAAACAAGTAACTGTCCAGAATGTGAATTGTGGACCTGGCCATGGCATTAGTGTCGGAAGCTTGGGGAAATACGAAAATGAAGAGCCCGTTGAACAATTTTTAGTAAAGAATTGCACTTTGAAAAATACTGACAATGGTGTAAGGATCAAGACTTGGCCTAGTTCTCCAGGAACATCTCCTATTACTGATATGCACTTTGAAGATATTACCATGATTGATGTCATGAACCCCGTGATCATAGATCAAGAGTATTGTCCATGGAATCAGTGTTCAAAACAGGTATTTAGTCAAAAGTTATCAAGAAATTTTATCTTTTATAATCATGCTAGAGATGCTATTATTTCAATTACTAATATTTCAACTATTATTAATGGAACATTGATTAATCAATACGCTGAGATATCTTATACATTTTTATTTGTCTATTGTGTGCATGTCTGTAATGTCTCAGGTACCTTCAAAAATAAAGATAAGCAAGGTTACCTTCAAAAACATCAAGGGAACTTCAAAATCCAAGGAAGCCGTCATTCTTAATTGTAGCAAAGGTGTTCCGTGTGAGGGTGTGGAACTAAGTGACGTTTCTCTTACATTCAATGGAGCTCCAACAATTGCTAAATGTGTTAACGTCAAACCTGTTATTACAGGAAAAGCTCCTAGTTGCACAGCTTAGAGTTTTTGGTTGACATAATATTTTGCTTGACTAAATTTTCTTTTTCTTTTTTACTTTTTTTATTTCTTAGATGCACAAACCATCCTTTTAAAGTGTGGATGAGAATTATTTGAAGTCTCTTGTGAATAAGAAATTAGATAAAGTAATAAGATTAACATTGTTAAGCATATTATATGTGAAATGCTTATTCATTTTAAAATATATTTTTTTTTAATTTTTGAAAACTAAGAATCCTATGAATTATTTCAAATATTTGAGACAGCTTCAAATAAAGAAAAAACTTATGTTAGTCGCAAATCCTGTACATCCTTTTGGACCTTTTCCATGAGTAGTATTTATATTATTTAAAACTATGTTATTGATACTAAACATAATGTTCTTTATATAAATTAATGTGATTTTTATAATAGTAAAAGAAATTGTAAGATATTGTTATCAATTTTACCATGTGATACAATTGCGAATGAATCATTTAGAGTCGTGATAATCAACAATAGTATGCATTAACAAGTTGAGTAAGATTTTGTCGGGTAACTTGACAGAGGTTCGATCATTGGTGGTGTGTATAGAAAAAACTTTTTTAGAAGAGGCAAAGCTCACTTCGGTGATCTTTACGCCTCGAAAGGGATTAGTTTTTGGATATCGGTTAGAGGATACCATTGGTTCATAAAAAAAGATTGAGAAAAATTTCAACTTATAATCTAAAAAAAAAAACATTGTTATGTTATAACTTAGAAAAATGTAACAAAAAAATTAACTTAGAAAAATTACTAACAATTTAGAATTTATTAATTTTGTATTATGTATAAACTAGTCCTTTGATGCGTGCATGCACGACACATTTAGTATTGATAGCGGTGGAAAAAATATTAAAAATAAAAATAATCTAATAACATGTGTAAAATATTTGTTATAATCATTTTAAATAGTAATTTCATAATGAAAAAATAAAAAAATATACCAAAAGTAAACTCCTTAGAAGATCTGAAAAGAATCTAAAATAAAGAATTATTAGCATGATTGTAATAAAAAACATAATATGAGTGTAGAATTATAAGAACATAATCTTTGCAATTTAAAAAATGATAAACATAAATATAATATATATATATATATATTATCATTATCTACGGTGTTGGTTTCATAAAGGTTGAATAAATAATATTGATAAAAACAAAGTCGTTGTAGGACCTGAAAATAATTTTAAAAAATTATGTTATTATAAATAATAATGTAAAATAAAATTAATAATAATCATGATTGCAAAGAAATTTATTACAAAATGACAATATTACTTTAAAATTCTAAACACTTCATTGTAAACAATGTTTGAAGTAAAAGTTGTGACTTTTCCTTCACTGTCACATATTAGAATTTTTAAACGACTTTGAAAGGTGACTTTTGAGATTGTAACGTACAATTAACCATGAGAAAAAACTTGTTGTCGTGGATAAATGCGCACATGTTTCAAAGAATGTCCTTCGCTTTTATTATTAGTCATCAGAAATGAAACAAAATAGTGAATTGCCTATGTTGGAATTTGAAATGAATCCTTTGATTTAAAGGTATTAGGGACAATCTTGGAATAAATACCTTTTGCCCAACATTGCTTCATGAAATAATTAACTTCAAATTCCAAATAAAAGTTATTATGAGTCTAGTACCGTTACATAATTTAGAAGATTGATAAATGTTTTTAACAACATAATGGGAGTTCCTATTCTCAGTTTTAAATAATGGTTGTCTCATGATTTTTATTTTTTTGGTACAGTAAGGTAAAAAGCCACAAGGGCAAAAAAGGAAAAAAAAAGAAAGAAAAAAGAAGGCAAGGAAGCTAATGTCTCATAAAAGCAATCCCTAATGCATCGGCCAGAATGAGGGGTTTCAACTCAGTTGGGGCTTCTTCTAGAATCTGAAGATGGGTGTCCAGCTTAGCTCCATTTTTCGCAAGATAATCGGCACAATAATTACCTTCTCTGAAGATATGCTTGTTTGAAGCTTCCCAATCCCTTCTGAATAGACCTCTGATTTCCCTGATTAAGGAAGCGTATCTATGGTAAGCAATATCACCTTCATTGATTAAGTGAATAGCATGAAGGGAGTCCGTAAAATAAACTATTTTCCTGTAATTTTTGTTCCAAGCTAATTGTAATCCTGATCGTATTCCCTGTAGCTCAGCGTGAGTGTTATCTGCTATTCCAATGCTGCCATTGTACCCAACAATCCAAGCTCTGAGGTTGTCGCGAATGATTCCCCCAAATCCAGCTGCTCCGGGATTCCCATAGCTGCTACCATCACAGTTTATAGCTACAAAATCTTCTGTTGGAGGAATCCAGGTGACCAATTTTTGAGCTTTAGCTACTGTTGTAGTATCGTAAGAGTTGCTGATTTCCAGACCCATTCTTCGAACTTTGTGGTAAAAATGGAGGTTAGTTGGCCGCTCCCCATCCCCTAAAACTTGCTTATTTCTAGCTAACCAGATATGCCACAATATTGTTGTAAAATGTATTGGATTGTTAACAATATTATGGTGTATCCATTTCCTAAAATCCTCATGAGAGATTCCTTCTTCAATGTGTAGGCCAAGTGTTCGCCAATATTCCTCAGTGAATTTGCAATCGCGAAAACAGTGAGCAAGGAACTCGACATGGTCGGTGCAGCAAGAACATATACTTGAAACAGCTATACCTCTAGCAGCACGGACCTCATTTACTAGTAAAGCATTATGCCAGAGTTGCCAGAGAAAGAACTTTAACTTTTCAGGTAATTATAAACTCCAAATCCATTTCCAGTTGCTCTCTTTGTGGCTTTTTTTATCATTCTTGTTAAGCCAAAAGTAACCTGCTGATGCTGAATATTTCCCATTAGGAGAGTACTTCCGGCAAATTTCATCTTTGATGTTATGATTAATATGTATAAATTTCTGATTAATTAATTGCTTGGTGTGATCTGGAATTACAGTTGCAATGTCATTGAATCTCCAAGCATTATCCTGCCAAACATCTTTAATGTTAGTATTGATATCATGTATGTTAACATAGTCAACTTTGTTGCATAATCGTTCCCCATCTAACCAAGGATCATAGAAAGTGGAAGCCATACCATTACCAATACGTAATTCATACCCAGGAGTTAATTTCTCTTTGGCTTTAGCCATTGAATTCCAGAAATGGGACCCTGTAATATTAGAACAATTAAGAAGGTAGTTTTGAACACCATACCTGGAGTGTAGGATATTAACCCAAAGTTTGTCTTTATTATGAATCATATCCCACACTGTTTTACCCAAGATAGCTATGTTTTGGTTTCTAGTTGATCTCACAGCTAAACCCCTATCATGTTTAGGTCTAGTAACCTTGTTCCAACTGATTAGGTGAAGTCCTCTGCCCTCATTACTGCTCCAAAGGAAATTTCTAGCTATGCTGTCTATTCTGTTGCAGACCGTCTCTGGTAGCCATTGTATTTGCATAGGATATAGAGGAATGGAGTTAAGAAATGATTTGACTAGGGTCAGTTTACCTGCACGATTCAACATATTTTTCTTCCAGGAAGACAATTTGTTATTAAGACTATCAATAATAAAGTTGTAATCCTGATTAGTACGCTATCAGCTTTGATCATGAATCCCAAGTATTTACCCAAATCATTGGTAAATTTAATGGCAGATATAGATGTGAACTTATCTTTTTTTATGGAAGAAACTCTCTTGGTGGTAAAAGCCCTTGATTTATATGTATTGACTTTTAGACCAGATGCTTGACAAAATTTATATAGAATATCATTCATTAAACGCACTTGAGAAGCCTTACCTTTCATGAAAAGTAGAGTGTCATCTGCAAAAAAGAGGTGAGATATACTAGGTCCCTGCTTAGAGATTTTAATTGGTTTCCAACAACCATTATCTACACTCTCAGTAATAGTCAAAGAAAGTCTTTCCATTACAAGAACAAACAAATATGGTGAAAGAGGATCACCTTGCCTTAAGCCTCTGGTGGGAGAAAAGGAAGGTAACTTATTACCATTCCATAAGAGAGAAAGCGTAGAGGAAGAGACACAAAACATGATAAGGTTTACAATAGAGTTTGGAGATCCAAAAAGGTATAGAGTTTCCTTAAGAAAAACCCAACTGACTCTATCATAAGCTTTTTCCAAGTCAAGTTTAAAGACTAAATCCCCCTTTTTCTTTTTGGACTTGTGCATGTAGTGAATTATTTCTTGTAAGATAATTGCATTTTCAGTTGTACCTCTTCCTGGGATGAATGCATTTTGCAAAGGCCCAATGATATCAGTAATAAAAGGCCTAATTCTTTGAACAATGACTTTAGTAAGAATTTTAAAAATGACATTGCAAAGGCTAATAGGTCTGAATTCTCTAAAGATATTAGGAATATCAGTTTTAGGAATTAAAATGATAAAAGTTTCAGCAATTTTATGACCAAAATATCCCTTGATAAAAGCATCTTGAACAAAGTTAAAGACATCATTCCCCACAATATGCCAATATTGTTTAAAGAAGATAGGTTGAAACCCATTAGAGCCAGGAGCATTAAGTGGTTTCATGGAGTTAAGAGCTGCAAAAACCTCGTCCTTGGTAATAGGACGCAAAAGGTTATCCACACCTGCATTAGGTAAAATAGGGTGATTTGTATTGATATAAGATATAGGTACCTGCTGATTATATGGGAGAAAAGCTCTTTGTAGAATTAACAGCTTCTTCTTGAAGCACATCTGGATCATCACACCTTTCACCATTAGGAAGTATAAGGGACTGAAATTTATTCCTCTTCCTCCTTATGATTGTCTGGGTATGAAAATACCTTGTATTTTTGTCACCAAATTTCACATGAGCTTCTCTGGACTTTTGGTACCAGTGTAACTCCTCTTGTTCCAAGATTTTGTTGTATTCTTTTATGAGATCATCTTGGAGATAAACAAGACCCACAATGTCAACTTCCTCCAATTTTTTATGGATTCCCTGGATTTTCTTTTGTAAAATATGTTTCCTGTGTAACATCCCGCAAATTATGAGCTTTAATAACTCATTAGGCCAAAAATAAAGAGAATTATGTATTAGTAATTAAGGGAAGGTAAGTTGAAGAATTGAAGGTTTAAACTTAAGTTTAAAACTAAGTTAGAATCCCATTAAAGTTAGAATCACATAAGATGACACATATGCATGCATTAACTTCTGGTTAAAGATGGAAACATTTAGAATTGATATTGAACCAACAATGGTAAAGTTTGTTTTAATATAGTTATGAACTTGTTTTTTAGTTTATTCTAAGTTGATACAATGTTTTTAATCATTAATAAGTGTCTCCTTATTATTTTGTGTCCATCACTTTTCCTTTTAGGTTCATCTTCCATTTCCTTTCGAGTTTTATTATGCAAGGAAGAATGTGTTAGGGAAAAAATAGACTTTTTGATGATTTTGATCATCAGTTTAGTATACCCCTGTCTTTTGGGGCCAAAAGTGTGATATTGTGGGATGTTGTTGAACAATTGAAGTGCTACTATGGTATACATAAGAAATTGTCTCTTAATCTTAATTATGAGGGTGGTATTAGATTCAGAATTGAGATCAAGGATGGGGATTTTAATAAAACTCTCACTCTTGCCTTAGTTTATCTAAGTGAGAGGCGTGCTGCTAACAATCATGGGGTAGTTAATGTGAATGCTAGTCACAATCATAACAATGTGAGAATGAGTCTTCAGAATCAACCTGGACGTGCAACTGCTACTGCTCCGAGGAAGGTGATTACTTTTGAGAAAGTTATAACAAAGAGTCAATCACTTGCGAGACAGACCCTGGTTAGTGTCCATGTTAATTACAACTCTTTAACTTTTACAATGATCATATATTCATATTCTAATTATTACTTAACTTTTGTCATCAACCAATACCAAGGAAGTTTGTGCGAGAGTTTATTCGAAAGTACTGGAAAGAGTTGCTCCTACATGTTGGAGGGGGTCAATTCTATTACTGTAACTTACTCTAACGCCCAAGAAGTGAAAAAGATTGCCACCTTGACAAACCTTGGTACAAGTTTGTCTCTTATATGAAATTGAGAAGAGGAGACAAGGTGGTTTTTGAGACAATAATTAAAGGATTAAACAAGATCAATGTGGATATCATTCGCAAGGGGTATTAGACCTTATGGAACTGGCAGAATTAGATTAGTGGAACTTGTTTATTGTTTTGATAAGTTTTAAGTTATGTTTTTGGGAGCATGAACTTGCTTACGCTTTATGTCACTTTACAGTTCAAGTATATATATATATATGGTGTTTTTTATGGTACACAAGTTTTAAACTTGTGTACCAGTACATAAATAAATTTACCGGCATGTGTAAGTAGCAGTCAATTGTGGGAAAAAAAGTTTAAATTGCAAAACTATCCCTCTCTATAGTGAACATTTATAAACGGATATTGTCTTGTTAATGTCCGAGATTACTATATGCTATTTTTTCGTGACTATAACCAAATTAAGCATGAGCACTCATTACCAAAATACATGAAAATACGTGTCCGTCTTCCTCTCCCTATTTCTCATATTGTTTGAACATACATTTCTAATTATATATATATAATATAATATATCTATACAAATTAATGTACATATATATTTATTTTCATTAATTATAATACAAATATTTATATATATAGAGAGAGAATCAACGGGGTTGGTTCAAGTAGTACATATTAGATTCCCCTTAAGCAAACTCCCAAGTTAATATGCATATATATATATATATTTTATTTTTTTTTAATAATGATTTTTATACACTACCATTTCTTAGAATCCTTACACCAATTCATTTTTTTTTTAATTTCAATCCCATTCCTCCTTTCTCATCACATGTCCATCAATCCATCATATCTCCCATTCTTTCTTTTCTCTTCCTACAACCATAATTTTCCTTAAATTGTTTAAGGTATCTCTATTTTTTTTCTAAATATAGATTGCCTAAGAAATTTTTTTTGAAGAAATACTATTTCATTGTAGTCTTTTTCCCTTTTAAGCAAAAAATGTTTTATTCACATTAATCTTTAAAATATGTAGTATTGTGTTTTTTATATAATTTATACATGTGTGTAATTATAATACATTAATTTTAATCTTCATATTTGGCCCCTTCAAAGAAAATGGTCCAACTCCACCCCTGATCACATGTTTAATAAAATGTCAAATTAAATATATGCACATATCGTTGTAATTAGATTAAGGTAAGCGATCCAAACCTGACAACCATCAATATCTTCAGAAACAATTTTTGTGATTTTTCTCCACAAACTATAATTATTATGAAATGTTTACTACAAACATAATGAAAATTCAATTAAAAATAGTACAAGTGTTGAAATTTTTGAGAAAAAGCATTTTAACCCAACTAGGGTTATCCCTAATGAAAGGTAGGTGTAATTAAATCATTTGTGTGATCAATTACTCTAATTTAGAAAAAATTCAAAGATAATATCATTCAATCACATTGGCTTTCTAGTTGTGAATTATTTTCATGAGTCATCTTGATCCAAGTTCTTGATGGAACCATCATTAGCCTCCAAATCAAAGTTGGTGAGTTTTCTCCATAAATTGTAATTATTATCATTTTTTATGAAATAATGAAAAAAACCAATAAAAATTCGTAAGTGTAGAAAATTTTTGGAAAAATCAACTGACACGATCCAGTCCGACCTCAACCAGGATGCCTCGGATGCATTGCAAGGGATTGAAGGTCCAATGACAGGGGACATATCTGAGTGGTTAAAGAGAGCTTTGCAACTCTTGATCACTGAAGTCCAAAGGAAAGTAGACCACCGAGCAGAAGAAGATCCAAAGAAGTGGTTTAACTTAACCCGGATTGAAATACAAGAGTGATATCCGATATGACAATCGGTTATGTCTGGTATCCGATCTGACAATAGTCGATCATAGTGGCTTCTCAAAAATGAAATGTTCTGGGAATTATTCATGACCTTTTGGCACATTCCTAACTATCTCATGCGTAATAATCCAATAAATATCTTATTTGAAAATTGGGAAAGGCATGACTTTTTTATTTTTTCTTTTTGACTTCTCCTATTCTAAAAAAATGTTGGCTAAACAATTGTTTATGAAAACATATAATTAATGTATTCCTAAAAAAAATAGATAGGCTAAACAAAAGATTTTGTACCTCATATTTTTCTTAACTTTTCTAACACTACAAGAAATTTCGTTTTTAGCGACGGCCATGGGTCGTTGCTACACAAGGAAAAGTCGTCTCTACAGGCTGCGTAGCGACGACTTAGAGACGGCTACGTGGACATCGCTAAGTGGCTCATCGTAAATACAGTAGCGACGACTGACGTCAACCGTCGCTACCTAGAGACGACTTAGCCGTCGCTGAAGCCGTCTCTAAAAACATGGTCGTCGCTAAGAGTAATTATTTTTTTAAAATTTTTTTTATCTAGAGACGATTGTGATAGGTGAGGCGTTACGCACCCACCTGCAAAATAAAATATTCAATATTAACAGTTAAAACAATTAAATATTAAATATTAATATCAATTCTAAAGAAGAAAATAAAATTAAACAAACTCATCCTTTGCCAAATGGTCGGATAATAACCCGACCTCGAGCGTCTGTCTCATGAGGTCTGCTTGACCTGACACCCTGAAACCGAGCTGGCTCCTCATCAGACTCCTGGTCAGCATCCCTATCCAGGTCATCCTGAGCATCATCAGGGTCTATCTCGGGCACAATGTCCACCTGCAATGGAGGCATCTGAATTAATCCCGGTGTCAGGATGAACCTCAGACCATCGAACTGCGCTGGAGCAGTTGTTGGAGGGGAGGAAGAAGAAGAAGTCTGCACGACGCCCGCCGACACTGAAGTAGATGGATGTTCTGACATCTTATCAGCGTGAGAGTGAGAGAGGTTGGCCCTCTCCCGTATCGCGCGAGCTGCCTGTTGCCGTAGCTCGCCCGGAGGGATGGACCTCCCTCTACTAGGTGGGATCTTTTCTCCACCTATACCACGCATCCTATGCGCTAATGACTATAGACATTATATATAAAATAAATAATTATATAAATTAAAAAAATTAATTACATATTACTAATATACTAATTAATAAATAATTACTAATTACTAATAAAATTAATAAAACTAATTAGAATTAGTATAGACATTATAAAACAAATAAACTAATAAATTAATAAAACAAATAAACTAATAATTACAAATAAATTATATAAACTATTAATTACAAATAAACCTAATTCCTATATCACATTAAAAATTAATAAAATAAATAAACTTAAACACAAATAAATTAATTAAAACTAATAATTACAAATAAACTTAATTACAAAAAAATAAATTAATAAAAAAACTAACTACATATAAACTATTAATTACAAACAAAACTAATTCCTATATCACATTAATAAATTAATAAAATAAATAAACTATTAATTTCAAATAAATTGATTAAAGCTTTAAAAAAACTTACTTGTTGCGACTCTGAAAGGGGAATAACTCTGGAACGAGCTTTAACGTCACCTACAGGAAACTATTTTGAAAACTGATCGGTTCAAAACGATCCTATTATTGAGTCTCAGAATTAATTTAAGCATTTAAATTAGATTTAAGACTCATTAGCCTCAGGTTTTAATGATTAACAAATTAGATCATATAAGAACAGGTTCTACCGAGAAAGGTATTGTTTTGTGCATTATGTTTCAGGTTACAGGATGAAGCATCCATTTGAAGACAAGAAGATGAAGATAGCCAAAGAAGCAAGCAAAAGACAGGAAGAGGAAATCCGAAGAAGGACAAAGCAAATCTGAACAAGAAGAAACGTTGAAAGAAGAAATCTACTAAAGAAGAACAAAGCAACAAGAGCATTGAAGCAACTATCTGAACGCTACCAACCATCTGAAGAAAATGTGGAAAGAAGAAGTATATCTGTGGAATCAGAAATAAAGACAAGCTTAAAACCCATGAAAGTCTGTCAATCAAAAGAACATCACTTTGCCTTAGACAAACATACTTCAGATCATTCATTCAGAAGATGCAAGCATGCTTAAGATCATTTATTCAGAAGATGCAAACATACTTCAGATCATTCATTCAGAAGATACAAGCATACTTCAGATCATTTATTCAGAAGATGCAAACATACTTCAGATCATTTATTCAGAAGATGCAAATATACTTCAGATCATTCATTCAGAAGATGCAAGCATACTTCAGATGATCCATTTCAATCAAATAAACAATAAAACATGTAGAAGAAACTCAACCTTCTGAATCAAAGATAGACTTGAAGAGAAGTAACCGGCCAAAGAAGGAAGACATAACTGAAGGAAGAACAAAGAGGCAATATGATAAAGAAAGGAACTTGCCAAAAATCAACCAACCTACTAAACCAAAGACAGAGTCTAGAAGAAAAGAAAGAGTACATCTGGGGAAAGCGGAAATGAAGATAAACTACATGCTCCTGAAGAATGAAGAAGAAAGAAGCAAATATCCGAAGAAGAAACTCGCTGAAAGCATCCCTAAGATGAAAAGCTAAATCAAGCTGAAGTACTGCAACCTGCTGAAAGTGTGTGTATACTAAAGTTGAACCTGCTAAACACATACTTTCTAAATGAGATGATGTGGCATCTCAGACTCTCTGAAGAAGAAGAAGAAGAAGAATCCAGACACGTCATACAACTCTCTGAAGATTTATGAGTCAATCTGAACAACTTATTAAGAGACTCGAATCTCAGCAAACATGAGTGGTGAAGCTAAATTGATGCAAAGAAAAACAAAGGCCTTCGGGCTCAGCTTCAAAGCCTAACATGAAAGAGAAAGCCTACTGCAGAAAAGCAAATAGATGTCAGAGATAGGTTAGCGATGTTGTACACCTACTTCTGTATCTTCTCTGCAACACGCTATCAGAGGCATGTACCTCAAGTGAAAAGAAAAGCAGAAAGCACAACAGGACAAAAGTGAAGTCTAACGTTGTCATTTCTAAATACTTCCTTTGTAAAGAAATGAGAAGAAGAAAGAAAGAAAGAAGCAAGCCAAGCAAAAAGAAGCAGAACTCACAACGGTCAAAAGGAGTAGACTAACGGATCTTTATATCCTACCTTCTTACACTCTGAAGAAGACAAATGAAGAAATAAGTGAGAAAGAAGAAATATAAACCCGCTGAAGATGAAGAAAATCTCTCATGATTAAGAGCTTATCTACAGTGTGTCAGAACCAAGTCATCTGCACACCTAATTTGCTTGAGAAGAAGCAACTGAATGAGAAGTTATTTCACAACGGCTATATGAGCCAAATCATTTCTTCTCAATGGTAAAATTAACAACTTTCAAACGACTATATCTCCAGAACGTATAAATAGCCTCAAGAAAGTCTATGAAAAAAAAAGGAGGAAAAAAGGAAGAGAGAAGTTGGTCGAGCTTGCAAGATGAATCTGTAAAAAGTGTCAACCAAAAACAGAAGAGACAGCCATGCATTCCGAAATTCTATCCCTCATCATGGTTTGTCATCAACCTTCACAGAAGAAATTGGCCAAGCTCAATACAGATTTTATAAAGCCAACCTTCTGATCCTACAGAGATGTATTAGAGCTTAGAATTAAACACTTGTATCTCTGTTATACCTTGTACTTAGATTTACTCCATGTATCCTGAGTAGTACTCAGTTAACCTATAGTACAAGATGAACCTCAGTTTAAGTTTCTAGAAAACTTACACTTTTCATTGTAAACACTATTAAGTGTATGAGAGCCTGGAGAGGCTTGGAGGAAGAAAGAATACTTTGAGAGCCTGGAGAGGCTTGGAGGAAGAAAGAATACTCTGAGAGCCTGAAGAGACTTGGTTAAGAAAGAATACTCGGTTTAAGCCTGGAGAGGCTTGGTTAAGAAAGAATACTCGGTTTAAGCCTGGAGAGGCTTGGTTAAGAAAGAATACTTGGTTTAAGCCTGGAGAGGCTTGGTTAAGAAAGAATAATCGAATTAAGCCTGGAGAGGCTTGGTTAAGAAAGAATACTTGATTGAGCGCCTGAAGAGGCTTGATGATAAAAGAATACTTGTATCTGTGTTCAGATAGTGGGAAATCCAGTGGTGGTTTGCCCTGGGACTGGATGTAGCTCATTGGATTAGTGGGTGAACCAGGATAAATTCTTGCTTGAATATTCTCTATCCCTTAATCTATTTTAATTCAGTCTTCATCTAACAAAGGGAATCTAAAAGTATTTAAGTAAGAACTTTTCCTCTGAATTAAACTTGTTTTCTAACTACTTTGAGTCTGAATCCAGTTCAGAAGGTAATCAAAACTTCAGACTGACACTCATCGTCACTCATCGTCTGAATCTTTTCAGAACCTATTCTCTCTACCCTTACCTCTTCACTCTCCGCTATTATCTGATTATTTCTAACTAGGAAAGAATCTGAAAAGTAAAATCATTTTAAACAAGAGTACTTACTGAACCTTCTGAAGTAGGTTCAACAAGTTCTTTAACAAACCAGTTTTCTGTAAGTTACTGAAACGTTTAATACATTAGTGAAAATCGTTTTTGAAACGACAAGTTTTCTATTTTGAGGTATTTACTTATCAAAATGAGTTTAAACAAGTTTCTAAAACGTTTTCATTAAAACATCTGAAGTGATCTCAGAAAGCACATTTGTACTTATTAACTTCAGCAAGTCTCTGAAAAACTCTCTTTCAATAGCCCTCGCGTAACTTTAATATTATTTACTACCTTGGCAAAAGAGTTTTTCACAGTAACCTGTCTAGGTTAATTGTTTAATAAGATGATTCTGAAAAGGGGTTTCCAAATATTAGCGTAAAGTTTTAAAACACTATTCAACCCCCTTCTAGTGTTTCATGTATCTCCAACACCTAAGAAGGAGAGGAACGTTTTAATCGGTCATTTTTTCAAAATAAACGAGGTGAGGGGACAGAAATAGGGTTGGCTGTATGAGAGGAAAAAGGAGTTTGGTGGAAAAGGAATTTGAAAATAGAGGAAGAGGGAAGGGGGAGGGGTTTTAATGCGTGTAGGTTTTTAACGTTGCGACAGCCTGGCCGTTGCTACGGTCGTTGCTACGTTTTTAAAAAAATGCGCGCGCAAATTAAAAATTCATTTTTAATATAGCGATGGTCTGCCATCTCTAAAGTCGTCGCTACATTTAATTTTTATTACTATTCAAAAAATAATTAATAAATTATAATTATAGTGACGACCTAGTCGTCGCTACTGTCAATTCCCCGCGACGGTTAGGTCACTTTAATAATTAATTGTACTGAACAATGCATTTAATATTGTAGCGACGACATAGCGACGCCTCGGGGCTGTCGCAGAGAAGCCGTCACTAAAAATTGAATTTCTTGTAGTGTAACTAGTATTTTATTCTATACAATACATAATATATATATATATATATTGTATAATTAACTTTTTCTAGACATATATATTAATGTAGGAAGTATATGATGGATTTAAAATGAATTATTTATATTTGATATGTAAATATTATAGTATAATTAATTTGAATTATGTATATAATTTGAATTTTATGAATATTGAGAAACAGTTAAATTGTATTAATAATTTAATTTGAATGTATATCTTAAAGAATAATTATTTTAAATCTCAATTATTAATTTATGAAAATCAATCATTCCAATCTTACTCCTCAACCAGTAATATTGATTTAATACGAAGTTAAAATGATCATAGGTTTTATGTAATTTAAATTTCGAGACAGTAATCAATTGTGGTGTTCAAAATTTTAAATTATAAAATTTATTGTTATAATTATTAATTAATAATTATATATGATCAAATGATACTGGTAATATTTTGAATTTGATATAAAAAAAATTTAATAAAAAAATAGATGAAGGATTAGAATCATAAATACTTTGATTTTAAAATATTAAAATTTTTAAAAAATTAAGAGAGATTGGACGAAATGTTTAAAAATACTTCTAAGGGAGGTGTATGGAAATTACTTTCATAGGAAAACAAAATAAAAAAAATAACACATAACTTTCTAATTGAAAGAGTGGATAAAATGAGTGTCTCATTAAGGCCCTAAAATTAATATGTAGATAATTAGTTTTCAATTTCACTATTTGCCATTTTTAATCTAACACTATCTACCATAATTAGTCTCTTACCAACACCACCCAAATAAATATAAAAATTAATATTAAAAAGTATATTGTTTTTATTTTATAAAAAATAACGAACAAATTCATAACCGTCTTCAAACTCGTGCTGAACTTGTTCACTTGTCATTTCATTTTTATTATTTTATATAAAAGTAATATGTATTTGACTCTATGTTTATAAATTTAATTCTGAGCCTTTATCCTTGCAAACACATAACAATTACTACTATTCCAAAATCGAGCCAGCAAATCACTTACCTGAGTAAATTAGTTGTCACGCTCCTTCACCGTTGTAAATTCTTCACATTGCTGCCCATATTCAGCCGCAAGGCTTATCTCTGCAAAAAGAAACAAGGACTTATTCTTAAATACGATAAACACTTTAAGCGTCTCTTACACCGGTAGTTGACGTTCAATCAAAGCCACCTATTTAATATATTATTATATCAAGATTAGTTGTGTATCGGTAAACTTGTGCACCGTAAACCGCGCCATATATATATTGTCCTAGTTACATCACATATTTATGTGTTGATATTAAGAGCATGAGCTCTTTTTTTTTTGTTGTGAAATCATTTTCCTTGTCTACTGATATGTTTAATGTAACATCCAAAAATTTGAGTCTAAATAACATGTAGGAGACTGTATAATAATGATTATGAGAGTAACAATATGAAAAGGGGAAAGGAAAGGATAGGAGGAAAGATCAAGAGTGAAAACTGAGAAACTAAGTTTCAGCACTCTCGCTCAAGCGAGAATGTCTCGCTTGAGCGAATTATGCAACAAGAACATGAAAATCTGGTTTTGCATATCTCGCTTGAGTGCGAACAGGCTTGCTCAAGTGAGAAACAGGGTAGTTTTGAGGGCTCTTTGGAC
Source organism: Sesbania bispinosa (assembly GCA_026901365.1). Taxonomy (NCBI): domain Eukaryota; kingdom Viridiplantae; phylum Streptophyta; class Magnoliopsida; order Fabales; family Fabaceae; genus Sesbania; species Sesbania bispinosa. The sequence continues at coordinate 570,183 of QLOH01000199.1, read as the reverse complement.
GTTTTTCGCTTGAGCGAGAAGGGGCTCACCCAGGCGAGAATCTTCCAGAGAGGGGGTGAATTCTGGACCATTCTCGCCCAAGCGATAAGCCTCTCGCTTGAGCGAGAATGTGAAGGAATATCAGGCCCCGACCCTCTCGCTCAAGCGAGAATGTCTCGCTTGAGCGAGAACCCACTTACAGGTTTAAAATCATTTATTAGGGCTCAGTCTTTACGCACTTCTTTTCCTCCTCATTTTTACTTTAGAGAGAGAAAGACTCCGGTTTTAGAGAGAGATCGACTTTGCAAGCTTGAAGGAAGGATTTCCTCACCAAGAGATTCATCCCCAAGCCTCTCTCCATCTTTCCCTCCTTCTTCTGAACTTGAGGTGAGTGTGGTTCTCCCCCACTCGCCTCATAACTGTGCGAAATTCCTCTCATGATCCCACTCCTCAATTTCCCCCTTCTTTTTGTATGTGTTTGCTTGATTGGATGTGGACTTATGGCCTGATTTAGGTTGAGGAGCATAAGTAGGGTTGAATGATAGTTAGGGTTAGGGTTTTTACCAGATATGTTGCCCTTCTATTATTCCCTTTACTATATAGATATGGTTAAAGGTTATGTATGTGATTAGATGAGATTCTTGATTGATTATGTAAGCTTTAAAACTCAAAACCAAGAGATAAAGATAAATAGGGGGACTTCAGTTCCAAATAGGTTAAATGGGGTCTTGCACCTCAAAGGTTAAGAAGTGAAATTATAAATGAGATTGAATTATTGAAAACAGGAGGTTAAATCGGCCACAAGGAATACATTCCTTGAATGATATTGAGCTCAGTCCAGGTCAGAGGTTCAAGTGATAATAACCCACTGGTGTTGGGTAATACACCAAGAGGTTGACTTGATGAATTTGATGTTGCATTGAATAGATTGTATAATCCTTGCATTCATGCTATAACTGTACACTTTCACTTTGATCACACTCACTAGGACGTTAGTCTCACCACACGTTTCGTGGATACATTTTAGATGCGCAAGTACCTCCACGCACAGGCCCATGAGTTAGGAGCTTGGAGAGACTGGTTATCATTGTGAAGTGGGCATGTGTAGCCCTTTTTGATAAATGTCTAACTTGATAGTATGGATTGATGTTCAACAAATTACAATACAATATGTTTACGTGTGAATGATTTGCAAATGTGTTCATTCTATGATACATTGAGGAATTATTAAATAGACGTTGGATCGACATATGAGGATATTTGGGCATAAGATGTACTCTGCTACTAAACTAAGCTTGTCCAAAATGTTGTATCATTGATGGTTGGTATTGAAACATTCCTGTGAACCTTTGATCATTATGCATTTGTTTGAAATTCTTATTCGCAACTCTATTATGATAAATCACTTGATTCAAATCATGCATTGTCTTCACATCATGTTTCACATCAGCATTTGTACCCTATTGATAACAAAAACACCTATTTAGGCTTATGACCAAACATCAATTTTTTCTGTCAACGAAACATATGTATTTAATAACTTACATCCAAATAGTCCCTATCATTTAGTGACTCCTGTGTTAATTTCACAACATCATTATGTTTAAACTTCTTATTAGATTTTTGAACCTTCAATGGAACCTACAAGTGAAACTCTCAATATCAGATAATAGTAGCAGAGTACATGAAAAATAATAAAATTAGTAGCAAAGATTAAGATACTATGATCATAAGGTACCCACTTCTCTTGATGAACTTTTACCATGGACAGAAACGGTTACATCTTTGCTATGGTTTAAAGATTCTAGATTGAGTGTTCTGCCATAAAAGGAATAATTATTATCAAACACATGAGTAATGTAGACAATAAGGCAGAATAATTATAAGTAACATTACAATTTGATCCCTTGAATCTCCATCACTCTCAAGGGAAGATTCCTCTTCTTCAATAGTATGCAACTAATCTCGAGTTGAGAAATTGGAACAAGTCCTAACTATGTGACCTGAATGCTTACGGTATGAGCATTTCCTTTTCTTCATATTTTTTTTTACTCTCACGAGCTGCACCTTTAGTTTTGATAACTGTTGGATCATGGACAACCCTTGATATGTCAGCAATATTCAACTTCGCACCATCTTGCCTTTCCATTTGATATGCCAGATGATGGATAGCCTCAATGTTTTTCACAAAATTATGGGGATTTTTATGTGTAGCCTTGTTAAACTTGTTACAGGAAGCACCTACAGCACTAGACCTCAACACATCCGCTTTAGATGTGTCACCTTCTTCAACATAAATAGCAGAAATGTGATCAACTTTAGCAAACTTTGTCCATCTTTTGAAAATCAAGGAAAAATGTATTGATTATAATTGCTCGTGCTTCCTAGCACAAAGAACATGTGAGCATGGTACACATGATTCAAATAAGCAACAGTCACAAACCAACTTACCAACAAACTTATCATAAAGTACAACATACAAAATATCAGGACTTCCAAATTTATTCATTTTCATTGTCACGAGATTACCTACCTCTGACCTGTCAACCAAATTCAAGGCAACAACTTTCTCAATTTCCTTTCTAACATCAAAAAATGTATTCCTTGTGTACACATTACAAGCATGTACTTTATACTTTTCAAATGTAGTTATCAAAACAGGTTGTTGTATATAGACCTATAATCAAAAGCTCACTCATTATGCCTATATTCATTTAGAGCTCTCTCAAAATTGTGAAAAAAATCAACAAGACTATTTTTACTCTGAACATACCTCTTAATGAAGGAATTAATACCTTCACAAACAGAGGTTGCGTGATCACACCAAAAAAATTATCCCTGAAATAAAAAGTATCCCACATCCTCTTCAAGTCATACACTTTCCTAACCCACTTATTGTTGTTCAGACCATGTTTCTCAATAACCTTTAACCATTCTTCCTCAAACTTCTCAAGGGTAAAATTAACATAAATTAACATCTTAAAATCTTCAAGTAATTTCGGATTCTTAACATTCTCACAAGCATTTTGATGAAGGTGCCTTGAATATAGCTTATGAAGAGAACCTGGAAAAACAGTCCATATAGCTTCACGCATGGCACCATCCCCATCAGTAACAACTGCCTTAGGTACTTTATTGAACATGGCTTCCAAAAAATTTTCAAGAACCCATTTATACGTTTCTGTCTTCTCATCAGAAAAAAGAGCACAACTAAAGATTGGTTCACCGTGATGGTTATAACCACAAAAAATTACTAAAGGCCTGTTACACTTATTTTTTATAGGCTATGTCAAAAGCAACTACACCCCCAAAGCATAAATAATCAATTCTACTACCTACATCAGCTCGGAACAAGTTTTCAAGTCTATCATCTTCACTGATAGTAAACTTTACAAATATGATAGGATTACTATCATATTTTGCTTGAAGATAACATAAGACAACAAATGCATCACCGTCCTCTATTTTGGCCCTATTCTCCTTGCCAATGTTGAAGTTGGCTGAATGTCTCTAGAAGAGGGGTTTAATAGAGACTTGAAAATATTGTACCTGAAAAACTCAGATTCAATCTGAGGTGAATCTCAAGTCTGGGTCTTTGAAAACATATTGAATCTTAACTCAACAGAATGTTAATGATTCAAAACAAATTCAGTTTGAGGTAAATATTAAGTCTGGGACACGGAGCATAGATCAAATATTAACTCAATCAGAAAATTAAGGTTCAGAACATATTCAGTCTAAAGTGAATCTCAAGTCTGACACTAAGAACTCATATCAAATCTTAACTCAGAAAAAGGTTAAGCTTAACTTAGATCGAATCTTAACTCAAGTATGAGCTTAATACTTAAGACTTATCTTAGAATCTCAGATTGATTCATTAAGTCCAGTCTCAGATAAACGGAGTTAGACAGATAAGATATAAAGGCATACTAAGATCTGAGTTATGCAAAGATGGATCTAAATTATACACAGACAGATCTGAGTTATGCAGAATTAGTCTTTAACAAACTTTCCTTTTTTCTAAAAATGTTGCAACAGATAATAAGAGATAGAGAGAGCACACTTAGATTTATACTGGTTCACCCACAACCTTGGGCTACGTCCAGTCCCCACACACTGTGAGATTTTCCACTAACTTCTCAAAGTTTCAAGTATTCTTTGTTATCAACTGTTTCTTCAGGCAACTCACCATGTCTTCTTCTTACAGAGTCTCTCAAGGCGTCTAAGTATTCATTGTTCTTAACTTCCTCTCCAAGCAACTCATGCAGTATTCTGTCTTCAACTGCCTCTCCAGGAAACTCAATGAGTATTCTTGTTACAAAGCCTCTCCAGGATTACAATCACCCACACCACTGCTTAGGCACTTCCTAGCTTGGTTGAGATTTCAAAGGTATGGTAAGATTTATGTTTTTCTAGCTTTGACTACGTACAAGGTACAGACACAATGAGATTTTCTAGTTGATGGGAGGCTCTCTAAATCACTCAAAGAGTATATATAAACCATTACAAAGCAAGATCGAGCAAAACCTACTACATGATATTAGCTAGGATAAAATAGGTAGGTAATGAGAATAGAGGAGAGAAGAGGTAAGATTGGATTTTTCTTATTTAATCAGGTTCAACTCTTCTAACTTTTGATTTTTCACTTGAGATCCTTTATATAGGCTTAGTAAACTAGCTGTTATGATTCTGGAGTTGATCTAAACATTATAAGTGCAAACTAGTTGTTACTAGTCGTTTTCTAGCCGTTACTTTGTCTTTTCCAGCATGTCAGCAAAAGTGGCTTCGTAAGACTGAGTCTTAGTCTTAACTCTTGAATCCAAGGTACAAGTATGAGTCTCAATCTTAGTTCCTAAATCTGAGCTTTGTCAGTCTGAAGCCAAAATCTGAGGTACTACTCTGATGTACCAGTCTGACCTTCAAATCTGAGTCTGAGTCTGACCTTCCAATTTGAGTCTGAGTCTGACATTCTAATCTGAAGTCTCAGTCTGACCTTGTAGTCTAAGGTCTTAGTCTGATGTACTAGTTTGTCCTTCCAATCTGAGACTGAGTATGTCTCAGTCTGACCTTCGATATGAGGTATCAATCTGATGTATAAATCTGAGTTGGTTGAGTCTTGTTTCATTCTTTCCTTTTGATTGTACTCTTTTGTAAATCTTGAATCCACAAGCAGTGTATCAGTTTCAAACCATAGAGATAGTCTTTCTTTTGAATCAACTCAGATTTATTCATTGCTTGATATCTCAATTATTCTAACCATTCTCTAGTGATACTCATGAGCTACTATCTCGGGATTTGACTCCATCAAGCAAGTCTTCTATTTACGCAATACAAGATAGTTTCTCTTGTTCTATGAGAGTGCTTCTTAGGTATACTTCAGATTCATTCTGAAGCGTCTTTCTTTTCTACGCATACACCTTAGAATCATTCTGATGACTGACATTTCTGATAAAGAACCTTTCTGACTATAGCTAAGACTGGATTCTGATGTGCACCATTCTGAACTTAGGCTATCTTCAGATTAATCCATTCTGAGCTTCTGAAAGCTTTCGGATAAAGGATCTGTCTATGGTCTTCTTCTGAAATTATATTCAGCATATAGAAAATTCTAAGCTTTGCCCATTATGCATAAATAATTCTGAAGTTTGATGCTTCTTAACATTAGGATTATGATCTTTCTGAGTTCTTTACTCAGCATAAGATTCATGTCTTTCTAAGATCTCACATATAAAACATCAGTAACTTCAAGAATAGAAAACGCTAATTTTGATCAAAAGGTTTGTTGTCATTAAAACCAAATCTCATAGGGTTTTGTGCTAACAAATATGATTATACAAGTCCTTCTTACAAAATCCCAAATCTAAAGTACCACCCTTCTGACCCATTATTAGCCCCATTATATGACAAGTCCTTACACCGTATAAGTGAAGACTATTTACTTGTGCCTTATCAGCAACACTCAAACCACGATAAGCGGGTATCAAATGTACCATATTTGCAGGAGTTAGCTCATGATTATGTTTTGGCTCAAACATTCCAACCCTCCACTTCCTACTGTTATTATCTAAGTACAATCTAAGCCTCACAAGGCATTTGGTACGAGTAATGGCCTTAGCTTCCCTAACTATATTTGTCATATTTAAATGCTTCTCACTTCTTTCCCCTACATGTTACATACCAATTGCCTCATTGTAATAACATTTTTACAATCACGATAAACATCATCTTTCCTAATAGCAAATCCTTTGAATTACACAAACTCACTATAGAACTCATATGCATCCAGTTCAGAATCAAACTCAAGCAAACTAATATCCTTTTTTGTTAATTCAGAAATCCTTTTATACACATCATGAACCTCATCAAAACAAACAATGGCTTTATTACCGGATTTCAAGTTATTTTCACCATCACCCTCATTATTCCTACTATCTTCCCCTCGCATCATATGAAATAATAACTCATCATTCAAATTGTCCATTACAAATTAAAATAAAATTAAAAAAAAATACATCAAAAGAATAGTTAAACTAATTACAGAGTCATAATATGAAAACCTATTTCATGCAAATACAGAATCAGATAACAAATTTCACAGAGATTAGATAAAATAATCCAAATATCCAAAGTATGAAATATAAACAGATAATTTATGGTATTAAAAAAATGCAGAATCAAAACCATATGATATATAAACTCACTTGAAAAAGGGAAATCATAAAGAATGTTTTGGAAAAATCTGAGAGATGAAATTAACAGAAGAATAGAACAACTTGATCTTTTAGAATCAAAACATGCATCAACCGCTCAACGGGAGGTTTGAATAAACATGAGATGTAGTTCGACCAACAAGACAGATATTCGATTGCACAGAGGTTGTAAAAGTCTCGTATGGGTAGTTCCGGTTGAGTTCTTGACAAGAAAAAGACTATCTTCATTTCGATTTTAGGGTTCAAAGATTCTCATAGTATAAACAGAAAAAACTTACATAACTTTTGAATCTAGCTAATAAAAAACAATATTAGAAATACATGGGCTATGAGATAATTTTTAAATTTTGATGGGTACAAAATTTAAACTGCTGAATATGATGGGGTCAAAATATAATAACTAATATTATAATTGTAATTGCCACATGTCACTTGTTAATAGGAAAAGATAAGCAATGCACCAGTATCCCAAGATGGTTAAATGCACCATAGAATCTGCCTTAATTAATTGGTTTGGTGCTGCCTCTACCCGACTCACTTTACTATCATCATCATTCATTGATTCATCACTTAACATCGAACTACGAACTCTTCTGCAACGCCAAAACCCATGAATTTTTCTACATTTGAAAAAGAAGGGGGAAAACTCAAATTTCACGGGTAATTTAAATGTAATGTTACAGGATAAGGAGCTCTGAGCCTCTGACTAAGTTTTAACTAAGATAGACTTGTCAGAAATTGAATTCATTAAATGGATTCCCTTCATTTATAATTCCCAAGTCATTCATGAAAAATAAACTTCAAATTGTGTAATCAATAAAAGTGTAGTTAGGTAAAAAGAAAATTGATAAGAGTCATAGAATTAATGACATGAAATGAATTATGCACTATTTACCAAGTATGTGGGTTAGAAGTGATTAAAAATCAATTCCATATAAATGATTTTGACTGTTCCCAACTAGGAATCAAACAGACATGTAATCTTTACATATTTGTTGGTGCTCATTTTGGTGAGTTCTAATTCCAGGAAATTTTTAGATTTCAATTCATCTCATTAGCAATTACATTTCTTTTCGATTTTCTTTATACAAAACTTTTATCTTAATTAATTTTTCTTTTACTCTTTACCCAAAACTTATATATATATTTTTATTTTAAATATAATTGAGTCTGTTTAGATAATAAAATGGTGAATAATTGATAATCAACAATATAGTCCACGTGGAAACGATATCTTTTATATTGCTTGACCAAATTGTGCACTTGTGATTGCAATCAAGCATCTACTTTTATTATTATATTATTTTTATATTAATTATTTACTTAATTTTATTCAAAATATAATTTTTCTTGTCTAAACCAAACCTAATGTTATTCTTTGTTTAAAATATACTCATACAAACATACATACACACACAAAATGAGTAAGAAGTCCTTTTCTAATCAATATAAATACAATTCTAGACGCAATTAATAAGATATGATTATTTATTATTTCTATGAATACTAAATTAAAGTTTTACATCAATCTTTCTCTTCTTTTATCCATTTTTAAACTTAAAAGGAAGTTGGAATTAATTTGACACCTCAAATAGTTAAATTTGGTAGTAAATTTACTTTGGTGGCCATAACTTTATTACTAATTAGAGGATACTTTTTTGTTAAGGTAGTTCTCCTTTACTTAAATTAAGACATCATAAAATTTTAAGCTTACTTTTGCACAGGAAATAAATAGCAACTTAGTTACCAATCAATGTTAATTTACCATTAATAGACTGTGATCTCAACCAAACAACTACATGTAAAAAATTATTTCTTATAGAAATAGAAATTTGTTTTTGTTCTTAACGGTTTTGAAGCTTTACAAGTCCATTATAAATACTTTTCTACCATATTCAGAAAAAACACTCATCATTTGGAAGTGTAAAGGCAAAGTTAAACAATAATCAACATGGATATGAAGTTGAGTATTACAACAATTGTTTTATTCATATTTCTATCTGGTACAGCGCAATCCGTTGTCCTTGATATAAAAAAATTTGGTGGATCACCAAATACAGATATAACACAGGTAGCGCATTCTATATAATTCTCCCAATAAAAAAAATTGAAGAATTCATTACTAAGAGCGGAAGGGGCCGTTCTTAGGTTCAAGAAGAACTTGCTCACTATATCATAATTATCATAACCTTTTATTACTATTTTGTAATTGATTTGTATTTTATATATGTTCTTTTAAGGCACTTTTAAATGCTTGGAAAGAAGCATGTGCATCAACAACAACAAGCAAGATTGTGATTCCGGATGGGACATACAAGATGAATGCAGTGTATGTCAAAGGTCCTTGTAAGGCTCCTATTGAAATTCAGGTTGATGGCACAATTCAAGCACCAGCAAACCCAGACGCACTAAACGGGGCTTATGAATGGGTTAAATTTGAATATGTTGACTTTTTAACCTTATCAGGTAAAGGTACTTTTGATGGTCAAGGTACAACTGCTTGGAAACAAAATGATTGTGGAAAAAACAAGAACTGCAAGAGGCGTTCCATGGTAAATAATATTTCCATTTCAATGTCACAAAACTAGTACGTACTTGTACCATACGCATACTAATAAATGAGTTTCTTATGAAATGTCAACAGAACTTTGGTTTTAATTTCCTAAAACATTCTATTGTTCGGGACATAACTTCGAAGGACAGCAAAAACTTTAACGTCAATGTTTTGGGTTGCACCAACTTCACATTTGATGGGTTCACCGTCAGTGCTCCAGGTGATAGCATCAACACTGATGGGATTCATGTTGGAAGATCAACTAATGTGAAAATTCTTAACACAAACATTGCTACTGGAGATGATTGTGTCTCATTGGGAGATGGTAGTAAACAAGTAACTGTCCAGAATGTGAATTGTGGACCTGGCCATGGCATTAGTGTCGGAAGCTTGGGGAAATACGAAAATGAAGAGCCCGTTGAACAATTTTTAGTAAAGAATTGCACTTTGAAAAATACTGACAATGGTGTAAGGATCAAGACTTGGCCTAGTTCTCCAGGAACATCTCCTATTACTGATATGCACTTTGAAGATATTACCATGATTGATGTCATGAACCCCGTGATCATAGATCAAGAGTATTGTCCATGGAATCAGTGTTCAAAACAGGTATTTAGTCAAAAGTTATCAAGAAATTTTATCTTTTATAATCATGCTAGAGATGCTATTATTTCAATTACTAATATTTCAACTATTATTAATGGAACATTGATTAATCAATACACTGAGATTTCTTATACATTTTTATTTGTCTATTGTGTGCATGTCTGTAATGTCTCAGGTACCTTCAAAAATAAAGATAAGCAAGGTTACCTTCAAAAACATCAAGGGAACTTCAAAATCCAAGGAAGCCGTCATTCTTAATTGTAGCAAAGGTGTTCCGTGTGAGGGTGTGGAACTAAGTGACGTTTCTCTTACATTCAATGGAGCTCCAACAATTGCTAAATGTGTTAACGTCAAACCCGTTATTACAGGAAAAGCTCCTAGTTGCACAGCTTAGAGTTTTTGGTTGACATAATATTTTGCTTGACTAGATTTTCTTTTTTCTTTTTTACTTTTTTTTATTTCTTAGATGCACAAACCATCCTTTTAAAGTGTGGATGAGAAATATTTGAAGTCTATTGTGAATAAGAAGTTAGATAAAGTAATAAGATTAACATTGTCAAGCATATTATATATGAAATGCTTATTCATTTTAAAATATATTTCTTTTTTTTTAATAATAATTTTTTAAAACTAAGAATCCTATGAACTATTTCAAATATTTGAGACAACTTCAAATAAAGGAAAAACTTATGTTAGTCGCAAATTAAAGGACCTTTTCCACGAGTAGTATTCATACTATTTAAAACTATGTTATTGATACTAAACATAATGTTATTTATATAAATTAATGTGATTTTTTATAATAGTAAAAAAAATTGTAAGATATTTTTATCAATTTTACCATGTGATACAATTGCGAATGAATCATTTAGAGTCGTGATAATCAACAATAGTATGCATTAACAAGTTGAGTAAGATTTTGTCGAGTATCTTGAAAGAGGTTCGATCATTGGCGATGTGTATAGAAAAAGTTTTGTTAGAAGAGTTAAAGCTCACTTCGGTGATCTTTACGCCTCGAAAGGGATTAGTTTCTGGTTATCGGTTAGAGGATACCATTGGTTCATAAAAAAAGATTGAGAAAAATTTCAACTTATAATCTGAAAAAAAGAACTTTGTTTTGTCATAACTTATAAAAGGTAACAAAAAAATTAACTCAGAAAAATTACTAACAATTTAGAATTTATGACTTTTGTATTATGTATAAACTAGTGCTTTGATGCGTACATGCACGACACATTTGGTATTGATGGTGGAGGAAAAAATATTGAAAATAAAATTAATCTAATAACATGTGTAAAATATTTGTCATAATCATTTTAAATAGTAATTTTATAATAAAAAATTAAAAATATACCAAAAGTAAACTCCTTAGAAGATATGAAAAGAATTTAAAATAAATAATTATTAGCATGATTGTAATACAAAACATAATATGAGTGTAGAATTATTATAAGAATATAATAATTATAATTTAAAAATGATAAACATAAATATACAAAATATATATCATCATTATCTACAACGTTGGTTTCATAAAGGTTGAATAAATAACATTGATCAAAAGAAACTCGTTGTAGGACTTGAAAATAATTTTAAAAAATTATGTTATTATAAGTAATAATGTAAAATAATAATAATAATCATGATTGCAAAGAAATTTATTACAAAATGACAATATTACTTTAAATTTCTAAACACTTCTTTGTAAACAATATTTGAAGTAAAAGTTGAGACTTTTCCTTCACTGTCACATGTTAGAATTTTTAAACGGCTTCGATAGGTGACTTTTGAGATTGTAACGTACAATTAACCATGAGAAAAAACTTGTCGCGGATAAATGCACACGTGTTTCAAAGAATGTCGTTGGCCTTTATTATGAGTCTAGTACGGTTACATAATTCAGAAGATTGTTCAATATTTTTCAACAACATAATAGGAGTTCATGTTCTCAGTTTTAAATAATGGTTGTCTAACGATTTTTATTTACTTTCACTACAAATGAAACGACAATATAGAATATTAAATCTATATATTATGAAGAAAACGAATAAAGAACAAACAACGTTTACTTAAAAGACAAACAACACTTAGTAATGTTTGGACTTTCTACTGATGAAGAGGTTTGATTAAATAGTAGACCAACTTGTGTACTCTATAAAACCTATTTCATGTGAAACATTCATTCCCATGTGATAAAATCTTACTTTAAAATTTAAATATTAATAAACTTTAATGTGAATATATTAGTTTAATTAGTATACACATTTTTTACATTGTCATCCAATAATTTATTGCCACATTATTTAATGAGCATGACACCTCATGTTGTATTAAACTCATTTAACATGAAAATTTAAAGGTATATAAAATAAAAATCAGAGACAGTTAATTTATATTGAAATTTAAATAGTATTCTTTTAATAAATGGAACTAGTGATGGTCTTGGGATAAATATAATTCCCTCAACATTTGCTTCTTGATATGAACCTTGGTTTTAAAACAAAGGTAAGGTATGCATCTGAATTATTATAAGTCAAGTATGATTATTTTCATGTAGAATAATCACCCCGATGTTTTTAATCTTAAATTTTCATATCTCCATATATATATATTTATTTATTTATGGTCTAGATATTAATGTTTTTCTTCAAAAAATTTATTCTCATATTTTATAAGTTGTTACCCCTATAATTTATATTTAATAACTAAAATATACATTTTATATAACTTTGCAACCTCGAGATAGTTATATGTCCCTCTTGTAATCTATATATTAAATTAAAAATTTAATATTAATAAATTTAATGTAAATATATACTCCCTTATGATGTATAAACATATATTATAAGAAAAACTACAAAGGATATTTCTATCAATAAAATCACAATTTAATTTTAAAAAGTCATTCATTTTTATAAATTTATTTTTATAATCTTTTCACAACTAAAAATAACAAATATAAGTAAAATATTTATAATAAAATATTATATTGAAAAATTCAATTAAAGTATATTTTTAATTTAGATATTAATTAGGTTTGGCTAAAATATGTTTTTGGTCCCCCAAAATATCGCAAATTTTTCATTTGGTCCCCCAAATTTTTTTCCCAAGTGGTCCTCCAAAAATTATAACGTATTCCCATTTGGTCCCTCCGTTAGTGCACTGTTTATTATCTCTGTTAAATGCTTGTGTAGCAGCTTAGGTGGACAAAATAAGCCTACATGGCATGCGTATGTGTCATCTTATGTGTCCTACATGACAAAATAAGCCTACAGGTGGTTAATCGGCACCTTTTTGTCAGTCACATTAACAAACTCTATAATTGTTTTTTCCATGAAGGGTGATAATATAAGTCATGTAGGATATGCATGCCATGTAGGCTTATTTTGTCTACCTATGCTATCACGCAAGCATTTAACAGAGATAATAAACGATGCACTAACGGAGGGACCAAATGGGAATGCGTTATAAATTTTGGGGGCCTACTTGGGAAAAAAATTGGGGGACCAAATGGAAAAATTGCAATATTTTGGGGGACCAAAAACATAATTTAGCCATTAGGTTTCACATGAAATGTTCATTATTGTGTGATGATATATTCTTACTGGGGTATTGGTGCATTGGAGTCAAGCAGCTATAATGTCATGCCACCTGTCCATATAGTAATCTAGAAAATGCTTTATTCATGTTGTTCCCATAATTTATTTTAATTGTAAAATTTCTCCATGTTCCAATTGTGTAATTTCCATATTCTTTGGTCAACCATTTGTGTAATTATTTCGTAAATGTTGGCAAACGCTTCAACTTCGAAAATAGAGTAAAGTGGACTTCTTTGGACTGTGACTGAGACTGGGCGAGCCATTCTCGAAATCGTTCTTCGTTCGTTTTTCTCTGAAGCTTTTTATGCACATGTTTGTTTTCTTTTCCTAGGTTTCTTCTTCAACTTTGTATTTTTCCAATGTAGTGGGTTTCTTCTTCATCTAGGATTGTTGATCATTTGTTGATTGTTGATTATTTCTTGAATGGTTTTGATTTTGCTAACTGAAACTTCTCGGTATCATTGTTTTGGTAGAACTCTAAATTTTTCGTCAATTTATCTCTCTCTCTCTTTTGTCGTATAAAGCAATTTATTCGACTAGTAATTATTTTTGTGTTTGATTTCAATCATCCTTTTGTAACGCCCTAAATTTCTAAATCAAAATTTAGCCCGTTCGAAACCAAATTCTTAACTTAGAATTTAAAACGTGACGATTCGGATATCGACATATTCACGAAATTGTAAAGAATCCAACGATAATTCAACAATTCAATGAAAAATTCTAAAACGATGAACACATGATTCTGGTCAAAATCCAATATATATATGAACATTAACCTATCCTGTACATCGGGTCACTAATAAATACAAAACACCATCTGAATATACTAGGATCATACTATCACATATACATATATACAGAACAAACAAAAAGGAAACTTAAGTCCATCCCGAAGCACTTCATTTCCCGGTCTGAGAGTCTGGAAGAGGTGATACCTGCTCAACTAAATAATCCACATAACGTGTGGTGAGATAATAATCTCAGTGAATACAACCACATGCATGAATGCAGGGAACAAATATCAATGACAATTAATAGATTATACATAATTCATAAAACACAACTCAAGCAAACTGATATGCAAAATATGATGCACTCACTGTTGTGCCCAGCAGGCATGTTCTTATCTCTTTCTGGAGTTAGAACTGAGCTCAGACTACGGTAAACGTCTTTCCCGGGGACGAATCCCACCCATACTGGACCGAAGTCGTGTTTTAAACATAATTAAATTGTTTTAACTCACGGCCGAAGCCGACTTAATTAATCTCACGGTCGAAACCGACTTAAAGTGTTCCAAATAATATAAACATGATAATTTACCAAGGATTCATAACACAATATCGAAATTCAGAATTCATGTCATATTCAAATTTACGCATCTTCGACAGTTTCGTACCTATTCTATATTATACTACCCCTAATTCAATTCTAAGTCTTAATTCCTTTAGCACAACATCAATTAAGTAAACAATTACCATTTCTAACAATTAATCCTAACAGAGAAGGGGAAGTCAAGAATTAGGGAGCATGCTCATAGGTACATACAAGGAAAACACAAGAGAAGTGAGTTGTACTCATATGAACCTTGATAAATAAAGGGAAAAATTGTTGATCTAAGGTAGATTGATGACGAATTCTTGTGTAGAACTCCTCCTCAAGATTCAATCCCAGCTCCCTCTCTCTAAGACTCAGAGTTTCTCTCTCTAAATTAGAAGAAGAAGAAGAAGAAAGAAAGTTGAATTCTGATTCTAAATTGCGGGTTTAATGCTTATAAGTGAATTCTCGCTCGAGCGAAATATTCTCGCTTGGGCAAGCGTGTCGGTTGCATGAATTTCCCTCACATTCTCACTCGAGCGAAATGTCTCGCTCAAGCGAGAATGACCCAGAAGAAGACCCCCTCTCTGGACGATTCTCGCTCAAGCGAACCCTTCCCGCTTAAGCAAAATTTATCCAGAGAGCCTCCCAAAAGTTCCCCTCTATCTCGCTTAAGCGAGCTGGCTCGCTCAAACGAGATATGCAGAAAATCAAACTTACCCCCTTTTTACTGCATAACTCGCTCAAGCGAGATTCTAACTTGAGCAAGAATGCTGAAACTTCAACATTTGGTTTTTATTCTAAGTCTTGTTTCCTTACTTCCTAGGTCATTTTTCCTTAATTAATTAACACATAATTAACTATCTAAATCTTACCCTAATTAATAAGATCCCTAAGTACCGGATGTTACACCTTTTATGATAAATAACTCAATGGACATTTTGATTTTTGTTTAAAGTTATGTTTCCCGTTTTTTTATTGAGAGCATAATTTCTTTTTAGGGTTTGTTGTGTTAACTATTTTGCTCTATCAAATGTTTTATATAGCATTTGTTATCTTGCATGGCTAAGCATTTGATGTGTTTTGAAACACCTCTAGGTTTTGGAGAGCCCTCCATCAGGCCTTCGTGACTAAGTTGAGTTTAAGCAGAACCTACCATCCTCAGACTGATGGTCAGTTTGAGAGCACCATTCAGACCTTAGAGGATATGCTTAGAACACGTGTCTTGGAGGAGAGAGGTAGCTGGGATAGGTACCTGCCATTGATTGAGTTTTCCTATAATGACATTTTCCACAGTAGCATTAGCATGGCGCCTTATTGAGGTTTTGTATGGGAGGAGGTGTAGATCTCCCTTGTGTTGGTATGAGGTGGGTGAGAGGAACCTCCTAGGGCCAGAATTGGTCCAGGAGACCTCGAATAAGATCAAGGTCATTAGGGAGAAACTTCTGGCTGCTCAGATTAGACAGAAGAGTTATGCCGATAGGAGGAGAAAAGATTAAGAGTTTGAGGAAGGAGATCATGTTTTCCTCAAGGTCACCCTGGTCACAGGCATAGGAAGGGCCATCAGGGCCAAAAAGTTTAATCCCCGATACATCGGTCCTTTCCAAATCCTTCAAAGAGTTAGTCCCATAGCCTACGAAATAGCCTTACCTCCTCATTTGTCCAACCTTCATGATATGTTTCACGTCTCTCAACTACGAAAGTATATTCTTGACCCTTCACACATCATTAGTTCTGAGTTGATACAACTGAGGGAGGATTTGACGGTAGACTTGCACAGATTGTTGACTAAAGCGTCAAAACCCTAAGAAATAAGTCAATCCCATCGGTGAAGGTGATTTGGGAGGGCCAGTCACTGGAGAAGGCCACGTGGGAAAAGGAGGACGATGTCTGAACTAAGTATCCCGAGATAGCTTTGTGAGGTAATCCCTGATGACTGAATTTTTAGGTAACTCTTAGTTACTGGGTAGACAATTTTGAGGACAAAATTGCTTAAGGGGGTAGAATTGTAACATCCCAAATTATAGCTATTTTCATAAATTAAATTAATAAGGGAAAAAGGTTTTCATAAAAGAAATTGGGGAAAATGAGTTAAAAGTGAAAAATGAGAGCTCAACATTCTGGTACTCTCGCTCAAGTGAGAAGGCCTCGCTTGAGTAAACATATCATTAAAAATCAGAAATTTTGGTTACTGATATGGTTGCTTGAGCGAGAGCCTCTTAGTCAAGTGCAATTAAGCCAAAATCAGGGGTTTGCTCTCTAACATGTTCTCGCTCAAGCGAGAGCACTCTCGCTTGAGCGAGACGAAGTCAGAAAGGATAGGGGTTTTACTAGGGGGAGTTGCGCTCAAGCGAGCACGTCCTTACTTGAGCGAGAACCCGAATCTGTCAGGTAATATCCCCTCTCGCTCAAGCGAGAAAGCCTCACTTGAGCGAGAGCACGCGAACTCAGTTTTTAAAAAGAGAAGCCCTAAGGCCCCAACCTCATTCATTTCCCTCGTTAATGTTTCTAGAGAGATAGAGTAGAGAGAGAAGGGAGTTCCAGTTAGGATAAGAAGGAGAGAAGAAGATTTGGCTCAACCTCACCCTCATCAACTCTTCCATCCCTCATTCTTAGTCACTCCTCGGTGAGTAGAGATCACACACTTCACCTCTTCTTGTGTGAAATCCTCTCATGAACCCTAATTTATCTTACCCCTTTCTATTGGCTTGTGAATGAACTAGTTGCTTGATTGTAGATTATAAATGATGCTATGTATTAGAGATTACCCTTTTGTTGGGTTTTAGTGCAAGATTGGAACCTTGGGTTAGGGTTTATGGTTCTAATAGTTCATGTCCATGGTTATATTCATTGTTAATCAAAAGCATTATTATGTATCATGTTCAAGTCAAGTGAAAACCACTCGTATAATCATGTTATCAAGTAACTCAAGTGAAAAGAGAATCATGTTAGGCTTCGGCCATCACGGGTCTAAGACCGTCATGTTCATATTAAAACGAGGCCTTGGCCGTCAGGTAACAACGGCGACTTTATGTCCCCAAGGGAGATATCCTTTATAGTCTGAGCTCAGGTCTTGCTGTAGGAAAGTGATAAGACCCATACTGCTGGGTTAGCAGTTCATGTTATATCAAGTTTCAAGTTACCATTGTTTATGTGAATCAAGTTTCATTTCCATGTCATAATTATACTGTAACATGTCATTTGTTGTATACCACCCATGCATGCTTAGCTTTCCTCATTGAGGCATTAGTCTCACCCCCCGTTGTGGGTTTACATTTTAGATCCCCAGGCAGGTCGATGAGGACCACGATGCAGTTGGAGCATAGAGTTCATTTGACTTTGGAGTCTATCATTTTGATTGTATTTTTTTTATGATTATGGATGTATATTCTTTTGGATGGATATTTAGTATATGTGTTTCTCATGATGTTTCTGTTTTGACAAAACACATGTATTGTAATATCCATATCATAGTTGTACATGTAAACACTCAGATGATGTTTAATTAAGTGTTGGATTTAGTTAGGAAAATATGTATTAGTGTTATTGATATCGTCAATGTCACGAGAAATAATTCCCTAAAATTGGGACTTATGCTTCCAACGGGCATAATTCCTGAGTTTTCGGAGTTAGGACGTTACATGTTATGTGTTAAATAGTCATGTGGTCAAGCTTCAGTCTAATTTATTTTATTTTTAATGTGTATCATTCGGTTTGTTCTAAAAAATATTATTATCTTTCGTTTGCCCAAACTTCACTGTGTAGTTTAATTTTTCAATTGTGCCTTTTTTTGTTGTGTATTTGTTATTCATGTTTCCTTTCATATGCAATTCCTTTTTGTACTTATTCTGGTTTGTTTCCAATTTATACATTTGTTGCTCATTTAATGGTGTTTTTATAAATTTGATTTATATTACTTGTTCTGTGGTTGCTGAGTTTGCTAAGTTTCAACTTGCTGAATTAAGTTTTTAGTTATTTTTTCTCCCTTTACTTGTACTTAGTGTGTCCATTGTTTTGTTTTCCAATGTTGTTTTTATTTTATCCTTTCCCTTTGTTGCTTTTGTCTAGTTCTTGTATTGAAGTTACTTTGTTCATTATAAATTCTCTAGTTTGTTTTGTCAATATTTGATGTGATTTAGTATTTTCAGAATTGGATAAAACTGCATTAACTTCTGGTTAAAGATGGAAACATTTAGAATTGATATTCAACCAACAAAGGTAAATTTTGTTTTAATATTGTTATGAACTTGTTTTTTAATTTATTCTAAGTTGATACAATGTTTTTTAATCATTAATAAGTGTCTCCATGATTATTTTGTGTCCATCACTTTTCCTTTTAGGTGCGTCTTTCATTTCCTTTCGAGTTTTATTATGCAAGGAAGAATGTGTTAGGGAAAAAATAGAACTTTTTGATGATTTTGATCATCAGTTTAGTATACCCCTGTGTTTTGGTGCCAAAAGTGTGATATTGTGGGATGTTGTTGAACAATTGAAGTGCTACTATGGTATACATAAGACATTGTCTCTTAATCTTAATTATGAGGGTGGTATTATATTCTGAATTGAGATCAAGGATGGGGATTTTAATAAAACTTTCACTCCTGCCTTAGTTTATCTAAGTGAGAGGCGTGGTGCTAACAATCATGGGGTAGTTAATGTGAATGCTAGTCACAATCATAATAATGTGAGAATGGGTCTTCAGAATCAACCTGGACGTGCAACTGTTGCTGCTCCGAGGAGGTGATTACTTTTGAGAAAGTTATAACAAAGAGTCAATCACGTGCGAGACAGACCCCGGTTAGTGTCCATGTTAATTACAACTCTTTAACTTTTACAATGATCATATATTCATATTCTAATTATTACTTAATTTTTGTCATCAACCAATACCAAGGAAGTTTGTGCGAGAGTTTATTCGAAAATAATGGAAGGAGTTGCTCCTACATGTTGGAGGGGGTCAATTCTATTACTGTAACTTACTCTGGCGCCCAAGAAGTGAAAAAGATTGCCACCTTGGCAAACCTTGGTACAAGTTTGTCTCTTATATGAAATTGAGAAGAGAAGACAAGGTGGTTTTTGAGACAATAATTAAAGGATTAAACATGATCAATGTGGATATCATTTACAAGGGGTATTAGATCTTATGGAACTGGCAGAATTAGATTAGTGGAACTTGTTTATTGTTTTGATAAGTTTTAAGCTATGTTTTTTGGAGCATGAACTTGCTTAAGTCAAGATGCTTTATGTCACTTTACAGTTTAAGTATATATATATATATATGGTGCTTTTTATGGTACACAAGTTTTAAACTTGTGTACCGTTACATAAACAAATTTACCGGCATGTGTAAGTAACAGTCAATTATGGGGAAAAAAGTTTAAATTGCAAATGGTGAATAATTGATAATCGACAATATAGTCCACGTGGAAACGATATCTTTTATACTACTTGACCAAATTGTGCACTTGTGACTTGCAATCAAGCATTTACTTTTTATTATTATATTAATTATTTACTTAATTTTATTCAAAATATAATTTTTCTAGTCTAAACCAAACCTCATGTCATTCTCTTTGCTTAAAATACACTCACGCAAACATACATACACACACAAAATGAGTAAGAAGTCTTTTTCTAATCAATATAAATACAATTTTAGACGCAATTAATAAGATATAATTATTTATTATTTTTATGGAATTAATTTGACACCTCAAATAGTTAAATTTGGTTGTAAATTTACTTTGGTGGCCATAACTTTACTAATTAGAGGATACTTTTTGTTATGGTAATTCTCTTTTGCTTAAATTAAGACATCACAAAATTTTAAGCTTACTTTTGCACAGGAAATAAATAGTAACTTAGATACCAATCAATGTTAATTTACCATTAATAGACTGTGATCTCAACCAAACAACTACATGTACAAAATTATTTCTTATAGAAATAGAAATTTGTTTTTGTTCTTAACAGTTTTGAAGCTTTACAAGTCCATTATAAATACTTTTCTACCATATTCAGAAAAAACACTCATCATTTGGAAGTGTAAAGGCAAAGTTCAACAATAATCAACATGGATATGAAGTTGACTATTACAACAATTGTTTTATTCATATTTCTATCTGGTACAGCGCAATCCGTTGTCCTTGATATAAAAAAATTTGGTGGATCACCAAATATAGATATAACACAGGTAGCGCATTCTATATAATTCTCCCAATAAAAAAAATTGAAGAATTCATTACTAAGAGCGAAAGGGGCCGTTCTTAGGTTCAAGAAGAACTTGCTCACTATATCATAATTATCATAACCTTTTATTACTATTTTGTAATTGATTTGTATTTTATATATGTTCTTTTAAGGCACTTTTAAATGCTTGGAAAGAAGCATGTGCGTCAACAACAACAAGCAAGATTGTGATTCCGGATGGGACATACAAGATGAATGCAGTGCATGTCAAAGGTCCTTGTAAGGCTCCTATTGAAATTCAGGTTGATGGCACAATTCAAGCACCAGCAAACCCAGACGCACTAAACGGGGCTTATGAATGGGTTAAATTTGAATATGTTGACTTTTTGACCTTATCAGGTAAAGGTACTTTTGATGGTCAAGGTACAACTGCTTGGAAACAAAATGATTGTGGAAAAAACAAGAACTGCAAGAGGCGTTCCATGGTAAATAATATCTCCATTTCAATGTCACAAAACTAGTACGTACTTGTACCATACGCATACTAATAAATGAGTTTCTTATGAAATGTGAACAGAACTTTGGTTTTAATTTCCTAAAACATTCTATTGTTCGGGACATAACTTCGAAGGACAGCAAAAACTTTAACGTCAATGTTTTGGGTTGCACCAACTTCACATTTGATGGGTTCACCGTCAGTGCTCCAGGTGATAGCATCAACACTGATGGGATTCACGTTGGAAGATCAACTAATGTGAAAATTCTTAACACAAACATTGCTACTGGAGATGATTGTGTCTCATTGGGAGATGGTAGTAAACAAGTAACTGTCCAGAATGTGAATTGTGGACCTGGCCATGGCATTAGTGTCGGAAGCTTGGGGAAATACGAAAATGAAGAGCCCGTTGAACAATTTTTAGTAAAGAATTGAAAAATACTGACAATGGTGTAAGGATCAAGACTTGGCCTAGTTCTCCAGGAACATCTCCTATTACTGATATGCACTTTGAAGATATTACCATGATTGATGTCATGAACCCCGTGATCATAGATCAAGAGTATTGTCCATGGAATCAGTGTTCAAAACAGGTATTTAGTCAAAAGTTATCAAGAAATTTTATCTTTTATAATCATGCTAGAGATGCTATTATTTCAATTACTAATATTTCAACTATTATTAATGGAACATTGATTAATCAATACGCTGAGATTTCTTATACATTTTTATTTGCCTATTGTGTGCATGTCTGTAATGTCTCAGGTACCTTCAAAAATAAAGATAAGCAAGGTTACCTTCAAAAACATCAAGGGAACTTCAAAATCCAAGGAAGCCGTCATTCTTAATTGTAGCAAAGGTGTTCCGTGTGAGGGTGTGGAACTAAGTGACGTTTCTCTTACATTCAATGGAGCTCCAACAATTGCTAAATGTGTTAACGTCAAACCCGTTATTACAGGAAAAGCTCCTAGTTGCACAGCTTAGAGTTTTTGGTTGACATAATATTTTGCTTGACTAGATTTTCTTTTTTCTTATTTACTTTTTTTATTTCTTAGATGCACAAACCATCCTTTTAAAGTGTGGATGGGAATTATTTGAAGTCTATTGTGAATAAGAAGTTAGATAAAATAATAAGATTAACATTGTCAAGCATATTATATATGAAATGCTTATTCATTTTAAAATATATTTCTTTTTTTTAATAATAATTTTTTAAAACTAAGAATCCTATGAATTATTTCAAATATTTGAGACAACTTTAAATAAAGAAAAAACTTATGTTAGTCGCAAATCATGTACACCCTTTTGGACCTTTTCCAGGAGTAGTATGTATACTATTTAAAACTATGTTATTGATATTAAACATAATGTTATTTATATAAATTAATGTGATTTTTTATAATAGTAAAAAAAAATTATAAGATATTGTTATCAATTTTACCATGTTATACAATTGCGAATGAATCATTTAGATTCGTGATAATCAACAATAGTATGCATTAACAAGTTGAGTAAGATTTTATCGAGTATCTTGACAGAGGTTCGATCATTGGCACGGTGTGTATAGAAAAAACTTTGTTAAAAGAGGCAAAGCTCACTTCGGTAATCTCTACGCCTCGAAAGAGATTAGTTTCTGGTTATCGGTTAGAGGATACCATTGGTTCATAAAAAAATATTGAGAAAAATTTCAACTTATAATCTGAAAAAAAACTTTGTTTTGTCATAACTTATAAAAATGTAACAAAAAAAATTAACTCGGAAAAATTACTAACAATTTAGAATTTATGACTTTTGTATTATGTATAAACTAGTCCTTTGATGCGTACATGCACAACACATTTGGTATTGATGGTGGAGGAAAAAAATTTGAAAATAAAATTAATCTAATAACATGTGTAAAATATTTGTCATAATCATTTTAATAGTAATTTTATAGTGGAAAAATTAAAAACATACCAAAAGTAAACTCCTTAGAAGATATGAAAAGAATTTAAAATAAATAATTATTAGCATGATTGTAATACAAAACATAATATAAGTGTAGAATTATTATAAGAATATAATAATTACAATTTAAAAATGATAAACATAAATATACAAAATATATATCATCATTATCTACAATGTTGGTTTCATAAAGGTTGAATAAATAACATTGATAAAAAAAAAACTTGTTGTAGGACCTTGAAAGAATTTTAAACTTGACACTCCCTCCTGAGAGATTACATGGCCTAGAAAATGTACCCTATCCATCCAGAATTCATATTTCTCGGGGTTGGCAAAATGTTTCTTCTATCTTAGGACCTCGAGAACTACCCTCAAGTGGTGCTTATGCTCATCTAAGTTTTGGGAGTAGATAAGAATGTCATCGATGAACACAACGACAAACTTATCCAAAACGGGTCGGAAGATCCGGTTCATGTAGTCCATGAACACAACAGGAGCATTGGTTAAGCCAAATGTCATCACCAAGTACTCGTAGTGCCCATACCTAGTCTTAAATATAGTCTTAGGTATATCCTCACCATTAATCTTGATCTGATGATAACCATACCTCAAATCTATCATAGAGAGAATAGACTCTCCCCTAAGTTGATCTAACAGGTCATCTATCCTAGGCAAAGGATATTTATTCTTAATAGTTACCTTGTTCAACTACCTATAGTCTACACATAATCTCATACTCCCATTCTTTTTCTTGACTAGGAGCACAAGCGCTCCCTAGGGTGACACACTAGGCCTATTGAATTTCTTTTATATGAGTTCCTCTAATTGTGCCTTAAGTTCACTAAACTCTAATGGGGACATCCTATAAGGTGTCTTAGATTTGGGTCCGGTGCTTGGAACCAATTCTATTGAAATCTCAATCCCCCTATCAGGTGGAAGGTGGTAACTTAATTAGGAAAAACGTACTGGTACTTCTTAACAACAACTATACCATTAAGGTCAGAGATCTTACCTACCACTGAGGAAAGCATTAAAAGAAAACAATCACTCCCGTTACACAAGATTTCAGAAACTTGAGTAGCACATGAAAACAAAATGGGTGCTTGCTCCCTCGGAGGAAGAGGAAGGGGTGGAAAGACAACAACCTTATTGAAGCAATCCAACATGACTTGGTTTTGTAACAACCAATCCATGCCAAGGATCACATCAATGCTCTTTAACGGTAAGCAGATTAGATCGATCACGAATGCCCTCTCTTGAACAATAATAGGATAATTTAAGCAAACAAGAGAGGTGAAAATTGGCTCCTTGGCCGGGGTAGTGGCATTTAGAAGATATGGTAAGGAAGAGGCATACAAGTCTGGTTCCTTCACATAGTCAATAACAATATATAAGTGGGTTGCCCCAGAGTCAAACAGTACAACTAAGGACTTATTGTTAAGAAGACACTTACCTTGCATCAGATTGTCGGCCTTAGCAGGCACTTCCCCACCAAGGGTAAAGACTCTCCCGGTGGATTGGGGCTTGGGCTGGTCTTTCATCTTCGGGCACTCATGCTTCACGTGGTCCGGCTCCTTGCAGTAATAACACTTCTGCTGCCCGAAGAGACACTCCTCCTTATGGAACTTCCCGTATTTAGGGCACTTTGGCATCTCCCCCGGCTTCTGAGCGGGGCGGATAGTCGGGTTGGTGTTTCTTTCCCATATGGGCCTAGAACTCTTGCCTTGAATAGGGTCTTCAAGTTTCCTCTTATCTTTAGGATCCGAAGGCTTAGGTGCCTCAGGCTCCTTCAGGTTTTCCTCAGCAATGAGGCACTTGTTGACCAAGATGGGAAAGCCCCTGATCTACAAAGTCCCCACTGCCCTCTTTATCTCATGCCTCATACCTTGCTCCAAGTGTCAACACTTCACTCCTCATCACGTTGAACCTGAAGGAAGCGGAAGTACTTTGCCAACTCTTCAAATATGGCCACATATTTGCCTACTGTCAGGCTCCCCTACTGAATTATACACTTTAGTTTTGTATGGTTGACTTCCGCTTATGTAAACGTTAGATTACTTAAGCATGTTTTTTTTGTGGTTGATTGTATGTTGATATCGATAATGGCGTGAAATAATTTCATAAACTTGGAAATGTGTCTCCAATGGACATTATTTCTAGGTTCACGAAATTAGTACGTTACACTTACCCCAATAATTTAAATTTAATTATTAAATACACATTTTAAGTAATTTGTCATCCTCGAGATAATTATATTTATCTGGTACAATCTATATACTAAATTAACAATTATATATTAATAAATTTCATGTAAAGATTTATGCACTGTGATGTGATGTATAAAAATATATTGTAAGAAAAACTAAAAATTGCTTTTCGATCAATAAAATCACAATTTAATTTTAAAAAGTCAATAATTTTTATTAATTTAATTTTTAATTATTTCACAACTAAAAATAACAAAATATAAGTAAAATATATATAATAAAAACAATTTTATATTGAATAAATAAATAAAGTGTATTTTTAACTTAGATATTAATATTAATTGGTTTTTACATGTAATATTTTTTGTATGATATATTCTTACTTTATAATTTAAATAATAATAAGTTTTCATGAAGATATAATCAACACAAATTTTATATTATTTATCCAGTAATTTTAATATTAATTCATTTTTATGTGCATTGTTCATCATGTGTTATTTATTTTTATCCTATAATTCAAAGTTCCGGTTAAGTTGCACCCTTTCATGTAAGGGAGTAAGTTACTCCCTCACATGAGACCGGGTGTAGGTTGTATACACGACAATTTTTTAATTAAAGTCATTTAAAATTTGAAGTAAATTATTTTATAGGTTAGTCCTTTAGGGTTGTATGCTCTCATTTATTTGATCTTTCATTTGTGATTATTACATTTTTCCCTTTTCTCCAAGACGCAAGATGAAGTTTTCCCTAAGTTCTCAGTCACCATCTGTTGGACTTAAGCCTCATTGGAAGATACAAGTGTTAGTCATGTCTCTCAAATCTTAAGGTGTTTCGGTTTTGTTGTAGGAAGTAGAAATTTAATATTCATTTTGTAGTGCCAAACAAGTTTCAATAGATGTGGCACTTGTATTGTTTGTTTTTAGTATTAGGCAAGTGTTATGTGTTTGTTAATTGGTTTTATTTGGATTGTAATTATGTAAGATAAACTCATGTTTTGGTTTTCAAGTTTGAATGGCTTGGAAGCTAATTTACTCAACTAAGTATTGATTTGCCTATGGTATAATCGATTACTTTAGTTAGTAATTGACCCTAAGTTGATTCGAAACTGAAAACGACATGATTTCTGGTACATGAACGAAAATAATCGATTACCTGATAAGGATAATCGATTACCACTACACCTGATGAGAAATTCAAATATTGGTGCTCGCTGGTTCAATCGATTACCACATATAGTAATCGATTACCCCTGTTTCCTGTGAATGGGTTCTAGAACTAAACGTTCTGGGGTAATCGATTACCTAATAAGCCAATCGATTACCCCTGACTCTGCAGAAACTCTGGACGATTTTCAACCGTTTTTAAACTGTTTTTTAACTAACTTTTGAAACTCTAAAACTATATAAATATGTGAATTTCGAAAATAAAAAGTGTGAGAAAAAGAAGAGAAGAAAAGTTATAATACATATAGAGAAAATAGAGAGCTGAATTTTGTAAGAAATCAAAATACTCTTTTTAGAAAAAGATTCTTCAAGAAGTCATCATGTCCAGAAATTTTGCAAGAGTCTGAAGAACTCTCAACTCAAGAAGATTAGATGATTTGAAAAGAAGATTGACATACACTCATGGAGTTTATCTACACATTCAAGGTGTTATCGTTCTAAACTTAGTTTTACAATAATTGTTTTGATTTGTATTTTCTCTTGAATAGGGATTCAGAGAGAAGTGCATTGTGTGATATCTCAAGAACGGGCTATTCTTAGAGATTGTTTGTGAAATCTTGTGACGGGGTGTCATAAGTAAGGTTGTTGTTCGAGTGGCGGGGTGTCACGGATGAACATGCTCTTGTGGGGTGCAAAAGTCAAACCTTTTGTTTGTTAGAAAGTCTTTCTTTAGGATTGGGTGTGTATGGTGTTTGTAATCAATTCTATAGTGAAAGCTGATTTAGTGGTGTGCTAGATCAAAATTGGATGTAGGCCCCTTTTTAGTGGCTGAACCAGTATAAATCACTGTGTTATCTTCTCTATCCCTATACTATCTTGAATTGTAATTCTTAGCAGTATAAATTTGGTTCTTGATTAATAAAATAACATAAACTAAATAGATAATTTGATTGATTTCTGAAACTTTGATTTGTTTACTATTTGAAGAATCATTAATCTTGAGGAATCAATCTTGATAATCAATTACCTACTGTTATACAAATTGGTAATCAATTACGCATTGAATTGGTACGTAATAAATTACCTGTTACAATATCTTTGATCCGCTGCACTCACATATATCTTTTGATTTTAAACTCTGATAAATTGATAAAATTGATATTTGAAAGAATTTTAAAGGCAAAACTTTTTGAAGGGAAAAACGAATTTTGATAGTTAAGTAAAAAATAAAATTGTGAATCTATTCAACCCCCCTCTTCTAGATTCCCTCTGGGACTAACAATTGGCATCAGAGCTGGAATGTTGAAAGTTTTTCAAGATTTCAGCAAATTATTTTTGCGAAAATGGCAGGGAATCAATTGCCTTTTGCAGAAGGTGCTTCAATTAAAAGACCTCATCTATTTTATGGTGAAAACTATTCTTTTTTGAAAGTAAGAATGAAAATTTTTATGAAGTCTGTTAATAGAGGTATTTTGCAAGCAGTAGTAACTGATTACAAGATTCCTACTCATTTGGTTAATGATTCAATTTGTGAAAAACCTTTTGATTTGTGGAATCATGATGAAATTAAGCGTGCTGAAAATGATTCAAAAGCCTTGAATATCATTCATTCTGCTTTAAATAGTGATGAATTTTTCAGGATCTCTGCATACAAAACAGCTAAAGAAGCATGGGATCTTATTCAAGTAACTCATGAGAGGACACCTGAAGTTAGAAGATAGAAAAATAACACATTGATCTAAGAATATGAGATATTTAGAATGACGCAAGGAGAAACGATCATGGATGTGCAGAAGAAACTAACACACATTGTCAATCATCTTAAAGGACTTGGGAAGATCTTTGATGAAAAGGAGCTGAATATAAAAATCCTCAAATCATTAAATAGAAAGTGACAGCCAACTGTAACAGCAATTACCGAATCTAAGAACTTGGCAGCAATGACAAGTGCAGAACTATTTGGAAAATTGAGGGAATATGAAATGGACATAAATAGAATGGCGGAAGAAGAACAAAAGGATAAGAAAGCTAAAGGATTAGCTCTAAAAACTGATGAGCAGTTAAGTACGGATGATGGCACTAATAATGAAGCCTCTGAAAAAGAAGATCTAAATTTGATGGTAAGAAAATTCAAAAAATTATTGAAGAAAAAGAACGACAAGGGTAAACAATTTCTAGCTAGGAAACGGTCAAGGAAAACATAATCTTCCTCACCAAAATTCCCTTGCTTCGAATGTGGAAAGATTGGTCACATTAAAGTGGATTGTCCAACCTTAGCTCGAAAGCAAAGTAATGATTAGTTAAAGACAAAGTTCAAAAATAGAAAGAAGAAGGCCTACATTGCTTGGGAGGACAATGCCTCAACCACCTCAAGTGAGAGTGATAGTGATCAAGAAGCAAATCTTTGCCTTATGACAAAGAATAATTCAGAAAGTGAGGTAAGTGATTCTGATTACTCTATTGATAAAAATTATGATCAATTGCAAGATGTTTTTATTGAATTGCATGAAGAAGCTAAAAAAATTAAGTTTCTTCAATAGTGCTTACAAAAAGAAAATCAAGTCGTATGAAGCTAAAATGGATGATTTACAAAAGGAAATGGATTCCTTGAAAAATGAAAATGAAAATCTGAAAAACCTTTCCTCTTGTAATATAGCTTCATCTTCTAGTTGTGAAACTTGCTTAGTGCTAAAATCAAAAGTGGACTATCTTACCAAAGCATTATCTAGATTCACAATGGGAAGCACAAACCTCGATGCTCTTTTATGTAAACAAAGATGTCTATTTGATAAAACTGGAATTGGTTATAATTGTGATATGAAAAAAAAGGCTGTTAAGAATATCTTCAATTTTAGAAAAGCTTCAAGTACACCTTACATTTTTTGCAATTACTGTCTTCATAAAGGTCATACTTCTTATAACTGTTTGATCAAGAAATTTGGAGTTCCTAGTGAGAGGTACATATGGATTCCCAAGGGAACTAGAGGTGTTACTAATCCAAATGGACCCAACTCTATTTGGGTACCAAAATAAGTCATTATTTGTTTTGTAGGTGTTCCTAAAAGCAAACCAGTCTCTATGGTACTTAGATAGTGGATGCTCTAGGCACATGACAGGAGACAAGAGCAAATTTATCTCACTACAAGCAAAAGAAGGAGACTATGTAACTTATGGTGATAATAACAAAGGTCGCATTCTCGGTATCGGAAGTATTGGTAACAATTCTTCAATTACAATTGATGATGTCTTATATGTTGATGATTTGAAATTTAATTTGTTGAGCATAAGTCAACTGTGTGATAAAAAATATAAGATTTCCTTTAATCATTAATGTTGTACAATATGTCATGCATCTGAAAATGCCATGTTTGTTGGTAAAAGACTAAACAATATATATGTGCTTGACATTGATCATACCTCATCAAATAGTGCATATTTAACATCTAGGGATGACATGTCTTGGCTTTGGCATAAACGTATTGCACATATAAATCTTGAACAATTGAATAGGCTTGCATCTAAGAAACTAGTTAAAGGCCTACCAAATATTAAGTTCTCTAAGGAAGGATTATGTGATGCATGTAACATCCCTCTTTTTGAGTTATATGTTAGCCACGGAGGCTCTTTTGATCTTGTATTGATATTATGACTTAATTTGTTATATTGGAATGGTTTTTGCTAAGTTTCAGGATGATTTAAAATTGGGAAATGTCCGATTTTTAGGGGAGACTCTGTCGGATTTTTGGCAGTTATATGGAGAGTTAAAATAGTATTTTTGTAGCTCAAGTATGTGAGAAGTAAGAATCTAAATATATAAAAAGGGGGGGTTGCGCGTTCAAATGCGCATGTAGCGCGTTTAAACGCGCGTG
Source organism: Sesbania bispinosa (assembly GCA_026901365.1). Lineage (NCBI taxonomy): Eukaryota > Viridiplantae > Streptophyta > Magnoliopsida > Fabales > Fabaceae > Sesbania > Sesbania bispinosa. The sequence continues at coordinate 539,547 of QLOH01000199.1, read as the reverse complement.
TGTCAAAGAGGGACGCATGGAGGAGCGCGCGAGTGTGCATCAGGGGGGAGTTTTAATTGCGCGTTCAAACGCGCTGGACTGCGTTTAAACGCGCGCTGTCCAGGAATTAATTAGAACAGGGGGCCGCGTTTGTGAGCTCATTTTCCTCCCCCATTTTTAGAGCTTTTAGAGAGAGGTTAGAGAGAACTAGAGAGAGAAAGTCATTGAGGAAGGAGAAAGGCTTGATTGAAGGTGCCCCACCACTTCTAGAGCTTGTGCTTCACCATTTTCTTCCACCATCTTCTTCTTTGTTCTTCCTTTTGGGTGAGTATAACTCACACACCTCACTGTTATCTTGTATTTCTTTTTATGATCCCTCTCCCTCTAATCTTCTTCATTTTGACTTGTAGTTGTTGGTTTATTATTAGATTGATTGTTGTATATGATTATTGTGGATTAAATGCTTGTATGAGAAACCCTAGGGTAGTGGATTTTGGGGATTTTGGGGGTTTTGTAGGAATAATTGTTAGTGGGGGGTTTAGGTGATTTATTTAGATGTTCTAGGTTGATTTTAAAGCTATTGGGTATGTATGAATTATTGTTGATTGGAAAGGTTGAAGAAAATAATAATCTTGGTTTGGCATCTCACATTCACATATTCTAAGATTTTGCTCTAGTTAAATTAATTTGTTAGAATGAAAAGTATGGTATCTTAATATTGTTTTAAGACTTGGGTGATTAGTGCCCTGCTAATAAGGGGTGATTAGTACCCGGGGTGGTTGGTACCCAGTGGTGGTGATTAGTGCCCAAGGGAGACGTTCCTTGTAGTCTGAGCTCAGGTCTAGCCACACAGTTTTAAGAAATTTAAGTGATAAGAAACCGTCGGCTGAGTCACGTCGTTTCATGTGTATTTCTAGCCATGACTATGGTTGTTTGAGTTCGTAGTGGCTTAAATGTTTATTTGTGCTTGTGCATCACTTACCTGTCATTTCCCACACTGCATGTTGCATAGTTATATTCACCGAGACCTTGTCTCACCACACGTTTTGTGGACTATCATTTTAGCTGCACAGGTACCTCCTCGTTCGGGATAGTGATTGGAGACTAGTAGCAATTCTCTTTGTTTTGATGCACCTTTTGAGTTAGGGACTTCATATATTGTATTTTGATGTTTTGGGTTGTTTGGAGATTGTATATGTGTGTGTATATATATATATTTATCTTTGTGTGGGGATACAATTGTACATGTGTTCTGGTGGGTTCTAGATGCATGTATGAGGTTATCCTCCTATGGGTACTGTATTTTACTTCTATTTTCAGCTTTTATGTATTGTAGCAGATTTCTATATTCAGCCCCTATGCCCAGGCTTGTTTTGAATGGTTTAGGCATTGGCATATGTTAATTAAGTGATCGTTGGCATCTTGAATAGTGTATGTTAATTTATCGATATCTAAATGGCATGAAATAATTTCAGAAATTCGAGATTTGGTTTCCAACGGACTAAATCTCTGAATTAGAAATTAGGACGTTACAATGCATGTCAAAAGGGAAAGCAGTTTAGAGCTTCTTTTAAATCTACAAATTATGTTTCTACCTCTAGACCTCTTGAGCTTTTGCATATGGATTTACTTGGTCCTTCAAGAACTATAAGTATTGGTGGAAGCATATATGCTTTAGTAATAATTGATGATTATTCTAGATTTACTTGGATTGCATTTTTATCTTCTAAAAACAATGCTTTCAAAGCTTTCATCAAAATTGCCAAAAGGATTCAAAATGAAAAGGATTTAAAAATAAAATCTTTGAGAAGTGATCATGGAGGAGAATTTAAAAATGAAGATTTTGAGAAATTTTGTGATGAAAATGGGATTGATAACAATTTTTCTGCTCCAAGAACTCCTCAACAGAATGGAGTTGTGGAAAGGAAAAATAGATCTCTAATTGAACTAGCTAGATCAATGCTCAATGAAAATGATTTACCTAAATATTTTTGGGCTGATGCTGTAAGTACTGCATGCTATGTTCTAAATAGAATTCTAATTTGTCCTTTTCTCAAAAAGACTCCTTATGAACTTTTTAAAGGCAAGAAACCTAATATATCACATCTGAAAGTATTTGGTTGTAAATGCTCTATACTAAACAATGGAAAAGATGACATTGGCAAATTTGATGCTAAAGCTAATGAAGGAGTGTTTTTAGGATATTCTCCAATAAGTAAAGCATATAGAATCTTTAATAAAAGGTCATTAACTGTTGAAGAGTCTATCTATGTTGTTTTTTATGAAACTAACCCCCATAAAAAGGGAAAGTCTTTTTATGATGAAGAAGATACAGGTTCATTAAATATGCCACCAACTAATGATGAAGCAAGCATCATTGATGAGCAAATGAAAGTTCCCAAAGAAGTAAAATCATTACCCAAAGAACGGAGAAAGCCTAGAGATCTCTCTTTGGACAACATTATTGGAGATATTGAAAAGGGAGTAACCACTAGACATTCACTTAATCTCTTTTGTGAATATATGGCATTTGTTTCTCAAATTGAACCATCTTGTGTGGATGATGCTTTGAATGATGAATATTGGATGATGGCCATGCATGATGAATTAAATCAATTCAAAAGAAATGATGTTTGGGAACTGGTGCCTTACAAGTTTAATATGAATGTCATAGGTACAAAATGGGTATTTAGAAACAAACCTGATGAAACCGGATCAATAAATAGGAATAAGGCTAGATTAGTAGCCAAAGGCTATAATCAACAAGAGGGTATAGATTTTTGGTGAAACATATGCTCCTGTTGCTAGATTAGAAGTTGTTAGGCTACTTCTTGCATTTGCATGTATATATGATTTGAAGTTATACCAGATGGATGTTAAAATTGCCTTTTTAAATGGTTTCATTGATGAAGAAGTTTATGTTTCTCAACCTCCTGGTTTTGTTGACCATAATTTTCCTAATCATGTTTATAAGCTAAAGAAAGCTCTGTATGGACTTAAGCAAGCTCCTAGACAATGGTATGAAAGGTTAAGTAAATTTCTATTGTCTCAAAGCTTTGAAAGAGGAAAGGTTGACAAGACTCTATTTTTTAAGAAAACTTCAAATGATATACTTCTTGTATACAAGTGTATGTGGGTGACATAATTATTGGTTCAGCTAACCACTCTCTTTGTGAGGACTTTGTGTCAAAAATGCAGGGGGAGTTTGATATGTCAATGATGGGAGAATTGAGTTTCTTTCTTGGTCTGCAAGTTAAGCAAATGGAGAAAGGGATTTTCTTGCATCAATCAAAATACACAAAATAACTTATAAAGAAATTTGATATGGAAAGTTGTAAAAGTTCTAACATACCTATGGGAACAAACTGCTACTTGGATGCAGATACACAAGGAAAATCTGTAGACTTAACCAAATATAGAGGGATGTAGGTTCACTTTTATATTTAATAGCAAGTAGACCTGACATCATGTTTAGTGTGTGTTTGTGTGCTAGGTATCAAGCAGCACCCAAGGAGTTACACATGAATGCTATTAAAAGAATTTTGAACTATCTCAAGGAAACTATAGACGTGGGTCTTTGGTATCCTAAAAGTACAAATCCTACACTTGTTGGTTATTCTGAATCTGATTTTGCAGGTTGCAAATTAGACAAGAAAAGTACAAGTGGTACGTGTCATCTATTTGGAAGCAGTCTAGTATCATGGCACAGAAAGAAACAAGCATGTGTAGCACTTTCAACTGCAGAAGCTGAATACATTGCAGCTGGGAGTTGTTGTGCACAATCAATATGGCTCAAACAACAATTATGAGACTTTGGACTGAAATTGGACAAGATACCATTGAGGTGTGATAACACAAGTGCAATCAACCTGACAAAGAATCCAATCTTACACTCAAGAACAAAACACATAGAAATGCGTCATCACTTTATAAGGGATCATGTGGAAAAAGGAGATTATGAAGTTCAAATCGTCGATACTGAATCAAAACTAGCGGATATATTCACTAAACCACTACCAAGAGAAAGGTTCTACAAGCTAAGAAGGGAACTTGGTATACTTAGTGAGTATGATCTTAACTAATCTATCTTCTCTATGTTTTCTAAGTTAAATTGTGTGAAATGATCTGAATAATTGTGCATATCATTCATTAGTTGCATAACATCATGAAAGTTTTATCAAAATGCATTAAAAATGAATTTTTCAATCACATTAGTAGCAAGCTAATCGATTACCTGCATAAGTAATCTATTAAATCAAGAAGTTTGTAATTCAACGGAAATACAAACTCTCTGCTATAATCGATTACCAATGTATGTTAATCGATTACCTTACTGAAGCAATGAATCCTTCAAGCATTCGTTTTGTGATAATCGATTACCACAGTATGCTAATCGATTATCTGGCTAGGAAAAATTAAAATTGTATTAACAGTCACTGGGATAATCGATTACCGTCTTTCAGTACTCAATTACTTGCGACTCTGTTCCGTCTCAGTCGATTTTAGAGAAGCCAATGATGATATTTAAACCCCTTCAACTTCTTTTTAATCCTAATTTCTCAAACCCTAAGTGAAATCCTTCACCAAAAACCCTAAAAGTCTCAAATTTTCTAAGAAACCATCACCTTCAAAAAAGTTTGTTCAGTTAAAAGGGCATTACTACCCTGACTTGGTTAAAATCTTTTATGCAAACCTATTTTATGATAGAAATGGAAATCTGAGTTCTGAGGTTAAGAAAACCAAGATTTGCATAGATGATTCAATTTTTAAAGATATAGGTGGAATAACTGCTAGTGGGATTAGACTTACAATGGAAGAATTTGATAGACTTGAAGTTCAGTATAAAAAGCATCAACTGTATAAATCTTTGTTAGTAAATCCAAATGAATGGGAAGATGAACAAGCTGCTAAAAGATCAGAAAAGAAAAAGTCTATTTTCAACACCGGGGGAATGAAAGTAAATGATAGATTATTACATTACACCTTGGCATGGATTGCAATAGCTAGGGGAGCAACCATGCTCAGTTGAATGAAGAGGATATGATGATGATCTGTGCTATAAAGAACGATATTAAGTTCAATTGGATAGATAAAATTAGCAATAATATGATGAAGACCAGAAGATTAATTGACTAAAAATATGTCCTTATGTTGTTTTCATATCTAAAGTTCTTGATCACTATGGTGTTGATACAAGTGGTGAATCAAGGGAAATTACTAGAGAAACACATGATGTTAAGGACATAGCATTGAAAATGATGAAATTGGTCAAAACAGAAAATGGTTGATTTAATAAAGATGAAATCAATAATGAAGAAAATCCCGATGAAGATGAAGATTCTGAAGAAGCTGAACCTAAGTCATTCCCAGCCTTTGAGCAAATGGTCCTTAACAAGCTAAATGAAATTTCTGAAACCCAGAAAAGGGATTGTCGAGACATGAAGGACAGAATTGAGGCAATCTCTGAAAGGCTTGATGAACTTCAAGTTCCATTCCCGGACGCTTAGGAGGAACTTCAGTCTTTAGGATCTCATTTTGCTTATTTTTCATATTAGGATGCATATTTTTTTTGGATGACTGTAGTATGAACATTGGTTATTTTGATATTTTCATTTCTCTGCTTCATACTATTATGTTTGTGTTTAATGGATATTCATATGCTAATCACTCTGCTTATGTGCTGATTTTAGAATATTAGATGATATATTTGCATGAAATTTTTTGTTTTAATTTGCCAAAAGGGGGAGAAATAATGAGAAAGAATAATGAGAAAATTTGAGAAAGATGTATGATGATATTTGACTATGATCTAAATTGGATATGTTAGATATGACATGATTACATGATACATGATTAATTGTGAAACATGATTACTGTGATTTGTTTAATAAACACATTTGCTTGCAAGCATTATCAAAGTTCTTAAGGGATGAAGAAATGGCAATTGTCCTTGTGCCCACTGTAAGTGTTGCTGAAATTGTTTGGCGCATCAAAACCAAAAAGGGGGAGATTGTTGGACTTAAGCCTCATTGGAAGATACAAGTGGTAGTTATGTCTCTCAAATATTAAGGTGTTTTGGTTTTGTTGTAGGAAGTAGAAATTTAATATTCATTTTGTAGTGCCAAACAAGTTTCAATAGATGTGGCATTTGTATTGTTTGTTTTTAGTATTAGGCAAGTGTTATGTGTTTGTTAATTTGTTTTATTTGGATTGTAATCATGTAATATGAACTCATGTTTTGGTTTTCAAGTTTGAATGGCTTGGAAGCTAATTTACTCAACTAAGTATTGATTTGCTTCTGGTATAATCGATTACTTTAGTTAGTAATTGACCCCAAGTTGATTCGAAACTGAAAATGACATGATTTCTGGTACAGGAACGAAAATAATCGATTACCTGATAAGGATAATCGATTACCACTGCACCTGATGAGAAATTCAAATATTGGTGCTCGCTGGTTCAATCGATTACCACATATAGTAATCGATTACCCCTGTTTCCTGTGAATGGGTTCTAGAACTAAACGTTCCGGGGTAATCGATTGCCTGATAAGCCAATCGGTTACCCCTGACTCTGCAGAAACTCTGGACGATTTTCAACCGTTTTTAAACTGTTTTTTAACTAACTTTTGAAACTCTAAAACTATATAAATATGTGAATTTCGAAAATAAAAAGTGTGAGAAAAAGAAGAGAAGAAAAGTTAGAATACATATAAAGAAAAGAGATAGCTGATTTTTGTAAGAAATCAAAATACTCTTTTTAGAAAAAGATTCTTCAAGAAGTCATCATGTCTAGAAATTTTGCAAGAGTCTGAAGAACTCTCAACTCAAGAAGATTAGATGATTTGAAAAGAAGATTGACATACACTCATGGAGTTTACCTAGACATTCAAGGTGTTATCGTTCTAAACTTAGTTTTATAATAATTGTTTTGATTTGTATTGTCTCTTGAATAGGGATTCATAGAGAAGTACATCGTGTGATATCTCAAGAATGGGTTGTTCTTAGAGATTGTTTGTGAAATCTTGTGACGAGATGTCATAAGTAAGGTTGTTGTTCGAGTGGCGGGATGTCACGGATGAACATGCTCTTGTGGGGTGCAAGAGTCAAACCTTTTGTTTGTTAGAAAAACTTTCTTTAGGATTGAGTGTGCACGGTGTTTGCAATCAATTCTATAGTGAAAGTTGATTTAGTGGTGTGCTAGATCAAAATTGGATGTAGGCCCCTTTTTAGTGGCTGAACCAGTATAAATCACTGTGTTATCTTCTCTATCCCTATATTATCTTGAATTGTAATTCTTGGCAGTATAAATTTGGTTCTTGATTGATAAAATAACAGAAACTAAATAGAAAATTTGATTGACTTCTGAAACTTTGATTTGTTTACTATTTGAAGAATCATTAATTTTGAGGAATCAATCTTGATAATCAATTACCTACTGTTATACAAATTAGTAATCAATTACGCACTGAATTTGTAATCAATTACCTACTACAATATCTTTGATCCGCTGCACTCACATATATCTTTTGATTTTAAACTCTCATAAATTGATAAAATTGATATTTGAAAGAATTTTAAAGGCAAAACTTTTTTAAGGGAAAAACGAATTTTGATAGTTAAGTAAATAAATTTTTTTGTGAATCTATTCAACCCCCCTTTCTAGATTCCCTCTGGGACCAACACCATCGACGACATAGGTACCCAACTTAGCTAGTGGTTGGATCTGGCTTTTTTGTAAACAAAGCAGCTTTGTGCACACAAGGAAGACAATATATTGCACTTTATGGAGGAGTTTTTCCCCATCGGAGGCGATTGTAGCTTAGGTACGGTGTAGTGAAACTAAGATGTTAGGTAATAAGGGTGCAGGTTTGTGTTTGTTTCACTATAAGTATTATGGGGGCATTGTTAGTATTGTGGAGGTAGGTTTTGGTTCTTAGTCGCGCTAACGCATTTGAGGTGGTCGATGTATTGTTCGTATTGGTTGGTGATCCCTTTTAGCTATTGATTGATTGGTTTAATAATTTTAATTGATTTTGAATATTCTCTCAGCAATGGATTCTGATCTTGATTTTTGGTTTTTGATTTCTGAATATTCTCTCAAACTTAAGCTAACACATGTTTAGTTTGGTATTGGTTGTTGATCTGTTGGTTTTATTGCTTGATAAAAATGTAAAAATCGAGTTCTGATAAAATCGCTTGGGCGAGGAGGCTCTAACTCAAGCGAAAATAAGGGTGATTTTATGAGCTCTCTGGAAGATTTTCGCCCAAGCGAGAGTCATCTCACCTGAGTGAGAATTGTCTAGAGAAAGGTTACTCTCTAGGGTATTTTCGTCCAAGCGAGACGTTTCTCGCCTGGGCGAGAATGCGAAAATAAGGATTTTTAGATCGTCTCGCTCAAGCGAGAATTTCTCGCTTGAGCGAGGATAGACGAATTCAGTTTTTAAAAATAAAAATCCCTAACTTCTCCTCATTTATTACACAACCTAAAAACCTTAGAGAGAGAGAGAGAAGAATCCTAGAGAGAGAAGTCTCTTTGAAGCTTTAAGGAAGGCTCCCAAGGTCAAGAGTCCCACTGTTCAACTTTCCTCCACTTTCATCTTCTTCCTTGTAGCTCCTTTTAGGTGAGTAAAGCTCACCCACAACACCTCCTTGCTTGTAAACTGTGTATGAGCCCTAATCTTGTTCTTCCCCCTTCTTTTTGGTGTGTGTTTGAACTATTTCGCTTGCTTATAAGAGGGTTGAATAGTGTTTTATAATTTCAAACTGATTTTAGGAAAATCTTTTACAAGCAAAACTTTTCACAAAGATATTTGAGCAACTTGCTGAAACTGGGAATGAAGTACTTGCTGAAGTTACTTCAGCAGGTCCAATAAAACAGTTTTGGAAACTTATTTTTAAATACGTTTGGATCTATTTACAGTTTCAACTTATAAAACAGTTACTCAGAACCCTCCAAGTTAGTTTAAACCAAATACAAAGAGATGAGGATAAGAGAAAACTTAGCCACAGATTTATACTGGTTCACTCACTTCCATTGTGAGCTACGTCTAGTCCTAATGCCAACTAGCAATGGATTTTCCACTATCTCAGATATTACAAGTATTCTTTTACAGTCAAGCCTCTCCAGGCTCTAAACTAAGTATTCTTTTACAGTCAAGCCTCTCCAGGCTCTAAACCAAGTATTCTTTTACAGTCAAGCCTCTCCAGGCTCTAAACCAAGTATTGTTTTATCCACAAGCCTCTTCAGGCTCAATAACAAGTATTCTTTGTTCCACCAAGCCTCTCCAGGCTCTCAGACACTTAAGAGTGTTTACAAATGAATTTGTTTAAGTTACAGGACCAAAACAAGTTCCAAACTTAAACTGAAACAAACTTGTACAATATAACTGAGTAAGACTCAGGATAAATGAAATTTGATGTGCAATGAAATAGAGAGAATAACAGCGTATATTTTGACAGCGTTTAGGCTTGAAACCACCGTTGAGAGATAACATTAAATGTTGTGAGAACCGTTGTGAGACAATCTTCTAAAAGCTTTTGACTTGTGCAGTGCAGGTGCGCAGACCTTGATACAGTTCTGACACATTTGCAGGTACTGTGTTACAGCAGTTTCCCTTTTTTTTCCTTAAATGAGACAAGCTTGCAAAAGACGTTGAGAATGCATTTAAGTCTTGATCAGAAAGCCTTCTGACTAGAGACAAATGCCACGTAGAAAGTCTTCAACAGGTTTTCTCGATTAAGACAGTACACCTCTTTAGAGGGTTGAATAACTTCAACAGGTTCTTCTCCTTCAGAAGGTTGTACCACTTCAGATTCAGAGAGTTGTTGAAACATATAAAATACCCTTAAGAGAATTTGTACTATTTCTCGAAATATTTAACCAAATTTGTTATTCATTAAAACTTAGGGTTATGGGACTAAAAACATTATTAATCACTTAATAATATTTTGAGACTCAACACAAGTGGTACCTTGTGAAATGGAAGAGAGACGACTATGAACGATATTGGGTGGGTACATTCTCTTGGCCTTGAGGGTGTGGACTGCGGGTCGGGGAAAATTTCCACAAGGCACAGGTTGCACCCCCGTAAGCCGTGATTTCCCCATATGGCCGGGTTACCTTGACTGGCTCTGACCATTACCATGATGAGTGTGAAGTTGGCCAGTTGTCTCTAGAAGGGGGTTGAATAGAGACTATTAAAAAATTTGTTCCTGAAAAACACTTAAGCACAGGCTGAGACGTGTTCTCAAGTTTAATAACTTGGAAGCTTAGATATGTTAGATAAGATGCAGTCTTAACTAAATATGATTATTTAACTTTGTGAAGGTGAATCTTAGTAGTTAAGACTTAGTTCTTTTTACTCAGATTTAAATTATCTTAAGCTTACACGTCTCAGGTATAAATTGTGCAATGTAAATAAAGAGATAAGGGAAAGAGATACACACTGATTTATCCTGGTTCACCCACACCTTGGGATACGTCCAGTCCTCACAACTTGTGAGATTTCCATTATTGACAACCTTGTCAAATACAAGTATTCTTACTGCCTCTTCAGGATCACCTTCACACCAAGCTTAGGCTCTCCTACCTTGGCTGTGGAACAAGCATTCTTCACTTGCCTCTTCAGGCTTCTCACACTCACACTGAGATTAGGCTCTCCCCTATCTCAACTGAGACTGATTACAAGGATTGAAAGAATGATGATAGTCTAGCTTACAGCATACAAAGTATGGATAAACAGTAAGTGCAACTAGGTGTATTCTCTTTTACAAGGATAGAAGATTGAGGACTTGAAAGAGAATAAGTGAGACTACAAGTTGTTCTCAAGATGAGACTAGATCTGAGATGAGATTGACTTGAGATGTAGTTGAGATACAGAAATTATTCAATGTGCAACGTAGTCTCTCTCTACTTCACTGTTGATCTTTGGCTTTTAATTAAAAAAACTAACCGTTATATGACCGTTTATAGTCGTTGAGAAGAGAGAAAAAAAGGTCTCCTGCCAAAAGCACTGTGCGTACTGCCTTGTGTCAGCATGTGCAGTGTCCATGTTTTTTACTTCTATTGACTCTTTGTGCCTTACGTTCTCAGGCTGAGTCTGAGTCTGAGTCTCTGTCTGATGGCAATTCTTGCATTTGTGTTCTGGTCTCAGTCTTATGCTCTCATATGAGTCTTAGTCCTACTGTGTAAGCTTGCATCTGAGTCTTAAATCTGCATCGGAGTTGTGCATCTGAGTTTGACTCTCAGTCTGAATCTGACCTTGGATCTCTCTTTGCTCAGCAGCTCTTGTCTTAATCTTTCTTTTGGCAAATCTTAATTCTGAATTTTTATGCTTCATGCCTCAAAGAATGATTTTGAGCTTTCTTGTGTCTTTGGCTTCATTTTATCATTAGGAATTAATCCTGCAAATTTTAAAGTCTAGAATTATGCCAACACTTGAGCAAACAGTCAGTAATAACAAGATGCATCTCAGTCTTTGCTTTTGTAATCATTTAACTAGATGGTTTGACTTCATTAAAAACCTTAGGAGTGAGCTTGTCTTAACACAGTGGAGATTGTCTGGAAGTTAAGATTTTGGTAGATCAACACGTGGAATTCTGATTATTATTTTGGAGCGGCGACTCTGTGTACCAGTGCTAGTACGGACTCTAACTCCTGGTCGCTTCCTATGACAATGTTGTTGTGCATTGTGGATGGTGATATTACCCCGGGCCCTCATGCATTGCATGGTATATGGTAAAAGAGAAATAAAAAAAAAAAACATATGGACACTTGCATTGCATGAGTGCATTCACATAATTTTTATGATGTTGTGATTTCCTTATGTGAATGAGTGGGTATGATGTTGTATGTATTGTGTGAATCCCTGTATCTATTTACTTTAGTCATTATATCCTACATCAGTGAGTTCATGTAAAGTGTTCTCACTCTCCTTGTTTTACTTGTTGTTTGGTTGTACCTTTATTCCTATGTTGTCTACCTAGTATTGGAGATCAACACTATGAGCACTATGAGGGTGCAACTTCGATGGATGCAAGGAGGGACTTGGAGGATTACTGACGTGCCCAGAAGGTGCGTCTACACCAGCGAGGTTCGAGTCACCATCACTCACCCTGGTCTTCTGGTGCTTCTAGTTGTCGAGTTTACCATCCTATGATGTTGGAGTTCCAGACCTCGTCAAACTTGGTTCAGTATACTACCTTCCGTCGACCCCGTCCTCGTCAGTTTCATCTCGAGCTTCACGGACATCTGACTATGTGGACCCGGAATCCCCTCGCTACTCACCTACTTCAGAGGCATCTGACCCTGTAAGGATGTTGGGGCCCTGAGGTACCCCTTCATAGGGTTCACGTGCACGTGGTTATTCCGTTGCACGTGCACTAGAGACTATTGCGATTGACGATTCGTCCGAGGAGGAGGATCTCGAGGAGGATCATGAGGAGGACCCTTCCCTATCGGGTGATGATGAGTAAAGTAGTTGTGCTTTTGAGTCTAGTTGTGAGTCAACTCTGAGATTTGTGGCCTCCATTTTGTAGTCCTGTTTTGAGGTCATTAGTATACTTATTTCACTACTAGAACTCACGACTTTATTTATGGTCTGTAATTTCGATTAGTACATTTAAATTTGGGATGTAATTCTAACTTAACATTAAATATGTTTTTAGTCCCTAAAATACAGTCGAGATTTGGTTTTAGTCCTTGTAATTTAAAATCGGTGGTTTTGGTCCTTCAAAAATTGAAAATGCATCAATTTAGTCCTTATCGATAAAAGTTCATAGTTAATCCGTAGCAAAATCTATAGCAAAACTATGCAATAAGGACTAAATTGGTGTATTTTCAATTTTTGAATGACCAAAATCACAAATTTTAAATTACAGGGACTAAAACCAAATCTTGACTATATTTTAGGGATTAAAAACATATTTAACCCTTCTAACTTATTACTGTACCTTTCATGAATGATGGTTATATTTCAAATTGATGCATGGTTTATGTTTTTGTAGTATATTGGCGACTTCGCATTTCACGAAAAAGGTTTATAAGGAAAGAATATTTCACAATACTTAAAATGAGATTCGAAAAGTTGTAGGCCAATGTCACATTGAACATGTATAAACTCTTCTTTATATAAATAAAAAACATATTCCACATTTTACCAACTTATGTTTGAGTGTCATTTTTGTCACGTGAAATACATGTGACGTTCTTAGTGGTAACTAGGGGTGTCGCAGAGTTTGCGATTAATGGTCTATAGGATTTTGCTAATGTGATTTAGGAAGTCCTTACAATACATGACTTTGTGAAATTCCATTTTGATGATCGAGAAATTATCTTTAAGTTCTACAATTGGTATGCTAGAGTAAGAGGATTTTCAGCATAAAAGAACACAATTGGAAAGGTGAAGGGTGGAGAAGTTGTGTGACAAACATTTGTGTGTTGTAGACAAGGGACCCCCAAACCCAAAACCAAATCCCTTATGCGAAAGCCCATGCGTATATTAATATGTGGCTATAAAGCACAATTCAAAGGTCTGCTTCAGTGATTAGACCAACATATGGCATGTGAGTGGTTTGATGGATAATCACAACCATAAGATGTTAGAAGAAAGGTTCCAGGGCATACTACCTTCAAATAGGAAGATGGACGATGATGAAATAAAGCAAATGAAATGAATGAGAGATATTGGAATTAGCACACCAAGCATATATCGAGCTTTTGCTAGTAAAAGTGGGGAATTTGACAATGTGGGCTTTCATAAATGTGATATGTACAATGAGATAGTAAAGCAGAATTAGATGCTAAGAAATGATGCTAATGTGGCTTTGGGATACCTTGACGAGCTTGCAAAAGGTGATCCTGTGACGTCTTTTAGACACGAGGTTGATGATGAAGACAAACTTGAACATTTGTTTTGGTGTGACAGGCTAAGCCAAGTGGACTATGAGTTTTTTGGTGATGTCCTTTCTTTTGATGTGACTTTCTTTTGATGCGACGTATGTGAAGAGCAAATACTACTGGCCCTTAGTAGTTTTTTCTAGTGTTAAACACCACTCGTAGACTATCATCTTTACATTTGCTGTTGTTTCCAACGAAACAGAAGACACTTATGTGTGAGTCATTAAACAGTTTCTTGCGGGCATGAATGGTAACTCTCCTAATTCGGTTATCATTGATGGGGATAGGGCCATGAGGAATGCAATTGTAAAATTTTTCCCAATGCAACACATAGACTTTGTGCATGACATTTAATGTGTAATGCCACTAGAAACATAGGGAAGCAAGGGTTTACATCACATTTTTCTAGATGTATGCTGGGAGATTATGATATTGGTGATTTCAAGTTGAAATGGGATAACATGATCACAAAATTTGGAGTTGAGGACAATATGTGGGTTATAGAAATGTATGAGAAGGGAAGTATACGGGACACATCTTATATCAGGGGCAAGTTCTTTGTAGGCATGAGGACGACTTCTCATTGCGAAGGATTACATTTCCAATTGAAGAAGCTTGTGAATTACATAAATAATTTGACAAATTTTTTACACCACTTGAATCGGTGTGTTAGCTACATTATGCAAAAGGAGATGGAGGCTGACTTTGCATGCTCCCATGGTGAACAAGCCTTACAAACGAGCTACAGTGAGCTAGAGTGATGTGCATCTGACCTGTAAAAACATAGTGTGTTCATTATATTTTGACGCATACTATCACGAGCGTTGAAATTTAAGATTGTTGGGTCAAAGAAGTCTCTTGTGAGCACCATTTACATTGTTCGCAAGCATGTTGATGATGATAATGATTTGTTTGTTACTTTCTGTACCTTAAATCGTGAGATGAAATGTTCATGTAAGAGGTTTGAGTCTTTTTCGAATACCTTGTTATCATATAATTGTAGTTATGGTGTACTTGGACATTGATGAGTTACCGAGGTCACTAGTACTGGATAGGTGGACTAAAAAGGCAAATGAAGCATTTTGGAGGAACAATTCTTTGTGTCCCAAATATTTGGACTAATTGGTTAGGGCAAGAAAGCTTGCAATGGAGATAGTGATCAAACAACAATACCTAACTTCTTCCAAATCAAATTTGATCATGAAGAAGCCATGACCAACATCCATGATTTCCATACCACCCACAGGTTTCCACAACATTTGAAGTCTATCTCTCATCACCAAGTAACCAATGTTCCTACCAAGGAGTTTAACTAACTATTAGAGCATCCCCTCACGGTTCATAAAACTTTTGAATAACAGATGAATCCATATAGCATTTAGGAAAAGTAGGCGATTACCTTCTTGAAATTAAATTCTGAAGAGATTTTCTCCAATAAGATCTCTCATTTCTCTTCTTGGGGGGGGGGGTGCTTTTATTCTTTAACACCTTATCTTTGAACGATACTCGAACTTCTCTATTTGTTGGGGTAACACCATCCCCACCAAGAGGTTTTGGTGGTGGCGGCACTTCTCTCTGGGCAGAGAAAATCATACTCTCCATAAAAATGTCGGAAGTGATAATGATTTGGTTTGATGTGGTTATGTTTGAACTTCAATTTTAGCAAATGGACACCACATTTCAACCTAAAATCTCACAATAAAAATCTCTTTTCACAATATAAAAAATAATATATGAAAAACCTTTTAAAATAACCATTAAAAATTATCCTACAGGTCCTTGAATCCTTGCAATATCTATTAAATTTTAAATAAATTTATACAATATAAAAACCTTTCAATGAAATTCTATACTTCTATTACTACAAAAAAATGACTTACAAATGATTACAAAACATTAATCAATAAAATTGAAATTATCGTTAATATTAATCATTTATATTTTTTGAAAACATAAAATTATATAAAATTGTTTTTTAAATATAAATAATAAAATTTTCATTTTAAGTAAATATTTTTTAATATGTTTTTTAAAATTTAAAAAAATAAAAAATTATCACAAACTATTTATTTTTTTATACATATTATTTACTGTGTTGATTTAAAAATAAAAATTAAATTTTTTTAATCTTCCTTTCAAACTTTCTTTTTAGCAATTTAACCAAAAATAAAATCTATAATATATGACTCAAAACAAAAGTCATGAAACCCAAGTCCATGGCCTAATGGATAGTTCTATTGGACCCCAATTATAGTTGTGGCACCGCGGAATGCGATTAATAAGCATTATTTTTAGTTCGTAATAGAAAATAGAAATAGAAAATAGAAAGATCTAGAATCGCAGAAACCCTAGCGAACCCTTCCTATATAACTTCACATACTCTCAACTGTATTCATTCTCATTCTCACTCCTTTGCAGCTCTCTCTCTCTCTCTCTCTCTCTTCCGAATCCCTAATTTGTCCTCGTCGAAGAAGGTAGATCGGCAATGACGGAGACTGAGACGTTCGCTTTTCAGGCTGAGATCAACCAGCTTCTCAGTCTCATCATCAACACCTTCTACAGCAACAAGGAGATTTTCCTTCGTGAGCTTATTAGCAATGCCTCTGATGTAAGTTTCTTTGCTCCGTTTTATCGTTCCATTCCATCAACATATGCTCATGTTGTCTTTCCAATTTTCTGTGTTTTTATTTTGTAGCTGTAGATTTGGTTTAGTTATGTTTTTATTGAATTTGTTACGTTCCTTCTTAGGTTATTGAATATTTTAAATTTCTGTAAGATGGAATTTTTTAAATTTCTGTAAGATGGTTACATTCTCTTTTGTCCCAAATTGCCGACTTTCTCTATGATCTTTTTGGAATTAATGCATGCTTGTTGCTCAAACACAGTGAGGGTTTTTAGGGCGTGTGTCTGTTCCTTTTTATTCACTTTTTTTAATTAATTTTTGGGGGAATTTTTTACTTTGCAAGCGTTTACCTAGAACTTGCTCAGTTATTGTTTCAGATTACAGTTGTGCGGTTTTAATTTGGAAGGCCTAGGGTTTTGTCACGGTGTGAATTTTCAATTGTTGCTTCATACCATAGTCATGCTGATGCTTTTTGTTGATTGGTATAACTACATTGAAATTTTAATCTTCTTTAGCCACACAATACTCGTTCCTATACCCGCTGTCCCTAATTTGTGCGAATTACTTGGTACTACAGCATGTTTTTACTAGGTTAGTGCGCTACACTCAAACTTCTCGTAGTTTGCGTTGTAATTGTTGCCTTTTGATGACCTTCCTACAGTTCCCTTTTGGGGGGGGGTGTTCGGGAGTGGGTGTCTTGAAATTTGCACTTTATGATCATTTTGGCTATCCTACGTAGGAATGTTTGATGTGTTCGGTGGATTCTTTTGGGGGGCATAGATTTGAATTTGGTCTGATTCCTGCTATCTTTGGTTGTGACAATGTAGGCTTTGGACAAGATCCGGTTTGAGAGCCTGACAGACAAGAGTAAGCTTGATGCTCAGCCTGAGTTGTTCATCCACATTGTTCCTGACAAGACAAACAACACATTGTCTATCATTGACAGTGGTATTGGCATGACTAAAGCTGGTAAGATAAGATGGTTTGTCAATCTTTGTGAAATAGTCTGTGTAGCCCTGTATGATAATTTATCTTCTCTAATGCCTGTGTGTTCTATGTTCCAGATCTGGTGAACAATCTAGGTACTATAGCAAGGTCTGGGACCAAGGAATTCATGGAAGCCCTCGCTGCCGGTGCTGATGTGAGCATGATAGGACAGTTCGGTGTTGGGTTCTACTCGGCTTATCTTGTAGCTGAGAGGGTTATTGTTACCACAAAGCACAATGATGATGAACAGTATGTCTGGGAGTCCCAAGCTGGTGGGTCATTCACTGTGACAAGGGATACATCAGGTGAGAATCTTGGCAGGGGAACTAAGATTACCCTCTTCCTCAAGGAAGATCAGCTTGAGTATCTTGAGGAGCGCCGCTTGAAGGACTTGATAAAGAAGCATTCTGAATTCATCAGCTATCCAATTTCCCTTTGGATTGAGAAAACCACTGAGAAGGAGATTTCTGATGATGAGGATGAGGAAGAGAAAAAGGAAGAGGAGGGTAAAGTTGAGGAAGTAGATGAAGAGAAGGAAAAGGAGGAAAAAAAGAAAAAGACAATCAAGGAGGTGTCTCATGAGTGGTCATTGGTGAACAAGCAGAAGCCTATTTGGATGAGGAAGCCTGAAGAGATTACAAAAGAGGAATATGCTGCTTTTTATAAGAGTCTCACCAATGATTGGGAAGAGCATTTGGCTGTTAAGCACTTCTCTGTTGAGGGTCAGCTGGAATTTAAGGCTATCCTCTTTGTACCTAAGAGGGCGCCTTTTGATCTCTTTGATACAAGGAAGAAGCCTAACAACATTAAACTGTATGTCCGTCGTGTCTTCATCATGGACAACTGTGAGGAGTTGATGCCTGAATACCTCAGCTTTGTTAAGGGTATTGTGGATTCTGAGGATCTACCACTCAACATTTCTAGAGAAATGCTGCAGCAAAACAAGATCCTGAAAGTCATCCGGAAGAACTTGGTTAAGAAGTGCATTGAGCTTTTCTTTGAAATTGCTGAGAACAAGGAGGACTATAATAAGTTCTATGAGGCCTTCTCTAAGAACCTGAAACTAGGTATTCATGAGGATTCTCAGAACAAGACAAAGCTGGCTGAGTTGCTCAGGTACCACTCCACTAAGAGTGGTGATGAACTGACCAGCCTCAAGGACTATGTTACCAGGATGAAGGAAGGACAGAATGACATCTACTACATTACTGGTGAAAGCAAAAAAGCTGTTGAGAATTCCCCCTTCTTGGAGAAGCTTAAGAAGAAGGGATATGAGGTACTTTTCATGGTTGATGCCATTGATGAATATGCTGTTGGTCAGCTCAAGGAATTTGAGGGAAAGAAGTTAGTCTCTGCAACTAAGGAAGGTCTGAAGCTTGATGAGAGCGAAGACGAAAAGAAAAAGAAAGAAGAATTAAAAGAGAAATTCGATGGTCTCTGCAAGGTGATCAAGGATGTCTTGGGTGATAGGGTTGAGAAAGTTGTGGTATCTGACCGTGTTGTGGATTCTCCATGCTGTCTTGTGACTGGCGAATATGGGTGGACAGCCAATATGGAAAGGATTATGAAAGCACAGGCATTGAGGGACAGCAGTATGGCTGGTTACATGTCAAGCAAGAAGACAATGGAGATTAACCCTGAGAACCCCATCATGGAGGAGCTGAGGAAACGAGCAGATGCTGACAAAAATGACAAATCTGTGAAGGATCTCGTTCTCTTGCTCTTTGAGACTGCTCTCTTAACTTCTGGGTTCAGCCTTGATGATCCCAACACCTTCGGTAACAGAATTCACAGGATGCTGAAGCTTGGACTGAGCATTGATGAGGATGCTGCTGATGCAGATGCTGACATGCCACCTCTGGAGGATGCTGCTGATGCAGATGCTGAGGGTAGCAAGATGGAAGAAGTTGATTAAATCATCCTTAAAGCAGTGAGATTGAGGAACAGTATTTTACTATGCTTTTTGTTTTTTAATTTTGGAATGTTGTTTAGTGTAACTATTTAGATGGTTTCTATGGTAATTTTTGGTGTCAGCTATTCGCCATCGAATTAGTGCGATCTTGATGATCTTTGTGTTCATGTGAATGCTATGCTAGCAAGTGTTTGTTCACGTGAATGCTATGCTAGCAAGTGTTTGTTCGTGCAAAAGATTGGTTCAGAGTTAATTAGAGTTTAACTAAGATGAGGGTCGTCAAAATGACATAAATTTTAAGCTTGGCAAACCTTTTTATATTAGCACTGTGAAACAATTTTATCAGTTTTTGAATGTGAAATTATTTTTGGTTCTTCAATATGAAGTTTAAAATTCTTCCTTTGCTTACTTTACCAAAAAAAATATGAAGTTTAAAATGTATTTTTTCAATATGAAGTTTAAAATATATAGCAAAAATTTTAATTTAGAAATCATTTTTTTTACAAACAAGGTGTTTTCATATATTTCATTATTAAATAGTGTTTAATTTTTATATTAATAATCTGAAGAATGTTATGTTTTTTTTTTCAATTATTAAAATTTTCTGAATTTATACCTTTTGAAATTACAAATCACAATTGTTTAAATACAAAAATTTGAATTACCAATTAAATATATAATTTTACATTTGTGCGAGCCTAAACCTGAATTTCTCTACTTACTATTTTTATTTATTATCTGATGAAACCTTTTTTTATCAGGCAATGATTTGGTATTCTTGTTATATCTTATAAGTAATCACGTCAATTATTAACTTATTATTAGCATTTTTATTTGTCTATTCATGTTAGTTATTAATTATTTGCAACTTTACTTGTCAATTAGTAGCTTCCAGAAAAAGTGTTTTCACTTCTAATTCTAAATTTTTTACTAGTTGAAACCATCTGAATATGAATGAATCAATTTATTAAAAGAAATTGAACTAACAAAATTCACATTTTAAAACTGCTAATATAGACGATGTTATATGTTTTGGATATAGCCAATCCTAATGTTCTGGCTTTTGATTCCCCTACCTCCACCAAAAAACAAAGGAATATAAAAAATAAAGGTGTTTGTAAGTTTCAAGCAATAAATCAAATGTATTTCGAGATAGTTTAACCACAAAACCAAATATCGCAATCAAAGAAATATAACCAATGTGAGGTAAGTAAATCTCTCTGCTATACCCATTTTTACATAAGATGCGGTTCTGTAATTCTGAGACAATGGAACCACAGGCAAAATGATAAAGTAAATACTTGAGCTTCAAGTATCGTCTACTTGTGAATGGAATACAAAGCTTGGGAATGTTGTGGTGATGTCCCTGCTCAACACATGAAAGCACATGTCAGAATGCACCATCAAAATAAAATGGAAAATGAAAAAGGATATTACAAGTTCACCACAGTTATCAAAGTTATCATCATGCATGGAATGTCCAATATAAGTATATAACCAACAAATATCAACTAAAACCTCAGTGATGAGATTACAAAGGAACTAATTCATATACTGTTCGATGATCCAGCAAGAGAGGAGGGAAAAACCAGGCCGATACCAATTCCTTTTAAATTACTCATTCAGCATTTTCATTTTTGTTTCACTATTTCCTCAAAACTTGAATTTCTACAACTTCAAATAGAATCCTTCAATGGTGAGTGATTTTTCTAATTTCTATCCCTTTTCTTTGTAAATTGTTTTATACTAATACTAAAGTTAATCTACACTAATCATATCTAGAGTGTGTTTGGTAAAACTAGCTGAAAAACTAACTGAAAGGTGAAAAGCTAGATAAAAGCTGAAAACTAAAAAGCTAGCTGATTTGATTGAAAGTGTTTGGTAAAACTAGCTGAAAATAGTGAAATGATATACAAGGACATAATTATTATAAACTTGTAATAAATTTTCAGTTAGTAGCTGAAAATGAGAGTTTTTTTAAAAAAGCCACATCAAGTAGTTTTTCAAGAAAAGCTAGTAGCTACCTAAAAAAACTATCTCACCAAACACCGATGAAATGGTTTCAGCTATTAATTTCAACTTTCACCTAGAAGAAATGTCTTACCAAACACACTCCCAAGGTGGCAGTTTGTCACATATACATGACATGCTACATTTAGTTTAGATTTTTCAAAGAAGGGACCAATCACAATGTTAACTGATACTCCATTTTGGAGAGAGTTTATATTACCTTAGGTATTGAAGGGTCATGTTCTTCAATAGTGATGGATGGCGCAAAACAAGACTTCTCCATTCCTCCTTGTCAATCTTGCCGTCATGCTTTGTATCTGCTTCCTCAAAAGTCTGAAGAAATCCAAAATCTATTGTTGAAACTAGGTGACCTTGTACAAAAAAATAATAGTAAAAGAAGACTAGGAAGACTTCTGTACATAACTAGAAATATGACAGAAAGTCCTAATCTCATAAGGGAAAAGGGGTAGTACCTTGTCAATTATACTCTCTATAACATCATCTGATAGGTTCATGCCAGATTCAGCAAGTGTAGCAACTACCATTTGCTTCACCTTTACAGCAAAAACAAGAAGAAAAAAAATCAGGTTTGTCCCAAACAAGGAGCAAAATCTCTAGAGAATCTGACCAAAGAAGACTAATTACCTCTTGCCTTTCAATAAAGCCTTGCTGCTTGAGATCATACAATTGAAAGGAAACTGAAACAGGATATTATGTAGTTTTAGTTTTGGTCTATTAGAAAAGAAGGACCATGCAGTAAACCAGAGAATTGATATAAATTATGCATTGTGGATCCTTCTTAATCTACAAACTGAGGTACAGAAAATTGGTCCTTAAATGATGATTCTAAAATACAATTTCAAACAACATACATTCAATCTTATCATCAATAGGGGCATTAGGATGAAAAACGGAGAGAGCACGAGCAAACTCTTCAAAACCTAGTATCCCATTATGCTTGGTGTCAAACAAATCAAATACCTAAGAGTACACAGAGGAAAGCTCATAAGAGACATTAACAATATTAAGTGATATGAACATGGGAATATGGTATGCACATGTAGCAACGGAAGAAATAACTTTGTATCAAAAGTGAATGATCTTTAAAATGTGTAAAATAACAAGGGAATATGTGAGAAAACCTCTAAACATCGGTATACCATGTAAATGATTATGATAAATCATTAAGATACGTTAATTCAATATGAAGTTTCATTGAAGTTTGTGAGAATAAAATAAGATAAGCAACATAGTTACATTACATTTAATTTGAATCAAGTTGAAATATTAACAAAAACATGTAAATACATTATAATTTAAAAAATACTAACCCTATTTTGGTTTTGACTTTCAGGTACCACATAATATGCATTGTATACACATATCTTTGTGGGTAATAAACAAGTAAGAGGGGAGCCAAAGTTTCAGTCAATTACAATTAAACAGGGACAAAAAAGTTTATTTTGTATATAACATATTAGTCAGAGACGAGGCTTTGTTGTTGTTGTATATGATGGCCTGGACCTGATCTGATCAAAGAAACTACTTCCCTAGTTCATAGTAAAAATAAACACAGATAAAAAGAAAAGAAAGCAATACCCGATCAGCAAACAAACTTTCTTTTTTATTCGTCTTGAATAATGCCAATTGAAATTCTTCCTGCAAATGATATATGATATTATGAGAAAAAAGTGAAAACTGGCTATAACATCGGGTATATTTTTGAAGGTTAGATTCTTTTTTATTCAAGAAAATAATGACATAGGTGAGCAGTGGAATTTATGGTATAGGTATAGAATGATAAATGAAACGTTTTTTTTTCATTAAAAGGAAAAGGGAAAATAGGCTCAATTAACAAAATTTATAACATGCCCAGAACACAAGTTGTGCAATAACAAAACAGACAAACCTTGTTGATCAGCCCATCATCAATTACAGCACTGCTGATCTTTTTAAAGAGCTCATAAAGTGCTTCAATTTCACTTACACTGACTGTGTACATTAGCAAAACAAATGGCTATCATCAGTCCAAATTATGTGTATTTATTTTCAAATAGTACGAGAGGTAATATAATCCAGAAATAAAATCAAGTTAGTAGCATCATCTATATGGTTTTTTTTTCCTTTTCTTGTTCATCACTGTGAATTACATGTTTTCAAAATCTAAAGGTAATAACATAAGACACAGGATTTTAGAAGCACGTATTCAAATCAGAATTCATTAGTACAAGAACAGAAGTAACAAGAAATGCATCATAATCACAAAGTTAGTTTGATGCATACACACTGTCTCCCTTGCAAGAAGTTCAGGATCTTCAAGGCCTCTTGGCTGCTTATATAAATCGAGGTCACAACATTGCAATAGAGGAGCAAATAGATGCTTAAATCCCTCTATGCACTGCAACATGATATCTCTTGCAATTGCAAATCAAAACACTCCATAACTGTTCCAAAAACAAGTCAATTAGTTAGTTCATTTAGTACTTTCCTCATTAAGTCATCATAAGTAGGCACAGGGATAAACTAAACCTTGTAACCATTTCCAACTTCAGCTGGCCAATCCCAAATGCCAAGATTTGCAAAGTTGGAGGCACTACTGGCAACAAAATCTGGTTTTAGAACTTAAGTAAAATATCCATCACATTCTAATATAGAAAGTAATCAAAATGAAAATACAAAAAAACAAGTTCTATGCTTTAATCAAGATCAGAACTTATCTGCAAATTACATATTACATCAAACTAAAAGCACTGAACAGTCAGACTGTAAATTATATATTGCTTTCTTCCTCTCAAAGCACGTGAATTTATGTATATAGACTTCTTATTTGTACTTGTAGTTTAATGATGGTTTTTCAAATGCATATGAAAATTGGGAATTACAGCACAAAAAAAGGAAAAACTGATTAGGATAGAACTAAATACTAAATATATGTGAAAAGAAAAACTGGAAGACTAGAGATCAACTGATAATGTGTGTGTGTGTGTTTGGGGGGGGGGCGACATTCAAACCCTACAATGCCACCTGTTCTAACAATTAAAGTCTTTGGGTTAGAAAGGATTCCATGGGAGTAATTTCATCACTCTAGAGCCTTAGAAATATGCCAGTTGACAGTTCAAACACTGAGGAGGAATTGTTATTGTCTAACCTTGCTAATACCAGAAACTCCCTAAAGGCTAAAATTGTTTCCAAATGTTTGTGCAAGGCCTCCAGACCCCACACTTCAGTTTAATTCCCATCAGTGAGATTGACTCCTAAATGCCACCAAATTCATAAAAAACACTTAAAACAACAAATAGAGAACCTGAGTCTTCATGCCTGAACTGAAACACACTTACTCCTTGTACTGAAGTAGTTTAACAATTTAACGACGAACTTCATATCTAATTGTTCATAGAACCATCATGCTAATAACGAAACTAAAACAATTAAATCTCTCTCCTTCACGGAAGCCACTAATCTAGGAAACTTAAAAACACGGATCCATGGTCCCACATGCAGCATCATATAACAAACATCTCAGAATCGAGTTAGAGGAATTCCAAAATCAAAATTCAATGCTCCCAGACCAAAAGATTCAAAATTTGAAGGCAGTTAATTAGATTCTGAATTCAAGGCAATTCACGTACCCACATGCATGGGATGCTCATGGATCTATATGAGGCAGGCAGAAATCAACACGAAGAAACAAAAAGACAGGGAATTTAGGGAAGCCTCAAGAACCCCATGTCAGAATATATGATAATCGTGCTCTATTCTACGATTTCTGGTGAAAAAGGTGAAGTGGGTGTAGAGAAAGGTCTTACCTTGGAGTTGAGGGATCAACAAATTAAAAAGAAAAACAGAGAGGGATTGTAGAAGCTCAGGGGAATAAAATTTTTAGTACTGAAAGGTGTTTTTATGAAAAGGGGGCTGTCTTCTGTTCTGTGCAACACAAGGTAGTTGCAGCGAATCCCTTTGTGAAGGTGGCGAAAGTGATAGGGACGATGATGACAGATGGAGTACAACTTGGAACGGGAATGAATGCTACACTGCCCTCTGACACAATAATACGATTAATAATTTTTCTAAGACAATTATTCTTAGCAAAATTTGCTATTTTAATTAGCTTTGTACTAATTGGATAATTTAGCCTGAGTTCCATGTAAAAAAAAAAAATTAACTTTATACTAACTTTCAGTGCTATATATATATAGAGAGTCCAGATCCGTTGACATCAGGTGTCAACCTTCAAGACTTACACCAATTAATAACTTTTGTAGAATTTGAAATTGACTAATCCAACTGTTGAAATATATATATATATATATGTATATATAAAAGAAAAAGTATAATTTTTTCCCATATGTAAGAAATATATTATTATTTTTAGTTGTATTAATTTGGGTTAAATATGTTTTTAGTCCCTGAAGTTTGACTCGAATCTGGTTTTAGTCCCTAAACTTTAAAATCGTTAGTTTAAGTCCCTTATGTTCTGAAATCATGTAACTTTAGTCCCTAATGCTCCGAAATCATGTAAGTTTAGTCCCTCTATTTAACACTGTTAACTTTGACGCTGACATAACAAACAAATTTCTGTGTCAGTTTGTCCGACCAATTACAGTGACCATGTTGTGACAGTTGAATTACACTTTAGCTCATCCAGTGAGATTTTATTTAAGGTTTTATTAAATTTAACTTCACATTTTTCATGAACATGGAAGGCCACAAAACTAACTGAATGAACTAAGTTGTAATTCAGTTGTCACATCATGGTCATTGAAATTGACTGGACAAACTGACACATAAATTTATTTGTCACGTCAGCGTCAAAGTTAACAGTGTTAAGGGGAGGGACTAAAGTTACGTGATTTCAGAACATGAGAGACCCAAACCACTAAAACCAAATTCGGGTCAAACTTTTGGGACTAAAAACATATTTAACCCTATTAATTATTAAATACTTTATATACTCTTAGGCTCAGTTTGGATACACTTCTGCAGAAAAACTTCTAGGAGATAAAAATAGAATGAATCAAAAAGGTCAAATGAATTTAACTTCTCCATAAGTTGAAATTAGTTACTTATTGAGAAGTTAAATGAGGTACAAAGACTAATTTGAACTTATGGAGAGGTTAAAAACATTTTACCTCTTTGATTCATTTTATTTTTTTTTCATCTAGAAGTGCTTCTGCAGAAGTTTCATCCTAACTGACCCTTAATATTATGCGTGTTGAATGATTAATAAGGTACTCACTCATTCAATCATTTAATACTAAAGATGTTTATGGAAAACATTTAAATTTATGACACTATCAATTACTATACTAACATATTACAATGCATTTTCTTGATTGTAATGATTTTAGTCCTATAAGTAGTATTTCTTTTATCTTTGACCGGAAATCTTCATTGGCATAGTTGTGAGTTTAATCCTCGGCCTAAGATGATAGTTTGGTAAAATCGTCCAAAGAGTGACAACTCGACAAAGTCCTCATAGGATTACAGTTCACTTTCACTACTACCGTTCTTGTGATATTGCAATTTGAAATACACAAGTTAACACAATGATAGGGTGAGATAACAGACGACTACTTGATACAAATGGTTATTAATAAGTTGAAAAAAAGCAAAGAGTTTTATTACTATGCACTATGTAAAAAAATTTTACATAGAAATCCAGATGCAGTATGACATGTATAGAGATATAAGTAGATATGTATTCTGAAAGCATAAGCTTTGCTTTTACGAATTGGTTGGGACAATATCCGATAGTTAGTGTTCCTTTTTATAGTATAATAATTCCAAGTTAGGATTCCTCTCATAATTTTGTTCTAGCATAAAGATGGATAGGTCATTTCACCAAGACTAAAGGTAGAAAGTAACTATGAACATGATCTAAAACATTGGTTTTGAGATAATTTTTGAGTTTTGACCAAACTCCCTTCAAATGATCCTTAATTGATTTGGCTTGCCAGATAAAATTTTGATTTAATTATACTTTTGTTCCCCCAAATTTAGTATTAGGGTGATTTTGGTCCCTCAATTTTTAATTGCTTGAATTGAATCCTTTAATTTTTTTAGTTGTTACAAAAGTGATCCTACCGTTAAGTAATCATACAATTGCTAACGTAAAATGATGATGTGACATATGTGTCTGACTTAAATTAATTTACTTATAATGTGGCCCAGATATATATTTTTCCTTACCCTTTTAATTTTGATATCCCTCTAATTTCCCTTTTGAAAGTTAGATCCTGGCCTCAAAATCTCTTTTATGACCACGTTCAATCTCTCACTACCAACATGGTTAGCCCCACTACATTTAAGAGCAATAGTTGAAGGAAGAAACCAATTATGTGTTCTTCAATATCACAAATAACTTACAAGACATGTAAGGGAATTAATTTATTCAAGCAAAGTAAATTTTCAAATCCTCAAAAAACACAAGGATTTATGAAAACTACTCTGATCAACATGAGATGTGGCTGTGCATGGCAACCACCATTACATGAAGCAATAGTTATTGAGGTTGGAGTGAGTGTTTAGAACCCATTGCAGAGAGGGTGGAGCCAACAGACCTTGCACGGTGCACTCCACCTGAACGGTGGCGGCGGCACCTGAAGGAGCCAACATGTGTGGTTGGTGAACATAGACAATTCCACCTCTCATTAGAAGATTTCCTCATCCTTGCTTGAGATGTTGGTGACACTAACATATGATGTGGATGTGAGTGCTTCTTAAGATCATCCACATTCAAATCCATGAATTTTATTTGGCGATTGCTCAGCTGTATTACATTGATTCTAGTGGCCTTTTCCTCCATGTTTTTCCTGTTCATGATATTCTTTAATTAACAATTGAACAACATTTAAAAAATAATAATAATAATTAGAGTAACATGGGTATTGTGTGTTATATATATGTTATGATATTTTTTGTATGTGTTCTATTTTGTATAGATTGATAGATAGATGTTCATGACAAGATGCTTGATTAGTTATGTTTATTTTGTAAATGGAGGCAAAGGCAAAAGAATTCAATGAAGACAATTTTGATTTTGAAGCCATAAGTATAAGTGATATATATATATACATACCTAGGTGCTTGATAAGGCATGTTGAATGAATTGCTTTTGCTTTGCTTTGCTTTAGAAGAGGCTTTGGATTCTCAACAAGAAAAGGGAGAGGGAGGGTCTTTATATTATGTCCTGTTATGCTTCCCACAAAAGAAGTAATGAAGATTCAATTGAGAAAAACATGCTCACAGCTTAGTCAGCTAAGGCATTAACAAATTCAGTTTTGTTGTTTCAAATACGTTGTATTTACTCTAATTAACTATTTATGACCACAAATTCTCATCTTCATCAAACGCAAAATGAGGGCATAGGAATGCTCTGCTGGCATTTTTTTGACCATTCTAAGGTCTAAGATACTATGGGATCTTCCCCCTGATTCATGTGCTTCATTGCTAATTGCACCAATGTGGTGGCTTTCATGTCATTTTGACTAATTTGTGCTAATTCCACAGCTTCATTGACTTTGTGCTGCTTTTGAAAATTTTACCTTTTTTTTTTTCACTATTTTAGTGCTTTATTGTCACTTTGACAATTTTAAGCTTGATGCTATTTCACCTTTGCGTTGCCCCTTCATGCTATTTTCACTATATGGTAGCTTTCTTTTGTTATTTTGACGAATTTAGGCTGATTTCACCATTTTGGTGACATCTAATCGACACATTATACTAATTTTAGGCTTTATACATATAGAGGTATAAGTGTGACGTGGATGTCAATTGCAAGAATGAAATATGACTACATATTCTTCTCTTTCACTTTCAAGCTAGTCGTTTATCTGTTCACCATACAAAATAGCATTTATTTGGATACTTATATGTAGTTGTTGGTTTCATTCTTTTATAGCTTCTAATATAGATATGCATAATATGGTATATGATCATGTGTTCACTCAACCCAGCTTGACATTGTGAACCTTAGCACCATTATTTACAACATATAAGTATGATAATGATAATCTAGTTTTCTTCAAATTAAAGTAGAAAGTCTCATGGCAATGCATGTGAAATAACTTTGGTCAAAGACAAAAATAGTAGCATTTATCTATATAGAGTGTGTTTGGTAAAACTAGCTGAAAAGCTAGATGAAAGCTGAAAGCTAGTTAAAAGTTGAAAAACCAGCTGATTTAATTGAAAGTGTTTGGCAAAATCAGCTGAAAATAGTAAAATGACATATAAGAATATCATTAATTATTAAATAATGATGACAGAGGGTTGTTGAGGGATAAACTTGTAATAAATTTTTAGCTAGTAGCTGAAAAATGAAACTTTTTAAAAAAGCTACCTTAAGTAGTTTTTCAAGAAAAACTAGTAGCTATCTAAAACAACTATTTTATCAAACACTGATTAAATGGTTTCAGCTCCTAATTTCAACTTTCATCTAGCTAAAATGCCTTACCAAACACACTCATAATATATCAAAGAGTGGAAAATTTATTATTTAAGGAAAGAATATAGTATTTGCTTCATTTTTTTAGTACAGAGATGCGTATCTCACAATATTCAGATGACAGTAAAAGAAAAATATGCATAGGCAATCCCCTAATTTGATGGGCTCCATCCTTAGAACCAACTATTTAATGTAGTTTTGGCCACTGGTAAGCTATTCTGTACATGTATAAGCTCACTCAAGTAACCAATGTAAAGTATATTAGATCAAAATTCAAAGGAAAAAAAAAAAAACTTTGAGGGTAATATCAAGAGTATACATATGACCAAATAAGATTAATCCTCCTAACTGTTGTCTCAGCTATTTCTACCTCTCTAATCCTTGTTTGCAAAGTGGGCAGCAAGATATGATTTTTAGCCACTGATCCACACATTTTAGGTGGAAAATATGGGAACAGGGCAATTGTCTAACTTCTTCTTTGTCTTTGTATTTTGCTAAGCAAATGCAGCATTCCTGTCAGCACACCATAACATAACAAACTTGTTAATTCAATAGAATTTGAAATAAGACAAATCTTAAAATGAATGGAACTTAAAACCATATACCCAAATTAAGGGGAAAAAAGTAATGTTACCCACATAATTAACCAGTTGACACACAAAAAAGGGCCAACTACATGTACTAGCTTTTAAATGGGTAACTTTATATATCAAATCAAGGATTAGTAATCACAGTTGTCTTTTTTGTGTGTCATTTGGAATTTTGAGTGGCATTACTCCTTTTATATTATTGATGGTGCCACTTACAGAATCTTCATTAATCAACTTTTCACTGGCTTCAGAGTCATTGCCAAGCTCTAACTTGTTATGAGCTTCTTTATGTCTCCAACTTGGAAGTTGTGAAATTTGATCATCAGATGCTCCTCTATGAGAAGAGGCCATGTTCATGTTGTAACCGAGGAGGCTGCTAATTAGTGGCACACAGCAGCATAAAAGTAGAAATAGTAGGAAAGGGAAAGAGTAGCAGATTGCATTCCAAGCAAGCAAGGTGATGCATAGCACATGGAGTTTTGGAGCTTGGTGAAATGATCCAAAACGTGAGTCAAAAACCCAAACATTTCCCATCACAAACCATATGGCAAAGAATAGCTCAAGTGAAGTCCGGCATTTATTCACCAAATGTGACATCCTGTATACACTAATATAGTACAGTGCAAATTAAAATTACATTTTCAAATGTTACTCACTAAAAAGTTGCAAGACTATAGATCAAACTTGAATATAATATGACTATGAAAGTTGTTCAAGACAATTTATTTTTCAGTCCCAATTTGGTGGTGTTCAGGAATTAATTTTTTTATTGGATATGTTTTTTCATCACCTTGATATACATTTAATCAAAAAAAGTTTGTGACATTTCCAATTTAGGCTTTTCATTTTCACATGAATTATCCTTAATTAGATTGAAATGCTTGCAATAAGAAAAAAATGTCTACTCTGTTTCAACAGTAAAATGCAATGAACTTGTCACAATAAAAAAGGTATGTGAAGGTATTTTGATTCTTCCAAGCTCTTTTCTAGGGGATAAATTACAAAAACTTCATGATTACTTGATACTTGGGTATTTTTCTATCTTTAACAACCCAATTGGTTTTGTCTCTATCATAATCAATTCAAGGATGGTGTCAACCTTTTTCCTTTTATTAATAGAGTCTAGAACACTTATATTTCAACTAAAAAAACAATGGTATCAACCTTTTCTAGCCCATTTTTAAGCATACTCACATTATTAGTAAGTACTATAATCCATTACTAATAACAAATTGACTGAAAGAAATTATTGAAGATTGAAATACATAGTAATTAGTAAAGATACCTGGTTTCTTCATTGTTTCTCTGTTGTTCCATATCAGAAAGGTTGATAGCATCTCCTTGAGTCAGATAAATTTGACGGTAGCGCCCATAAAGTATCAGAAGATTAAGAACACATCCAATATCATAACCAGCAATCCATATCCTCATAGGCCAAACAGGTCTCTCCCTTTTTGAAATGACCAAAGTGAATGTTGTTATGGTTATCTGAACTATCAAGGCAATAAACTCCAGCATCATCCAAGTGCTAGAATTGAAAGGGTTAGTGCCAAGATTGGACCTTGATCCATTTTGGTAATGGAATACTCTTCTTAAGAAAGTAAACCACCTTGCTCTAGATATTCTCATGGCCATCCGAACCAAAAATGGAGGTGGGGTGGCACGTGGAGGCCTGTTTCTAGAACTAGTCACTCTATCTTCTGCGGCAGAATTTGAAGAAAATGGAACCATGCTATTTGAGTTAAACATGGACTCTAGTGGAAGGAAGCACCTAGAATTCATTTGAAATTTTCTCTTTGGAATTAAATCAAGAATACATGAACAAAGGATAGTGATACCCCTTTTGCCTCAGTTCACAATTTGGCCAAATTTGAAAGACATGTATATGAGATTCAAGTCTTCTGCTTTTCTTTTGAGATTGTCTCCAAATTGAATTCAGCCCCAACTTGAAATTGAAGCACCCCAATTGGATAACTTTGTGGGATGGAACTAGTACCTTGATTGAAAGATCTTTTCTGGGTCAGAACCAAACTAGTATCACAAAACAAAGCTTCGAGAACAAGAACCTTTCAGCAACCACATACTGCATAGAAAGGTTAAACTGAATATGAAGAAGAGAAGGAGCTGATGAAGTGTATATAGAAGGATGAGAAACAGTTGGAGGGAAGATGGGTATGAAGGGTATGTCAGGAAGGTGAAGTTGTGTCTCAGAAGGTGACCAAAAATCAACCTCTGAGCTTTGCTTTGATTCCAAGGGAATCACAAAGTTTGGAGGGAAGTTAACCGTTGGCCAACTTCTTCTAGCCTATATATTTTTTTTTTATGAAGCAATTAGAGTTCAATTTTGTGACTTTTCTCTCTCTTTGTTCTTTTTTCTTCTGTCCTTAATTAAAAAGTTAGCAAAATCACAGAGATATTTTTTTGGGTGAAAATAAAGTAAAGTTGATCTCTCTTTGAGTTCAAGTGGATAAGACTTATAGTGATTATCTGATACATACAAATGATAAGTGATGGCTTCTGTTTTTATATCATGGCCAACAAAAAAATGCAATTTTTTTTATATGATCAATGACAATAAGCCACAAAAACAAAACTGATTTGAATTCTGGCGGGTACAGTTGATTTTTTTGGGATTATATGGTAAACGGTTGGCCACCTAATCCAACCAGCAGTTCATGTCATGTTGGAGGAGTGTGGCCCTCCTCGTGTCTAGAAATGATTGCTATGTTTTACATATAACCACAACACTCCAACATTGGAGTAGCTTAATTTTTTTCATCTGATGTGATTCTGTTCTAATTAAAGAAAAATCGTTAGAGTAAAGTTGTGTTTAATTAAGAGTGAGGTTACTTACACTCTTTGTGCTTGGAATTTCCGTAACTGTATAGCTTTATAGGTGGCATCACCTAAGTTTAAATAGCCCCACCAACTATTTATTTATTTTTTTCATATTAAAATCAGATGAAACTACTAGTTGTTTTGTATAGATTCTTGAATGTATGAATAACCAAACTTCATTAAAGAATATGTTTGGCAAACATAACTTAAGTTGCCATTTTTTTCTCATAATCACAAGTTAGACTCATATAGGCTCTATTCTTATTAGCCAATAACCAAGAAATGTTCAAGCAAAACTAGCTTATAGGATCAAGCAAGCTGAATTTAGTCAACACCCGCTAATTAATGTAGGAGAAAGTAGGGCTAGCAGAAATAAAAGCAAAGTTTGATCATATTACCAAGTAATTATTGGAAATGGACAATTAAGAACAAAGGAGAAAACATAGAATAACAAAGCCTGACATAGTTGGCAGATAACTGGGTCCCTTAATTAAGCATTTTGACAAGGGTTCGATCCATAGCGGTGTGTATGGAAAAGAATTTGTTGGGAGAGCAGGAAAGGCAAAACCCACTTTGGTGATCTCTACGCCTCGAAGGGATTAGTCTCTAACTATCGGCTTGGGATACCTTTGGTTCACACAAAAAAAAAAACCTATGGCTTATTTTATATTCGGCCATAAGATAATTCCAAATCAAATGTTGTTTAGTCTAAATTAGAAGCCAAAAAAATTGACGGGTAAGGGTCAAACTCATGCGTTGTTGATTCACCAATGGTGCAAAGTGTGCAAATTTCAAACATATCTTTTACATGTTTGAGTTCTGAACAGAACAAAAAGAAATCAATTCAGGATCAATATTGAAAATTTTTAATACAGGATTAGCATAATTTTCTATTAGGAACCTCATCTCTTAAGAATATAGGATGGGGAATATGAATGGAATGAAAGCAAGTTGTTTAACATGTTACTTGAATGACTAAAATTGGACCATGTGTTAAACCATGAAGAATTGCAAAAATGTTGCTGAAGTGGCCATATTCCAAAGAAAACCTATAATAATTAACTAATAAAACAAATCGTTTGAGCTTGTTTATGACGTATTTGAATCAAATTTGACCCTATTTGGCCGGTAGGACATGCAACGTGTTAATATTGACATGTCTTGCAAAGGAAAGCAATCACTTTCAGAAAAAAAATGGATAAGATATGGGAACAATATAATTGAAGCCTTTGTAACTTTTTCTTCATTTATTTAGATAAAATCAAAATAAAAGGCTTCAAAGTTGAGCAAAAGGTTTGATTACGTTAGAAAAGGATGCAAGAGCAAACCTGTGTCCTCCAAGTTTCATGTGTTTGTTCTTGTTGCCTCGTGCCTTTCAGGTCACCCCATGGCAAGGACTATTATGAATTAACAAAACTTTTAGAACAGACCCAATTTATTTTTTAACGGTATACGTTTCCAATTTAATATTCTACAATTTCTCCCTCTAATAGTTCGAACTATGTAATAATTTTTTAATTAATTAATTGTTCAACCAACTTCCGATAACACCTTTGGAATGGTTCCCCAATTAAAGGTGATGACACATTTCTCACTTTCTCTTTATAACAACTATATAAGTTTTGTTTGACTTTATTAGGTTAGGGTTGAGTGTGTGCATACAAATATTCAATATGATTTTGTATAAAAGTAACGTTCATACAACTATTGTCTAATTTACCTTCTTTTTATTTATTTCCTTTTTTTATTTGACTATTCTGGTACTTTTTTTTTTGAAATATCAGTTCATTGAAGAATGTCAAACAACACTTACCTAACTTATATGATGTTAAATAAAGAGTATTATAGCATTGCACTGCACATTAAAATAACAAAACAAACACATATACTCATAAATCTAGACTATTTAGCAATCCTAAAATAAAACTATTATAAAACAATTTGAAAAAGCATAAGACATTTCTTTGTTCTTTTATTCCATTAAGCACAAGCCTAATAACAGCTCAAAGTAAAAACCTTCGCAGTATTAACAACAACTAGACTGAGTAAATCGGTGCTGCAAAATCGAGCTCCGTGGCAAAAGTGTATCAAGGCAGTAGATCCTATGTAAAACAGTGTTGTGAAAATGCTAAAAGTGGCTCTAACAGACTATTAAATAGGAAAATATAGGTGGAAAAATAGAGGAACAGGCATAATCTCAGGAAGGAGAGGGTAGAGGTTATCGAGGTGGAGGTTAGAAAGGAAATGGGAAATATGACTGAAAAATATGGAGAATAATGTGGCTAGATATATGAAAAAAATATATAAAAAAAGAAAAGATAACTCTCACCAGAAAAAAAGAGAGAAACACATCTAAAATAAATAGGAGAACTCCCATGAAAGGAGAGAGTCCTAAATGGGGCTGTACTTCAACGCTCTTCTGATACTCTGATAGGGTTTCTCTTTCCCTTAGCCTTTTAGCCCCGTTCAATTCACCGGAAAAAAAGAGAGAGTAGGATATAGTATATTCCTATAGCCTTTTCTATAACATTAACATATTATATATTCCAAATATTAATAAAGAATGCATTGAAAAGAGGATGTTGTATATTCCTAGCCTTTTCTATAACATTAACATATTTTCTCTTATCAAGTGTATCATAAAATAGATTAAAAAAAATCAACGTTTGTTCCAAGCCAGCAACTTCTTGTCAGATTGCGTCTATTGATCCCTTAGAAAAAAATAATATACTTACTAATAGGATTATTTTAAAAATAAAAATTTAAAAATAATATTTTCTTCTCAAAATAGAAACCTCGTCCTTTTATGATTTTTTCCTACTTATAAATATTAATTATAACTAATTTAAAAATAAAAATTACTATCTCCGATTCTATTTATAAGAAATAAAAAATATTTTTTTTCAGTAAATATAAAAAATATAGTACAACTTTAAATTATATTAATTATGAAGTTTATTTTATATCCTTAATTTATTGTTTATTAATCACACATTTTTCATGATAATGGATGTAATATATTATTTTTTTTATATGCATATAAACAAAATAAAATTATTTTTCATTTTTGTTAATAACTCAGTATTTTTATTGCTAAAAGGTCGTTAAAAGTATCCCCAACTACTCTTAGTTAAAATGAAGAAATCAAGCCTTACATTTAATGAAAAACTAGATATAATTGAAGCATCAATCATAACTAATAGTTATGAAGTGCATTTCTTTTCTTTCATATGGTTGGTGAAGCTTGAAATCAGCATTTCATTTTCCTTGCTTGTTTTTCTGCAACAAAGCAACTATGTAGTGATCCTGACAAGACAACAAGACTAATAGATACACACTTCTCTTCTCTCAAATGTTACAACAATAAACAAGAAGTTTCA
This sequence comes from Sesbania bispinosa, assembly GCA_026901365.1. Taxonomy (NCBI): domain Eukaryota; kingdom Viridiplantae; phylum Streptophyta; class Magnoliopsida; order Fabales; family Fabaceae; genus Sesbania; species Sesbania bispinosa. The sequence continues at coordinate 502,886 of QLOH01000199.1, read as the reverse complement.
TCAAAGACTAATTTAATTGCATATGTCAATTCGTCTTCGGAGACAGAAGTAAGCAAATAACCGAAAGCATAAAGCCATGGCAAGCAGAACCCACACTTCACTTAAGCCTCCTTTCAAGTTTACAGTGTCAAATGAAGGTGAACTCTGCAGGGTCCTGCACCCTTCTTTGCTTTCACACTCATATAATTGGTCTCCTGAATACTGCACTTTTAGAAGAAGCCTGAACCCATAGTACATGAAGGACAAGTACTTCAACCACTGCATGAACTTTGGTATGTGCTGCAAAACAATCAAGTTTTTTTAGTCTTGGGAAAACAAACAAATCATGGTTTATCAAAGTTCTGTTTTTTACTAACATTGTTCCTTTAAGGCATGTTTGGTTTGCATTTTCATGTTCTGTTTCCTGTTTTCTGAAGTTTTACAAAGGAAAAACTGGAAATTCTAGGAACAAAATTAGGGTCTGTTTGGTTTACATTTTCATTTCCTGTTTCCATTTCCAGTTTTCATTTTGTTTCCTGATTTCTGAAATTTTACAAAGGAAAAACTGGAAATGCTGAAAACAACAAATTTTTGTTTTTAGCATTTCCAGTTTTTCCTTTGTAAAATTCCAGAAAACAGGAAACAGAAAATGAAAATGCAAACCAAACAAGTCCTATGTTTCTAATATTTCCAATTTTTTCTTTATAAAATTTCAGAAAGCAGGAAATAAGATAAAAACAGAAAATGAAAACAAGAAATGAAAACAGGAAATGCAAATACAAACCAAACATGCCCTTATATTCCTTGTGCAATGCATACCTGGACATAGTAGCCACCTGTGAGGAGGAATAACATTAGTATCAAAGAAGCAACCATCCCTGCTCTTTGAATGCTCATAACTGCAGCTCCAAATAGTTCTCCTGCCCCCTATTGAAAGAAACATATTCATTAAAGTTTTATACAAATGATAACCAAGTAGTCTATATTCTGAGTCTTGAGTTTTGACATAACTTACTTGACTTGTTATAGCTATAAGCAGCACAGCAAACAATGTAAGGAAGAAGCAAGCAACAGTCCTCTTAAAGCCAGCCATGAAGTACAAGATAAGCATGAAAAAGGTAGGATAGAAAACATGTGCTACCATATCACACAAAGTGCTGCTTGCATAGTATACACTTAGTCTATACATGTCTGCTTTCCTTTCTTTTACCAAGTAGACTTTTTCAAATGGAAAGACATAAACTGCTCCAAAAATACATGAAGATGTCCAGAATATACATATATAGAACATTAAACCAACCTGCATCAATGATAGTGATATATTATATTGTTAATGAAGAAAGGATGGGTAGAAAATTGATGGTGAAAAGGTGTAGAAACTACCTGATCTCTGAGTTGAGCCTCTGTATTGGTTGAAGATTTCCACCAAAGTAGCCCTAACAAAAGTGCAATTCCAAGTGCTTGAACTAGTCTTAATTTATCAAAATAGTCCTTGCATCTTGCTCGGAATGTTCTCTTATAAAGAATAATGAATTGGTCCAACCAACTCAATGTCCACTCCTTTTTAACCTGAATGGCAAGTTGACGATGTTCTGGTGTGTTTGCTGCTCCATGATTTTCTTCTTTTTCTTTTGGCTCCAGTATGTCTTTATACTTAAGTTGTAGATACTAACATAGTAAAGAAACAATTATTAAGTGGGAATGAGATAGAACATGCATATGATGATACCTATAATAAAATAAATCCTACTTTAATCACAGCTTTTGAAGGGTCAGTAGGTTCTTGATCTTTCAAGATATTCTGAGGAACACTTATATCATTCACTTGTCCAGTTGCCAAGTCAAGCAAGAATTCTGCAGGATTCATTGGTATTTCTGGGATGAACTTCAAGGATGAAAAGTACTCCATTGATTCTCTAGCCTTCCCATAGTAAACAGGATAGCCTTCAGATATCAGAAGAAGTTTGTCAAACATGTGAAAGATTCTGCTTGATGGCTGGTGAATTGTTGTGATTATGGTCCTTCCAGCCTACAGGTAAATCAAAAGTACTTTTCAGCATATATCTAAGTGTCTGTTTGGTTACCAGTTAGGTACAATATAGAATAAATTCTACAGAATTGATTTTAAATTACTTCCATCAAATGTGCTTCGTAAAGTGTGCATCTTTTATCTTTAACCATTGATTTTAGAATAAATTTTACTCAACTGTAAACCAAACAGATACTAAATTGTGGTGTTAATTTAGTTACTGATAATACCTTGGCGAGTCCCTGAAGAGTAAGGAGGAGTCTATTTGCTGAGGTGGAATCAAGACCTGAAGTTGGTTCATCAAGTAGCAGCAATGAAGGATCAACAAGAATTTCATAGCCTATGCTAGTTCGCTTCCTTTCTCCTCCTGATATGCCTTTGAGAAACCCTCCACCTATTTTTGTGTGGCGGCATCTATGGTTATACAAGAGATCATTTAGGGAAACAGTTGTATTTCTTTCTTTTGGAGGATCTTGTAGTTAAAATAGTCCAATGTAGATCTATGCAAAACCCACCTTTCAAGGCCTAGCTCCTTTATAGTGGTTTCAACTCTTGCATATTTTTGTTGTCTGCTCATGTTGGTTGGCAGCCTTAAGAATGCAGAGAAGATTAATGTTTCTTCTACTGTAAGTTGTGGGAAAAGCACATCCTCTTGTGTCACAAATCCAATCCTATATAAGGCAGGAAAAAAAAGAAAAAGAAACAGGAAACTACAATGTTAGCACATATTTATGTTCTGTTAAGAGATCAAGTACTAGGCATGACATAAATGCTGATGTTTATGAAGTTGTTTAACCTCCTCTTGATAGCTGGATTATATTGAACATCATTATAAGTTATCTTTCCCTTTACATTGTCAAGCAATCTTCCTCCTACAACTCTCAACAAGGTTGTCTTCCCACTACCAGAAGGACCCATCAAAGCAAGAATTTCACCAGGGCCAATGCTTCCTGTGATACCCTTTAAAATTTTCTTGTATCTATCTTCTTCCACATGGAGTTGTGTGGCTACCTTTGACACCATTGTCTTCACAGGGTTATTAGAAGCTCCTTGGCTATTTCTCACTCTATACTCTACATCTTCAAACTGCACATCAATGAGGAATTATCTATTCTTAAGATTAAGTGACAGCAAATCATAACCACACAATTAGGAACAAAACATTGTTGATGATAATATTCTGACTGATTGAATTCATTTTCCAATATCAAGTGGTGAATCACCAAGACACTCAATTGCTTTGCATGAAGAACTGTGAATTCTGATAAAAGAAAAAACATTGCTCTAATGTAAGGGGAAGAAAAACTGAATGAAATTGTTGAATTAGGCCATTTAGGACATTTCTTCATACCTTGAGATATACAGGGAGAGGGGGATCTTGGTTTAAACTAGAATCCTCAACTTTTATGTCAATCTCTGAGTATCTATTTGGAAGGTATGCCTGAGACATGAACTCCATGCTGTGACCAAAGCCATTGCTCCCTGCAATCTGCATGGAGCCCACAGATGGGGGTGACATTGACAAGTCATCAATCTCATCCTCTCTTCCACTTTCCATGGTCATGGATGTTAATGAGAGCAAGGTTGAACTTGAAACTAAGTCTAATAATACAGAGTTTAGATGAAGTGAGTTAACTGCATCAGACCAAGAGCTTGCCTATATTTTGGTTGGTGTGCCACATATTTTTCATGGCAAGTTATTGGTCCATCAAAGGCATGAATGTTGTTCTCACATATCCTTTTAATTCAACCATTATGATTTCTCGTAAGAACATGTCAAGAACATGGATAAAATTGGCATAGTAAGTAAATGAACATTTATGAAATGCACTTTTGCGTTCTATCAGTCATTCATAAAATCAACCATTTTCTTACTATGACAATTTTGAAATTATGTGATTGGAATTAAATAATTGTGTTCACAATACTATAGGAATGCCATTTTGTAGATTCTTTCTTTTTTTCAAGTGTTTGTTGCTTATAAGAACATCTAATTTTATCATGCATACTATTTTTCTCATAAGTTGTGAAAGTGATTTTATTAGTTAAAATATTTATTTATTTATGATGGACATATATAGCTGAAAAATAACTCAACCAAAACCAGCTCTTTTTTTCCTCACAAAGGAATAAATTTTATTAATCACCTGAGGAAACATCCAACCGAATAAAGAAATCGATATAACTTGGACGCTCTTCAATCCACACTCTCAGCCAAAAACCAGCTTAATATAAATTAGATTTAGACCCATGCATGCATTTGAATGAGTTTTTTTTTTTTTTAATTATAAGAGAATGTCAAGTATGCCAAATATAATTCATAACAAATTATTAATATCATCATATTATTAGAGGTTAGGTGGATGATCAAGAATGGACTCCACTTATGGGTCTAATAGAAGATCTGATATTTTGTGAAAAGCATATGAAACTATCTTTTGTCAAGTAAAAAATTTTATATCCAACCGGGTCTTATTGAATATGTATCATTCTGCTTTAAGGGTGATTCTAGAATTTTTACGGTAAATAATATAAATTTAATATTAGAAAATAACAATTAATATTATAAAATTTATTTTTATAATAATAAAATTATAAAAAGGAGGACTTAAATATATTTTTTATTTCTATTTTGATGATTTAACAATTTTGGTCTCCCTAATATTTTTTCGCGATTTTGACCCCCCTATTTTATTGATTGCAATTATAGTTCCCTTAGTTTTTTTTTCACAATTTTGGTCTTCCATTTTTTTTAACTATACAAATTTGATGCTACGTATTGTTAATTTTTCATTCAATAATTAATGAATTTTGCTAATATTACTTTTATATGACGACAATAATAGATGAAAACCTCTCCCGACTCAAGATTTCCATAGGAATACTGAACTCCTATTTATTTCCTTTGATATATATATATATATATATATACTCATATTGTCTTTTTTTTTTCAATGCTAGTGTTTCTTTCCCCTGTTTAATGCATGTGCAGTTTTAATCAAATGAAGCTTGACTCGTAACTTAAGGTTTGATTGGAAAATATTCCTCGAGTCTAGATTTGGATTGAAACACTTCAATTGGAAAATATTTCTTAGGAGTAAGGCTTGTTTCATTAGTCAAAAGAAAGTATATTTTGCTTAATGCAAGGTTTTTCACTAATATATGCAAGGGATTGGTATTTAAGGAAGAGATTTCAGGATCTTGTTACTAAGGAATTAGAAATCAAGTGAACAGATGTTGATGATAGCATTGGATAAAGAAATAGATATGTATGTATGTATGTCTATTCATGCTAACACATAGGAGGGCAGCTAGGTGAAATCTAATCCCAACGTCTCTTTGTATTGTCTTTTAAATCTTAAAGTATTTCTTCTCTTGTTTTTATATTCAATATATCACATTTTCCCATTGAGCTTTGATGTATAGAAATTTGTAATGAGATTTTACATATATAAGTTATCGGACTTAAGCAGTGATACTGTGAATCATTGAATACTATATAAGTCCCTCTGGATACAACAATCTTACCTCCACTATAGTTTTAAAAAAAAATTGACACGCTTACCAAAAGTTCAAGAGGATGATGAATAAAAACTCCTTACTTTAACATATATAATTTCTTTCGCTTTATTTTATTTGTCTTTGATTATTCACGGTAACATAAAAAACTTTAAAATGTCAAGATTACTTTGCTCTCTTACCATCAAATCGACAATGCATAATGAAACTAATATATATATATATATATATATGATTTAGGTTTTATTATCTTAATCACTTTTCACTTATTTTATCACTCTGACCATTCAAGAGTTTCCAAATTCAATAGAAACCTCATCACTTTACAAGACGATGTGTTACTTTATAAGGTTTTTGCTACCGGTATCTTTTTAGATGTTTTTTTATTCTCACAATACGTTATAGGGCTACTCATTTGATTAATTGAAACATTATTTGAAAGGAATTAATTAAAATATTCAAATATTAATTTAAATAACAAAAAATCATATCATATATTAACCAACAACCTTGTCACAAAAAAAGAGCTGCATTAGAAAATTCATTAATTATTAGATGGAGAATTAATAGTGGGATCAAATTTTACATAATTGAAAAAATTAGGTGATCAAAATCGTGAAAAGAATACTAGGGCCACAAAAATCAGCAAAATATGGGGATCAAAATCACGAAAAAGGGGACCAAATCGCAAAAACAGTTAAATAAGGGGACAAAAAGTGCATTTAAGCCAAAAGAAAAAAAAAGGTGTGAAAGGAAATGTGAAAAAAATAGCACTCATACTAAAAAAATAAAGAACACAATTTATAAGGGGTCGTTTATTTTGAAAAAACATTTTCTATTTTCATTTCTTCTTTTTTAGTTTCAATATAGAAATATTGTTCAGTTTTTATTATAAAATTAACACCTTATTTTCATTTTGTTTCTTGGCTTCAAAGTTTTATATAGGAAACAATTTAAAAACTTTATATTGATTTCTTTATTTGCTGTTTAAAACTTTATAACCTGAAATGAAATCGAAAAAAAACAATTCACATTACTTATAATTAAAACTAAAAAACAGGAAATGGAGACAGTAAAATATTTTCTCAAAAAGTAATTAAACACATGAAACCTAAATAAAAAAAATTATAATTATATACTTGTAATATATTTGTCACTATATATTATAACTATTAATTTCCAATAGTGTACTGTAACTCAACTCAAGCAATTACTTTAATATTTTGTCACTATATATTATAACTATTAATTTCCAATAGTGTACTATAACTCAACTCAAGAAATTACTTTAGAGTGAACTCTCAAATTCGTCTCTGAACTTATAATATCTTTTCTTATTAGTCCCAAAGTTAAATTAATTATATAATTAATTCTCGAATTTTTAAATATTAATTATATTAGTCTTCCAACTTTTATATTATCTCGTCATATTGGTTCTTTATTGGGACCAATTTGATAATATTATGAAAGATAGAGAACTATTTATACAATTAATTTAATTTGAGCACTGATAAATAGTGAGATATAATTTTTACTCCTTTTGTAAAGGGTGTTTGTCACTGCTAATTTAGATTGTTATTGTTATATAAATATAATCATGGCACTTACCTAGAAGAGTGAGATTATTAAACAACAATGATGGCTTTGTATCAATTTATTTATTAAAAAAAGACTTAAATATTTTTTAGTTCCTCCAAAATACACTTATTTTTATTTTAGCTTTTCGTCCTCACAGAATCATTCTTTTTTAAAATAGTCCTCGTCGTTAGACTAGCTTAACATATTGTTGATGCGGTTGCTACCATGTTAGCTGACGTGACAATCTTCTTCGTCAACCTCATTTTCGTGAGCTAAGACATACGGCCTGCCATTTTTTTAGGTCTCTACATATTTTTCCAACTCTTAACAATCCTAAAACTCCATTGTTACACATATGAGTCAGGTAGATCTCACCACAATCAAAGACTACACTTGCTATAAGAAAATGTAAATCCCTTTCACACCATTATCACTGTCAGCACCCTCCTCATCACCCTTCCCAACATCATTCTCCTCCTCAACACCCTGGCTAATGTTACCCTCATTTACAACTCCATCCCTATTAACTCCTCCAACATCACCCATACCACCCTCCTTATCCTCCACATATAAAATGTGATAAATTTAATCAACTGTAACATAGATCTTATTCAAATAGATACAAGAATATAGCATGTTCATGAAATTGAATTTGCAGCAGAATTAGAGTTGTGTACCTGGAACGAGGGATTAATCAACCATCAGTGTCAATGTGATAAGTGAGAGAAACTGCCATCTTCCTGGTAAGAGCTAAGAAGCGTAATGAGCGTAATAATAAGACAACAGTTTTATGTCTTACCAATAGAGACCAGAGATCTCTCAATAGGCTACCAAACTGAACAGCCCACCCATCATGGGCTATTCACAATAAAAACCCAATATATCATCCATCTTTATATTATGTGCTATAATTAAATAATTAATCTATAATTGATATTAATAATTCAAATAAATATAATTCTAAATAATTGATTAATATTAATCCATAAAATATAATAAGGGAATAATCTAACATTCTCCCACTTGGATAACATTAGTCAATTATCAGAACTACTAGGAATTATTAAAACTAAAGTACCAATTATAGCCAATGCACATAACGTTCAATACTTATAAGAAATATGAGCATTAACGATATAGAAGATAGCATCCAATAAGGATACATACCATATGCTTATATTTCATAAAATGATGGATAAGTGAAAGCATAATTCAATAACAATATGCAATTCAATAATGGTTCCAACATCTTAAATGTTATAAGAGATATGATAATAAAAGTAAACCAACACATATCTCATAATATTGAGCAAATACAAGATGACAGACACCCATTAACCCAAAACACCAATAGACTTAAAAACACACATGAGTGATGAAAAACTCTAATAATTAAGTCTTTGGTTAGTGAATCTGCTAAAATGATCAACATACATGAAAGTTGTTGCAAATGTCTGTGTGACACTAATCCAAGTAACAACTCCTTTCACCATAAGAACATGCAACAAATCCGACATAATCCACATGAATTTAAGTGCTCATAATAGCCCAGTAATAAAAGTAATCACATGAGGGGAAAACCCAATAACAAAAGTAATTACACATGGGCCGAATCAAGAATGCTCTAAAACAGTTGACGTTTAATTAATCTGAGTTTTACTAAATAAGTGATTATGCATGTTCTAGTAAAATAAATAAATTTAACAAAACTCCCACTTGAATAACATACACACTTAGTTTAAACAAAATAAAACTCGAGATTAATATAGAAAAAAATGTCAACAATGAGCAAACACTTATAACAATTGGTTCAAACAAAAGAACACAAGTACCTCAACAATGCAAAAAATCATACTCGATAGGAGTACTCATATCATACATGAAAGATACCCATACATCTATAACCTTATAAAACGTGGAATATCGGCAACAAAATTACATACTAAAATAATCAAAGTGTTTTTCACAACACAATGGCCCTAAAAATAATAATAATAATCCACATAAAATCAAGTGCCTATAATAGCCCAATAACAAATAACAACTTAAAGTAATTACATATGAGCATAGCCCAATAACCAAAGTAATTACAAAAATGGGCTAAATCAATAAATGGTCTATAGCTTTTGACACTTTAATTAATTCAAGATTCTATAAATAAGTGATTACATTACTCCGAATGAAATTAAAATCCAAAATTTTAAATATTGGATAATGTGGACACTTAATTTGAGGAAAATAATCTTCAACTAATGAGATTATAAAATGTCTTCGGTGAGCAAGCACTTTATTGGTCCAAATAATAAGATTTACGAGCACTTTATCGATCAAAAGAAATCATACTCGATATGAATATTAATTTCATATAAGATACTTATAAATATGTGACCTTATAAAATGTGGAATGTTAGTCAAAAGAGATGCACAATAAAATTGCAAGTCTAATGTGCAATACCAACAAAATAGCCTTAGCGTTCACTTAACGTGCCTTACTAAGATTTAATAAAATTGCACATAATAATTATAGGGTAAAATATGTTTTTGTCCCTCTAAAATACCTGAGTTTTGCTTTTGGTTCCTAAAATTTTTTTCTTTAGTTTTGCATCCTCCCAAATTTATTTTTTTCAAATGGTCCCTCTAGTTATTGTTTTACTCTGAGTTGGCATTCTCTCTCTCCTAATCATCAGTCATACATGGCCTATCACAAAATCCTACGTGTTGTCATTAGCATTTTTTTCTTTTATGTTCAGATTAATTAAATCCTTAATCAAAAGGTATTTTCGTTCCTCTCATCTTCTTCGATTTCTCAATAAAAGAACAGGAATAACACGAACGGTCATAAAGGGAGTTCGTATTAAAAATAGAAAAGCATATTAAAATAGACGTTAAGCCCCTGTTTGGTAGAGTGGAAATTGGGGAAAAGAGAAGTGAGATGAGAGGAAGTGGAGGGAAATAAACGTATTTCCCTTGTTTGGTGGCACAGTGGAAATGAGGAGAAATGCACTTTATGGTGGGTCCCACACCAAGGTTTATTTCTCTGTAAAACAGGCGAGAAATAAGGAGAAATGCAAAGAAATGAGAAGAAATGCACTTTATGGTGGGTCCCACACCAACCCCTTTCACATTTCTCTTCTATTTCTCACCTATTTCACTCACACCAAACAATCTACTTTCACATTTCTCTTCTATTTCTCACTCATTTCACTCACACCAAACAATTCTTATTTCTCCTCTATTTCACCTCTATTTCTCTTTCCCACTTCTCTTCTATTCATTTCTTTTCTCTCAATTTCTTTACTCCCACCAAACAAATCACAAGTAACAATAGTGCATCAACCAATGCAACTGTGAAATGCCCATTTTCAAATGCTAAAAAAAATGCAATTACCTTCTTCTTCTGCTTCCCACCACCTGGCTTCGCGGGTTTAGAAGATGGTGGAGGAGCCTTGTCTTTCTTCGGCGCCTAAAAAAAATGAGAATATAAATTCATTAAACATGGGTAAAATGCAGAAATAATTTTCCTTTGATACAAATTTCTAGCAAACCAAACAAGGAAGAAAAAAAAATATTTCGGAAACGTGAAGGATTTGGAGGTGGTACCATTTGATTTTAGAATGGGTTTCTTTGGCTGCAGCGTAGGGGCTTGGTTTGCAAAGGATTGCTACGTCTAATAACAATTAACGGAGAAGTGAAAGAGAGATCAGTGGTCTGGTCACAGTGTTTTATATATAATTAATAGTGGTGGAGCTCTGAAGAGGTATCGGAAGCTATAGGATTCGATTTTCGACCCGATAAGGAATGGAAACCGGTTAAGAAGCTATCCCCGGAACTGGTGGAAAGAATCGATGAAGCCTTCGAGAGAGATAATGGAGGAACCTAGGCACATAGAGAGATGAAGGAGAAGGGAGGGACGAAAATATTTTTTTAATTTGAACATAAAAGAAAATAAAATGTTAATGACATCATGTATGACAGCTAATTAGGAGAGAGAGAGTGCCAACTCAGTGCATAACACACGATGACCAGAGAGACTATTTACAAAAAAAACATTGGGAGGATGCAAAACTAAAGAAAAATTTTTGAGGGACCAAAATCAAAACTAAGGTATTTTATAGAGACAAAAAATATATTTAACCCTAATGTATATTAGCAATTTGTGCATAAGAATATATCTTAGAGTATGTTTGGCAAAATTAGCTGAAAAGCTAACTGAAAACTGAAAGCTTAAAGTAAACTGAAAGCTGAAAAACTTGTTGAAAGTTTAAAGCTAGCTGAAAGCTGAAAAACTATTGAATATGTTTGGTAAAACTAGCTGAAAATGGTAAAATAACATTTAAAGACAACATTAATTATTAAATAATGATAAGTGGGGGTGGTTGAGAGCTAAACTTGTAATTAATTTTCAGCTAGTAGCTGAAAATTGGAGTTTTTTTAAAAAAGCTACCCCAAGTAGCTTTTTAAGAAAAGCTTGCAGCTACCCCAAAAAGCTACATTCCCGAACATTGTTGAAATGACTTCAGCTACTATTTTCAACTTTCAGCTAGCTGAAATGGCAAGCCAAACACACTCTTAATATGATGGAAAGAGACTAGTACTCTCCAAAATCTCTAAGAGCATGTCATATGATCAAACACACATTAAAAAAAACATATGACAACATAAAATCTCAAGAATAATATATTTTAATACAAAAATTCACACAAGAATATATATGAATGCTATTGTCTCAAGACAAATAATTGTGTGTACACTCCCACTAATAAAAAATAATATGATATTATTAGGATTCTCATTAGTGTCAATTAATATTAAAATACTCTAATGTTATAATATTTAATAGCGAAATTATAATTTTGCTAAGGTACTCATTATGAGTCTAAATCTTACAATTTTTCTCTCTTCAAAATTTGATATTAGAGAGAAATATACAAAAACAAAGTCAACAAAAAATAGTTACATATATAATAGAATATGAAACTCGAACATAGAACCTTAATCATGGTTTTACAAAGGAGGTTCTTAGTTAACCACATACTTTGCATACAAAATGAAGGAAATTATAAATTTCCACTTGACATTTTAAAATATAAAATCTCCTTGTATAAATAAATATTGTAATCCACAATTTTATAAAATATGATGGCTATTTAAAAATTTACCAACATAAGAGTGATATTATAATCTCCATCATATATATTAAAATGGGATCATAAAAAAATTTCAACAACTTACTCTTATGACTCAAGTGTTACAATTTAAACAATAATAAAACACACTTTAGCGGAAGCGGAAGTGGAAGTACATAATACCCTTGACTACTATTAAGGATACAATAAAAAAATTTATGAAGTCTCTAACTCCCACTGTTCTAATAATTACAAAATTACAGGATAACAATATTGTATTATATACAAAGTTTATCCATATATCCAAAATGTTAAGAATGATACTTGTTATTTTAGAATAGTTTTAACAAGTCTATAGTTTGGCATACCATTGGTATGTAATAGAGAAATTACTCTCTTCAAAAAATAACAAGGTAATTTTGAGACATCAACATATTGTCTTAACAAGTTGTTACTCATAATTTAAAAAATTGAAGTTCGAAGATATTGACATTAAAGAAAAGAAATATTTATTAATATTTGAGTAAAGGTTACAACAGATCGAATAAGACTACAAAATGTCTCCCTTCGAATCTAAAGTTTCCTTTGATATTACATTTTTCCCTGCAGGGACGTCCGTTCTTCGAGCTGGTGTCATGCCTTCGAGGGAAAGTTGTTCTATTCCCCGTGTCAGTGTCATGTCTTCGGAGGAGGAGTGTTGCTGCATTCCAAGCCTCGAGGGAGGAGTGGCTCGAAGCCTTGGATCTTCCAAATAATCCAAGGGTATAAGCTCCTCACCCTCATCATCTTCTTCTTCTTCTTCTTCTTCCAAAGATCACAAGACTGGGCGTTGGGTGTTGAGCTTACCCATTGCCTCAGGTCCAAGCTTGGCACCAAGGAGGTGGAAGTAATACCAGGCCATGCATGAGGCTATGGCCTTGCACGTTGGCTGCGCTGTTCGACCTGAAGTCAAGGTCCATGGTGAAGTGACCACTAACGTTGGACACCCTGTTGACCTGAAACCCAAAAGCAATGGAAGGATCAAGTCGTACAGGACAGCCAATACCAGGGAGCTCTCCATTGTTAAAAGAAAAATGATGAATCAAAATGGAGGTTCACCCTTTTATAAGGATGAAAGTCATGAAGGTATTAAGAACGCCACTCAAATGAGCCAATGAGAGGAGGTCTTAATCGCTTTGACCAAGGTGGACGATGGTCAAGGAAATTCAAGTTGGCCGGCAGGTGTATTATGCTTCGAAGGGCACAAATAAGCTGTAAGAAGATCGAAGTCCCTTGATACACAGAAAGGATCGAGAAGAGGCTAGATGAATTCGAAGCGGGTTAGGATTCGAAGAGGAAAAGTCTTTGTTGTAGCTCGAAGAAGCCCCCTTGCTGCAGTTCGAAGAGGGTCATTCCTGGTAGATCGAGGAGGTTCTTTTTTCTTTGTTCAAAGTAACTTAGATGTTTTCCACGTCACCAAAAGCAGTTATCAGAAATAAATTCTCATAAGAGCATGTCAAGAACGTGGGTTCGTGGGAGTTACGTGGAGAGTTGATGGGCAGTTAAAGCACCCCAGGGACGGTTACCTGAAGCACCTATAAATAGGAGGAGAGAAAGAACAAAGGTCCGCAACCTGAACACTCATAGCACCCTGAAAGCCATAGCATCCATCTCAGAGATCACAGACACCCAGCACGAGAAGAGAAAGTAGGGATCATGCAGACCACCCTTTTTTCTTCATTTTTATGCATTTTCGTTTAAGTTTTATTAATTTGTAATCGTTTTGTTACTTATCATCATTGTACTTCAATCATTTCTAATATAGATCAAGGCCCGTTCAGGGGCCTCTTGTCACTTGCTTTGTCTTTTTCTCTACTTCAATCTTAGATTTTACAGTTGTAGAACCCACACAATTAAGGACACGTATCTCGTCCTAGATTGCTCTGAGATACATTTGTTTGAACAAAATCTTAGGACAAACACAAGTATAATTAATTATAAATAATATAAGACAATCATAAGGAGTTTGACTATAATGTTCTCAAAGAGACTTAACAAGTAATGTCCTCAATATAAGCCCTACCAATAAAGGGATAACTAATAATATTTAAAGAGAAAAGAAATACTACAAAATAAGATATATTTATTTTTCTCATGTTCGATTAATTGGGAAAAATTAAAGTGAAAGTTGCATTACTATAATCATTCTTGACAAAATCATAGCATAATAGGCCTAATAATGAAAACCCCTTACCAAGTCCTTTTTAATCGTATACCCAATTATGCCAAACTTAAAACCTTTGGTTGTCTTTGTTACCCTTGGCTCAAACCATATACCCATAATAAATTGGAACAGAGGTCTCATCCATGTCTTTTTCTTGGGTACAACTCTCATCAAAGTGCCTATCTCTACTGCAACTTACAGTCTAAAACTCTTTATGCCTCACGCCATGTCACCTTTGTGGAACATATTTTTCCACTTAATTTAGCCTCATCTCACCCCAAACAGCCTGTGAATCTCATGCACCAAAGCTGTCCACTCACCTTCCTATTCCAATAATTCATCCAGTTCCAATAACTTACCTCCTCCTTTCACGCCAACAGCCTCCCATCCAACTAACCCACAAATCTCCCAACAACCAAAGCCCAACCAAGTCAGAAGAAGGAGATGTTAGAGTTAAACAGTAATGATGCACTCTTAGCTCAGCAAAAGCTTATTACTCAATAGTTATAAACACTTACCAAGAGGATGGATACACTTCCTCAGCAGTTGCATGTAGTATAGTCTCATCCAAGCCCATCCCCACAATTGACTTGTGATTTTTGTGGAGGAGATCATCCTAATGGTCGTTGTTCTTATCAAGACATCCAGGAGGAGCAAGTCAACTATATGGGCAATCAAGGAAGGTCAGGAAATTTCTCCAACAATCAATACTCAAATAATTATTCACAAGGTTGGAGAAATAATCAGAACAACAATTCTGGATGGAGACAAGATGTTGGAAATTCCAGTAGGCAAACCCCTTATCAACAACAACAACAACAAAGCTACAATCCAATGAATGATAGGTTATCAAAACTGGATGAGAAAATTGATGCCCTTATACAGTCTTTTGAAGCCTATAAGAAGAATACAGATGCAACCCTCAGTCTTGTAGAGACACAAGTTGGCCAGTTAGCAAAGGATATAGCAGAGCACAATAAGGGACAATTTACTGCTATCACCCAAACAAATCCCAAGGAGCAATGCAATGCAGTTACTACAAACAGTAACACATAAGAGGGAAGTGACTTGGAGGAAGATTTAACATCTGAAGAGGAGTTGCTGGAAGAAGATATTGTGGAAAGAAGTGTCCAATCAAATATAGATCAAGAGGATGTTGATGAGAAGCTGAAAAAGTCAGATGGGATCTACAAATCAGAGAAGTCATTAGATCCAAGCAGATTTACTGTACCAGTCACTGTTGGTACTCAAGCAGTCACAAAGGCATTGCTAGATCTCGGAGCTAGCATCAATCTGATGCCTTTATCATTGTTCAAAAGACTGGGTAATTTGAAGGTCAAACCTGCAAATGTAGCTTTGCAACTTGCAAATAAGTCCACAGCATATCCTTATGGGATAATTGAAGATTTACCTCTAAAAGTGGACAAGTTTGAGTATCCAGTAGACTTTGTGGTGATGGATATGGAGGAGGATATTGATGTCCCCTTAATTTTGGGAAGACCTTTCATGAAATCTGCCAAAATAATAATTGATGTTGATCGGGGAAAATTCAAACTCAGCTCTCAATATGAGAGTATAATCTTCCATTTAAACAGAGGAATTCCCCACCAAGCTGAACCACCAGACCAATTGGAGTTAGGTCCTACTGATGGGATCTGTATAACTCATTCTGAACCACAGCTGCAGAGAGTGAAAAGAAAAGAAACTTCCTGTCAAAATGTTCCTAAGCACAGGGAGAAGAATGTTTCCAATATTCTGAGGAAACCAACAAGAAGAAAGAAGCAGCTGCAGGAATCCATGGTGGAATTCCGCTTCAAGAAGAGAAAACGATCAATAACAGCTGAGGAAGAAGAGTATGAAGAGATTGATGATAGGACAAAAGGATGGTGTGGAGGATGGATCAAGGCAACAAGAAGTGGATCAGCTGAACCTACCATCATCCTCCAATTAAAACCTCCTTGAGTAAAACAGGCGTCAAGCTATATGACGTTAAACGAGCGCTTCCTGGGAGGCAACCTAATGTTTTTATTTATTAATTTTTGCAGTTTTTGTTTTTCTATTTGTGTGTTTTAGTTAGTTTATTTCTTTGTTTAGTTTAGAAAATGTTAGGAAGTGGATTGATAAAGGAGTGAAAAAGAAAGATGAACACTTTGAACTGCGGAGTAGCAGAAGATTTGATGAAGTAATTAAAATTGCATTATGTTTTCTGCGCTCCACTTGCGCTCAGCGCAACCTTTCGGTCCAGGGCTAACTGAAACACGCGCTCCACCTGCGCTGAGCATAGGTGGAGCGCAGATGCCCGCTCCAGCTTAAATTCAAAAGTTGGAGCAGGGGATGGTCATTCTAACCATTTCCCCTGTTCGCTCAAAGCAACCCCTGCACTTCCTTACCTTTCATCTTCATTTTTTTCACTCAAAAGTCTCTTCCTTTCCTTTTTCTTTTGCTATTCCAGGTATGTTTTTATGGTTTTGAAAAGATTTTACTTATTGAAATCCTCTATTTTCTGTTTGGAATGGTTGAACTTTAGGATTGAAGACTTAAGCTCTTAGAACTCTATGTGGTTAGGATTAGTTGTCAATGCAGCTTGTGATAACATGCTAGTTGAGGTTCAGTGAGGAAATTGGTGCTATTTTGTTGATGCTCAGTGAAATTTGCAAGTTATTTTGGTTAGTGATATTGATGCTCTATTTTGTCTAAAATTTTGCACTGATCATTGCACAAATAACTTTGCATTGATATATGTCTGACTATAATTGTTATCTGAGTTTCGTACCATTTACCAATTAAATGCCCTATTTTGATTTTGTTGATGCCATTAAAGAGCATGCTTTAAATTAATCATTTGACTTATCGTTGTGCATGTTCTTGAAAATGTCGATAGTTTGGCATTTGGTAATATGGTAGTTGTGATTAATCAATAAAATTGGTGATTATTGGTGTGTTCATTGATGTTCACAAGCTATAATGATTGAGAGTGTTAGTGTTCTGCTACTAACCATTTCATGAAATTTTAATTTATTCTTTCTGAATCAATGAACATTCATGTTTGATTGAGCCTATCAATGCATGATAAATGATTACTCTGTTCTGAATTTAAATTAGTTTCAATG
The DNA here is from genome assembly GCA_026901365.1 of Sesbania bispinosa. Classification (NCBI taxonomy): domain Eukaryota; kingdom Viridiplantae; phylum Streptophyta; class Magnoliopsida; order Fabales; family Fabaceae; genus Sesbania; species Sesbania bispinosa. Next base: position 485,342 of record QLOH01000199.1, on the reverse strand, counting down.
AAAAACTGATATCATGAACTGTGTACGCAGTGCATAGTTATTAATACTGCTCATTGAACTAAGAAATTATGTTTACATGCATTGAATTGATTCTGGTGATGTTAAATTTTGCAGATGGCTGACACCAAGATCACTGATACTGCTGGAGCTCCCAAGAGAGGCAAAGGAGGAAAGAGGGAACGCGATGTTCCCAATTATGATCCAAGGAAGTTCAGAAGTTCTAGAGCTACTGAGGCACACAGTTCCCTCTTGAACTGTAATTTCATCAAGGAGCGGCCAGTTTCACTCCAACCTAAGGAGTTTGAGGAATTCACCAATGAGATTAACAGGAGGCGTTGGAGGTAGGTAGCTGAGCCTATCAGACATTTTAACCCGAAGCTGGTCCGGGAATTCTACGCCAACGCCATAGGAGAGCCTGGAGATCGTGTTGAGAGGAGATCTTATGTGAGGGGCAGATGGGTGACCTTCGATCGCGATGCGATCAATATTTTTTAGGTCGCCCTGGTCTTGATAATCAGGATCACATGGTCTGCCAATATCATAAGTTGCTACATGATATTGGCATATATGGTAACGAGGCTCTCGACAGAAGGACAACCGAGTACTTGTGTTTACCAGGACGTACTTATGATGTCAACGCCTACTAGTAGGCTGCCAGGATTTTCAAGAAGGACTTGAAGAGCATTTCTCAGATGTGGACGGTCCTAGTGTTGGCTAACATCAAGCCAACCAACCATGTGTCAGACATTATTATTGAGACGACACATTTCATCTATTGTGTCTTGACTGGCCAGGATATTGATATCTCCAGGGTGATATCTCACAAGATATCTCAGACAATGACAGCCGTGGAGCGTCGCAGTGCACGTTCCAGGATCAACTTAGGATTCCCTGCGCTTATCATTGCATTATGTCGATCTCAGGGGATTGTTGTACACCCCACTGCTCCTATCAAGACACCTATGACTAAGGGGTACATTGAGGCCAACTGCATACCACAGGAGGAGTTGGACCCACCTCCAGAGCTAGAGCAGCCACCACAGCAGCAGCAACCACCACCAGAGCCTCAGGAGGCACCATTGCAGCCACCTCCAGATGGCATTCCACAACATTTGTGGAATGAGCACCTATGTCAGCAGAACATAGCTGGTCATCGGGGGATGTTGTACATGCAGCAGATCCTATACCACAACTTGTAGGTTCCCTTTCCTGCCATGCCACCTGAGCAGTTTAGAGATTATCTGCAGTGGCCTGGGGACAGGCCTGTTGTTCCGGGAGGAGGATGAGCATCACCAGCTAGAGATGGACATGGACAGGATGAGGACATTCAGGACATGGAGGATGAGGATTGACCTCAGTGTTTTTCTTTTCTTCTCCATTTCATTTTCTCTTTTCTTATTTTTCTTTTATTTTTCTTCTTTTAATTCTTTGCATTTGATCAGTACTGTATCTATCATACCACTCAGACATCATTATTATGCAGTATGGATTTTTAGGATAATTTTTTTTGTTGCTTTTGCTATTTTAGTAATTTAGGATTTTTGTTTTTCATTTTTTTTAGGATTTAGGAAATAGGGATTTAAGGAATTCAATTTCAAATCTTAAAACTAGGAAGCCTAACCAACTAAACTAGGAAGGAAAAAGGAATTTTGTGATTGAATCCATAATCAGTTAGGATTAGGATATTGTGCAGGAAAATGTATCAAGGTAGTTACTTAATTTCAATGGTGACTTTATCAAGGAAAATTAGCCAAAAAGCCGGTGAGTTATGAGCCTAAACACTTTTGAGAGTTTTCACTGTTGCTTTTCAACTGATATTGCTTGAGTTTCTGGATTTTATTCTGCACATGAAAAACATGGAAGTGATTAAGGCAACTTGTATTTATGAAATAATTGCTCAGTGCCAGAAAGCCAAGCCATGAAAAAATATTCCAATTTTTTTTTGTAACCCATTTGAGCTTTAATATTTCTTTTCTTATGCACCTCAGCCAGATTAATGTCTATATCTTCTCCCTTACACATTTGGGATAGAGAGCATAGGTGCAATTCTGATAGAATGGGTGATTGGTTGGTTATCTGAAAAGTGCAAAAAGCAAACACAAGCAAGTAAAGAATTCACTCCCTCAGGTATATAAAAAAAGGGGGGTGTATAGTACAAAGTTGAATAAAGAAAGGAGTGAATTCCCGAACAAAAAGAGGCCAATTGAATGATATAAGTAGAGCTGTTACCATGGCTGGCTCACCACGAGTTGTTCAAAAAGTGAGCTGAGTCGGGTTGACTCACTTTTTCTGTGAGCAGAAAAAATACCAACCCGGCTCGACCCACCATGGGTTGGTGGGTTATATGGGTTGGCTCACTTATGTTAAAAAAATTAAAATTAAAAATCAGATAAATTACTTAAAAAAAAGAAAAAGAAATGAAAAAAATCAAAGAATTAAAAAATGCATAAAATCTAAAATTAAAGGGATGCGATCAGGAAGTAACAAACAATTGATATTTCAAAAAGGAATCATATCTATTTTTTATTAGTCGAATAATTATTTTTAAGTAAAAAATAAAAAAAACATAAAGAAAATCAATGGTCTTCTTTCTCGTGCAGCAGAACAAGGTTCTGCAACTTCTCTTGTCGCTGCGATGCAACCATGACCAACCGGAGCACCTCGAGCTACAAGAGCGCCAACACCACATTGGTTCATCGTTGCTCTCCTGTTCTTCCCCGCGCCAAGGAGCTTGCAAGATTCCTCTTCTTCCTCGCTAGCTGCAGAAGACGAATGCGAAAGGAATTGAACAGGCACAAACGAATGAATCGCAAATGACATGAACAACGACGATGAGATGGATGGTGGTCGGGAACCAGTGCAGTAAAAGCAAAATAGAAAAGGGATTATGAGATTGAGAGGAAAGTGCGGCTGGCGGTGGTGTACTGGGATTAGTAGTTAGGGTTTTTTTCCATATATATATATAATAAAAAAATATAAAATAAAAAAGTGGGTTAACCCGGCTCGAACCCACTTAACTCACCAAGTTAAGTGAGCTGAGTCAAAATAACCCGGGAAAATATGAGCTGATTTTTTTTGCAACCCAACCCACCTGTGAGTCGGGTTAGGCTGGGTTGGCTCACGGGCCAGAACCCATTTTGATGGCTCTAGATATAAGTCAAGAATGTAATGGAGAATTGAGAGAAAGTTTGAAAAATGGTGAAACCGCAAATATGCTCTCTATTCTAGTGTTTCTTTGAATATCCAGAAAAACCATGATTTCTTGATAGCCAAGCCTGATGAAAAATTGGCAAGCGTACCAAATCGTTACAAGTATTCAACAATGAGTTTGAGTATCGTATCTACAGAGATTGATGGATCAAGTACCAATTAATAGAGAATTTAACTAGTTGAACATGAAAAAATCAATTGTAATTAGTGACCTACAATCTAATGCAGAAAACTAATGCAGAAAACTAAACCAGAAACTTGAATTATGTTTTTGAACAATTTGACAAAATGCAGTAAAATTGGAATACGAATTTAAAAAAATTGGTTAGGGTTGATTTCACTTAATCCTCTTTTTATGTAAGTGTTCACATCATTCAATTCAATTATTAAAGATGATTCAATGATCCAATTCACTGATTTAGTCAAAATCCAATTCCTTGGTAAATTGACCCTATGTCATCACTAAAAACCCTAATTCCTTAGGTGAACCTAATAGTGACATGCATTAACTTCAAGAATTGCTAAAGATCACATAAAAAACGATTCCTATTCCTAGACAATCAATCTTTTATGTTGCTTGCTTCAGATCCAACCTTTTCCCCAATTTTCCAATTGTGAGATAAGCTTTTGATTCATGCAATTGAGTGGCCAATTCAATTGAAACATTAAGAGCAGAAGGAAGCAATTGAATTGAAAAACAAAATTGAATTGATTGAGCAAAACACTTACACAAAATTCAGATCAAGTTTCATCAGCACCTAACCTAAGAAATTTAGCAATCCATTACAAAAGAAAAGAGAAAGGAAGAGGAAGATGCAAACTCAAGGACGAAATCCATGGAGAATAATCCTAGGGCTCCACCTTTGAGTTGAATCTTGAGAGAAATATGAGAGAAAATTTTAGTGGAAGGAGAGAAAAAATAGAGAAAATTCAAATCTGAAAACCATTCTCGCTAAAAATCTAACAGCAACTATTTAAAGTGATTCTGTTAAATCGTGTCCCCACACAGATCCTACCATGTTCCCACACGAACATGGCAGAGAGCAATTTCTAATTTTTGTAGCTTCTGGCAGTGTCGTGTCCTCACACGAAAATATCTTGTTCCCACACAAGTCTGGCAGAATGTAAATCTCTCAATTTGCACCTCCTTTGCCTCAAAATTCATTGTTTGACACTTCCACAAACTTCAAAATTGATTATCTTTAACTTCTTTCTTTCTTATTTTCCAGAAGATTTCTAAAAACAACAAAACAATGAAAAATTAGAGAGAAAAAAATACTATTATTTACTAAAATCGCCTAAAATACAAACAAACTCAATTATGTACAATTTTTACTACAAATTTACAAAATTATCAATCTAAACAACTAAAAACTACCTAAAATTAATCTATAAATCTACTACTAAAGTGGATAAGGATAAGAACAACACAAGATAAGCTCAAAAAGAGGAAAATCAGGGAAGCAGATTCGGAAATCTGCGCTCCACCTACGCTAAGCGCAAGTGGAGCGCATGAACGCGGAATCTAATTTTTAATGGGCCTCAAGCAGAGTCTCAAAAGCCCGTCAGAACACTATTTATAAGACTGTTAGTAGTCAATTTTAGGCATCGAAGAGATAGGGAGACGATGAGCAGATCGGGAGCCAGAGAAAAGTGTGACAGTCTCTCTGTTGGTTTGTAATGGCTACCATGAGTAGCTAAACTCTCCGATAGGATTGAATGTAGTCGATTCAATCTCCAATTGTATTTTGGATCCTCTTTGTTATTTATGAATCCCTATTTTTATAATATTGGTGTTTTTATTCTGTTCTTAATGCTTAGCTTCCGCCTTTGTGTCGGAGTTATGATATGATTTTATGGGCCGCACTGGGAAGTGGTTTTGTGAAATCAGGAGCGAGTTCCTAAGTGCCTAGGAATAGGGCTCTTGAATTCCGATTGGTGAAAACACTCAATTTGTCATTGTGGGAACCAAGATAAATTGATAGCTTTAACAACTGTTCTTCAACCTGGGCAATTTGTGACAGTGGGAACCTGCATGAATTGTTTCTGAGTATTTCATATCCGTGGGTACCTTTTATGAAATACTTTTTATTTGTGCTCTAATATTATAATTATAAATTCATGAATATCATTGGGTTTCAAATACAAGATGGGTGCGATAGATGAAGTTCAATCCTGGTTTTCGTAATTTGCTCAACCTTATCCATATTTGCTCTTTCTTATCTTTTATCTTCCCAAACAAACATTCAAATCTGCCCATACTTGATAAGTGTGATCACTAGGATTTATTTTTGTACCGTTCCCTGTGGATACGACAACTCTCTTACTTACTATTATATTGTTGCGATATTGGTACGCTTGCCAAGATCTCAACATGCACCTAGGCCGTTATCATCCGCTAACGACATACGGGGTTCTAACATGGACCCCAATAATATAAATATCAAATTTATTCTATTTTCTCAAAGTCTCTTCCAAAATTAAATCTCCAATTTCATCAAATATAATCAATTTAAATTTATAAAGCTTTCAACCTTTGAAATAAATTTCATAGAGAATAAAATCAATAAAAGAGTATGTTTCCCAAATTTATTAGGTAAACAACATTAAAATAGAAAAGATGAATTAAAATAGTAATTATAAAAATATTAAAATAGGTCACGATGACCGTTAAACCACTCACTACTACGAAGAGTCAACCAAACTGCTTCCCAACAACTTCAGGAGTATTGTGCGAGGTAGAAATCAACAGATCTAAGCACCAACAAATAGTTCCAACATTTAGAAATTTATTTGAAACTCTACCTATTTATGGGTAACCATAAAATCCCTAAAACTAGTGCCCAAAGCTCTAAAAATAATTCTACCTAAAGTTAACTGACAAAATTGCAGAATGAAAGAAATCAAACTTGATCTTTGAAGAAGAAACAAATATTCATTGATGAAGAAAAGGTATACAATCTAGATTCAAAATGGAATTTACAAAAGGAAGAACTACATGTATATAACCCAAAAAAAAAAGCTAACAACCTAACTACCAAAACAGAAACCTAACAAACAAAAAACAGAAACTAAAAAACTAACTAGCAACTAAACTAACCAACAACAGAAACTGAATTTCAACACCCCCTCTCAAGCTGGAATGGTTATGTCTTCCATTCCAAGCTTGGAAACATGTTTCTGGAAAAGTTTTGGAGGAAGAGCCTTTGTAAACAAATCTGCCACCTGAATGGGGGAGGATATAGGCATGAGGTGAATAAGACCAAGTTGGATTTTTTCTCTTATATAATGACAATCCAACTCAAGATGTTTGGTTCTCTCATGGAAAACAAGATTGTTAACAATGTAAATTGCTAATAAATTGTCACAGAAAATCCTGGTTGGGCCAGATTGAGGAACCTAAAAATCTTGTAAAAGATAGTGAATCCATTGAGCCTCTGCAACAGCTTGACTGAGAGCTATGTATTCTGATTCAGATGAGGACTTGGATACAGTTGCTTGCTTCTTACTTCTCCAAGATATAAGGCTGGATCCAATAAAGAAACAAAATCTAATAATAGATTTTCTGGTGTCAGGACACCCAGCCCAGTCAGCATCAACAAAGCCTCTAAGAGTCAAATCTGACTTGGCAAGAAAAAGAATTCCCTTCCCTGGAGATTTCTTTATGAATCTGAGGATTCTTTTAGCAGCCAAGAAATGCTTGTCAAGAGGGGAATGGACAAATTGACTCAAATTGTGAACACTATGGCAAATGTCAGGTCTAGTATGAGTGAGATACAACAATCTCCCAATCAATCTTCTATATATGTCAGGTTGTTGTAATGGCATTCCTTCTGTTATGTTGTGTTTTAGATGGTAATCCATAGGAGTGGTGACAGGCTTAGCTTGCTCAAGGTTGAACTCCTTTATAAGATCTATTGCATACTTCCTTTGACTCAAATGGATTCCCTTACTTGATCTTGTTATTTCCATACCCAAGAAGTACCTTGCTGGACCAAGATCCTTTATTGAGAATTCTGTGTCAAGCTTCCCTTTTATCTCCTTTATTTCTTCCAAATTATTTCTTGCTAAAAGAATATCATCAGCATAAATTAGCAAGGCAGTAAAACTTTTGAAAGAAACTTTTGTAAATAATGAATGATCAACCATGGATTGTTTATATCCATGTTTGATCAAAAAATTAGTAAGCTTGGTGTTCCATTCTCTACTGGCTTACTTTAATCCATAGATGGATTTAGTGAGCCTGCAAACAAGAGAGGAATCATTAGTTTCCAAACCATTAGGAATTTTCATGTAAACCTCTTCTTTGAGGTCTCCATGAAGAAAAATTGTGTTTATGTCTAATTGATGAAGGTGCCAATTATAAGCAGTTGTAAGAGATAAAAGAAGCCTTACTGTTGTCATTTTGACCACTGGACTAAAAGTCTCAGTGTAATCTAAACCAGCTGTCTGTGTGAAGCCCTTGGCCACTAGCCTGGCTTTATGCCTTTCTATAGAGCCATCACTCCTCCTTTTAGTCTTAAAAACCCACTTGCAGCCAACAACTTTCTTTCCTTGGGGTAATTGGGTCAAGATCCAAGTTTTGTTGTCTTCTAAAGCCTTCAGTTCAACTTCAATGGCCCTTTTCCAGCAATCATGATTGATAGCTTCTTCAAATGTTTCAGGATCAAAGTCAGTGCTAACTGCAAGACAATAATTTTTGTAAGTGGGGGAAAAATTTTCAAAGGACACAACATTATATATAGAATGTTTTGAGGTTCTGTAGTGAGTGCTATTTTGAATAGCATTCAACTTTGGGAGTTGATAATGATAGTCTTGCAAATAGTTTGGTTCCCTTCTCTCTCTAACAGATCTTCTTGGAGGATTTGATTCCCCATCTGTTTGTAATAATTCTTCCACATTCTGATCTTCTTTGATTGCAGTATCAAAATTATGATGCTGAATATTCCTTTCACTGTCTTGTAGATTTAATTCTTCTTCATGATCCTGCAGGTTAGAAGAATTAGTAGCATCTGTGGTATTAGGAATCAAAGGTTCAAGGAGGAAGTCAATTTGTTTATCCAAAGGAGCAGATATGTAGTTCCTTTCCTCAACTGAGTTTTTATAAGGAAAAGTCTTTTCATAGAACACAACATTCCTACTTAAGAAAGTCTCTCTATTTTTAATATCATGCAAAATGTATCCCTTGATCCCAGTTTTGTAGCAAAAAACAGACACTTCCTAGCCCTATTGTCCAGTTTCTTTCTGTTGGAACTTAAGGTGGAAGCATAACATAAACATCCAAAGGATTTAAATTGATTAACATCAGGAACCTTATTAAAAATCAATTCATGAGGAGACAAATTACCCAAGACCTTGTTAGAAAGTCTATTTATTATATAGACAGCATGTGCAACAGCAAAGGACTAGAAAACCTTTGGTATGTTAGAGTGAAAGAGGATAGCTCTGGCAGTATTGAGAATTTGTTGATGCCTCCTTTCCACATGAACATTTTGCTGAGGGCACTCCACACAGCTTCTCTGGTGTTCTATCCCTTTTAAAGCATAGAAATCCTTGAGCAGAAACTCAGGACCATTATCAGACCTGATACACTTAACCCTCTTTTCAAATTGATTTTCTACTAGATTAACAAAAGACTTAACAAGCTGGGAAGTTTCAGATTTAAGTTTCATGAAGAAGATCCATATGTTCCTGGAATTATCATCAACAACAGTTAGGAAATACTTATGACCTAGAATAGAAGGGCTAGACAAAGGACCCCAAATATCCATATGTATGATATCAAAAGGCTTAGTAGCATAGGAATCACTCAAATTGTAAGGAAGCTTCCTTTGTCTAGAGAAATGACAAGCATCACAAGGCAAAACATTTTTATTAATAGAAATATAAGGATAATATTGTTTCAGAACATGATATTTTGTTCTAGGAGGATGTCCTAGTCTAATATGCCATATATCAGTATTATCTTTGATGCTAGAACTGTTATTCAATACATTGTCAGAAACAAAATTTAAAATGCAATTATCAATCTTCCTATTGTTGGTTCTAATGGTGTAAAGGCCCTTATTGAGATTAGCAACTTCAATCTTCTTCCATGAGTCCATCTCCTGCAAGTAGTATTTATCATTAGTGAAAATTAAGTGGTAGGAAAGAGTAAAGCATAACTTAGATATAGATATGAGATTGTAATTGAAAGAGGGTATAAAAAGAACATCTGTCAGGTAAATATGTTCATTGATAAAAATTGTTCCAGCAACATTAGCAGTTACATTAGAACCATCAGGTAATCTAATAATTAAAGGTTTTATCCTTTTATAAATATCAAACATATTCAGATCATGACAAACATGATCTGTAGCCTCAGAATCTAATATCCAATGGGTAGTTTTCTTTTTAGAGTGAAAAGTAAGACACATACCCATTAAGTCATTATAAGACAAAACCTGGGATTGTTTGGCCTTCGAATGAAATTGATTGATGCTGTGATGCTCCTTGCTGGAGGAATTTGTTTGCTGCAGCAGGGCTAGGAGACCTTTATATTGTTCAAGAGTAAACTCTAGTGAATTCTCCTTGGAAATCCTTTCCTGATCATAGCCTTCTGAACAAGAATCTTCATCACCATCACAGTTGTTCTCCCCTTGAGTGGTGAGGTTATTAACAACATTGGTCTTCTTGAAATGAGGGAGGCCATTTTTCTTGAAACAGTTGTCTATAGTGTGACCATTTCGGCCACAGTGAGTACAATACTTGCTGGTATAACCCTTGCCATAATTCTTGCCAGAGGAGGGAGGTTTGTAAGATTTTTCCTTATTTCTGATTTTATTATAGGAGACAAAATTGGCAAGAATTCTGTTATCCTCACTAAGCTTCCCAATTTCCCTTTCTTGTTGGCAAAGAAGATAGAAAACTTTATTTATATCGGGTAAGGGCTCCATAAGCATAATTTGAGACCTAACTTGAGCATATTCATCATTAAGGCCTTTAAGGAACCTAATCACACAATCATTGTCTCTATAGACTCTAAAGGGGCATTGAACCTCACATTTACATTCGGGAATGGGACGAAACTGATCCAGTTCTTGCCAAAGAATTTTCATCTGTGTGAAATAATCGGTGATGGATAACTCACCTTGACTACATCGATAAATTTCTTCCTGAATGTCACAAATCCGAAAAGCATCTCCCTGATAAAACCTGGAGCGAAGGTCTTTCCAAATATCATACGCGTTTTGGATCCAAATAACACTGTGGGCAATGGAGAAATCAAGAGATCTGTAGAGCCAGGAGCGGACCAGTGTGTTGCATCTGTCCCAGGCAGGGAATTTCTTATCTTCTTTGGGAGGTCTTTTGATAGAACCATCAACGAACTCGATCTTGTTCTTGATTTTGAGAGCAAGGGTCATCTCTTCTAGCCATGTATGATAATTCTTGGGAGTAAGTAGAACGGAGACAAGAACAGAGGCAGGGTTTTCATTAGGATGAATATAATATGGTGAGAGGGAAGGATCTTCCTTGCCATCAACCATGGCGAAAGGAAAGCAGAGAGACAGGAAATGGCGGAAGCGAAACTCCTTAAGGAGCTCTTGATACCATGACAAAATTGCAGAATGAAAGAAATCAAACTTGATCTTTGAAGAAGAAACAAATATTCATTGATGACGAAAAGGTATACAATCTACATTCTGAATGGAATTTACAAAAGGAAGAACTACATATATATAACCTAAAAAAAAAGCTAACAACCTAACTACCAAAACAGAAACCTAACAAACAAAAAACAGAAACTAAAAAACTAACTAGCAACTAAACTAACCAACAACAGAAACTGAATTTCAACATTAACATATACCAAATAGCCTATTTACGAGTTGTGAGTTTACCTCAGAGAGCCGAAACGAACAACCTTTACGGTGTGGGTACTCTCCTCCTTCCTCAGAGCACTATCCCTAACCCCAAAACATTACCCAACTTAGTTCCGGAAAGAAAAAGGAAATGAGTAGAAATTATGGGTTTCAATACCTTTCAATGGATGTAAGGGAATGAGGAGAAAATGAAGCACCATGTGAAGGAGAAGGAGGGGAAGAAGAAGAAGAGGAAGAAGAAGAGGAACAGAGGGGGGTTGCACGGAGAAGAAGAAGAAAAAGGGGGGTTGGGGTTTTACACTTCTCATATATGAGAAGCTAACCTCTTTTTTTTTTTTTTTTTTGGTTTAATGAAACGGTGCATTATATAAAGTATGACCCAAATTTAGTTTTACATTATGCATTTTATATAATATTAGTTGTTTTTTTATTCATATCTATGTAGGTATACAATTCATCTTTCTTTTATTTATGTAAAATTGAATTTAGGCTTCAAGCTTGATATCATAGCATTGTAAAAGTTATTCAAACTAGCTAGTCTGATACTTAATTATTGATGGTGTTGACCTTTTATAGAGAAATCTTATGTAAGAAATGTTAAATGAAGTATTTTGATAGAAAAGGGGAATGCATATAATTTAAACTCTTGCAATCTCAAAAGCATTATTTTTCAATATAAATTTTGACATTTTTAAGTTTATAATAGTATATTTTCAAAATTAATATGTAATGATGATTTAAATATTGGATTTAATTAATATACACCATTAGTGCAAAGAAATTTTACACAAATATCCAATGGTGTGCCACCACATCCTTTAAACTCTAGAAATAATTCCGTTACATGTTTTATACACTATAGTAAATCTTTACATGTTCTATAAATCAGTAACAGGAACTACAAAAATGTTATAGGCTAACATCACAACGAAGTAATAAGACGATGGCAAAGAAATTTGGATCGGAGATGAAAATATTCAATCTGCACCTAGGTTGTGGCATAGTTTCCTTTCCTCATAGACCTATCTATGTATTATTACTCCACTTGCCCTCTGGTTTGTTGAACATGGTAGCTGTAGCATAATTAAATTTGTTGTCAAAAACAAAATTGTGAGATGTAAAATCAAACCAATTGTAAATGCATGCACCCAATTCCCATCTTTGCAGACAATGACTTCCAAGTCAATAGCAGTGTTCTATAATTTGAAAGACTGATTCAATGGTAGTTTAAATTGAATATCAATAACTACTTGTACCAAAATTTTGAACATTTTCATTTGGATCTAGATTTTCCAAATTTTTGTTCCCTATAGGTAGAAACATCACACAATAATTTTGAGTGAAAATGAGGGCGTTATCATCCTCCACTCCACACTATTTTGTTTCCGTGTGGGTTAGGCTGTTGAAGTCTTGGAGCTGGGTCATGTTTCATTATGTCACAATTAATTTTGTTTCCTTGTGGGTCATGAAAGACTATCAAAGCTTAATCTTGTCAAAAAAAAAAATTTGTATCTTGTATTTTCAATTTGGCTATAAATATTCATATGTTATTATCCTTACCATTTCATCCGCACTTTCTTTTACTCTGGTTTCCTGTCTAGTAAATTTTCAACACTTTCCACAAAGTTTGAATTGATCATAAAGCAAAATCATCCATGGGGTGGCTGCTTCTAATATGTTTGCATTTGTTGTGCTTCCATTTTCCATCATTTCTTTTTTCTTATTCTTCTTCTCATTCCTTGTGTCATCCTGACCAGAGCTTGGCCTTGCTTCAATTCAAGGCCTCCTTGGTTATTAATACTACTTATGCTTGTGGTGAATCTCTGAAGACAGCAACATGGAAAAATGAGACAGATTGCTGCTCATGGCTTGGGGTCACATGTGACCCCGTCTCTGGTCACGTGGTTGGCCTTGACCTCAATTGTGAGGGCTTTCGAGGTATAATCCATCCTAATAGTACTCTTTTCCATCTTACTCATCTCCAAACACTCAACCTTTCATTCAATGATTTTTCACAGTCCCAATTGTCAGCTCAGTTTAGTGGTTTTACAAGTCTTACACATCTTGGCTTGTCTTTATGTTACTTTAAAGGTGAAATTCCTTCTGAGATCTCACACCTTTCCAAATTAGCATCACTTGATCTCTCTTCTAATTATGAATTGAAGTGGAAAGAAACCACTTTGAAGAGACTCGTCCAAAATGCAACAATTTTAAGGGAGCTACATTTGGATGACACAGATATGTCTTCCATCAGGCCAAACTCCATGCCTTTGCTCTTCAATCTATCTTCCTCTTTGGTTACTCTTAGTCTTTGATCAACAAGATTAACAGGAAACTTGAAAAATGGCATTCTCTGTTTACCAAGTCTTCAAGAGCTATATCTGTCAGGTAATTTCTACCTTCAAGGCCAGCTTCCAAAATTAAGTTGTAGCACTTCTTTTAGCATCTTGGATCTTTCATCATGTCAATTCCAAGGGCCAATTCCCTCGTCTTTCTTTAACCTCACACACCTTACTTTCCTAAGTCTCTCATGGGACCACCTCAACATTTCAATCCCATCCTCACTTTTAACACTTCCACATCTAACTATTTTGCATATAGAAAACAATGATCTCCATGGTCAAATTCCAAATGTCTTTCATCAATCATCCAGGTTTCAAGAATTAGATTTGAGTGGTAATAATATAGGAGGTGAGCTGCCATCATCACTCTCAAACCTTCAATATCTTGTTATATGATGCAATATCTTGTTTGAATATGTTATTTGTGCGATACATGTCATGCATATAGGTACTTTCACCGCCACCGCCACCCTGACCTTGCCGTCGCATGGAGGTAACGAGCTCTCTTTGAATGATTTGATTTAGGTTTTTTATGTTCGTGGAAATTGATTTTGAAGGTATTGCCTAGTAGGTTTAGGATCACTCTTCAAAATCCTGAATTTGGTATTGATTTTGAACTCTTCTAATTGTCAAGGCATTGGATGAGAGTTTCTCTCTTTCTGAACTAACTCTATGGTGTCACTTGGAAAAATGGAACTGAGTATTATTTGAATAACACTTGAATTGCTTAATGATTTAGGGCCTGTACAACATATATTTATATAGACTACTAGTCTCATAATTAAGGAAATAAAACAATAAATCTGTACAAATCAAATCACACAAATTTGTCTTAATTACGGACCAAATCCCCCTAATTACAGAACAAATCTTCCCCTAATTACAGACCAAATCTCTTAATATTTTACAACAGTGTCTTTTTAATATGCAAGTCCTTTCACGTTATAAGCCGATGATGAAAAGTTTAAAGGGCTGAAAGATGACAGACATGGATGAAGGGGCATATAAAAATAGTAGTGGTAGCTTTAACAAAGATAAATGGATATAGTCCTAGTGTGTGGTACGTAATCCCAAAATTATGGAACTATGAACAAGGACAACAACTTTGGTAGAAGGAATGGAATATCTGTTGAATCAATTTGAAAGGAATGATATAGAGGTCTGTATATAGCTCTTAATTATTTAGGTTATTACATTTCTTTATGAACTCTATAGCTAGAACTTAGTAAAATATTTTAAAGGCCGATTGATATATGTGGTTTAGTTACTTGTTAGTAATAGAAACTTATATTACTTTTGATGTTTTCTCAAGAAACTACTAGTTGATTTATTATAGTGTTCAGAATCCCCCCTTGCCCCTTTTCTTTATGGTTATTTGTTACTATTTTAATTACTCTATCATGTAACTATTGATTTTATTGCTGAAAGGTTGATTGATGTTGGTGACAAGAATAAATACCTGTATATTGAATTTTAATCTTCATTTCTTGATAAATGGCTTTACTGTGGGTTCTTTTTTTTTTTGTAATTTTTTTATTTAAGATATTCTGGAATGAAAGTGAGCTAGAGATGATTCTCCAAAGTTCAGTTTATCAGGAAACTATTAACCAGAAGTCTCAAATTGAAAAAGACTTTTTGACAATCAGGCCCGTGAGTACTTTACATACTTACCATTTTGAATGTATAAGTTGTTATTCAATTCATTTATGTTTGAATTTTATTCAATCACATAGTATGTGAACACATGTTCCCTCCATCTGTATTGATCAAGGCATATTTTTGTCCATGTTCCCTCAATTTTTTTTTTTCAGAAAAAAAGCCAGTCTCTGTCTCTTTGTAGTGTTTTCTCAATTGATTTCCTTTTTTATTTCTTTCATCTTTTCTTTTTAAATAATTATAGTGCTTTCTCAATTATAGGTTAATGAACCATTTACCAAGGATTGGCTATGAAATAATAATGGTAGGAAAGTTTTGTGCTGAGCTACAGAAACTCAAAATTAACTCCTAGCTAATTACAATAGCTATGAATTAGCTACTGGTAATTTTATAGGTAAATTGCGTTATCCTACAGGAGCTGTCATATACACTTTTGCCTACGGACAACAACTGTAGGCATAGCTAACTCAAACCGTTGGCATAAGCTATACTGACAGTAAATTCCCCGTTGCTGGTCGGCGCTCATAATTGACAGTCGGATCTCATAATTGACAGTCAAGTCGTCCGACGGTCAAAGTCTTGCTGACATAGATCTACGGAAAAAACGCTTTTAGTGACAGTTTTTGTTTGTCACTATAAGTGACTTTTTTTTGTAGTGTAAAAAGAAAAAGAAACAGATAGATTCAAATTAGACAAGAAAATTAATAGGACGTGTGGTGATTAATAGGACCAATGTTCCTAACAAGAAAATTAGACAACAAAATTAGTCAGTAGTAACGTAACCCATCCCTGCAACACCAGAATTTTAATGAGCTAACAAGATAAATACAAAACATTTAAAATAAAATGAAAATTAATCCTTGTAGAACCAACCTTGTAAAATAATTTTTGTAGAGTAGGTTTAACTTAAGAAGTAATCAAATAAGAACTATTTTTTCAAAATATTAACTGGGTAGGAAACATAAAAATGTTAAAACCAAATATACCAAGTTATCTAGTCAGTGGTCAGTAAACCTGATAAAATCAAATGATATCACTGTTATTCTTATATTTGACCAAATATACCAAGCTCTCTATGTCAAAATTCCTAAACTACAGAGTTAATGGGCTTCTTCTTGAATTTAGGTGAGGAATATATCTAAAAAGTGTCAGCTCTCCACCCAAAAATTCCTAAATGGTCTAAGAGAGTGATATGTGTCACAAGTCATGACTTCTAGACAAATGTACTATTATTGTAGATAATCAAAACTCAATTCGATATTACCGTGTAATGTAAAATTTTGCCGTTTAATTTTAAATTGATATATCCTCAACGAAATTAGCATAGATTGTATTGTAAATTCATATTTTTTCTTAAATTAAACTCAAATAATCATATAAAGATTATTTAATAAAAAATAAAATTATTCATTCACTTTTTATAGGAAAAAAATGAAAGCGGGACTAGGTGGACCAAATAAAAATTTGAAATAAATAGTCCACCGTAGAATCGTCCCGAGTTGAATTGAATTTAGAATAAATAGTCGAAAATGTGTAAGTTACAAAGCACAATCATTGGAATTGATTTGAAATCAAATTGTTAAAATCAAATTTTACATTCTGTCACAATTCATCCAAACAAGCATGAAATTACTTAATTATAACATACACAACACGCAGCAGATACAAATTAAAAACTGATTATACGGTTTCCTCTTTTTGTTGCATATATATACTATGACCTTTTTTCTCTATTCTATAGGATCTTTCTAAGCAAACTAAGACACAATAAGTTCTGTAAAATTAGGAACTATATATACATACAAATTAGTTTTGTTTAAAAGTTTTATATATATAGTTATAGTAAATCGATAGTAAATGTATGTATTCATAATAAATCAGTAACAAGAGACAATAGAGTCGCTTAGCCATGCATCCAGTTGTCCTCATGACGTACGCACAAGACAAGGAAAAAGAAAGGAGAGATGAAATTTCAAACAGAATAAAATCTCAAGTCATACTCATGCATGCTTTTATTTGTGGATGCAAAGCAATGAATAATGGCCTCTTATACCTTATCAGCGCGTGATGGAGGGGTTAGAAATTTTTTGCATTTGATTGGTCTCTGACGTATATGAGGGATATGAATAAATAAATTGACATATAGATATATGCCATAATAAGTGTTGCAGAATCAAAGTTTTACAGATAATATACATGGTTAATTTAAAATTAAATTCATTAAACTGGCTAGCTCAGGTAAAACTTGGGTGCCATACCATGTTCCACTTGCACAGGGATTCAAGTTCGAGTCTTGTAAATGGAAAAAATTCCCACTATAGGAGAGTAATTCTACCATGATGTGAATGTTCCTAATTGCCTCCCATGGAAGACATATGTGGTTAAACAAAAAAAAAAAACATCATATTAGGCTTCACCACATAAATATTCATAAGCTATGTTCTGTACCATTTCATACACACTTTTTTTTCTTCTCACTAGTGTGTGAACCCGTGCCATACACGGGAATATAACGGCACAAAAATGAATTTAATTTTTTAATAATTTAATATATTTATTATAATAAACAAATATTATACAAAGTAATAAATTAATCAATCATTATGTGCTAATATACCTATTGACGGTAAAATTAATTTGAGAAAAAAATTGATGATACCTCATATCATAAATAATTTAATTGTATTAGAACACTATGTAATTGTTTATACTGTGAAATACTCACTCCATTTCATTTTATTAGTCATTTTAGGAAACAAAAATATTCTTTTTATAATATGAGTTATTATATGGTTTCTAGGTAAGTATTAATGTTAGTTTTATTTTTTCATCCACAAGACTCAAACCCGAGATCCTACTTAAGTGGAATCAAGTATGTATCACTTGAACCAACCCTCATTGATTAGTTTTTCATTTATGCCCTTCCACTTTTATGGGAAAAGAGGTTTAAAAAATTGTGCACCACACTAATGCTAACTGCTCATTAATGTATTCATGTAAAATGAGATAGATAATGTAAAAAATTAATAAGGATAATTTAATAAGATTACAATCATTTATTGTTGTTCTTAATTAATTTGTGTGTAAAAACCTTAAACGATCAATAAAATGAAATGGAGAAAGTGTTACAAAATAAAGCTCATAAAATAAGCAAATGAATAAATAAGAAATAAAGTTGTAAATAAAATATGTTCTTGAAGCTCCCGAAAAAGAATAGAAAAATATTGAAAGTTGAAGATATAAAACAAAGTCAATTGAATAATTTGTTTGTTGAGGAAAGAAAGTAAGGAAACATATATGAAATGTATAAAAAACAAAAACATATATATATATACACACATATATATAAAGATATTGTTAATTGAATCATTTATTATTATTAAAAACATGACATTTAAATTGTACAAAATTGTATTTCTACATAAAAAAATTACTCACGACATATATAATAAAACATGAGTAATTTATGTAGGATAACAATATAGATTTTATAGTATAGGTTCAATTCCATTAGTGTTATTAGACACTAAAGTTCCCTGATTAAGTATTTCATTACAAGTTGTGGCTTAGTATTAATTGATGTGTCGAGTTATAAATCTAAGACACTTTATTTTATTAGATGCAAGTAATTTTATTATGTTTAATTTGTTCTTTAATATCAAATGTTCAGCTATTACATTCACAACATATAAGATGTTAAGAAGTGATGTTAAAGGAGTTGAAACAACATGTATAAAAAGATATCTATTAGAGATAGAGGTGTAAGCGGGTCCGACCCAACCCGCGAACCCGATTGACCCAATCATACTCGAAGGATATTTAGCGGTTCGATTCGGTTTAGACATTTTCTTTCGAACCCGATCTGGTTCGGTTCGGGTCTCGGGTTTGCCTATCTTCAACCCGATAGACCCGAACCAAACCAAACAAAATAAAAAAGAAGCCTTAATCTTATTTCATTTTCCTTCCTAGAGAGAACAAAAATTAATAGGCGCAATGGCAACACAGGTAGCGGTGTTTCCCAAACCTTATTTCATCTACTCCTCTCATTTTATGTTTTCCTATTTCTTTTCTTTTTTGTTCATTTTATATTTTTAATTTCATTTCATCTTCCACATTTTTTTAAAAAAAGGGGAAAATGTTCATGACCCAACCCAACCCAACTCGAACATATTCAGGTTGGTTCGGGTCGGGTTACTCACCCAAAAAATACAAAACCCGAACAAACCCAACCCACCATCATTCTATTGGTTCAAACTTGATGTCACCCTAAACCCGACCCAACCCAACCAGATTACACCCCTAATTAGAGAAAATAAATTCCTAAAAATATATATTACCACTACACATATTTACATTCTAATTCTCTACCCAAAAAAATATTTACATTCTAATTAGTTATACTTTAAATAACCAACTACAATGTAATTAACTTTATTTTTTTTTATAATTTTTTACTAAAAAAATGTAAAAGATTTGCAATTCTCAACCTAACTAAAACAATAAGCTATTTAAGTGCTTATAACATCAGCTCTTATTTAATAAGCACTTAATGAATAAATTCTTAAAAAAGTAGATGAAAATTGAAGATGATGCAATGTACTTAAATTATCCATAAGCTATTTTCAGGAGCTTATTGAAATAAGCTGAAAATAACTTATGAGCATGTCACAAGCTATTTTCATATACCCATATAGTTACATAAGTGTGTCATAAGATAAGCTTAAATAAGCTCTTCCAAACAACACCAATTTTTGAAAAGACTTACATTATAATTGTGTCTAAATAATTTGCCTTTTTTTAATTTCTTTGTAATAATGCTTGATGATCATCCTACTCTAATAATATGTTATAGCATTTTTTTATACATAATGTACAATTATTTGTTTGAGTTTATTTATGTAAATTATTGAAATTGAGTTCTTTTGACTTATTTTTTATTTAAAATATTTGAGTAGAATAATGAATATATGTAATTATAATTTACAAATGTAAATAAGGAAATAACATCATGAGCAAAGTATTTTATATAATTATTAGTATTTTTGTAGAAAATAAATAAAAGTAGCTATTTTTTACACCCGGCTCGAACAGGATTGCCTTCCTTGGATGATACCGTGATTCAAACAAAAGAAAATTAATTTTAGTTTAAAAAATGTTATTATATGGAGGTATACCCTTCACCAAATAAAGATTTCCTATTTAGTAATCAAATTGGTTCACCTGAATGACAGTCAATGTAGTTAAAATTGAGATCTTACATTGAGAAGAAATCCTAAAATCGTAAACCATCCGAACATAACACGAACCGTTAGATGCTACAAGAGTCATATAATTCATATTTATGCATATAAAATGACATAAATAAGAGAGAAAAGGAGATCATAAGATCATACGATCGAACTTGTGATTTTAATTTACTACCTTGATGACAGTCTCATAATTAATCAAATTACACCCTTATTGTAAATCAGCATCATCATGAGGAGCGATTCCACAAATATCAAAGGTTGGATCATGAAACACAAAAGTAGCAATAGTCACCCCAAATCACACAATACCGACACTTTCTTCATAAATTAATTTAATATCCCTTAAAATATGATTTACGCAACTCAAAAAATATTGGTACGAACACACCTTAAAAATATTTTTTCAACTTCAAATAATAACATGAAAACAAATATCACTTTTAATTATTTAGTTAATTTCTTAAAATAATTTTTAATACTTTAAAACTCACAAATTTTTATTGAAAACAAATGATGAATAATATGAACTTCTTATCAAAATATTTTTTTATCAATAAGGACTAAAAATTGGTATTTTTATTTTTTGAGAGATCAAATCTACCAATTCTAATACAGGAACAACTAAAATAAAATCTCGACTATATTTCAAGAAATAAAAACATATTTAATTTTATTTTAATTTGTATACATATAAGAGGTATCATTACAATTGATCTTTCTTTTATTTATGTAAAAATGAATTAAGGCTTCAAGCTCGATCATAGCATCATTGTAAAAATTATTCAGACTCGCTAGTTTGATCTCATTGATGGTGTTGACCATTTTTAGATAGGTTTTGCTTAGGAGAAGTTAAATACAAGCTAGTATTTTGAGGAAAAGGGAAGATACATGTTTAAACTTGCAATCTGAAAAGCCTTTTTTTTTAATATAAATTTTTACATCACTTTCAAGTTCAACAGTATTTTAAAAAATAATATGTAATAAAATGAGGGGTCCGTACAATTTTTAAATTGAATTATTTATATAATGAAATATTTTTTTAAGTACAGTATTACTATATTATGACAAGACAAAAGATATTCCATATTAATTGTACAAAATTATGTATGGATTGTTTTTTTTTTTTTCCAAATAATATTAAAGTAACAAAAGTATCACTTGCTCTATTATATATACACACATGCATGTACAGACTTGTTGCATTTCATACCATGACCTTTTTCCTGGATCGACACTCTATATAAGCAAAATAAGACTGTAAATATCAGTTTTTTAAAATTGTTTTTTTAAGTATAGTAAATCATAAATATCATTAATAGAAAGAATAGACTCGTTTAGCCGGTTGTCCTAACAACAACATCGTGACAAAACAATGAAAAAGAAATTAAAACTTGGAGATGAAATTTCAAACAAATTAAAATAAAAACCCCAAGTCATACTTCATGCATTTATGTGTGGAAGGACCATTATGAAAGCAATGAATGACCTCTTATATATCAGCCCGTGATGGAGGGTTTAGAAACTTTTTTGCATTTGATCATTAGTCTCTGAAATGAATAAATTGACATATATACAGATATATGCCATACAAAGTGTTATATATTACTGTTGGGATTCGAATTTCAAGTATTTCGAATTTCCTAAGTCTATAAGTCCTTTATACTTTTCGAGTTTAGAGAAAGCATAAGAGTTCCAAAATTCGAATTTTACAATGAATTTGATAACTTAGAAGTTCTTTGTTGAAGTTAAGTTGATATAAAGAGAACTTCATAAATTCGAAAAGGAGACAAATGAACTCGAAGACATTACATTTCTGGAAAATCAGAATCAAAAGATATTCTGGAAAACCGAAGTCAAAGGGGATTCTGGAAAATAGAAGTCATAAAGATTATGGAAAATCGAAGTTATAAGGCTTCTGGAAAATCGAAATCAGGAAATATTCAATGAGCCCAAATATTAACAGAAAAAGACTAAGTGTCAAAGATTAAGGAATTTTAGAGAACATAAAGTCAGAATTCCATAAAGAAGATTTCGAGAAATACAAGCAGAATTTCGAGAAATCAGAAGACAAGATTTCGAGAAATATAAGTAGATTTTCGAAATGAACAGAGAGCAGAAATTTGAAAAGACAGAGTGTGTGAAGACTTGACAGATTTCTGAATTTTAGAAGTGACTTTTCGAGAAATCAGAAGATGAAGACTTCGAGAAATCAGAAAGAAGACCTCTTCGAGAAATCAGACAGAAGACTTCAAGAAATCTAAAGACAGGATTTCGAGAAATCCAAATATGAGTCTTCGAAGAAATAGGAGTCACAGGACACCAAAGGAGTAGTTAAAGGAAGTTACAAATGACAAAGACAGGTGTCATTAAGTTAGTGGTTCATTTTGAAAAATGTAATTAGTTTTCTGGATATCAGAAAACGTGGCAAGCATACACGCTGCCAACATAGATAGGCTGCTGATGTGTCAAACATGCATTAGTTAACCGTTAGGATTAGAAATCTATAAATAGGGACACCCATAATGTAATAAGGGTTGACAAATCACTCATACTAAAATTCTCTGAAAACACCTTACACGTCCGAACTCACTGCGACAAACAGGTTACCAGGAGAAATAAGTATGTGATGAACCCATCCATTTCTTTTAATGCAATTGTTCTTACAATTCAATTTTCTTTTCTTTGTTTACTTTACGCAATTTACATTCTGCAATTTACATTTCACGTACTTTTTCTTTCTTTCTTTCAAATTCTATGTTTTCTATTTCTATGAAACTTTGATTTTCAAGAAATCCAATTTAGAACTTTATTTGATAGAATTCTGAATCAAGTAGTTCTAATTTCTTTCGAAAGAAAAGTTCTTTGTTAAAATTCTGAATCAACTTTCTGGAATCTATCATTTTCTGGATTATTCGAAACATAGTAATTGATTTGGTGAAATTCTGTACCAATCAAACATTTTCACCTAGAAAATTGAACTTTGAAAAGTCTATTTCAATAAATCAGAAACACCATAAACCTACTTTTTAAAAAGAGTCCCGTAAGAGGATCTGATTCTAATCCCCAGATTGTTCTTAGAATCAAAGTGATAAGTTTAATTTTCAAAATTAGATTTTTCACCATAAACAAATTGGCACGCCCAGTGGGACTATTTTGCCAAAAGTAGTGTGTGTTATGAATTTCTGAAAATTTGTCTTGTATGCGTTTGAGAAGTGGTCGAACTATATCTGTTCAAATGGCTAATAATTCAAGACAAAATGCAAATGGAAATAATAATAGGGAAAATAATGTTAATAATCAGGGAAGTCCACCACCCCAAAGAGATGAGTCTGTGAATAATAATGAAAATGTGATGAATGGAAATAATAGTGTTAACAGAGAACCACAAACAAATGTTACTACAACCACTACTACTGTGGCGGAGCCTGTAGTAAGTCAAATTGGTTCTACTATCCCTTTTCCCAATTTTATTTCTATGTCTCAAAATGGACAACCACAATATGGGTTGCCATTTGGATTTGTTCCAAATTCTGGAACAGCCCCACCAACTATGTCAACAATGGGTCCTTCAGTGATTCGTGGACCCATGTTTAATCCCTTTGTGGGAAATACTTCTTCATCTATTACAAATTCTACGTTGCAAACTCTAAGGCAACAAATGGATGAGAGTAACCATGAAATGGTAAATATGTTGACAACACAAATGACCATAGTATTTGATCCCTTAGTCCAAACTACAAATGCTAATTATAATTTATTGGCTAGGCAAATGGAAAGGATTGCGGATGTGTTTGGAGCACCCACTGATCCTATAGTTAGACAAGTGGCTAATTTGAATCCTCCTGTAAATCAAGGAGATCAAAATAATCAAATACCAAATCCTGTTAATCCTGTCGAAAATAGAGAGGAAAATGCTCCTAGAGTTATCCTGAATAGAAATCAAAATGCTGATGAAATTCTCGAAAGGATAAGAGCGAATAACTTAGGGGGGCAACAAAATGTTGTTGGAATTGTCGAACAAGTTTTGAATAGACATGGATTTAATGTAGGATTTGCGAATCATCCTTATGTAGTCTCTCCTTTCACCCAGATGGTATTGCAAACTGAATTGCCAAGGGGATGGAAAGTTCCCAAATTTACCAAATTTTCTGGAGAAGTAGGAGAATCTACTGTCGAACACATTGCTCGATACCAAATCGAAGCAGGTGATTTGGCAAACAATGAAGAATTAAAAATGAAATATTTTCCTAGTTCTTTAACTAAGAATGCTTTTACTTGGTTTACTACTCTTTCTCCAAATTCGATTCACACATGGAATCAATTAGAAAGAAGTTTTCATGAACAATTCTTTCGAGGAGAAACAAAAGTTACTCTTATGGACTTAGTAAACATTAAGAGATCCTCGAATGAGTCAATTGATGACTATTTGAATAGATTTAGACAAATGAAAGCTAGATGTTTTACCCAAATTCCTGAATATGAGTTAGTTCAAATGGCTGCAGGAGGACTAGATTATTCAATTCGAAAGAAATTGATTAATCAACAACTTAGAGATATGGCTCAATTGGCTGATAAAGTTAGGCAAATTGAACACCTTAAGAAAGAAAAAGAAAGGTTCAGGAAACCTGAAAAGTTCTTTCGAAAAGATAAAGTGGCATATTTAGAAGTTTCTGATGATAGTGACTTCGAATATGATATAGAAGATAATGATGTTCATGTAGCAGAACTTAAGCCAGGGCCTCCTTATGTTTGTCAATCTTTAAAACCAAATGGAAATACTAGTAATGACAATAAAGATAAATTCCCAAAGAAAAATTATGGTTTCGATATTTCGAAAGCAGACCAAATTTTTGATATATTGGTGAAAGACAAACAAATAACTCTAAGTGATGACCATAAAATCCCTTCTCAAGAACAGAGAAGAGGTAGAAAATATTGTAAATATCATCATACTTATGGTCATTGGACTAATAATTGTGTGCGTTTCAGGGATATTATTCAAGAGGCTATTAAGCAAGGGAGATTGAAGTTCGAAGAAAAAATCCCAATGGCCATGAAGATTGATTCAGACCCTCTTCAGGTGAATGCAAACTACGCAGAACCTTTGAGTGTTAACATGGTTGAAGTTGAGGATTCGAACTCCGTGGGTCAGGCCACAGAGATGGCTTTGGATGGAGACCAAGAGGTACAAGATGTGTTTCCAAAGGGAGGAGAATCCCTATTGGAGTTTCTGAACAGAAAGAAGGCAGAGGATGCCTCTATTGATTTGTGCCCAAGGTGCCATGCCTTATTTGATAGATCAGTAGCCAAAGCGTTTCGTGAATCAGAGATGAAGACGCATTATCACAAAGTGGCTGCTCAACCCCAAAAGGTCGAAGTCAAACAAAAGAAACCTCATGCTTCTTATGGGGGATGGATCTCTAAGTGTGAATCTATTTCCGGAGAAAAGGCACCTGGGAATCTCAATAGGTTTGAGAAAGGAAAACTACCTGTTACCCAAGGTTTTCAAGAAAGGATGAAGCCTCGAACTTTCATACCTTCATCTTCAGTTCCTCCGAACCAGTGGGTTCGACCAGGGTATGTGAGGCAACCAAACAATTTCCAAAGTTTTCATCAAAAACCTTATTTTGGAAACAGACCCCAGATGACGAAGACCCAATGGAGGAGGGCTCAGAGAATGAGGAAAGCAGCCTTTGAAAAACAAGAAAAGAAAAATATGAATGTTGAGGAAGGAAAACAACAAACTAAACCTTTGCAAGCGAAGAATGCTCAGATAATTCAAGTTCAGGCAAACGCAAATCATCCATCCTATGCTCAAGTTGTCAAAAGAAACCTTCTTTCCAAGTTATTGGAAATTTCGAAGAGGATGAAGATGACTTGCTCACAGAGAATTTCGAAACAGGCTTCGCAGATGGTCTGGAAGACATCTGCGCAGTAGTCTCGATTCTGCCTGCTGAATACGCTGAAGGATTAGAAAAAGGTTTAGAAGAGGAAGACTTCGAGGAAGATGACATAGGTGAGGATCCTGTATGTTACACCTATATTGGCAAGCAAATCTGTCAGAATACATCAGCAGTATTCGAAAGGCCTACAGAGGAAATGCAACTTCACTTGAAGCCTCTATTTATTAGAGCATTGGTTGAAGAAGAAAGCATTGGTAAAGTGTTTGTTGATTCAGGAGCAGCAGTGAATTTAATGCCAAAATTTATGATGAAGAGGTTGGGGAAAACCAAGTTTGATTTAATGCCCCACCAAATGATTATTACAGATTTCAGTGGGAAGACCTCGAAGTCTGAGGGAGTTTTGTCTTTGGAGTTGACGGTGGGAACTATCATGAGGCCTACCATGTTTGTGGTGGTCGACTCCAAGGCAAATTACAATTTGTTGCTTGGTAGAGAGTGGATACATGGTGTCGGTGCTGTTCCATCCTCTATGCATCAAAGGTTATGCATGTGGACAAAGGAAGGTGTCCCCATATATGTGGATGGGGACAAAAACTATTTCAAGGTAGAGGAAGATGCAGTGGACATTCGGAGTACAGAGAAAAGAGTCATGAAAATTAGACCATTCGAAGTCATTGATAAATATGCTCTGGCTCCTACTAAGGTTCCATATTCTCTAAGAATAAATCCAAATTTCGGATTTATTCTACAATGTGATGTCGGCCCATTCGAGGCCGCAGAAATAAATGAATGGTCAGATCCAGAGTAAGTTCGAGCTTTTTGGCTCGAATTTCGGCCTATGTGGCCGAAAAAAGAATAGAGGCGGCTCTTGAAGCCGAACTCATTCAAAATAAACAAAATAAAAAGAAACGGCCCTCAAGGCCGAGTGGCAAGAGGAAAACATAATTATTGAGGAGATATCAAAAGAAGGAATTTCACAAGATGAAATTTCATTAAGAAAAAATGAAGATTCTGAAAGAGACCAGGGTCCTTCTGAAGGAGTTGAAAATTCTCAAAAGGAATATCTTGAGGAAGTGATTAAAAAGATTGAGACATATGTTCTAGAAACACAAGGGTTGGAGTTCGAGAAACTCGATTGCATATATGACGATTCTCCTTTAGGTTTCGAAGGATTTTTGTCTCAAGGTATTAAGAAGATGGAAGCTCAAGATCCTTTGGAAGAAATAAATTTGGGAGATGAAAAAGAAAAAAGACCCACATTCATCAGTCAGAATCTCGAAGGAGATTTTAAAGAAGAGATCATTGACTTGTTGAAAGAGTATAAAGATTGTTTCGCTTGGGATTATCATGAAATGCCTGGTTTGAGTCGAGCACTGGTAGAACATAAGCTTCCAACTTTTCCAGAAAAAAGACCAGTGAAACAGGCTCCTAGAAGATTCGCTCCAGAAATAGTTTCGAAGATCAAAGAAGAAATTGAGCGTCTTCTGAAGGCTAAGTTCATTAGAACTGCCAGGTATGTTGATTGGATTTCGAATATTGTGCCTGTAATTAAGAAAAATGGTTCTTTAAGAGTATGCATTGACTTTCGAGATCTAAATAACGCAACTCCTAAAGATGAATATCCAATGCCAATTGCTGACATGTTAATAGATTCGGCAACAGGAAATGAATTGTTAAGTATGTTAGATGAGTATTCAGGTTATAATCAAATTTTTATTGCCGAAGAGGATGTTTCGAAAACAGCTTTTCGATGTCCTGGTGCAATAGGTACTTATGAATGGGTAATGATGCCATTTGGTTTAAAAAATGCTGGTGCAACTTACCAAAGAGCCATGAATTCGATTTTTCATGATTTAATAGGAAATTTTATACAAGTTTATATAGACGATGTTGTGGTTAAATCTGAATCAAAAAGCTTGCATTTGAACCATTTAAGACAAGCTTTTGAGAAAATGAGAAAGCATGGGTTGAAAATGAATCCTATTAAATGTGCTTTTGGTGTATCTGCAGGAAATTTCTTAGGATTTCTTGTACACAAGAAAGGTGTTGAGATTGACAAGAATAAAACTAAAGCAATTCTCGAAGCATCTCCACCTACAACCAAGAAACAATTACAATCTTTTTTGGGAAAAGTCAATTTTCTTCGAAGGTTTATTTCGAACCTCTCAGGAAAGACAAGAGTGTTTTCTCCATTGTTGAAATTGAAGAAAGAAGGAAATTTCGAATGGGAAGAAGAACACCAACAAGCCTTCGAAGAAATCAAGAAGTATTTGACAACTCCTCCTATTATGGCTCCTCCTTTGCCAGGAAGACCCTTGAAGTTATATATTTCTGCATCAGAAGCCACAATTGGAAGTATGTTGGCTCAAGAGGATGAAAATGGCGTTGAAAGAGCTATTTATTATTTAAGTAGAGTCCTTAATAATACTAAAACTAGATATTGTGCCATTGAAAAATTATGCTTATGTTTATACTTTTCATGTACTAAACTCAAATATTATGTGAAACCTCATGATGTATTTGTGATTTCACACTTTGATGTAATAAAGCATATGTTGTTGAAACCTATATTACACAGTAGAATTGGAAAATGGGCTTTAGCATTAACTGAGTTTTCATTAAAATTTGTCCCATTAAAAGCAATGAGAGGACAAGTGGTTGCAGATTTCTTGGTTGATCATCCCCAGATTCCAATTGAGGAATCAATATACGTAGGTTTAGAACCTTGGAAATTATATTTCGATGGATCCAAACATAAGAATGGATCAGGAATTGGAATTTTATTAATTTCCCCAAAAGGATTCCCAACTCGAATGATGTTTGAAATAAAACATCCTTGTTCGAATAATGCAGTAGAATATGAAGCTTTGATAGCAGGTCTCGAAATTCTGGTTTTTTTGAATTTGAGAAATGTTCATATTCGAGGAGATTCTCAATTAGTTATCAAACAGATAACCAAAGAGTATAAATGTTTAGATCTAAAATTGGCTAAGTATTTGGTGCAAGCCAATAAACTTCTGGAAATGTTTGACGAAGTAAAAATTGAACATATTCCAAGAGGTCAAAATTTCGAAGCTAATGAATTGGCTCAAATAGCTTCTGGATATAGAATCTCTATTGGAATACTTAGAAAAATTAGTGATATTCAAAGAAGGTTTCCAATGGAAGGATTCGACATCCATAATGTAAATCTTTTAGATCAGAATGATTGGAGAAAAGAAATTGTGAAACTTATTCAAAATCCTTCTTTAGCAAATAAGAAACACTTGAAATATAAGATTTTGAATTATTGTATTTTGAGTGAAGAACTTTATAAGAAAGCTGTTGATGGGAATTTGCTTCGATGTTTGGGTGAAAAAGAAGCATATTTGGCTTTAGTTGAAGTTCATGAAGGTGCTTGTGGAGCTCATCAAGCCGGAAAGAAAATGGAATGGATTCTGAAAAGAAAGCTATTCTTTTGGCCTTCAATGGCCAAAGATTGTCACAATTTTGAAAAAGCTTGTGAAGAATGTCAAAGACATGGAAATGTACAACAAATTCCAGCAAGTGAATTGCATTCAATCATAAAGCCTTGGCCTTTTCGAGGGTGGGCTTTAGATCTAATTGGAATGATACACCCAGCTTCTTCGAGAAACCATAAATTTATTTTAGTTGGAGTTGATTATTTTACCAAATGGGTAGAAGCAATTCCTTTAAGAGAAGTTTCTCAAGAAGATATTATCCGTTTCGTAGAAGAGAATATAATATTTAG
This sequence comes from Sesbania bispinosa, assembly GCA_026901365.1. Taxonomy (NCBI): domain Eukaryota; kingdom Viridiplantae; phylum Streptophyta; class Magnoliopsida; order Fabales; family Fabaceae; genus Sesbania; species Sesbania bispinosa. The sequence goes on along the minus strand of QLOH01000199.1, from coordinate 455,369 downwards.
ATTTGGCTTACCAGAAACCATTACTACGGATCAAGGAACAGTGTTTACTAGAAGGAAAATGGTTGAGTTTGCTGAATCGAAAGGAATAAAATTACTTTCTTCTACTCCTTACTATGCACAAGCCAATGGTCAAGTTGAAGCAGTAAATAAAAATATTATTGCTTTAATTAAAAGGCATATTGGGCAAAAACCTAGAAATTGGCATGAGACTTTGAATCAAATTCTTTGGGCTTATAGAAATTCACCAAGAGAAGCTACTCGAACTACCCCTTATAAGTTGGTATATGGTCACGATGCTATATTACCAGTTGAAGTAAATTTACAATCAATAAGGGTTCAAAGACAATATGAGTTACCTTCTCAGGATTATTGGAATTTGATGTTCGATGAATTAAATCAACTTAATGAAGAAAGATTGATTGCTCTTGAAAATATAATTAGGCAAAAAGAGCAAATAGCTCGTTCTTATAATAAGAAGGTCAAGAAAAGAGAATTTCAAATTGGTGATTATGTTTGGAAGTTGATTTTGCCAATTGATAAAAAATCTAAGAGGTTTGGTAAATGGTCACCTAATTGGGAAGGACCTTTCGAAATTGAAAAAGTGTTTTCCAGTAATGTGTATTCAATTCGAGAGTTAGTTGGTGATTTGCGCATAATGTCAATAAATGGAAAATACTTGAAAAAATATAAGCCAAACTTGCAAGAAATCAAAATTGGACATTAACAAGAGTAAAATTGTTCGAAAAATATTAGAAATTCGAGACCATGCTCGAAAACAATGTTATGAACAAATAACAAGAGGAATTACAATAGGCTAGAAAGGAGCTACACTTTTCAGCTTGGCAAAGTTGTGTATCAGGTCTTCGTAATAAGTCTTGAAGCTTAAGTCGTCATTTTCTAAATGTTCAATGTGTTTGGTAATTCGAACGACATCCCTCGAAAGATCCTTAACAGAACTTATAATATCCGAGCGAGCGGTTTGTTGCCTTGAAAGTGTAGTCTCAATCTCATTCTTAGCCTTCTTCAATTTCTCAAGCTCCTCTTGATATTGCCTTATGAGGCCTTCGAGCCTTAAATTCTCTTTCTTTAATTCTTCAACTCTTAGGGAATTTTGTTTGATGGACTGGTCATGTTTATTCACTGAAATCTTACTATGTTGCATCTTGTCGATCAACTCAGCTTTTTCACCTTTCTGTGCGACCAGTTTCAATTTGGTTTGCTCAATCTGATTAACAGTCTTGATACTGTCTTCATAGAGTTCAGCAAAACTCTTCACCCAGGTTTGTTGAGATTCGGAGAATTGAGATTTTTTCTTATCAAAATAAATAAGATAACTTTCAATCTCCTCCCTATAAAGACGATCCTTTGGAATTTCCTTCATCATATGCTTCTCGAAGATCAACTTCTTAAAATTTTGGAGAACTTGATCAACAGAGTCTTCTTCACTTAAGGGATTCTGAACTGTAGCTTCAGAGTGAGCTGATGATAAAGAAACTTCTCCTGAAAGTACATCTAGGATCAGGAATGGATTCTCGTCCAGGTCTTTGAGGCAATCATCTAAGTTTTTGGCATTGTAAACTGGCGTAGATCTAGATGAATCCCTCGAAAAACCAGGAGCCTTTTCAGGAGTGCCCGATTCAATACAAGTAGTTTGTATTTCCTTTGAGGCAGAATCCTTGGTCTTTTGAGAATTTGGATCTTGAGAAGGTGAAGGATCGTCTTTCTTGTTTTCTTCTTCCATAGAATCATCATTGTTTGGATCAGAAGGAGATTGAACTTCTTTTTCTTCCCCTTTTTCTTCTTGTTCCTCACCACTTTCTTCGATATTGTCCAAAGGTCTTTTCTATGGTAAAGACTTCTTCGAAGAAGTAGCCTGAAGTGGACTCTCTATGGTTTTCTCTTCGTTACCACCACTTTCAGCTTGGGAACTCGAAGAAATGTTTATCTAGAAATTAGTAAGTAACTTAAGTTAGATAAACAGGAATAGAAAAGGAGAGCTTGATAGTTGATATTTTTTCTTTCGAAAAGAGAGTGAAAAGGTTTACTTGTTCCACAATTCCCCTTGGGATTTGTTTTTATTGTCCTTAACTTTAAATCTTTGGCCAACTCTCTGAGTTTACATATATTTGTTCCAAAAATATCTCTTTCTGCAAATGAAAGATTAATTCTTGAAAGAGACTATTTTTGGGGGGGCATCTGTTGGGATTCGAATTTCAAGTATTTTGAATTTCCCAAGTCTATAAGTCCTTTATACTTTTCGAGTTCAGAGAAAGCATAAGAGTTCCAAAATTCGAATTTTACAATGAATTTGATAACTTAGAAGTTCTTTGTTGAAGTTAAGTTGATATAAAGAGAACTTCAGAAATTCGAAAAGGAGACAAATGAACTCGAAGACATTACATTTCTGGAAAATCAGAATCAAAAGATATTCTGGAAAACCGAAGTCAAAGGGGATTCTGGAAAATAGAAGTCATAAAGATTATGGAAAATCGAAGTTAAAAGGCTTCTGGAAAATCGAAATCAGGAAATATTCAATGAGCCCAAATATTAACAGAAAAAGACTAAGTGTCAAAGATTAAGGAATTTTAGAGAACATAAAGTCAGAATTCCAGAAAGAAGATTTCGAGAAATACAAGCAGAATTTCGAGAAATCAGAAGACAAGATTTCGAGAAATATAAGTAGATTTTCGAAATGAACAGAGAACAGAAATTCGAAAAGACAGAGTGTGTGAAGACTTGACAGATTTCTGAATTTTAGAAGTGACTTTTCGAGAAATTAGAAGATGAAGACTTCGAGAAATCAGAAAGAAGACCTCTTCGAGAAATCAGACAGAAGACTTCAAGAAATCTAAAGACAGGATTTCGAGAAATCCAAATATGAGTCTTCGAAGAAATAGGAGTCACAGGACACCAAAGGAGTAGTTAAAGGAAGTTACAAATGACAAAGACAGGTGTCATTAAGTTAGTGGTTCATTTTGAAAAATGAAATTAGTTTTCTGGATAGCAGAAAACGTGGCAAGCATACACGCTGCCAACATAGATAGGCTGCTGATGTGTCAAACATGCATTAGTTAACCGTTAGGATTAGAAATCTATAAATAGGGACACCCATAATGTAATAAGGGTTGGCAAATCACTCATACTAAAATTCTCTGAAAACACCTTACACGTCCGAACTCACTGCGACAAACAGGTTACCAGGAGAAATAAGTATGTGATGAACCCATCCATTTCTTTTAATGCAATTGTTCTTACAATTCAATTTTCTTTTCTTTGTTTACTTTACGCAATTTACATTCTGCAATTTACATTTCACGTACTTTTTCTTTCTTTCTTTCAAATTCTATGTTTTCTATTTCTATGAAACTTTGATTTTCAAGAAATCCAATTTAGAACTTTATTTGATAGAATTCTGAATCAAGTAGTTCTAATTTCTTTCGAAAGAAAAGTTCTTTGTTAAAATTCTGAATCAACTTTCTGGAATCTATCGTTTTCTGGATTATTCGAAACATAGTAATTGATTTGGTGAAATTCTGTACCAATCAAACATTTTCACCCAGAAAATTGAACTTTGAAAAGTCTATTTCAATAAATCAGAAACACCATAAACCTACTTTTTAAAAAGAGTCCCGTAAGAGGATCTGATTCTAATCCCCAGATTGTTCTTAGAATCAAAGTGATAAATTTAATTTTCGAAATTAGATTTTTCACCATAAACAATTACAGAATCAAATTAAGTTTCATAGATAACATGGTTAATTAGTTTAAAACTTTGTTATATTTTCTTGACCTTGACGTGCCATTTTATGACTCGCTGAGAGGAGTATATATGACTTAGCAGGGGTTCATAATTACAGTTTTGAGAAATGAAAAGAAATATGCTTTAATTATATTTTCTTGATTTCATTTGTTTGTAGAGATCGAATGACTTCCAAGTCAATGGAAGTAAAAGCTAGCGAGCGTAATGGATGGGCTAGAAAATGAATGATACATGTGAGGAAAATTCTAGGTACCCTCTCGTGAGAGAGAGATTTGGTACCTTCTTTGATCATTGAATCAATTTCTCTCAACTTTCTTAAATAATCTTAGTATTTTTATACTTATAGGACAATATTTAACTATTAGAATTTGTATTTTTAATTTTTGAAAAGACTTTTTGACCCCAATAACTATTATCATGTATTTTTTATTGTATTCCCCCATTTTTTCACATTCTCATTTGCAATACACATGTGTCTCATTTAAAATCTATTTTATGTCTTTGAAATAATTTAGGATGGAGTACACGACTTGTTCCTATGTAATTTTGGTTTATTCAACAAAAAAAAATGACAAGAAGGTACCAAAACTCTCTCTAACAGGAGGGTACCAAATTGCGACCCTACATATAATTCAAAGTTGGTTTTGTTTCCATGTGGATCGGATCCACATAATTAACACATTCTTAAAAAATTAATTAAAAGGAAAAAAAATTAAAAGAAGAAAAACTCTATTGATACATATGATGAGTTTTCAGTTTGGGTACATATGGCTGGCTATAAATATTGATACATGATGAGTTAACATTCCATGCATTCCTCTCCTTTGTAGCAATAATAACAACAAATCACAGACACTTCATTTCCATCAAAATCATCCAATTAATCCATGGGGTGCCTCCTGTCATTGCTATTTCGGACTCTTTTGGGTTTGCATTTCTTGTTGCTTTTTTATTTCCCATCAATTTCTTTTGTTTCTTCTTCTTCACCTAATTTCTTGTGTCATCCCGACCACAGCTTTGCCTTGCTTCAATTCAAGGCCTCCTTCACCATTAATACTACTTATTATGCTGATCATCCATGTTATGATTATGCTAACTATTGGAAGAGTACAGGAAGGTGGGAAAATGGGACAGATTGTTGCTCATGGGATGGTGTCACCTGTGATTCCATCTCTGTGGAGCTCTTCAAGGTACAATCCATCCCAACAGTACCCTTTTTCATCTTTCTCATCTCCAAACTCTCAACCTCGCTTTCAATCATTTCGACAACTCTCACTTGTCATCTCAGTTTGGTGGGTTTGTGAGTCTCACGCACCTCAACTTGTCTCATGCTGGCTTTGAAGGTGAAATTCCTTCCCAAATCTCACACCTTTCCAAATTAGCCTCACTTGACCTCTCTGGGTATTATTATGGTGATCATGGAGAACTTAAGTCATTAGAGTGGAAAGAAACGAGTTGGAGGAGGGTGGTGCAAAACGCAACAGGATTGAGGGAGCTTGTTTTGGATGGAACAAATATGTCTTCAATCTCCATCTCTTCTTCACTCCTCAATCTCTCTTCCTCTTTGGTTACTCTTACTCTTTCATGGACTGGACTAAGGGGAAACTTGACAGATGTCATTTTTTGTTTGCCAAATCTTCAACTGCTATCTCTATCAAGTAATCCGGACCTTCAAGGCCCGCTTCCAAACTTGAGGTGTCGTGCTGCTGCTATCAGTGTCTTGGATCTTTCTTGGTGTTTCTTCCAAGGGTCAATCCCTCCCTCTTTTTCTAACTTAACACGTCTTACTTCCCTAAGTCTCCATGCCAATGCCCTCAATGGTTCAATCCCTTCCTCACTTCTATCTCTTCCACAACTAACTTCTTTGGATCTCAGTGGTCAAATCCCAGATGTCTTTTCTCCTTCAAACAGTTTTCAAGAATTAGATTTGCATTATAACAATATAGGAGGTGAGTTGCCACCATCACTTTCAAACCTTCAACACCTCATTCGCTTGGATCTTTCATATAATAAACTCAATGGTCAAATCCCATCTTCATTGTTTGAATTAACTCACCTTTCTTACTTGGATTGCTCCTCTAATAAATTGGAGGGTCCTTTGCCCAACAAAATAACAGGCTTTTCAAATCTAACTGCATTATGGTTCGATGATAACCTACTAAATGGGACAATTCCTCCATGGTGTTTATCTTTGCCTTCATTGGTAAATTTAAAACTATCAAATAATCAGTTCACAGGGCATATAACTAGATCAATCTCATCATATTCTTTGGAGTCTCTATACTTGTGTGGCAACAAGCTACAGGGCAATGTTCCAGAATCAATTTTCAACCTTGTAAACCTAACTTCATTGTGTCTATCATCAAACAACTTGAGTGGCCCATTCAATTTTCAACTTTCCTCCAAGCTTCAAAATCTAGAATATCTTTCCCTTTCAGGGAATAGTCAATTATCACTTGACTTCCAATCCAAGGTCAATTACACTTTCTCTAGCCTAGGAGTATTGGAGTTATCCTCTCTGAACATGACTGAAGTTCCCGATTGGTTGCATGAAATGGACTCATTACAATTTCTGAACCTCTCTCGAAACCGGTTGACATCATCAGTGGACCAATTCTCAAGGAATTACAGCTTGTTTTATGGCCTCGATCTTAGTTTCAACTCACTAGGTGGAGACATCTCCTCGTCAATTTGCAATGCAAGTTCACTTGAGATTCTCAACTTGTCACACAACAAATTGACAGGCATCATTCCACAGTGCCTTGGAAACTTATCATACCTTCAAGTTTTGGATCTACAAATGAACAAACTACATGGCACTTTGCCAAGTACCTTTTCACAGAACTCCTGGCTCGTTACTCTGAATTTGAATGGCAACCAATTAGAAGGTCCTCTTCCTAAATCTTTGTCCAATTGCACATCCCTGCAGTTTTTAGATCTTGGCAACAACCAGATTAAAGATACATTTCCCCATGGGCTTCAGACTCTGCCAGATTTGGAAGTACTAGTTTTGCGAGCCAATAAGTTGTATGGTCCCATTACTAGTTTAAAGGGCAAGAATCCATTTCCAAGTTTAAAGATTTTTGATATCTCATGCAATAACTTCAGTGGCCAAATACCAAAAGCCTACATCAAAAATTTTGAAGGCATGAAGAATGTTGTTCGAGATGAAGTGGATATCGAATTGTTATACATGGAACAAATAATAGATTTTGGAATATATACCGATTCTGTGACATTAACAATGAAACAGAATAGCATCACATTCATGAAAATTCCAACAATGTTTGCACAAATTGATTTATCAAAAAACATGTTTGAAGGAGATATTCCAAATGTCATGGGAGAGCTTCATGCACTAAAAGGGCTCAACCTTTCTCATAACAGGCTCATTGGTCCAATTCCCCAATCCATGGGAAACTTGACAAGCTTGGAATCATTGGATCTATCCTCAAATATGCTCACTGGTGGGATTCCTACAGAATTGACCAATCTGAACTATCTTGAAGTCTTGAACCTTTCCCATAACCATCTTGTGGGAGAAATACCTCAAGGAAAACAATTCAATACATTTTCAAATGATTCCTATGAAGGAAACTTGGGGTTATGTGGACTTCCATTGACAATGAAATGCAATCCTGAACAACAGTCTCCACCGTCAACAACATTGTGGAGTGAAGAGAAATTTGGATTTGGTTGGAAACCAGTGGCCATAGGATATGGATGTGGAATGGTATTTGGAGTGGGCTTAGGATGTTGTGTACTGTTAACAGGAAAGCCTCAATGGCTTGTGAGGATGGTTGGAGGTCAGCCTAATAAAAGGGTGAAAAGAAGGACATGAATGAGGACTCGTGCTGGAACAATGAATCAGTTAGTGCAGATGTCATAATTTTGTTGTAGTTGTATTCTGTTTTATTTTAGTTTTAAGTGTGGTGAGAAAAAAATAAATGTGAGTGTGATATCCTTGTCACTCTTGTTTGATCCAGTTCGACCTTGAGTTGTAAGGTTGTAGTATGAATGTATTGTACTTTTATTTGAGCAAGTTGTAATCTGTAATATTTGGTAGAGCTTGAATTCAATATTTCTTTTTCCCTCCATGCATGCTTGTCTGCAACAACTAGTAGATAACTTGAACCCATAGTACGTGAACAACAACTAGTTAACCACCACATGAACTTTGGTATGGGAAATTTTAGGGTACCCTCTCGTGAGAGAGGGTTTTGGTATCTTTTTTATTATTTAATTAATTTTTCTCAACTTTTTTAAATGATCTTAGTATTTTTATACTTATAGGACAATATTTAACTATTAGAATTTGTATTTTTTATTTTTGAAAAACTTTTTGACCCCCAATAACTATTATCATGTATTTTTTATTGTATTCCCCCATTTTTTCACATTCTCATTTTGCAATACACATGTGTCTCATTTAAAATCTATTTTATGTCTTTGAAATAATGTAGGATGGAGTACACGATTTGTTCCTAATTTTGGCCTATTCAATAAAAAAATGACAAGAAGGTACCAAAATCCTCTCTAACGGGAGGGTACCAAATTGCGACCCCTTTGGTATATGCTGCAAGACAATCAAGTTTTCTCTGTTTTGAAAAGTTTCCTATATGAAAATTGAGTAACAGTCTTATTAAATGATCATGCATGAGCATGACACCCCTAAAACAAACAAGTCATGGTTTATTAAAAATAAAATGGAAAAAGGTGTTCGAGTCGTCTAACATTTTTGTGGCCTCAGATTCTTTATGGGAATTTTTCATCTAATATCACCAAGTTCTGTTTTAATAACATTATTGCTACTCTTGTGCATACTTGAACATAGTAGCCACCTATAAAAAGGAATAACATTAGTATCAAAAAAGCAATCAATCCCTGTAGATTATGTATTGATGCAGAATTAAAAATAATGTATTAATGTTTCTTCTTCTGTAAGTTGTGGGAACATCACAACTTCTTAAGTGCAACATATACTGATTTTTGTGACTGTAACAATATAAGATATTACTATCACACTCATAAAGATTCCAACAATTTTTATACATATTGATTTATCAAAAAAAAAAAAAAACATATTTAAAGGAGAGACTCAGAATGTTATTGGAGAACAACTTGTTATTAGTGCTACTTTACAAATTTTGTTTCTTGAAAAAGCAACATCTCAACTATCATTAAATTAATATAAACATAAATATAAGCAAAAGTAACACATATACCAATCAAAGCAAATTTAATGGGACAGACCAATAAATATTTGTGTATAGGGATGAAAATTGTGTCAAACCCTATTGGTACCCATAAAAATTACCCGCAATAACCCGGGTAAAAACCTGCAAAAGCGGGTATGTACGTGGGTACGAGTATTAACCCGCATTTTTTCATGGGCACAGGTACGGGCACTATGATGCCCAGCCCGCCCCATGTCCGCACTCATATATATAATTATTTAATAAATAATATCATATATAGTTATATATAGGGGTATAATAATTTTATTAAAATATCTAATATATTTATACATATTTTTAAAATTGATATATAATATATTACAAATTAAAAATATATTTTTAAAACTATCTATTTGTATTATTTTTACTTTATAATACATGACCAATTAGTGTTAATAATCATTTTTTACAGATCTTCGAGAGTTGTAACACATGATATCCAAGTTTATTAAATAGTGTGACGTGAAAGTATATTGTAATATTTAATAAATTTTTTGAAGTTTAGATCATGTGTTGTGTTTTAGAACATTAACATATTGTGTTTCAATTTAAATAAATTGTTGTGTCACTGATATCTAAAAATTATGTCTGGACGATCTTCGAGTAATTTTTCAATTGAGATAGTTTTCTTAAATTAATATATTTTTAGTGAGTTGTTAATTTTTTACTTAATAAAAGTGTGGGTAACGGCGCAGGTACGGGCATATAAGTGCCCAGCGGTATGAAGACGGACACTAAAGTTACTATCCATACAGGTATGGGCACGGGTACGAGCTTTTATTGAAAATGCGGGGACGGACACTGTGCTACCTTGCCCACAGGGTACCCATTGTCATCCCTATTTGTGTAAATGATCCATCATTGAACTTGAATGAATGTCAAAATTTATTCAAATAAAATACAAGAATATTTCAAAAAAAAAAAAGATAAAATTTGATGGATAAGACATTTTGTTGCACAACAGATTGAAATTTAAATGAAGTGATAGTTATATTTGTTATACAAACTTTGCATCACGCCGTACATTTAGTGAATAACGGTTAACACTACCTACCAACCAGTTGGTGGCATATCTGCAATTTAGTTAGAATAAGATAAAGATGAAACTTTGATTCAAGTTTAGTGATGATATGATAACACAAAAAGAGGTTGCATCCATGAGATCAGGAAATCTCACCTAAAAGAGAGAGTATTTGATGGTTGTTGCTACAGCTGTACGTCTTGACTGTTTCTTATGATATAACAATATTTCATGATGTTACCTTAACTTCCCCGTAAATCAATTTCTCATATACGAGAAAGAGAAGACAAGTGTTGCCAAATTGTTGGCAGTCAGATCAATTGCAATATTCTCCTACAACATAAAGCAAATTTCCTTCACTTCCCTTTTTTCTTTTTCTTTCATGTATTTGAGAAAATGCCTCCATGAAGAATGGCAATCTTCTGTTTTAATTTCTAGACACCCTTCCATTGATTATATTTTAAGCAACTTGGCCTATTAATTCATATTTATATGACCCTTTTTCCTTCTGCTTTCTGTTTTGGCTTCTTCTTGTAATTGGAATAGAATTGTGTTTCAAAAAGAGTCTCTAGAATTTTGATTAAATATGTGATCCAATTAAGTCGATGAATAGGCCTGCTTGTTATGGGGTGGTTGGATTCCCTGTGGGGAGAAGGGCGAAAATTTATTAAAAGGAAGGACAGTGATGCAGGAGAAACAGGTCTTTTCTTAACTTCTTAGCTAATGATATCATTGTAATTGAGTTTTAATGTATGTAAACGATTTGTTTTATATCTAATTTGCATCATTCATATCAAACTTTCTTTTTACCTCCATTCATGGATAATTCGGATTGGCTTTTCAATTTTGCTATGTGATAGATAGATTTGAACTCTCTTAAGCTCATATTCTTTCCCCTGTCCAATCTATTCTGTGTGAGATTATATTTTTATCGTTACAAAATCATTGGATCTCTTAAGTTTGTGACATATTGACATTACTGTTTTTTTTCCACTTTCATAACTACTGAAGTATGTGTTTATGCTGTACCATAATTGAATGACATGAAGATAGGGATCATAGAGGATTTCTGATACAAATTTCCATTTTGATTTTAACTGATAGTGCTGCTGTTGTATTTTCATCAAATTTGGTTGATGTTCTCACTACCCAATTCCAAAAATGGCAAATATGAAATACAAATATTGACATTATCATTGATACCAATATAAACTAGACTTGATGTACTTTTCTGCTAATAACAGTTCTCATGGTTCAAATTATCACTCACTAACATATAACAGGTAGAGCACTGGAAGAACTAAGAGCTTCTCTTTACAATGAGCTCCGAACCTCAGAAGGAGCCAAGCGCCAACAGCAAAGATATTGTGGACCAGTGGTGGCATTGACCTTCAACTTTATGGTTGCAGTTGGGATTATCATGGCAAACAAATTGGTCCGTTTGTTTTGCTTCTTTTCTTGGATTGCATGTATTTTGTGATTAGTTTCATGGCATATTGGGAAGGATGAAGTGCCACTTAGTTCAGCCTAGCCTATTGAGTATTGATCATGCATCCTTACACATATACATATATAACTCTTTTGACAGGTGATGGGGAAAGTTGGCTTCAACTTCCCAATTTTTCTCACATTTGTTCACTACATCACTGCATGGCTTCTCCTTGCCATTTTCAAGGCACTCGCGGTGCTTCCTGTCTCCCCTCCATCAAAGACAACTCCATTCTCTTCTCTGTTTGCCTTAGGTGCTGTTATGGCTTTTGCCTCTGGCCTTGCAAACACCAGCCTCAAATATAACAGGTTCCTGCTCTTGCTTTAACTTATTTATAATAGAAGATTTGGAAGTTTCCTGTTTGCTGACAATCCCCCCATTGCAGTGTTGGTTTCTACCAAATGGCTAAGATTGCTGTTACCCCAACAATTGTCCTAGCAGAATTCATACTTTACAAAAAAACCATTTCTTTTAATAAGGTCAAGAATCACATTCCTTACCTCTTTCTCTTTTCTTATCTTTTATAAAGCATTTCAAATATGTGACTGAAAAAGTACTATTCCAAGCCCCTTCTTTATTTTCTATGCACTGAACATGTCATTGCAATGATGCAGGTTGTGGCTTTGGCTGTTGTATCAGCAGGGGTAGCTGTTGCAACTGTAACAGATTTAGAGTTCAATCTATTTGGTGCTCTAGTTGCAATTATATGGATAATCCCAAGTGCCATAAATAAGATTTTATGGTCTACTTTACAACAACAAGGCAACTGGACAGCTCTGGCGTAAGTACTAATAGTAGTCACTACACAATTTTTCTTTGGCAAAATTAAGATGTTAATTACCAGGACTTAAAACCTTTTTTCATTATAGATTGATGTGGAAGACTACACCAATCACAGTTTTCTTCCTAGGGGCTTTAATGCCCTGGATAGATCCACCAGGAATCCTATCCTTCAAGTGGGATGTAAACAACTCAACTGCTATTTTGGTATCAGCTCTTCTTGGTTTTCTCTTACAGTGGTCAGGTGCCTTGGCATTAGGGTGAGACTATCTTCCTCTTTCAACAGAAAGATACAGTGATATAATACCCTTTTATGCTGCCTGCTTCTAATATTGTTGGAGTAAGGTTACTTGAGATTATCTAACATTGACATGACATGACATTATGAATCAATGCAGGGCAACTTGTGCTACAACTCATGTTGTTTTAGGACAGTTTAAAACATGTGTCATTCTGCTGGGAGGCTATATATTATTCAGCTCAGATCCTGGGTTTGTGAGCATTGGTGGGGCTGTTGTTGCTCTCTCTGGAATGTCAGTTTACACAACATTGAACTTGCATGAGTCTAAGGAAAATACAAGCAAGCAACTTCCAAAGCAAATTTTGCCTTCCTCAAAGCCGAAATCAGCTAGTGAAGACAGCACAGATTTGAATGTAAATATTACCACAGCTGTTGTCTGAGTCATATAATTGATGAGTACCAGGAAACCAAATTCATCATACACTCATTTCACTCCTTTAGTTAGGCAAAATTCAGGTCTAATTCCATTTTGCAACAAGCCTTTTTGTATAGACAAAGCAGTCACAGTTTTCAATCATTGAAATGTTTTTTAAGAACCTTTCAAGGGTGGCTTTTCTCAAAGTTCCATCTCAGTCTCTTAATTTGTTAAAGCAAAGAAGTTGGCACAACTACATGGGATTGGCTACATAGATTAGACATCGCCATAACACCCTCTTATGTATTAAGTTTAAAGACATGCAGTTAACAATTAAATCTTTCTTAATTACAATTTTCAAATCAAAAGAAATCAGATAAAATCCATCCACATGCACACTACCCCTGCAGAATCAGGTAAGGCTTTTGAAGGGCTTAGATAATGAGAACTCACACTGAGCCGAAGGAAAGCATATAAAAAATGCAAATACATGTTTAACCTATTATCAACAGGGAGATTTGAAATGTTCTACTGAAGAAAAATAGATGCCACAATTCTCATAAACCAAATAGGACAGTATAATTCAATGTCCTCTGCTATCAAAATGTAATATACAGGTGAGAATTCAGAACGGAAAATTGGAAAATCTCACTACTCTATTGAACTCTTGGCTTAGTATAATATCACTAGGAATTACTAATAAGTTTCTTATAACAACAACTACATGTTTTCTAAGGGGCAAAGAACAGGTGAGGGATAAATAAAGATATAAGGAAAAAGATAAATAAAATGAAAGAAATATATTCATAATTACAAGTCCACTAAGTCTTGGGGGGAATACATGTCAGCTAATAAAAACAATGTTCCACTTTATCAAATTTTATGTCAGCAGCAAGCATTCTTCTATAAATAAAATCAGCTAGCTGTGTTTCAAACTGTAAAAGCTTCATAAATCAACTAAAGCAAACTTACTTTCACAGCTTTTTTTTTTTGGTACTTTCACAGCTTATTTAAAAAAAAAAACTGTTTTCACAACTGTTTGATATCTATTGGAACATCTATAATGAGTAATCTCAATAATTTCACTTCATAATTGGGCTCAGGCCCAAGAACTAGTGACCCAGGCCCGGACATCCAAATATTTCTGGTTCACCAAAACTATGACTACAATACTACGACGTCGTTAGAAGTGGTGCAAACTCGCCAAGCAAACAAAGTGACGAGTGAGACAACAATAGCAAAAGTCCACAACAGTTTGATAGTTGAGTTGCTAGCATCTGTGTGTGTGTTTTTGTGGTGTGAATCTGAGGCATGGGTAGCAGCGATTTGAGGTATGAGGTTGCACAAAATGCTTACATCAAGCTTATCCTTCACTCCCTCAAACACCCTACCTCCGCCGTCAACGGCATCTTGATCGGCCGCATCTCCCCGTCAAACGACACCGTCGAGATCGTCGATGCCGTCCCTCTCTTCCACTCTCACATCCCTCTTCTTCCCCAATTGGAGATCTCCCTCATTTTGGTATTCTCTTCCTCTCTCTTTCTAGGGTTTTATGCATTTTTCTCATTCAATTCTGACCCTTTGTAAAATTATGCATAAAGACATATGCTTTCTTAAATTACATGCAACCTAATCAACTGGGTTTACTGTTTTTCCTTTTGGGTATCAGTTGATTATTGTTTAGTGTTTACTTTGGATTCTCTGTAGTTTTCTGATTTTTTTTTTTTTTTTGCAATCACAATTGTTTGTGAGATAGATAGAGGAATATTTTTCTGCTAAAGGGTTGAACATAGTTGGTTATTTTCACGCGAATGAGAGGTCTGATGACAATGAGCTTGGTGGTGTGGCGAAGAATATTGGTGACCACATCTGCCGCTACTTTCCACAAGCCGCCATTCTCTTGGTATTTGTGCTCAGATTTTTGGTCATTTTGTTTTGAATTTTGTCACTTTGTTTATCATCTTTTTGTTCCTTTTTTTCAATTATTTGTAGTTAGATAACAAGAAGCTTGAAGCTTTGAAAAAGAGCAAGGACAGTAGCGCCGTAATGCAGGTTAGCATTGATCAAGGCCTCTATGAATTTTATTTCGGCTTCTCTAGATAATGCATTTGATCAAATCATCAAATATATAGAAATCCTCAAGGGGCTTTTTGTGAGTAGACTAAATTCAATGGACTCATGAAAACCTTTAAACTAATTGGAATATGTGTATCTTCTGCAGTCCCCTTTTGCAGCCGAGAATAGAAAGTTTCTTATATTTTTTGGTTTCCCCATCTTGGTTTTAGCCTTTTAGGGCTTATTTTGGTGCATTATTCTCTAAATTCAGACAAAATTGCTATATCTAAAAGCTTAACTGGACATTTGGGGCTAACATCTTGATGTGTGGGTTTCACTAGTGGTAACATCTTGGAACTTGGATCTGATGGCATGATTTTAAATCACAAGGCTTGAATGTTTAGCTTCAATCCCTCCACTTGTTTTCAGCATAAGTCAAAAGAGAGGAATTTTCCTTGTTTTATTTGCCAAATCCTGCAGCATATTGATCTTTGCATGATTTGCATAATTATAAGGCTGCAACCTCAAAACCAGTATAAGGCTTCGTCCAGCATTTTGTACTGAGATTCCATGTCATCTGTTTCTTACTTGTTATGAAATTTATGGTGCATCCAGAAAGCACAGTTTTTCCTTTTCTTTGTTGATAAGAGAAAAAACTCATCAGCTAGATGTTATATTAGTTGCAAGTGCTTATGGAATTGGATGTGATTTCCCTAATTTGATTTAGAGCCATCTTTTTGTTGCTTACATTAACCAAGATTGCCCTTTTCTTATTGTTTAGCTTTATGTTAGGGATGGATCTAAGAACTGGAAGTTGGTTCAGTCAGATGGGAACAGTCGATTCTCTCTCAAAGGGCCATCAGCAAATCTGGTCTTGTTGGACTATATTTCATCTGAGAAATGGAAAGACGTTGTAGATTTTGATGATCATCTCGATGACATAAGCAAGTAAGTGCTTTTGCCCTGCAGCATTTCTTTCTTTCCCTTGATTTTTATATCTGCAGTTATAATGACTTTACACTATGTATATTCTATTTTGTTTTCAGGGATTGGCTAAACCCAGGGCTCTTCAACTGATCCCAGCCCTTGTTGTCTCCATTTTTAGCCAATTTACTTTACAAGTAGATGGTGTTCAGGATTATTGATGATGAACAATTAGGGAATAGATTTTGACCTTGGGAATGCTCTTTCATGAGAAACTTCTTCAGATTTATGAGCAGGATATTTACCACCTCTTTTAAAAAATTTCAGTCTTTGGTTTTTTTTTATTTTTTATTTATTTTTGGTCAACCGCTAAGGGTTTTGGTTGCATTGTCCATTTCTCTGTTCTGTTTTTCCTATTGGATGTAGGTATATTAAGTTGGTGTTTTTCTTGCTTCGCTTGTGACAAATTTTTACTTGGTAGAAACAATATTAGTCTCCTCCATCTTCTTTAGTTAATCCAATAATTTGTTACGCTTTTATGGTGACAATGTGTGCTCTATTAAGACTAATGTTTTGTGACATTTTCTCAAAAGATAAATTTGGGTTGTAGACGACAAAGTAAGTGAGGTATGTTGATTACATTGTATGATCACATGAGCCAACAAAGAAGTAAATGTTCTTTTCTTGTAGAGAGGGGAGATTATGATTAAATTTCATGAAAAATGTCTACAAATCTATGACCAATATCCACTTTTCAAGTTTGAATAGGTAAACTTGTATTGGTATGTTTTATTTGGCCTTCACTCAACTCCAAACAACGTGACGTTGCCTCCAATTGAACAAGAGAGAAAGCTTTCCAGTTTGCACGCTTAGAATGCTTATTAGATCGTGTGCAAATGAAAATGCAAACACACTATATGTTGTAGTGTCTTAGTCCTAAACATAAGTTGGTAATTTTTTTTTCTATTCATCAAAATTAAGTTTGTTCGTGATTTTAGATATGGAATCTGTTGGTTTTCAAAGTAATGGAATATTACATTAGCTGAGAAAAATTGAAATTGATAAATAATATTTTTACCTGAAAAACCCTCAACAAAGAGAGAAAAAATCACAGGCAAGGGTAAGGCTAGGAAAAAAAATTCATTAAGTGAAAGAAATTACATCATCTCTTTCTAAGTACAAGGAAAGAATAATTACACGAGATTACACTTACTAGGAGAGCCTAGCAGGAGAAACTTAATATGTTTCTCTCTAAAATTTTTCTCTACAAGTAACTTACTTTGCTCTCTTGCTTGATGACTCAAACACATTAGCATGGTGTCATATTTATAGGAGTATTTTGTTGGTTGATTAGGTGTATGTTTGGATTAAAATTTACAAAAGCAACATGAAGTTACGTTCGTTTAAACGTGGATTCAATAAGAAAATTATACTCAAATGCAATTTCCGGTGGAAATCCAAACATACGTTTGCAAACTGCAATCCAAACATACACTAAGTGTGTGATGAAAAGCCAAGCTATATATATATATATATATCCCATCAGTTTTTATAATTGAGCCACAAAAGCGGCTTTATTAGGTGTCACATAATCAACACTTTATTTGGAGTGTGTCTTAAGTTTAGGGAATCATACATGTTGTGAGAAGTTTTGTGACCCTGGTCATTACAAACGTAGATGGTGTTGACCTGGATCCACATTTGTAATGTGATTTTTGGATGAACCAATCACACTAAAAGCACAACAGATAATACGTCAAATTAAGTTGAAGAGAAACCTTAAGATCAAGCACACTTTTGCATATGTGAACCTAACAAAATAGAAATACAAAACAAATCAAATCAAATAAAAAAATAAATAGAAATACAGATGAAATATTTAAGCCCATTTGTTGAGAAACTTTTTCTTTTCATTTTTCACTTTTAATTACGAAAATATTATTACATATACACTTTATTTACCACCACGTGTGTGGATCAGCTGATAAGGGGCTGTTTCAACTTAATAAGTGGTATCGGGTTTGAACCCTGGGTATAAAGCTATATTAAATACTCATAGGAATAGTTTTGCCGTCCATAAATCCTACCCTGGTTGAAAAAGATTGCCTCCCGTGGAGGATACCTATGGTCTTGTACCAAAAACAATATACACATTATTTTCTATTTTCAAAGAGTTTATATAAAAAAAATTATTTTTACTATTTATTATAATTTATTTTTAAAAAATAAAAGACAAACTAAATAAAATAATATTTTTAAAATGAAAAGTAAACGAAAAACAGAAAACAGAAAATGTAACAAACCTAAGAGTTTGTTTGGATTAGCGTTTGCCAATCCCAAACTCACATTCTTATGAGTAAACTCACGTTTCATATTTTTCATGTTGTTTGGCTTCACTGATCAAAACGTACGTTTGAGTTCTGAAATTTGAGTTTACAAAACGCAGGTTTTTGTAGCTTCTGCGTGTGAAACTTGAGTTTCCTCAATATTTACTTTCTTAAACTCACGTTTGCAGCAAAATATCCAAACATGAAATCATGTTTACTTATACTCAAGTTTATCATAAATCATGTTTACTAAATCCACGTTCATTAAAACTCAAGTTTGCAAACGTTAATCCAAACACACACTACGTCTCAACAAAAAAAGGGTAAGATATGGGGGCACCAAAACCATTACCTGTAATTCTGGGTGTTGAAAGACCCTAGTGATTATTATTTTATCCATGATTCATAAACATGAAACATGATGCAGAAACATGATTCCTGGCCCAACGCAAGGTTGTGTAAACCTATCAACGGAAATTAAAAAGATGTGACTCAATGCTTCATAGAGCAACAACAATAACCAAGCCTTATCCCCCCACTACATGGTATTGGCTACATAGATCAGACATCGTCATAACACCCTCTAATGTATTAAGTTTAAAGACATACAGTTTACAATTAAATCTCTCTTAATTACAATTTTCAAATCAAAAGAAATCAGACAAAATCCATCCACATGCACACTACCCCCTGCACAATCAGGTGAGGCTTTTGAAGGGCTTAGATAATGAGAACTCACACTGAGCCGAAGGAAAGCATAAAAAAAATGCAAATACTTGTTTAAACTATTATCAACAGGGAGATTTGAAATGTGCTACTGAAGAAAAATAGATGCCACAATTCTCATAAACCAAATAGGACTGTATAATTCAATGTCCTCTGCTATCAAAATGTAATATACAGGTGAGAATTTAGAACGGAAAAATTGGCAAATCTCACCTACTCTATTGAACTCTTGGCTTAGTATAATATCACTAGGAATTACTAAGTTTCTTATAACAACAACTACATGTTTTCTAAGGGGCAAAGAACAGGTGATGGATAAATAAACTTAAGGCTCAAAATAAAAATAAATAAATATAAAAGAAAAAAGAAAACCTGAAACTAGCACCCTTCAAAATCGTTAGAACCAAATATCTCCACCAAAAACAGTTACTAATTTTCTTTTCTCATTCTTTGGCCGCATTTCTTATTTACACTTCAGATCAGGCCAGTGTTCGTCCTTCCTGGATCTGAGCACATTATATGTGCATTTGAACATTATGGCACCTAGAAAATGTTTCCAAGCCTAAAAATTAGAATTCCAATTGATCTGTGCTGGCTGAGGTTGCTGATAAGATCCTGAAGGGGGCCCTACAGGTTCAACAGGCCCGACTACAGCCTGAGACTGCTGCAAAAGGGTCGAAGGTGAAGCTACTGCCTGCCCTGGTTGATAGATATCAGCAAAAGCCCCATGAGCAGCCTGTGTTGGGGGAAAGGTGAGATGTTGTCCCTGAGGGGTAAGGTTATACAGAGAATTAACTTGCAAACTGGATATATCTTGGCCTGGCGCATGTATCCACACAGCAGAGCCTTCACTCTGCAGCCAAACAAAAACAAACAAACGTGTTTAGTAACTATAACAAATCCAAGAATTTCAATACAAGTTGGTGTATCAAATGTAAAAAGATTGATGCTAGCGAAGCCAAAGACCCAGGTGATACAAAAACACGGATAATAAGGAAGTGAAACAAAAACATGATAATAAGTGAACCAACCACCTGCCCAGTCGTATAGATTTGGTTTTCCTTCAACTGAGACACTGCAAGATCTTCATTTCCAGTGGAGCTTCCAGTATTAACTGTCGGACCAGGAGCATATCCAACAGGTGGTGGAGTGATAAATGATCCAGAAGGAATTCCAATATGAGCCGTGTTTCCTGCATTTGCTCCAGTCTTGAATTGAGGAAGAGGAAATTTGATCCCGGCAGCTGCAGCAGCAGCTGGTAGATACATGTTGCCAGCTGACGGCTGTTGAGGGAAACCATTGTGGCTTAAAAATTGGTGTACTGGAGACACATAAATTGGGGGGTAATAGTGGCCATATGGGAAGTAGTTAGCTGGGTATGGTGGCCTGAAAATAGAAACTGACTGTGGAGACACGGGAATAGAGCTCTGCTGCAGAGGTGGGGTTGGGCTATGGGACACAGCCTGAGAACTTGCACTCTGCAATGTCAACAGAATGACAGAGATATAAGGAAAAAATAAATAAAATAAATAAAATGAAAGAAATATATTCATAATTACAAGTCCACTGAGTCTTGGGGGGAGTACATGTCAGATAAGAAAAACAATGTTCCACTTTATCAAATTTTATGTCAGCAGCAAGCATTCTTCTATAACTAAAATAAGCTAGCTATGTTTCAACCTGTAAAAGCTTCATAAACCAACTAAAGCAAACCTTACTTTCACAGCTTATTTCAAAGAACTGTTTTCACAACTGTTTGATATCTATTGGAACATCTATAATGAGTAATCTCAATTATTTCACTTCATATTTCTTGAGGCATCAAGTTATATTCTGATGGCCCAGTAAATGCTGGGCTACTTAAGTTCATATGTATAATCGATGCTAAGAGAAAACTGGCAGTACCATCATTGCTTCTACTTCATAAATCATAACTGAAACTAATACTATTTATAGATTTTTTTTTATAACGAAACTATTTATAGATTAGGACATGAAGTTTGTGTTTTAGGCATAAATATAGTAGTCAATATGCCATATGTTAAGCAACTTTTGTATATACATACAAATACAAACACATTTAAATGTAAACATACAAAGAGAAACATCAAAAGACCAATGTGCAATACAAGCAATACAACACCAAGCAAGGCTGATTTTTCACACATTTATGAAGGGAACCATAAAGGTAGTAGAACATGGTCCTAGATGTGTAGAGTCTAGACATGACACATTCCTTGCTTGGCTAAAATAAAGTACTAAATAACAGAAACCGCAAACAATAGTAGGGGCATTAAATATACTTAGTTCAAAATATATCAAACATGAAATTGATCAGCTAGAATGACGCCCTTTCTTTTCAAAATACATTCATTTTACTGCTGAGATCCCAATCATACAATTCAGGGAAATCAACCCAGAACAAATAGCTTTATATATATATATAAAAAGATATGCCCTAAAAAATACAAATTAAACAAATGTTAACATATAAGAGTGAATTAATTTGTGAACAGTTATTAATCTTTCGAACTTGATGAATGCAAAGAAATATTAAAAAACAAAACAAGCCAATATCAAAACACCAAACCAAAAAAGATAGTATTAAAACATAGGAAGATTAGTTTTGATAAATATTAAGTAGATGAAGATATTACAAAATAAAAGATGGAGAAACTTACAACAAAGTTAGGAAAACGCGATGTTTCTTGGGTCTGAGGCTCAGTTCCCTCAAATTGAACTTGCTGGGTCCCTAACATGGTTGACATGAAATTCAAACCATAGTTTTGAGCATTTTGAACAGTCAGAATTGGATGGCCCTCAGGAGCTAACAATACCTCCTGCTTTGGCTGATCAATCTTTGAGTCAGTACCAGTTATAGAATTGCTTTCTGAAGCTGGTGTCTTGTTAATCAGATAAGATGCAGAATGTGTATAATCAAGATGATCTCCTTGAGCACTCAATGACGCACTTTGGTTGCTACATGGAAACAAGAAATACTGTCAACACAGATATTACAGTAGCACACCATGACAAAAGTAAAACTTTTGGTAACAGGAAGAGAAATCAATTAATTCAATCAAAATAATTCATGAAAGAAACCTAGACCTATGCCCTGAAGGAGATAAAATACTATATCCGAAAAGAGCCTTTCCACCTTTCTAGCACCGACTTTCAGGTTGATTGTAGTTATTCTTAATGAAGAATTTTGGTATAAGAGAACAAAGCAAAGTAAAGCTAACCATACATCATTTCTGCACCATTAAAATGGCCTGAGGGGGAAAAAAATGAGAAATCTGTAATTTGACATGCAAAGAAAGGCACACAAGAAGCATATGTAATACAAACCTAGAAGTAGTAGCTTCATCGTTCCCTAGAGAAGCAGGAGAAGTGTTATTGTCACAACCAGTTCCACTGCTAGATCTTTCACTAGGGCCAAAAGTATCAAAGCTTCCAAATGTCAGACCACTTTTCAAAGCCTCAGGTACTTGGAAATGGTTTGGGAAAGTAACATGTTGCCTCAACTCAGCTGAAGATTGCACACAAGCTTCTGAAGTTGAAACCTCTGTGACATTGGCTGTTTCAAAAATGTATGTCAACATACCGAAAGCATTATATTGTAATGGATATAATTAAGAGGTATATTAAAGAGAATTGACAGAGTACAAATTAGGGAAAAAACTGATAAAAAACAATTTTAGGTGATTCTGGAATATGTCAGGATGATTATTTCCAATGCAAGTATCTCAATAAGTAAGATTTGGGGTTAGCTCATGGGAGTAGAATCCAAACTTGAGTGGTAAAGCGTCCTTAAATTATAGGCTCAGACACGCTGCTTCTCCCTTAAAATACCTCTCCCAGACTTACTTTATCCTAATCCTGTGAGCTTTACTTCAGTTACTCTATTGAGAATTAACATGGACCTCCTTTTAATACTAGGGGAATCCATGATAATGTCCATTTAGTAAAATTGTTTTGATTCAGAAAATTCAGGACTTCAACAACTACCAGAAAGTGCACAGATGGAAACAGGAAATGTAAAGCAACTATGTTACTCATCATAAGATTTAACAAATATAGAATAAAAACTTTACCTGGAGCTGGTTGGCTACCGCAACTGGAAGATGGCCTCAAAGAACCATTCAGGGATGAAGAGGATGAGTATTGTGAAGGCTCGGATAACTGATTATTTTCAACTTCATTTGACTTCTGTGGGGCATTCAAGTTGCTTGTTGAATTCATCAACCCAGATTTTTCATTTTTGGATGCTGATAAATCACCAGCTTCTAGATGTTTGTTTCCTTTAACATGATTTGGCCCAGCAGATATCCGATTACTCCCAACTTCCCTACTAATAGCACCACTGGCAACAGGACTTCGGGAAATAGATGGTGCCAGTACAGGATCCGAAGAAGAGGAATAGACACCAGATACAGAATTTTGAAGTTGATCAGAACTTGACAAAGACTTTCTTTGGTCACTGCTGGTAACTGAGCCAAAGGTTTGAGTAGGGGAAGCGGATGCTGCAACAACATGACCAGACTTTGGGGGCACTTATTATACTACCTATGAGAGATTGGCCGGTGGAACCATGACCAGACTTCCCATTGGATTGATTTTCTGCACCATGGGGTGCAAGTGCAACAGCTGAACCTCTGCAATTGAACAAAATTGATGTTGAAGAGGATACATGTAATGTAAGTAAAAACAGAATAAGCAATGATGACAATATTGACACTGGCGTAATTCTCATCAGACAGGAACAAATAATTTCTTAAGATGTGTTTTAAAAACTCAATTGTAGAATCATGAGATTATTAAATTGATCATGCAAGCCAATTTTCAAACGAATTGCTTATCAGTAAATCACAAATCAAGTAGCCAATTACATCAGTGATGTACACATTAAAGTTATGAAACATTAAAGAGCACAAATTATTTTTTATGAGCATGAAATTTTAAGCAGGATATACCCGATAGGATCTTTTGATTGAATAGTAAAACTTGTGAAAAGTTTACCCTATAAAAAGTTATTTACTATTATAACTTCAGTAAGATTTGGTTAGAATTTTAGGCTTAAACGAACAAAAACAAGAGGGATATCAATTTTCACCTTTCTTTTTTTTCTTTTGTTCTTTTGCTTCTTTTTGTGTCTTGCCTAGCTCTTTATCAAGTAAATGGGAAAGTAATAAACTTTTTCTTCCCACC
Organism: Sesbania bispinosa; assembly: GCA_026901365.1. Classification (NCBI taxonomy): domain Eukaryota; kingdom Viridiplantae; phylum Streptophyta; class Magnoliopsida; order Fabales; family Fabaceae; genus Sesbania; species Sesbania bispinosa. The sequence continues at coordinate 431,186 of QLOH01000199.1, read as the reverse complement.
ATTAAATTTTATTTACAATCAGAGTTAATCTGGTGAAATAAACAATTTAAGCAAATTTGAAAGAAAATGCAACCTTGCGGCTTGAGATGCTGTATTAGCTTTCTTCTGCAAATCTGGCTGAGTAGAGGGAACATGATTTCTTTCTGCAATGTGATTGACTCCATTTTCCCTTCGAATAGAAAGGTTCCGTCCACCACCACCATCTAACAAGAGATATTTGCAAGACAAGGTAACAACTAACAACATATTAAAGTAGCAAGAAATTTTATGATACATAGGATAGGTCTCTGCTAAAACATTTCATATTCTAAGTAGTCAATGGTTCAATGCAAAAGAAAATTGCAATAGCATCAGAAGATAAAAGGTGGAGGGGCAGAGCTACATTATCCCATCCTGTTGGATTAAAAAGGGACATAATAGAGCTCATACAGCATCAAGATAGAAGTATAATTCTCAGTGTTCAGGTAAAAGATCTAAGTGAGAAGTTATTTTAGGAGGAAAGACTCACTTAGTACTAAGATCTCAAAAAAAAGGTACATAAAACCAATGGTGTTCCAAAAGTATTGTTTAGTGAAAGAAGGTTTCAAGGTAACCTTTTGTGTAAAAGGATCTCCATAAATGAAAAAGCGGAAAATGAAAACAAAGCCTAAAGTCAAGCCTCTAAAAAGTGGGCATATTGTACCAGGAAAGTTGGAGCAATAGCCCCCTGAAGAACCCCTTCCCCCCCTCCCCTGTCCACCGTGCTTTAACCTAGACTCCTCAGAAGCCCTGCTGCTCAATCCCTACAATGATCAACTTAAACACATCACTCAGGATCAGGGGTAATAAATAAATATAAAGAGAAAATAATGGAAAAATACAAGCACGTTTACTCACTTACAATTAGACATGTAGACTTATAAAAACACATGCAAATAACCCATATACAAGCAACTACAAGACATAAAACAGGTCTTTTCTCTCAGCAAGTAATATTGCATGATTACACAGCGTACACTTCTTAACTGGCAGGAATCAGATACCTATTGCAACCAGACATATTCAGACAGTCATGATATAAATTAAGCATGGAGTCTACCAACCAGTCCATTCATAATCTGACACGATTGCAGTTCATGATACAATAAGAGGTTATCTAGCAGGTTACAACAATCGAAATAATGAAAAAAAAGATTCATCCACTTCAACTGATCTATTCATTAGCATAACAAGTAGTCAACTGGTTATCTGTGCTTTACTGTTGTTTAGGTAAGAAATCAATATGATTGAGCAACTCAACTTTAGAGAACAGTCACAAAGCAACTAAAATATATTAATATAAAGCAAGTAACAGAGAGAAATGAGTTCAAACTACAGAACTTCAAATTTGGGTTGGGGGGAATCTTACCTCCTTCTTTCGGTCACGTCTCCTTCTTACCTCATGAAAAGTATCTGCAAACAAAATTAAAAAACAACTCAACAAACCCATTGACATGAGGAACGTAAAAAAAACAATGGAATCTCAGAGATGCCATAAACACATCTCTTTTCAAGAAATCATAAATGAGTACGATGCATGGAGTGCTTGAGCCATTAATTAAGAAACACGTGTGAGCTTAGGGGCCGAGAGAGATATCAAAAAACCATAACAATTAAATTAGATTAGACTACGTTAAGTACGAAAGCCAATTCCTCATCAAACCCTACGAGAATGCAAATCCCATTCGGTTAGCTTTAATCTCACTGAAGTACTGAAATACAATCTCCTTTTGTTCAATCTTGTTTACACAACCATAACTAGCTTTGGTAATACTAAAGTCAAGCTTCAAACTTGGAACGAACATCTTAAATTTGTGAATAACACAAACAGATAAGGGGAAGAGAGAGGAGGAATCAAATCCCAGAGGATCGGAAGGCGAAGAAGGGAAGAGAGGGATGGTGTGTGAAGTGAAGAGTGAAATGGTGTGAGAAATGAGAGGGGAAAACCTAAATAGAGAAGCTTCTGAGCGGTCTCATTGGGATCCATGGAGCATTCCCTAAGGACGGCGTAGATTTCATCGTCGGTGTGCTGCTTCCCGGTGATCTCTCTAATGTCTTGGATGATTTTTCGTACATTGTTTGGGATCGGAACCCTAGACCCACCACCGCCGCTCATCTTTCTCTAAACGTTGTGTTATTTTTTTTCTGTAACACGAGAAGAAGAGAGGGACACTGTTTTTTTGTGAGACTTACAACAAGAGAGAGAAGACAAGACTTTGAATCATCATGCATCATAAATATAGACCAAATCATTATGGGTTATTTATTTATTTATATTTTAAATTAAAATATAGTACGAAAAAATATTAAAAACGAACAATGATATTATATATATATATATATATGAAGACCTCTAAAATTTCACCATCCAACACTTCAAATTTCTCTGTAACTCTCTTTTTATCACGTTATATTACAGGTCTTTACGGTCACCATGGATAATATGGTTTAGAACGTGAAAATATAGTAATTTAAAGTTTTAATCATTAAATTTAACGTTTATTTTATTAAAGATTGATATTAAACTTGTTTCGATTACTTTTATGAAATATTAGTTGAAAAAAATAAAAACTCGAATCAATAATACCGTGTAATGTAATAGTTTTTCCCTTCAACTTTAAATTGATATATACTCACCAAAACTAGCATAAGTTATATTGTAAATTGATATTTTCTCTTAAATTAAACTCAAAGAGTCATATAAAGAATATTAATAAAAAATAAGTTATTTATTCATTTTTTATAACCAATAAAATATAAGTTGGATTAAGTGGATCAATTTTTATTTGGTCCACTAGAATCGTCCTATATTACATATTACATTTATCTCCCATCCCTTCTTTTTTTTTTTCATAAACATCCAGGAGGTGTCCATAAATTATTATTCTTGAAAAAAAATTCAAAAATGACTATTTTTTTTTATTGCGTTTTCTTTATACTTTGTTTGTAGGAAAAAAAAAAGATAAAATAAAATAAGTAAAAAAATGAAAAAGAGAAAAAATAGAGATAAAACAAGACATTTTTTTATATATATATATATATTTTGTTTTTTGCTAGGCAGACATTTTTATATATTATTTAGATTAAAAAAATGAAAATGAAATTAATATATTAATATTGAGTCATATATATTTATTTTCTTAAAGTAAAACTTTTCAGAAAGGGATTAAAAATGGGAGAAAATGTATCAATATTAATTATTTTATAGTAGTGAACAAATGGACAGTTAGATAATTTATTATTTTAGTAAATTTTTATTTTCTTTTTGTGTGAGATAATCGTTTTTTATTTTCTCCTTATGTTAGAAGAAGAAATATTTGTGTGAATACCAGTATATTTTTTCTTTCCTTTATTTATTTTTCGTAATTAAATAAATAAATAAATAAAACTAATATTTTAGCTACCATGAAATCCACTTTATATAAAAATTATGTGTTTTAAAATTTAAATAACAAAAGATAAAGGAGTATTATATAGAAATTATTAATGTGTTGTTTAATTAATATGTTTTAAAATTTTAAAAATAAGAAGAAAATAGTATTGAATAAAAAAATAAACTATCTCCAAAATTTTATAATTAAAATAATCATGTGAATTAATATAGGAGCGTTATATTGATACCGGAGTAAATGTGGAAACTCCATTAAAATTCAAATTCAATATATATTATATAAGATTAGATTATCTTAACTTAAACTTTTTCATTTTTAATTTTCTCCTCCAACAAGCACATAAATTATGAATAAGAGATGATTTTATATTTTCATCCAAGAATGTAAAGTATTGCCCACCACATTATAATGAGTTAATTGATACTATTATTTAAATTGAAATAAAATCGAAGCTATTTAATAAAATACATAATCCCAATTAGTTTTCTTTAAAGACACATATTTCTATGTTTAGTTAATAAAAAAACAATGTATTGGGTGTATTCATTTCCAAAATGCCTTATAAAGCCAAGGGAATCAAGGCGTGCTGAATAATTTATAAACATTCTAGTTCTAGTATCTTATTAAATTTAATGTTGGTACTTAATAAAAAGAAATTTGAATACATTAAAAAAAAGGTGCATAGGAATAGCCCAAGACATATTAAGGTGTAAAACAAATTTTAAGATGAGATCTTTTTAATTTAATTAAATAATTTATTAAAGTTATTATAATTTTATATAAAATTATATTCAAATATACTGGGATGTATAATTAACTTTGTTTGCTAAGCATGCCAACTTAGTTATTAAATTTTCATAATAGGTAACTATCATTTACATTAGTCAATATTTTGATGTATTTGATCTATTTTAATGTATAATGTATTAAATTAAATAATAGAAAATGTGTATATATTTTAATTAGGATAAATATAATAGAAAAATATAATTAACTAATAAAATAAATAAATTATTACTAAATATGAAAGAGTCATAATAATATGAGATCTGATTATAAACTAGCGGAGCTATAGTAATAATAGCTTTAGATATCTATCCTTTAGCATGTTCTACATGTGTGATTACATGAAAATAAAAATGTCTTTGAAACCTATCAGAATTACTTTGAAATTTATCAGAATTACATCTAAAAATAAAAACTAAAATTTGTATATAAAAGAGATAGAAAACAAAAGTCCAAATAAAATCAATCATAGTAAAATAAAATTGAATAAGCATCTTGACAATGAAAAGATTAAGTATGTAATAAAAAATAATAAAAAGGTTATGACGTGTGATTTGTCACACATGGAACATAACTTTATTAATTTTTGAGATAAAGTCATGTGTGTTTGGTTTCACACTCTTTAATATGTGTGTTACTAAGATCCACAATTGTAACAGGTAGTTTAGATGAAAATCAAACTCACGAAAAATTAGAAAGATAAAAAGAGTGAAATGTTGAACTTAGAAGACATGATTAAAACATTAGAGCATTAAAAGGATTCACGGAAAGGCGATCATCATGCAACCGCAATAAAAATTGTATGATTAAATTTTTAAGAGAGACTAAGAGTGAGTTTGGTAAGACTAGCTGAAAAGTTAGCTGAAAGTTTAAAGCTAGCTGAAAGCTGAAAACTTAAAGTTAATTGAAAGCTGAAAAACTATTGAATGTGTTTGGTAAAAATAGTTGAAAATGGTAAAATGATATTTAAGCACAACATTAATTATTAAATAATGATAAGTGGAATTTTTTTTAAAAAAACTACCCCATGTAACTTTTTAAGAAAAACTTGTAGCTACCAAAAAAACTACATTCCCAAACACTGTTGAAATAATTTCAGCTATTATTTTTCAACTTTCATCTAGCTGAAATGGCAAGTCAAACACACTGTAAGTATGTGTTTGGATTATACAAATACCACGTCCCAAAGTTCCAAACACGCTATGAGAGCCCATTTGGCTACATGTTACACAAACAAAAACGATGTTTGACCAGTCAAAACGTGGTCGCTAAATTTTCATATTTCATTTGGGTAAAATTGTGATATACAGTAAAACCGATTCCTAACTCCTTAAATGTGGTTCATCATAATTGGATTTGAGATCAATTCTCGAAAGTCCGTTTGAATGCTTTTACCACATTATCCCTATGTTTTTACCACATCATTATTGTCCATTTATCTAATAAAATAAATAGTAAATCCATTTTGATAATAGCCCGTTTGTTTTAAATTCTAGTAGAACAAAATCATGGTTTTGAAAATTTATTTTAAATCACTTTCATTCAACGTACTTCGTAAAACATGAATCATCCATTTCAATAATTCATTTCTAGAATCAATTATACTCAACTATAAACCAATTTTATGTCCAAAAGTGATTTCACTTTATCCCATCCAAACAAAATCAATGTGTGTCAACCCACTCTTAGAGTTATATATCCAAACAAAAATTAATTCTACTAAAATCAATTCTACTAAATTTAATTTTACCCAAATCAATTTCCACATACTGTAAACCAAATTTACCCTAAACAGTAAACACTTGTCTAAAGTCGAATTGTTTTTACGCATGCCAAATATTTACACATTTTTATTGCAATAATTGCACCAACTTAGAGACATAATAATATTAATATACAAAACGACGCAAAATGATTAAGCGCTTTGTAGAGGATATTTACCAAAAAGAAAAAAAGCTCTGTAGAGGATAGTTCTAACAGTGTCCAATGACCAGTGTCCATACATATTTCCTAGTGACCATGCCTTGGTTGACCCTATCCAGTCCAAAAACAAACTTAACTCATCTAAAGTTTTGTTTTATATATTTTCTCGTAAATATAGAATAATCTCTTTATCTCTCTATCCCTTCCTCTCTCTCTCCGAAAACTTAAACCATATAGTTCTATTCATAGCTTATAAGTTTGAATTTGATTGGTATCCATGTAAAATTTCTCTTGTTTTGATTCAAAAAATTTAGGGTGAGGGGATGGCGCCTCAGTACAATGCAGGCCTTCGGGCCCAAATAGCACTTACAGGGTCCAAATAGCACTTACAGAGGTAGTGCGAGACATTGTCTTGCTCACCACAAATAGCACTTACAGAGGTAGTGTGAGATCTTGTCTTGCTCCACTTACGTCTTGCTCCACTTACCAACCGCTTGGGGTTCAAGTAAAATTTCTTTGATATATGTATGATAAATATTAGGTTTCAAGTTTTTTCATAACTATTTTCTTCGAACTTCGGAGACATATACAAAACCTTTTAGATTTTCTCGTATCTTCAATTGAAACTTCTTAAATGACGAGAGATAATCTTGTTAAAGATAGGAATTAATGAAGTTTGTTACTGATACTGAGATTGTATGTTATGGAATGCGTTTTATTGTTTCAACTTCCAATAATGATGTTTGTTCAAACAGATTGCTTGTAAATTTCATTGGATAGGAATCAAAGTATAAAAGTTAAGCATTGGTTTATTTAAACAACTTTGCTCGCCCAGCTAACAATCTGTACAGCTTTTTCAACTTTCTACTGAATTTGTACAAATTGGCAGGAATAGAAACCAAGTTAATATTCTGTACATTGATTTTTTTTCATGACTAAAATTGAGTGCAACTATGGAATTCAGAGAACAGGGCACCCAGCAGCAATAACACCAGGAGCTGTGGGGCATGATGCCAAATAGCAGTGGTCATCTGCATCAAGACCCCACCATTGTGGACCAAAAATATCAAAAGTTTGGAGGGTAAAATAGAGCAACACACCCGTGAAGGCAACTCCAGCATCTAAACCAGCTGAAAGAATGTATGTATGTCTAGCCCACCATGCCTTGTACTTATTATAAACAAAGAAATTGAAGAAGATACCAACAATTCCCCATGTGATATAATTCACTGATCTGGCTGGTGGGAGGCCACTAGCACCTGCAATGATGATAGGCATGTTGATGAGTTCAATCCACTTTTGATTGGGGAATTTGCGTGCACACAGCCACACTGGAACAGGAGCAAGTAGACCAATGAGGAAAAACCAATTCATGCCAGGGTAAATGCCATCCTTGGTAAACATTCTTTGTGGTCCAACTACTCCCCATATGATTGAAGCATTATAAAACACATCATCACCAGGACATGTCCATGGACTACCCTTTGGCAACAATGTCTCATCACATATGTGAGGAATAGTTGTCAGAAGCCACCATGCTGTGGCAAAGTAAACACTTGAAGCAACTACAGTTCCTACCAACTGATAACAAAGAGAAAGTGTCACCACAAGTTAGATTAGTTGCATTATGTTTTGAATATAGTGTGTTTGGTTTCCAACAAAATCACATTAAAAACCTGGATCCAAGCCAACGCTATTAAGAGGAGCGTTGGTCAGGATCCAGGTTTGTAACATGATTTCCAACGCTACTTAGAGGAGCGTTGGTCAGGATCCACGTTTGTAACATGATTTTATACGCACTAAGGAAAAGTTGCAACCAGATCCTACCTGTACAATGAACATGGATTTTGGAGGAATTTTCATATAGTGGCCCAATTTGAAATCACCAAGAAACCCGAGTGCCTGTGACATGCTTATGTATCCATAAGTCTTGAAGGCAACATTTGCAAGGGGCTTTCCCGGGTAGAGATACCCAATTATTAACTCTGTGATCACGTTGAGTCCAGCTTGCTGCACAAAAAATTACTTTTTGTTCATAAAACAACATTTGAAGCAATTATAAATTATAAAAATTTTGTTTCTACTTGGACAATGGACATTACCATATTTGTTGTTGCTTGAATAACACCAATTGGCAAAGTGAAGACTAACGCAATTACTAGAGAAAGTAACACTCCCCACCATGGCAGTTGGAGCTGCTTGCCAAATCCTTCACAAGATATCAAGGCCATAATAACCATTATCACCAAAATGGTGACAAACCACCATTCGGGGACCTGTTCATAGTTTTTCTTCATAATTCTTGTGTGCACATCTCCACCTTGTCCTTTCAGTGCAGCTGTTGTCTTCTTCCACATCTGAAGAATTGTTCTTTCAAATAGACAGTTACCAGAATAATTATTAGATGGTTCATTATAACAGAAAAATGGAATAATATATAGAATTACAAATTAAGGGATCTATAGAAACATACTTTCCATGGAAGAGGACAACATGTGAAATGGTGGCAGTCAGAGTTGCAAAGCTCAATCCATAGTCAAATGCAAATGTGATACTAAGGTAGAGCTTGCTGTAATTGTTATAACTATCCAAATCAATGTCAAAAGTTTCAGTATTCAGAATACTAGAAACATTATATTTTGCACCAGTGGAGTCAAATGTTTTGGAACTAATGATGGGAAACTTTTTGGCATCATATAAATTGTTCCAATAAGCAATGGGAACCAAAACATAGATAAACAGCACAAATCCAACCAGAATGTTGATGATAGCAAAGCCAGGTACAGCCAAGGGACTGCCTAAGAAGCCAGCAACCGTGTTCCAATCAAGGCCAAATGAGCCAATTCCAAGACCTCTCATGCCTGAACCTATTTGTTGTGCAGTGATGGAGTTTTTCCAAATCAAGCAAACGAAGGAGATAGTTGTAATTGCTTGAAAAAAGTATGCAGGAATGATATAATAAGCAAAGCTAGCAACAAAGACTAGGAGAAAGAATTGCAGCCTAGTGTTTCCTCCTTTAGGCCTCTTTTCTTTTTCATGAAATGCCCTGTCATTCAAGAATCATTTGTCAATGAAAAATTCAACACCTTAATCCTAAAAATATAACCTTCCTTTACTCTTCATCTCTTCCTTTGAAAGTAATTTTCTTAATTTTTTGTTTTATAAAGTTATGAACAAAATTATTTCTCAAATAGGTAAAAAATACCCCAAAACCAAATTTCTCTTTTTATTCACATCAACAAACATGAAAGAATAAATGACATACCTGAATAGAGACACCTGGACAAGGTTTGCAGGCCACCACATATATGGAGAGTCCACAAGGAATTTTCTGAATATCCCAGCCCATCCATAACCAAGCATCTGAAAATTGAAGGACATATTTTGATAAAAAAAAAGGCATGTTAATAATTCTTTTGGTTAGAAGTCAACTTAAATTGAAAATAGACTTTATGTTTAACAACAAAATTGTTCACCTGGGTTGACATTGCTAACAAAAAAGCTGCCAATGGATGGATGCTTCTGTGGTAGAAAGCCTTGACAATTGTGATAATGTTAATTGCATAAACACCACTAGATCCAGCACTGGCAAAGATGGTGATAAGTGCATGTTCTTTCAAATTGAATGGCCCAGGATTCAATGTAAAAGACCACTTAGTGAATGGGACATTAAATTGTTTGGTGGGAAGTGTTGCAGCCATCAACTTCCCAAGTGGGAGGGAAACAATCTGGGCTGAGACAGAAGAAACATATAGAGGGTTTTCTCTGTAGCCAAAAAACTCATTCACAAATGCAAGGATAACACAGGAAGCCAAACCCAGAACCCATGTTCTAAATGTAAGTGCTGGCTGAGTAGGGTCGTCGGTTATTGGTACTGTGAGCCTGACCTCCTCAATGGGATTGTCATCCACCTCTGTGTCATCTGCAACAAAACACAACCTTTAGCTTTATTCAAATTATAAAGACACAAACAAAACTTGCATTCAATCCTCCAAAAGCAAGGATTTTTTTTTCACATATAACACAAACAAAATGAAAGTTTTTTCCTTTCTATTCAAATGGTGAAGATTATAGGACTTGCATTCAATACTTGAAAAAACAAATGAAAATATTAGTCAAAATTGAGACTTTATATGAATATATATATATGAATGCAATAGCATGAAAAAAAGTTTAGTGGAATGAGAGGAAAAGGGGGTGTTGGTAGAGTTACCAGTTATGTCAGGTTTAGATTCATGTTCCTTGAGAGGCACAGGAAATGTGTCTCCGACGACCCCAGCCATTGCACCAGGATGTCTCCTTCCCTCCCAAGGTTGTTCCCTCCCAGAAATCTGAGCTTATTGAAACGGTTTTATAGGGATAATGGAACAGCCAGCTGTTGCTAATATTATGGTAAAAAAAGGAGACAGTCATTTAGTTTGTTTTATGGTTTTCATTGATTGTTGACGTCAGCATGATTGACTATAGCACAAAATCTCGGTGAAGTGAGGAGGGAAAAAAGGCGAGTTTTAAGCTTGAATCTTTATATTTTAGTAAACATGATTTATTGTTATTATTATGACTATAGCTGACTGGAGGAAGAAAAGGATTCTCTTAGCTGGAATGGAATGGGGGTAAACATAGTCAACCATTCACTCCTTGGGGTACCTTAATTTCATAATATAGTAGGAGACGATTCTGCTAATGTTATTTTTGAAAAATAAGTGATCTGATTTTTTTAACCGCATATATATTTTACGGGAGATAATTCTGTTTGAGGCGAGTACGTTCTGGTGAGACTAACTCAAGCGAGTATTTTTTTCATTCATAAAATTTGAAATTTTACTTAAAAGGAATTAAGTATGTATCAGTTGAACCAAGTCCGTTATTTGAAGTGATTTGATTTTGAAGAGACTGTGTCAGATTTTTGTTAATAAATGCTATTGGAGGTTTTTTTTTTTATTCAATGGTAAAATTAAATTTAAAATTATCATTTTATGCAAACCATTTAAATTTCTCACAGTTGATTTAATCTATGAATCACCAAACACGTGATAAGCTATCTTGGTCACATAGTTATTTCAACTTAATTAATAATCTAGTACTAAAAGTGATTTAATCTATTAACGATTCTTGGAATTGTATTTTTAGATTATTTAAACTAAAGATAGTTGCTTATTTTTTTAAAAAAAAAAACTAATATTCTTGCTTCTTACCTTTCAGATTGATTTGTATCAAGATTCGAACGTTAAATGAATTAGAAAGTAAGGATATAACAAGAAAGAGAATGAATATTTCAATCACTTTTGGGCTTATTAACTTCATATTGATATTTCAATCTCTGTATTAAAGAATTTGTTAATCAAGTATTTGTTACGTTAATAAGGTTTATCTCTAATTAGTAAGAATGGAGCTGACATCTACTGAAGGGGTGGCTTTATCGATCCTAACCCTAAGGGGTGGCTATTCATCATCATCATTAGCTGCAGTAGTTTGAGAATAATTTTTAATTTTAAGAATTAATATTTTATATTTAATACAGAGATATTATTAGTATACTCTCAAGGAGGGGTGAAAAGTTTACTGTCATTAAGCCACCAAAGAATTGTCTCTATGATTAATCTCCGAAAGAATTATCTCCCGTAATATGAGATACATGTGGTTAACTAAAAAAACTATTAATATTTTAAGATTTACTTAAAAATAAAGGGGCTATTCATCATCATTGCTCATTAGCAGTAGTAATTAAAAATCAATTTGGGTTAGTTCAAGTGGTACATGTTTGATTCCCCTTAAGTAATATATTAGGTTAGGTTCCAGTCTTGTGAAAGGAAAAAAAAACTCCACTTAGAGAACTAGTCCCACTGTGGATTTTTCCGACTCGAGCGGGATTGTCTCTCATTGAGGACATATGTGATTTAAACAATAAAAATGCATTCACCATGATTTCTAATAAAAAAACCTTCTATAAATCAATTCCTTAATCAATACTTTTAAGGCGTTCATTAGTATGGCCCTTATGAAATTTTTATTGAAATGTACTCCCTCTAATCCTATTTTTAAGACAATAATAGAAATGTTTTAACGGTCCGATTTATAAGACAAAACATACAAATTTAAAAGCATTTAATACTTCTTTTCATATTTACCCTTACTGACTATCAAAGACTTTAAATTGACACAATTATTATGAGAGTGGACTTTAATTTTAAATAAAGGTAAATTTAGAATGTTGTAGAATATTTTTTTAAAAAAGCAATGCATTAATTACTTGTAACATTTTTCTTAATATGTGTAATTTGATTTGAATTATATTATAAATAGGACCAGAAAAAAATATAATATTGCACGTTACAAATTCAACTAATGTCATAATTTCTAATAAGAACATTTCAAAAATTTTAATCAATACCTTTAGGACATACTCATCAACAATACGCTCATTAGGCCATCAACATCCCCGGTTCTTAAAAAAATTCTTGGCCAGAAGCATTCCATTTTAGCATCTATAGGTAGTGATGGAGTAGTTAGAGTTTGTGATCATATTTTTGCACCGGTTCTTCTACAAGCACCGATATTTAACATTAAAAACAAAAAAAAAAAAACATTGTGAGATGTGTGATTGATTGATATTTGAGTTATAGGGTTCATTTGAGAAATTTTTTAGAGATATTGGAATGGAGATAAAAAGTGATTGAGTTGTTTAAAATATTAAAAATAATATAATAATATAAAAAGGTGTAAAAATTTATAAAATATTGATTTAAAAAAATTTAAAAAAATACTAGAATTAAAATAGCCTTAGTTTAATTATTTTAATATTCTTTAGCTATCAGCGGGATACTTTAATTTGGTTCACATGAAAAAAAAAAGTTACTTTGGCTCCATCAACTCTACGCCATTGCCATCATTGTATACATTGTCATCACATTTACCTAGAGGTGTCAAAATGGGTCGGCCCGCCCGAACCCGCAATATGGGAGGGTTTGGGCACTTAAATTAGAGGCCCGAATTTTTTTCGGGCTTTTTAGCCCGAAAATGAAAAGGCCCGGTCTTAAGCGGGTTCGGGCCGGGCTACCCGATCGGGCTAACGGGCGGATAATGAGAATGGGTTAGAAGACACTTACAATGTAAATGAAGCCACATCTGTGATGGCTACTGCATCTCTCAAGGATGAAGAATGGAGAAGGATAGTGACACAAAAGCTCTGCAATTTAGAGATAGAAATTAGGAGAGTAATGATATGCATGTTATTTGTATTTAGTGTGTTGTTTTCTGCAATTATTTTTCTGGTTGGTTGTAGTATGAAAAAGTAGGAGTAGTTGGTTTAGTTTCAAAGCAATAGACATGTTTTTATTTTCAAATTTGTTGGATGTAAAAATATCTTGTTCAAGTTTGGACAATTATTAATGAATGGACATTTATTTTCTGCCATATCATTGTTCATTGCGATTGTTGTTTGTTGTGTAAGAATTAGAATGTGGCAAATATGACCAAAATGACCACACGAGCAAATCAACATATCATAACAAGAGTGATAATGAGTAATTTTGGACCATTCATACTAGATAAAAAGTGATAATGTTTTATATCATAATAACCATGGCCAGGAAGCAAAATACATAATAATGGCCAGATCAGCAAGTCAAATAATAATCGTCAAGAAGCAAAATACACAATAACCATGCACATTAGTCCCTGGATTATTAAAAATCGTGCACATTAGTCCCTAGGTTATTAAAAAATCATGCAACATAGTCCTTGACAAATTAAAAAACAGTCACATAAGTCCCACGTATACAATCTCAGCAACAGTCACACCAATCTCAGCAGCTCCAACTTTCTGCTTTCCTTCACCCTCAGCAGCAGGTTGATGGATAGTTGAAACCCCTATCTCCTTCACAGGCTTCAAAATAAATGGCTCATATATGGATTCCAGTAGCAAATCCATATCCATAACTTTAGGCTCAAACACTTCATGATCATAATAAACATGCAATTCTCCATTGTTTCTCTTAGCTACTTCAATTGCTTCTAACAAATCAGCATCACTCTTCATCATGTACAATTCATCCCCAAAATTCACACTAGGATCTAACCAGAAAACATCCTTTACATTTTGATATCCCAACTCCTTGCTAAAATTTTTTAAACTAAATACATCCAACCTATCCTCATCACAATCACCCCAAATGTCCATCTTACCTCACCTATATCTCTTCCTCCCTAAATTCTCCTCAATGAAATTGCCACCATGATGAATATGCACATCAATTCTCTGCATGCAAACACACACTGTCAGACATGGAGTGCATTAATAAACACTTAGTCAACAAACAATCAATAATTAATTAATAGCTTCATTACAATAATGATTTAATTATTTAAATATTTAATAATTTATTAGTAAAATGTATATCCTACTGTGCATTAACAATTGCATCTAGGGGTGGAAATAGGTCAGGCCGCTCGACAGTGGCCTATGGCCTAGCCTACTTAAGGCCTAGTTTAGCTTGGCTCCTTTAATAAAAAAGTCAGGTCTAGGCTTTTGAAAAGCCTTTATAATTAAATAGGCCAGGCTTAGGCTTTTTAAAAAGCCTATTTGGCTTGACAGACTTGCCTATTATAAATAATATTATTTTTAATAAACATATAAATGTTTTATATATAATAAATAGTATAATAATATGTAATTTTTTAAATTCTTCTGTTGACTTATTTAGAGATAGGCTCATTGTCCTATCTAAATGTATATGTTAGTGACATATTTACATTATAAAAAAGTAAGTATTAGTTTGTAAGCGCACTAACTTATTTAGAGATAGATTTATTGACATGTTTAAAGGTCATAATATGAAATGAGCTTTTAAACAGGCTAATAGGCCAAATCAGGCTTTGAAACAGGCCAGACCAGGCCTAAAAAATGGCCTATGACAGGTAACAGGCCAGGCTTGGGCCACAAAATTATAATGCAGGCCAGGCTTGGGCCCTGCAAAGCCTAGCTTGGCTCGGCCTACTTCCACCCGTTGCATCACATGAGGTGCATTATTGTGCAACTAACATTAGGGGACCATATTCACCCTTCCTCATAAGTCTATGCGGGTTAAAAAAACATATTCAAGATTCCACTCATCACTCTCCAACGCTACTCACATTACTCCTTTCCCAAAGTACTTGTCTGTCAACATTAAATCTAAAACCACAAGCCCCAAAAAAACAGAACAAAACCCCTAAACAACACCCATAGCACAATAACAGAGAACTCACAAGTTCGGCAACAAAAATATTTCAACAACCATCCACAATACCAAACACCTAATCAAAATAAAAGACAACTCAATCACTAAATCAAAATAACAGAGAGTTATGGAGTTCGGAGTACGTTACCTATGCATCCATCCTCAAACCAAATCCTTCACAGCTTCAAGGTAACCCTACGATGCTTCACAGTGATGGCAACAATAGTTCAGAGCTTTGAAACTTCCTATTTCTCAATGAAATCTCACAGCTTTGGTCTTCTGGAGAAATGCCCTAATGAATGCGCGCTTTAAAGGAGTTGACATGTTGACCAATGTCCCTGAGCATAAACGACGTCGTTTCAAGTCAGGCTGGATTCCTACATGTCACTTAACGTGACATCTCACATCTCCATTAACGGCGTTTCACCTTTGGGACTAAACTGATAGATTTTTATTAAAGTTGGGGACTAACGTGTTGATTTATAAAAGTCAGGAACTAAACTGCTTGATCAGAAAAAAGTCAGAGACTAAGTGAGCGTTTACTCAAATAATATTGGTACGTACATATGTCAATTCATCCCATTAAATGTTACTAATTAATCCAATGGACATTTTTCCAACCCGAGAAACATAATAAGAAGACCTTCTCAGCGCTCAAGTCTTTTCACATTTGTATGGACGCATGACTTTGAATTATTATTTAGTTTGAACTTTCATTTCTATATTTCTATCTCATCATCTTATTAATTTGTTGTGATATATATGTTAGACAACTGGCGAGTTTGTTGTTTTCTTGTTCGTGATTTACGAAGCATTTACGGATTTTTTTTTTTGAGAAATTCTACTATATTTTTTAGTGAGTGAGGATTTTATTCTTTTGGTACCTTATTTATTATTCATTAAATTTTTCTTAACTTTTTTAAATGGTCTTAGTATTTTTTCAGTTGCAAGATAATATTTTAATTATTGAAATTTGTATTTTTAATTTTTATATACCTCATATAACCATTATCCTGTATTCTAAAGTGTGTTCCTTCATTTTTTCACATTTTCATTTATAATATACACGTGTCTCATTCAAAATCAATATTATTTTTTTGAAATGATTTAGCATGGAGTATACGACTTATACCTATGTAACTTTAGCCTTAATGTCTCCTTTCAATTTAAAAAAAAAAAGAAAAAATGTATCAAAACCCTCTCTTTCCAGAGAGTACCGAAGTGAGACCTTTTTTTTAATTTGACCAAAAAATTCCACACAAATATAATTGTGAATTTAACCATTTAGCTGGAGGTAGTGATTAGTAAAACTCTTTCAAATGAAAACTTCATGATTTGAATAGGGCAGCTGGCCCAACATTTCTCTAGAACTAAAACGAATTTTATTACGAAGTACTTTTAAAGTGTAAGAGACTGATCACCCAATTATAAATCTTACATATTTGCTCCTGGGACAAAATATTTCTCTGGACCACATGTATCTCTCCTAGCTAGTTAGTTAAATCCAACAAGCCATCTACCTAGCTGATCCCTTAGTACACCACAGGTTGCATATCTCCCATTAGATTTGACTGACCCATCAGTATTAAATTTACACCAACCAGTAGGTGGAGGTTTCCAACCCACTAGAATTTCCTGCTTCTGTCTATTAGGAGCACAAAAAGTCGAGAATGCCGAACCAGAATCACGAAGCATTGTTAAAATTTGGACAATGCTTCGTGATTCTGGTTCGGCATTCTCGGCTTTTTGTGCTCCTAATAGACAGAAGCAGGAAATTCTAGTGGGTTGGAAACCTCCACCTACTGGTTGGTGTAAATTTAATATTGATGGGTCGGTCAAATCTAATGGGAGATATGCAACCTGTGGTGGTGTACTAAGGGATCAACTGGGTAGATGGCTTGTTGGATTTAATCAAAATTTAGGACCCTCCTCTGTCTTAAATTCTGAATTGAGAGGCATTCTCAATGCGCTTCAGGTGGCTTGGGATTTTGGTGTTCGGAGCTTAATCATTGAAAGTGATTCTGCTATTGTTGTCAAGCTCATTAAACAGGGAGTTTCCTCCACTCACCCTCATTCAACTATAATCCGGAAAATCTATCAGCTTGTCAACAAGGATTGGGAAGTGTTGTTTGTTCATGCTTGGAGAGAAGCTAATTCAGTTGCAGATAGGATTACTAATGCAGCTCACTTTGAGAATGATGAGATTCATGTTATTTCTAGCCCTCCTTCTTATATTCATGCTTGTATGTTTTTTTATTTTATTGGGAGCTCTATTCCTAGACTAGTTGCTATGTAATTTGGCTTTTTAGCCTCCTTTCACAAAAAAAATAAAATAAATGGTCATATGGGCCAATACATCTAAAAGATATAAGATAGTGTGTATATGGGTATGACATATGAAAACAAAATTGGGACTAGTATTTTAAGTTGGATCATATAACAAAAGAGATAACACTTACTTGAAGGAAAGACATCAATAAGCACCTTGTAAGTTATAAAAGAGGGATGTGATAATGCTAAATTGATTTAGGATTTAATTATATATTTCGGCAATGTAAAGAAAAAATACATTCAATGATGCGTTATCACTATTATTTATTGAATTTAATACACATAAATTATTAGAGATTAATATATATACATTGTCAGTTTAAAAAAAATTTACACAGACATCCAATGATGTGTTGCCACATCATTTATTGAATTTAATAACACATGAGATGTCATATTCATTAAATGATGTGGCAACACACCATTGGATGTCTGTGTAAAACTTCTTTACATTGATAGACAGTGCATATCAATTAAATCTAAATTATTATGTTCATTAAATGATTTTACATCACACCGATCACTGGATAGTAATATAAAATCTTTATTACACTAACAATATATTTATTCAACTCTTTGATTTATTTCTCATAAAGAAATTAAATACAAAATTTTACACAATCTATAAAGTGCAAGAGACTACTTGATCGCCCAATAAACCTTACATATTTTCTCCTCGAACAAAATATTTCTTCAGATCTCGTTGGTCGAGGCCATTTTATTCAACATATAATGTCATACATCTAGATGTAATTTTCTATCATTATATTGCGAAGTTTAATTAATTACATCTTTTCCTTTGCCCAATAGTTTGTGTGGACAGGTTGACAAGAGAGTGTATTTTCCCCCAACTTTATCCTCCCTCGTCTCTCTCTCACTTTGTTTTCCTTTTCGACATTGTAGCCTAGCTAGCTAGTCAACTTTTTTTTTTTTTTAAGACAATCACATGTATCTCTCCTAGCTAATTAGTCAAATAAAATAATAAATGGTCACATGGGGCAATACATCTAAAAGGTACGTATAAGAGTGTGTATAGGGGTATGACATATGAAAACAAATTTGGGGCTAATATTTTAAGGTGTAACATATAAGGAAAGAGATAACACTTACTTGAAGAAAAGAGACCGATAAGAACCTTGTAAGCTATAAAAGTGGGATAGCTTAATGCTAATTTATTTAGGATTTAATTGATATATATTATCAATTTAAAAAAAATAAATTGC
Organism: Sesbania bispinosa; assembly: GCA_026901365.1. Taxonomy (NCBI): domain Eukaryota; kingdom Viridiplantae; phylum Streptophyta; class Magnoliopsida; order Fabales; family Fabaceae; genus Sesbania; species Sesbania bispinosa. The sequence continues at coordinate 412,295 of QLOH01000199.1, read as the reverse complement.
TATCAAATGGTGTGTTATAATTTTATTTATTGAATTTAATACATATAAATTTTCATGTTTATTAAATGATTTTATAACACATTATTGGATGATAGTGTAAATTTTTTTTACATTAGACAATATATTTATTAAACCCATTGATTTATTTCTTATAAAGAAATTAGACACAAATTTTTACACAATTTATAAAGTGTAAGAGACGACTTGACCGCCCAATAAACCTTACATATTTCCAAGCCATTTTATTCAACATATAATGTCATACATCCGGATATAATTTTTTATCATTATTGCAAAGTTTAATTACATCTTTAGCTTGCCTAGCTATGGGGACATGTTTACAGGAGAGAGTGTATTTTTCCCCGACCCTCTCCCCCAATTCCCACCCCTCTCTCCTCCTTTTTTTCTATTAAATTTGTTAAGGGACACATAGGATATCAAAAATAAGGTAAAAAATATGTCATTTTATCCATTTTTTAAGTGTGAAACATCTATCCCTAATGATCACTTCTTTTTTCTCCCTGCCATTAAAGAAGATGAATGAAGAATAAAAAAGAATAAAAAGTGTCTGTTAGGGCTGGGTGTTTCACACTCAAAAAAATGAGCAAAACAACGTTATTTTTTGTCCTACTAGGTAGTCTATGTGTCACTTAACGTGACACATCGACACTAACTTAATAGAAGTTATGACTTTGGACTAAAGTGCTAGATAGAAAGTAATATTAGGGACTAAAAAAAAGGTTTTTACAAGTTAGAGACTAAAATGCAGGGTGTACTAAAAGTAAGGGATCGATCTACTAGTATACTATATCTTATTATTTCATAATTAATTGGAAATATTAATTTAAAAAATTATTTAATGATACATGACTTATTTTCTAGCAAGCCACGCCACTTAATTTAAAAAATTATTTAATGATACATGATTGAAGGTCCAATGACTGGGGCCAGATCTGAGCGGATGAAGAGAGCTTTGCATCTCTTGATCACTGAAGTCCAAAGGAAAGTAGACCATCGAGCAGAAGAAGATCCAAAGAAGTGGTTTAACTTAATTCGGTTTGAAGTACAAGAGTGTTATCCGACCTCCATCCGACCTGCGTCCGAGTAGGGTTAATAATCCGAGCTAAAAGAAGATCCGAGCAGAGTACGCGATCCAAGCAGGGACACTTATCCGAGCAGGACTGATTATCCGAGTTGGACGAGTTGGAAGAGTTAGCCGAGCACAAGGGCACTCATCCGACTTGACAATCTCGGATATGTCTGTTATCCGAATCTTAGGAGAGCCTATTTCGGGAAAGTGTATCTAATCAGATCTGTTAGGAATCAATATCATATCTGTTAAGATTATATTTAAATCTTTTAGGATTATATTTTATCTTATCTAGGATTAAATCTTTTAGGATTATATTTAATCTTTTAGGATTATATTTTATCTTATTTAGGATTAAATCTATTTAATTTAGGACTGTATCTTTTAGATAGTTTATTTTAGGGAATTTCTTTGCTATATAATGGCATGGAGAATCAGTTTGTCGACAGTTTAATCAATAAAAATTTCTAGTTTTCTCTTTGTGAGAATTTATACTTTGTTCTTGGATTAAAGAACTACTTGATAACTTAGGTTCTACTAGCAGGTCTTGGTTTGAGTCTAGTTGCTTGAAAATCTTCATAACTTTGGTGCTTCTGGCAGGTCACGGATTGTGTCAAGTTCTTATCTTGATAGCTTTGATGCTTCCAACATGTCTTGGATCGTATCAAGCTCCTTACCATTAATTGATATTCAAGATGTTTCTATCTTTATGCTTTCAATTCGTATCAATATATATATATATGATCTTCTGAGAACCTGAGGGTGACTGGTAGCGTGGAGGACAGATTCAACGATGCTGACGGTGACGATCCACGGCGGGGCAGGGTGTACCTGCAGGGACTCCGACGCTCAACGTAAGATAACAGTTCAACAGAGAGACGATAGGTATGAACAGAATGCGTACCTGAGATGTGTTAATCCAGGGTATATATAGAGTAAATATGGCTGGAAAAGTTGTTATGACCGTAACGGCCTTCGTAATCGTCGTGATCACGCGCTATCAGGGACGTGTCGATACGTGCGGGGCGTCATTGTTATGTCGAGATGTCGGGGTCCAGGAAGTGATGTCGGATAACGTGCCGTCGTATCGCATGACATACAAAGTCCTCGTGATGTTGATGTCGACCTGGTGACGTTGGGTCTCTTGGTTAGCTAGGTAATGTCATTATGTCGGCGTGTGTAGGCGGAAGGTCATCTCTGGTAGTACCCCAGAACAGTTGCCCCCCAAGTCGATCATTCTGTGCGAGGATGGTCGAATTATTAGTCCGACTCATGGTGAACATTCGTGATGGGGCCTTATATGGGTTCTCGCCGTCGTGGTCATCTCGGATTTCGGGGTGTCTTTTGGTATTACCAAAAAGTAACCGTTATTCTGAATTAAGGTCGCGTCTCTTCCTTTTCCCGCCACGTGTCTTAATCCGACGGTAATGGGCCCGTGGGCCTTACCAGCTGGTACAATCTGAACCGTTCGTTGAAATTTATATATGGAATGGGAGGGAACCGTCTCCCACTTTTCTCTTTCCTTCTTCATCATGCCACACTCCCGGTGACCCTCCGCTGCTTTGTTCCTCTGCTTAGAGCCCCTTTTCCCCGTACAAACCTTCACAAGCTTCCAGCTTTTCTCCACCTAGGGCATGGGTGCAGTGTATGAACTTTGGTGTTGCGGATTTTTACGAAGAGTTCAAGAGGGTTTCTGCCGAGGTGCATAAAGGTACTGTCTTTTCTTTTTAACTTGTTCTTTTTATAATGGTACTCACGAGGGCTGGGGCCAAAACACTTGCTGTCAAACGGAGACGGCGGTGTATTGTGGTGAATGAGGAGGCTGAGGATCCATCCATCCCGGATTTAGTTCCGAGGCATATGAGTGGTCCCAAGCCGGATGACCTTTGGTTGTCGCAGCAAGAGACAGTGCGTAAGACTGCTCATATTTTAAGGAAATGGGGTTATCTCGAGGTGTTTCCTGCCAGGTCCTCCGGGATGGACCCCAGTCGTCCCGGGGTGGAACCTCCATCTCACTCTACTGACTTTGTTGGCGGACTTTTGGGCAGGTCCGAGATGTGTAGGCGGAAAGTGCATACCTCGCTGGCCTCTAACTATCCAGTGCCGAAGGGCTTGGAAGACATGAATTGGGTTGACACGGAGGCTTTGGGGACATCCAGTATTTACGCGACGAGCGTCGACTTGAGGCAAGCATTTCGTGATGTCGAATGGGTGGAACCGGGCAAGGAGAAAGAATGGGCTCTGAGGTGCCCCAAGGAGGACGATAGAATCTGCAGCCAGGGGGATTTGGATGAGAATTTCTTCATCCCTGTGTATAAAATCGTATTTGCCGACCTCGGGGTTTGGATGCCGTTAATGTGGTTCGAGCTCGAGGTATTGGGGAATCTGGAGGTGGCCCCATCGCAGCTGCACCCCAATGGATGGGGCTTCATAAGAAGCTTTGAGATCTTGTGCCATGCGCTCGGCCTAGAGCTTAGCAGTGTCGTCTTCTTCTATTTCTTTCGGCCCTTGGCGGTGAAGGAGTCGTCGGATAGGTACTCTTGGCTGCCGCTTCGGGCTGGATCCGGGGGAAAAATCTTTGAAGCCTATTACGAATCATATCGCAACTTTAAAGACAAGTTTGTCTTTGTGATTCCCAAAGGCGTGAGAAGAGAATCCGTGTATTATGAGGATGGAAGGTTGATCATTAACCCCTACTGGAATACCGATTTTTATGAGAGGGACTCGAGCGCTTACACTGTCGACTTCAAATCTTTGTCGAAGGGGGAGCAGAAGACGGCCGCCGCCATTGTTAAGTTTGTTGAAAAACATGGTATCCTAGATTGCAAGTCCGTGATAAAAAACGGCGGGTTGGCGACTAGAGATCTCCTCGGTTAATATCCGTCTAAAATAGTCGTTATTACTTTTTTCAACTAACCCCTGTGTTGATGGCGTTTGTCTCTTTATTTTTGCAGTTGAGATGGCATCGCGCCAACAAGAGAAGCTGGCGGAGAGGAAAGCGAAGAAGGCCCTCCGGGATTCTCAGAAGAGGAGTGAGGCCCCTGAGTCAGAGATTGATGCGGCCAACCATAATTCTAAACGGATCAAGGTAACGATTCCCCCGTCCACCTCCTCAGCATAAACAACTTGACAATCAGTCAAAGGGCTCATCCTCAGCTTTGCTGATTGGTGATAAGGGTAAGAAGACCTTGACTTTTGGTGTCGGGCTGCCTGCTTTTGACATGAGCGTTGAGGAGGTAAATAAGCATTTGGAGGCGCAAGGCCGCGCGATGTTCGAGGGCAAGTCCGCAGAGGAGATTGATCAGATCCTTGGGGCTGCCTCCGAATGGGGAATGAAGTTCGCAATGATGTCGAGGTACTTTATAGGGGCATCTTGGGATCTTGCCGCCTTCGTTCCCATGAAGAAGGATTTAGAGAAGATGACAGCCAAGCTGGAGGCCGATGAAGTGGAGATGCAGAAAGCCCTTTCTGCCGTTAAGTCCTTAACAGAGGAGAGAGACAAGTTGATGACGACCAATGCCGACCTGACGAAGCAGGTGGAGACCTTGACCTCGGCCAGGAAGGCTGCTGAGCTGGCTGCATCGACTTCTCAATCGCTCCTTCAAAAAACTGAGGAATCCCGGGAGGCCCTTGAGGGCGAGGTAGTGGAGTTGAAGGCGAAGCTCGAGGAGACTGAAACCCTTTGGGAAGATGCTGCTGATATGTACTTCTACCTCGCCATCAAACACATGAAATTCCTGAATCCCGGGGTTGAGCTAAACACCAAGGGAATGTCAACGATGTGCACGGTTGAGGATGGGAAATGGTATGATGTTTTCCCTACGGGAAAGGTGGAAGGCACCCCTGGGGACGAAGAGCCCAAGTCCCCACCGTTGCACGATGAAGAAGATCCAGATGCAAATGCCGAGAGAGGTCCTGATGGTGCGTTGACCTCGACTGGTTCCGGCGAGCCAGGCGAGGTGTCTGCCTCGGAAAAGGTGGATCCGAATCCCCAGGGTGACGTTGGTCCGCAAGAGTGAAGGGTCGGAATGCTGGATTATGTTTGTACTGATTTTTTATTGCACCCTTTTTTTTTTACTATTTGAACCAGGTGGTCCATAAACAAATTGCCTTCCATTATATACTCATGTTTCATATTAGTTCAACCCCTAAGTTTTCTTTGGGTTTTCTTTAAGTCTTTCGCGGTGCGCCTTGTGTACTCCTCACTCGTAGCGCGTTCGGTGTTGTATCCAATTCTAACAACGCTTTCGGGGCTGTGCCCGACTTGAATCCCGTTCGGGGTTGTACCCGACTCGCAAATCTCGTTCGGGGTTATACCCGACTCGCATGGCTCTTTCGGGGCTGTGCCCGACTTGAATCCCGTTCGGGGTTGTACCCGACTCGCAAATCTCGTTCGGGGTTATACCCGACTCACATGGCTCTTTCGGGGCTGTGCCCGACCTGAGTCCCGTTTGGGGTTGTACCCGTCTTGCAAATCTCGTTCGGGGTTGTACCCGACTCGCATGGCTCTTTTAGGGCTGTTCCCAACTTGAATTCCATTCGGGGTTGTACCCGACTCAAAAAATGAATAATATGATGAAATAAGCTCTTTTATTGCTGTGGAACAATATTACATGGTGGTAAATTTACAATTTTATGAATCAACTAAAATACGTGCGGAGTTTATCCGTGTTCCAGGTCCGAGGTATGGGTTCTCCGGGTAGCGTTTCAAGACGATAGGCCCCGGTTCCCGTGCTGGCCGTGACTCGGTATGGCCCTTCCCAATTTTCTGCCAGCTTTCCTTGGGCGGCATTCTTGTTGCCGACGTCCGCTCTTCGCAATACCAAATCGCCGACGTCGAAGGTTCGTGGAACGACTGTTTTGTCATGTCGTCTAGCTGATCGCGACTTGATTGCCGCTTCACGGATCGAGGCCCTTTCTCGGACTTCCTCAATCAAATCTAGCTCCTCCCGAAGCCTCTGGTTGTTAGTTTGCAGGTCATACTTTTGGAGCCTGAGGCTTTGCTCGCCGACTTCTACCGGGATGACCGCGTCGACTCCATAGGCTAGATGAAACGGTGTTTCTCCGGTCGTGGAGTGGGGAGTGGTGTGATAAGCCCATAAGACATTGGGTAATTGGTCCGCCCAGAGTCCTTTGGCAGTGTCGAGACGTTTCTTGAGCCCTTTAAGGATCACCTTGTTGGCGGCTTCGGCTTGGCCATTGGTTTGAGGGTGTTCCACGGAGGAGAACCTGTGATTAATGTGGAAGTTCGACATAAGCTCTCGGAACCCCTTATCGGTGAACTGTGTGCCGTTGTCTGTCACCACGGTGTTCGGGATCCCGAACCTACAGATCACGAATCGGTAGATAAACTTTGAGAGATTTTTCCCGGTGATCTTTGCAAGTGGTAAGGCCTCGATCCACTTGGTAAAGTAGTCGACTATTACTGCGAGATACTTCAATTGTCCCGGAGCCTGGGGGAATGGCCCCAAAATGTCTACGCCCCACCAAAAGAATGGGCAAGGGGTTAGAATAGATGTCAACATCTCGGCGGGAGCCTGGTGGATGTCGGCATGTTTCTGACATTGCGAGCACTTCTTGACATACTCCATCGAGTCTGCCTCCATGGTGGGCCAATAATAGCCTGCGCGAAGGATCTTGCGGGCTAGGGAATGGCCTTCGGGGTGGTGTCCGCACACGCCCTCATGTACTTCCGCCATTACATAGTCGAGCGTATCACCCGAGATGCACTTCATCAATGGTTGTGCCAGGCCTTCCCTATAGAGGCATCCATCGATTATGCAATACTGTGTCGCCTGCCTTTGTATACGGCGTGCTTGGTCGGGGTCGCTGGGGAGTGTCCCATTTCCCAGGTAGTTCTGGATGTCGGTGTACCAACATCTATCTGTGTTGATGGTTAAAATCACAGTAGGTATGGTCACGACTTCTTGGATGACGGACCTATTGTTCCTGGATGTCCTTGTACTGGCCAGTTTGGAGATGATGTCGGCCCTGGCATTTCGTTCCCTAGGAATGTGATGGATCTCGACTTGCGAGAAGCTGGGAATGATGCGCCTTACCACCTCAAGATATTTGAGGAGCAGTGGGTCCTTGACCTGATAGTCGCAATTTACCTGAGATACCACAAGCTGGGAGTCGCTGTAAACCTTGATCCGGGATGCTCCTAATTCGGACGCCATACGAAGGCCGACAATTACCGCCTCGTATTCTGCCTGATTGTTCGAAGTAGTGAATGAGAAGCTCAGGGAGTGTTCTAACATGACTCCTTGTGGGCTCTCCAGAAGGATGCCGACACCACTGCCTCTGGGGTTGGATGAACCATCGACATGCAGTTCCCACCATTCGTCCGAGTTGGGGTGTGCCGGGGTCAATTCAGCGACGAAGTCTGATAACGCCTGAGCCTTGATTGCCTGTCGCGGCTCGTAGGTCACCCCGAATTCTGAGAGCTCCACTGCCCAAGATACCATTCTGCCGGCTAGATCAGGTCGGTGAAGGACCTGTCAGATTGGTTGATTGGTTCGCACCACAATCTGATGTGCTTGAAAGTATTGTCGTAGTCGTCGCGCTGTAACAACGAGGCTTAGGGCAATTTTCTCGACCTTCGGGTATCGGAGCTCGGGGCCTTGCAACGCCTTACTCACAAAGAAGACTGGATGTTGTGCCCCTTCGGGCTCGCGGACCAGGACGGAGGCTATTGCTTCGTCCTCGACAGAGAGGTAAAGATATAGTATTTCCCCGGTATTGGGTTTGGACAAGATGGGGGGAGATGCCAATATGCCCTTTATCTGTTGAAACGCATCTTCACAGTCTTGATTCCATTCAAAAAGTTTTCCTTTTTTCAGAAGTTGGAAGAACGGGAGTGCTCGAGATGCGGACCTCGAGATGAATCTCATCAGGGCGACCATTCTTCCGGTTAGCTGCTGGACCTCTTTTACAGTGGCTGGGCTCTTCATTTCGAGGATAGCTCGACATTTGTCGGGGTTGGCCTCTACTCCCCGTTCTGTTAACATAAAACCCAGGAATTTGCCGGCTCGGACCCCGAAAGTGCACTTCTTCGGATTAAGGCGCATATTGTACTTTCGAAGTTGATCGAAGATATTGCCAAGGTTGCGGAGATGGTCACCATCAGTGGTGCCTTTTGCGATCATGTCATCAACGTATACTTCCACGGTCCTCCCAATCTGATCGCGAAAGACGGTATTCATCATTCGCTGATAGGTGGCACCGGCGTTCTTTAGGCCGAAAGGCATCATTCGATAACAATAGTTCGCTTGGTCGTTCATGAACGTCGTTTTTTTCCTGGTCGGGGGGATACATTGGAATTTGATTGTAGCCGGAGTAAGCATCCATAAACGATAAAAGACGATAACCAGAAGATTGGTCGACCAAACGGTCGATGTTAGGCAGCGGATACGAATCTTTGGGACAAGCTTTATTCAGATTGGTGTAATCTACACACATACACCACTTGCCATTGGGTTTCCTTACAAGTACTACATTAGAAAGCCAAGTAGTGTATTTAACTTCTCTAATAAAGCCGGCGACCAGCAGCTCGGAGACCTGTTGCGTAGCTGCTTCAGCTCTGTCAGCCGACAACTTGCGACGTCTTTGTTCTACGAGCTTGATTCTGGGATCTACCGAAAGGCGGTGACAAATGATATCTGGGTCAAGGCCTGGCATGTCAGCAGCTGTCCATGCGAACAAATCTGAATTCCAGCGTATGAGAGCGCAGAGTGCCTCTTCATCTTGGGATGTCATGCCGGAACCCACCATAACGATCTGCTTTGGGGAGGATCCGATCTGCAGGGGTTTTGACTCGCCCTCTGGGACCGGTCGCGTTTCGGCGAAGTCCTCTCGAACGTCGAGGTCAGTTAACAATACCCCGGCCGCTGCTGGGTTGTCATCAGCCTTTTCTGAAATTACACCTTTATCTGGCCTGGCGATCTTCAAAGACTCCCTGTAGCACGATCTCCCCATAACCTGGTCACCACGAAGACTGATGACGTCGCCCGCGTCACTCCAAAACTTCATGACTAGATGATTTGTGGAGATTATTGCCCCTATGCCGTTTAATGTCGGCCTGCCGAGGATGGCGTTGTAGGTTATGGGGCAGTCCACCACGAGAAACCGGACCTTTTCTGTCTTGGAGAGAGGAGGCTGGCCGAAGGTGACAAGGAGTTCTACATAGCCGTTAGGGCGAATCTTATCCCCCGTAAAACCAATCAGGTCGGCACCCTTGTATGGAAGGAGGTCGGATTCAGGGATCTGAAGGAGGCGAAACGTTTTAAGGAACAGAACATCAGCGGAGCTTCCTTGATCAATGAAGATTCTCCTGACCTTATGGTTAGCCATGAAAACCGTAATGAGGAGCGGGTCGTCATGCCCTGGGATCACGGGGCCATAGTCCTCGTCAGAAAACGTGAGTGGTGGTAGCTTCCTTTTGTGGCCGAAACGTCCCCCTCGGGATGAGGATGATGAGGCTGATAACACCTCCTTCATATGCTTCTTGCGGGAGTTATTTGACTCTCCTCCGCCGGTGAAACCTCCTGCAATGACATAAATCACGGGGTGCTTGGGAGATTGAGACTCAGGTTGCGGCGATCGCTGCCTGGAGGAAGAAGGCTGTCTTCGACGATCTTTTCGTGCTGAGGAAGGAGGTGAACGATCACGTGACGGCCTGCGAGATGTTGATCTTTCGCGCCGAGGTGACCGTGTCCGTGACCTGCTACGTTCGCGTCGACTAGACTCTCGTCGGGGTTCATTGTTCCGGTAACTCCTTTTACAATCTCCTGTTTGTTGGGATGTGCGCGGCTGTTCCCTTTTGAACCTGTCGAGCTTCCCTCGTCGGATCAACTCTTCAATGGCGTCCTTCAGGCTTATGCAGTGGTCGGTGTCATGGCCCTGGGATTTGTGGTAACGGCAGTACTTGGACTTGTCAGTGTCTGGGCCAGCTTTCATGGGTCGCGGTCTTCTCATGCCGGCCTCAAAAAGCTCGACGTTCAGGATCTCGTTGAGAATTTTCCCACGTGGCAGGTTGAGCGGAGTATAGGATGTGTAGCGCCCCAGGGACTCTTTGTCTCCTTTGTCTTGTCGAGGTCCTTTTCCTTTTGCTCCGGGGTCCTTCTGTGTCTGCCCGGGGTTGGTATCCTTTGTCTTGAGTGCGAGCTCCTCGTCTTCTAGGCTTATGTACTCCTCGGCCCGCTGGAGCAACTCCTCCATGCTGTTTGGTTTTCTTTTAGACAAGTCGATCCAGAAAGGGGAATGAGCTATTAGGCCGTCCTTGGCCAACATGAGTTGTACTCCGGGTTGCAGTCCCTAGACCAAAAGGGCTTCTTTGGTGAACCTGCTCATGTAATCACGTAAGGATTCTGCGGTTCCTTGTCGAATCTGCTTCAGTGAAGCTTCTGTTTTCGGCTGGACTTTGCTGGTGGTGAAGCTGGTAATGAATTTGCTCCGCAAGTCGGAAAATGTGTTAATAGAGCGAGGTGGCAAAGATTGGAACCACCTTAGGGCCGTTTTCTTGAGGGAAAGCGGAAATACCCTGCACATTATAAGTCTTGAGGCGTTTCGAATGGATATCGCTGACTCATAGATGTCGAGGTGTTCAAGGGGGTCTCCCATTCCGTCGTAGAGCTCCAGTACTGGGACCTTCTCAAATCGCTTATCCACAGGAAAAAGCATAATTCGCTCTGAAAACGGCAATACCACTTGTATTACCTCGTCATCCATCGCGTTGCGGGATTCTTCTTCCACCCGGTGAGTTTTCTGCTTAGGACGAGTGTGTTGAGTGCATGGATTAAGCCGAGGCTTGGGGTGACGTCGGCGCGCGGCGGTTTGAAGGTGATGGTTGATTTTGTTGAGGAGAGGGATGGCCTTCGTTGTTCTGCTGGCCGCCAATGACGCGACACTATTCTTGGCGGCGTTCGTCAAGGATCCGTCGGTGCATTGCCTGTGCGTGGTGATCAGTTTCCAAAACTTCAAGGCGGCGCAAATATTCCCCCAGAAGCCCCTCTTGGCGGCGGATGATTTCCAGGAGATGGTCACGCGTTGGTGGCTCTTGCGGAGATATTGGTGGGGCCGTCCCAGCATGTGGCGTCTGGGCAGTCGTCCTGGGACGAACGGTTCCCGGGTGTGGGGGTGGTATTCCCGCGGTGGCGGAGACGACCCCAGTTGCTGCAGATACGAGTGCAGGGCCCGTTGCCGAGGTTACCCCAGGTGCAGAATTGTTAATCGGGATGGAATGGGCGGAGGATGTGCTTCTGGTTCCTACCATGACTGGTCTTTTTGCAAGCGTCAAGGATACGAGTTTCCGGTTTCTGAAGATCCAAGAACGGGAATCTTGTTCAAGATTTCGTTTCCCACAGACGGCGCCAATGATCTTCTGAGAACCTGAGGGTGACTGATAGCGTGGAGGACAGATTCAACGATGCTGACGGTGACGATCCACGGCGGGGCAGGGTGTACCTGCAGGGACTCCGACGCTCAACGTAAGATAACAGTTCAACAGAGAGACGGTAGGTATGAACAGAATGCGTACCTGAGATGTGTTAATCTGGGGTATATATAGAGTAAATATGGTGGGAAAAGTTGTTATGACCGTAATGGTCTTCGTAATCGTCGTGATCACGCGCTATCAGGGACGTGTCGATACGCGCGGGGCTTCATTGTTATGTCGAGATGTCGGGGTCTAGGAAGTGATGCCGGATAACGTGTCGTCGTATCGCAAGACATACAAAGTCCTCGTGATGTTGATGTCGACCTTGTGACGTCGGGTCTCTTGGTTAGCTAGGTAATGTCATTATGTCGGCGTGTGTAGGCGGAAGGTCATCTCTGGTAGTACCCCAGAACAATATATATATTTATATATAAAATCTTTAATCACACAAATGGATAAGTGCTGATGATAATAATTCCTCTCTGCATTGTCATAGCTGAACCTTAGGTTAATTTACACGTTTCCCAGTATTGAAGCGATTGTGTTTTTGGTTAAAATTAAACGGTTTTTCTAATGTTTGCCCTGGGGCACACTTTAACAATCATTAGAATCCACTATCCAATGCCTCTTTTAGTACATTTATTATGTGAGAGAGTAAATAATAATTAGATAACATTAAATCTGATTTTTAAAACTAATTTGATGTTATTTTTAACCCTACCCTTTCATTTGCCTTTTTTACTCCCAATCAAAACAATAATGAAACAAATTTTAACCAGAAAAGCAATCGTTTGACTCCTCCACCACCCTCCTCCTGCCCACTCCCACCTCCTCTCCCGCCCACCACGCCTCCTCCCCCTCCCCTCCGCATGAACAGTTTGCCGCCGAATTCTGCACCCTCAGAACCATCCAACCAGCTCAGAACGATGCTGTCAAATTTTATCATGAACATTTTTTTAGCATGATATTGGATGAAGATCTCAAGTTAGGTGGTCGACCCTCTTCCCTTGTATATGTAAGTCGGGGCAAACTAGAAATCTTCCTCGAAGAGTTCTCATATTATTGAGAACCAAATCTCTGGAAGGATTAAAAGAACATAATAAACATATAACAGAATCATGAATTGCATGTATGTATGTTTATATACTAACAAAAAGGGGAATAAACAACACTAACAGAATATGTTAGTTTCATTTAAAACATTTCACGATTGAGTGAAGAATCTAAGATGTTCTCTATTTACCAGGAAAACTTAACAGGTAATGACCTCCTATGCATTTCAAAAGAAATCAAATGCGGGGCAGAGGAGGTTTTTCCTCTTGAATTTGTAGATTTAAGTCCTACACAACGTAGTGCACTACCGAAATCTTACAAATTTCCAATGGAGGATTAAACGTAAATAGGTTAGAGGTTTCGGTTCTCACATGATTAAGACAATAGGTGAAAAGAAAATGAGGCCTGGAAATAATTAATACTCTCACCTCATGATGAAATTCTAATTAATTCTGTCTTGTGAAAATTTTATGTTTATTTGCTCCTAAAATTTGGAAACATGGCATGATAAAATCATGGCAAACTGAGGTGGTTGGGGTGGTTCTGAGGGTGCAGAATTCGGCGACAGACTGTTCATGCGGAGGGGAAAGGGAGGAGGCGTGGTGGGCGGGAGAGGAGGTGGGAGAGGGCGGGAGGAGGGTGGTGGAGGAATCAGAAGGTTGCTTTTCTGGTTAAAATCCGTTTCATTATGGTTTTGATTGGGAGTAAAAAGACAAATGAAAGAGCATGATTAAAAATGATATAAAATTAGTTTTAAAAATCAGAGTCAACGCTATCTAATTATTATTTATACTTTCTCACATAATAAATATACTAAAAGAGGTATTGTATAGTGGATTCTAATTATTATTAAAGTATGTCCAAGGGTACACATTAAAAAAACCGAAAATTAAAATAGCTTTGAGATCAAATCGCGTGACGACATTAATGGTTAATATATATTCATTTTGTGTTGAACTGAAACAACTTTGGGGTACATTTTAGTGTCATGACCTAACCTATCCACGTGGGTTGTCGTGCATTTCTTGACAAGATTTCCCCTTATATAACAAATGCTACACCCCATCATATATATTAATATTCACATGCTACTGCATGCAAATGGGGAGCATGTATAAGTTTACTTCAACTCCCTTGCAGATTTAATTAATTATACCATACATGAAGTTGTTGAAATTCTAGATATATAAAATTGTGGACTTCTTTTTACCCTTTCTGTCCAAATACAAAACCCAGCACATTAGAACTCTCCCGCCACGAATGGAGGCCATGGGTTTTTGGAGGAGATTTGTATGTTTTCTAAGTAAGTAATTAAGACGGTTTTCTCGGTTTAGATTATTAAGTATGTAACATTTTAGTTATATTACATATGTAATATCAATATTTTTATATTATATCTAATTATATATTTAATAAATTAAAATATAACTTCTCTCAACCCGAACTAAAACTATCCCTGGTAGCAATGAAATTATACCCTGTACCTATATATATTGATTAAGTGTGTTCTTGATTTTTTTAATTTCTTTTTGTTAAAAAAAAATTTAAGGTGAAGGTAATGTCTCAGTTCAAGATGGGAAAAACCTCCGAACTCAAATTAAAAGCACTTAAACAGAAATAAGTTCAAAGTACAATTCCATTAGGAATACTTTTCGAGAAATGTTGTTTTGTACAAAATAATACAACATAGAGAAAGAAGAGAGAAATGTGAGATGTAATGGATGCATGATGTGATAGAAAATGATAGATAAAAAAGTGTGTTGTATGTTTGTTGTATAAATTTCATATCTCATGATTTTTTTTACTTCTCTATTTGAGTGTTTGTTATGTTGTTACCTCGTGTTATTAATAGATTTTCAAACATGTTAAATATAAAAAAAAATATATTGAGAAAGAACGTGTGAGATAAAATTATGTTTTAGGTAGCTTTTAATAGGTAGATCAAAATGAGACACAATGGGACATAAATTTGTACTATGTTTGGTGTATATATTTTAATTAAAAATGAAACAAAATAAAACATATTAATTATATATTATAAAAGTGATATATTTTTGTTCCATGAAAAATGATGCAACAAAAAAAAATAGAACAAAACATTTTATTATTAAGTTTTTATTGACAAAACTACCACTCTCTTAGTTTTTTAACCTTGTATTCCCTTCATCATCTTCAATTGACACATTCTACCAACACCACCATTGCCACCTTACACCATACATCACCACCACCACCACTTCCATAGTTGTGCTCAACCTTTAACACGCCCTCAACCACTATCATTACCATTTGCCACCCAACACCAATATTAGTTATCGCCACTGCTGCTTGACACCCTTCATCACCAATCAAACCCCCACCACCACCATTGCCACCATTTCCTAATTTGCCACCATCGTCAAACACTCTTCATCGCTAAAGTTTGTCTAACATCCTTTACGTGCCCCACCATCACCCAACACCATCTATTAACACTCAACACCCCGCTGTCATCACCATATCCCAGCACCTCCATCAATACTATCGTTGACACCCCCACCAACGTCACCATATCACTACCCTACATCCTCAATTCCCGCCATCAATATCAAACAATATTCTTCATTATTGTCACTAATATTCAATGTCCCCACTGCCATAACCGTACGTCCAACATCCCTGTTTAATTTTTCAATACTCAACTAGATACTAAATAGAATAAAAAATATATGTAATTAAACACCTATAATCATGTTTTGTTCCGTTCTATTTTATTTCCTTATGATATTAATCAACCAAGTACTATCTTAGGAGTGTCAAAGAATTGTGTACACGTACACCTCGATTCATAAATTAATGGAGAATCAACTCACCCAATCCGATAAAATATGACAAGAGAGGGTAAATAAGTACTCCATCATTCTCATAATATCTATTATTTTAAAATTGTTAGTTTACCTCAAATTAATTATCATTTTAAAATATTATATATATTAATTATGTTTTTTCAATAATACTCTTATTTTAAAATTGTTAGTTTACCTCAAATTAATTATCATTTTAAAATATTATATATATTAATTATGTTTTTTCAATAATACTCTTATTTATGGATATTTCGACCTACTTATTTATTATATAATATATTAATTAATCCTTATTTAATAACTCTTTTAATAAGATATTTTAGTAAAATAATAATAATTTTTTAACATGTGTGTAATGCTCAAAAAGTAATATGAGATGGAATGAGTATTTTAAATGCTACTCCTCTGGTTCTATTTACAAGACAATTAATTGTGTTGTAAATAATTAAAATTTTTAATTATTACGAAAAATAATTAATACATTAATTTTAAAAAAATTACTTTACAATATTACAAGTTTACCCCTATTTTGAAATTAAATTCCACACTATCATGGTAATTAATTGTGTTAATTTAAAAATTTTAATGGTTAAAAAGTACAAATATAAAAAAATTATTAAATGATTCCTTTTTTGTCAATTAAATGATTTTAATTTTATATGTGTAGTTGTCTTATAAATGAGACCATATAAAAAATTTAAATGTTGTCTTATAAATACAACCGAAAAAAATAGAGTAAACCACCAGATAGGTCCCTGACTTTTTCCTGGTCGGGTAATTTGGTCCCTGACTTTTTAAAACTCCTCCGTTAGTCCCTAACTTTATACAACGTCGGTCAATTTAGTCCCCAAACCAAATTTTCGTTAACAGAATGGTGATCTGGCATGTTAACAGTGTTTATTTTGGCCAACCTGGCACCAAACTACGTCGTTTTTACGGGATCATTAAAAACAAAAATAAAATAATTGTAAAATTGATTATATATGAGCAACAATCAGAAATCAAAATCCCTATTTTGCTTTCTTCCATCTTTGTTCCCACTCCATTCTTCCCCTCTTCGTTCCCACTGCATTTCTGTTACTGTGTAGCAACCTTCTTGCCCCCACTGTGAGACACGAAGCATGGCGAGCAGTAGTGACAGAAGAAAGGCAAGTGTAAGCGGCGGTGGAAGATCAGGTGGAAGAAAGGCAACATTCTGTTTCTGCAAGATGATAGTTGTTATTAGGGTTTCTGGTACAGAGACAAATCTTGGAAGATTATATTATGGCTGTCCGATGTTACGGGTTAGTGATAGATGTGGGTTCTTTATGTGGGTGGATAATGATACTGGTGCAGAAGATGCTAACAGATGAATGAAGCCACATCTTGGATGGCTACTTCAAGTAATGAGGAGGAATAGTGGAGGAGGAGTGTGACAAAGAAGCTTTGCAATTTAGAAGATGGAATTAGGAAATTGTTTGTGTTAATGTTTTTTGTGTTTAATGTTTAGTGTTTTGTTTAGTTCTATTATATTTCTGGTGGGTTGTAGTATCAAAAATTAAAAGTTCCCATTGGATGTTGAACAATGAAGTATGTTGTATTTTTGAAGAAGAATTAATGAATGAAGAATTGTTTTGATCGAAGAATTACATGCAAAGTTAATTGTATAAATTGATCATTGATGATCATGTCAGCAACCTGGAATTAAGTGAAAATTGTCACTAATTGTATAAATTGATTGAAGAATTAAGTGATCAATGATGATCTGGCAGCAACCGGAATTAAGAATTGATTTGCAATAAAAGAAGTCATGATGCTTGAGGCAATTGATTCAAGAAATAAGTGAAACCTGATGAGATAGTAAACAACATCAACTTGAATTTAACAAAAGGCTGAATTTAGCAATACTTTGATGTATCTAAACACCATCGAGTTGAATTTAACAAAAGGATGAATTTAACAATAGTTTAATGTATCTAAACACCATAAAAATAACACCAGCTACTTGAATTTAACAGAAGTCTAAACACCATCAAAATAACACCATCAGTATGTACCTGAAAGGTGTCTTGAACAGAGGAAGTGCGACCCCATCTCTCAGGATCCCAGAGGATGGAGCTATTGCAAAACTTGAAACATAAATGGGAGGAGTGATTGCATCATTTTCAATGTTCACATTCCTTAGGTGCCATCATATGACTTGTGAAGAATCGTCGCATACAGGTCCTTCAATTATCACTTTCTTCCTGTTTGCTGCTAAAAATGCCACTGGCCATGTTCCAAATACCCTGCTCAGTTGCCAAATCAGTACATAATTAAAGGGCATGTTTCACATAGTTTTAAATCACATAAGAAGTGTGAAATATAATGCACGATCGTTACCATTTGTGTATGGTATGCCCCAAGATTTGGAAGCTTGTTTATTTTTTAAGCTTCCACATTTCACCCACTAGAAATATTTTATCCCTTTTCTTTTCAAAGCATGGTCCTCACTCCTCAAGACATACCAGTTAATCAATGTTTACAATGATAGGAAAAATAAAAAGAGAACTAGAACTAGTGCATAACATAGAAGGGGAAAAGATATACCCAATATGCCTTAGTTGTGGTAGTCTTCATGGAACATGAGGCTTAACCCCAGGAGTTGGCATGAACTGAGAAACTGTGGTGCTTCTAGCACACTCCCATAAAAAGGTCCTCAATTCTTTATCCTTCCACTACTTGCTATAGTTCTGCCATAAATGCCACACACATAATCTGTGAGGTGCACCAGGCATAACCTCCTGTAGAGCTGGTATCAGTCCCTGTAAATATCAACCATATTAGTCCTTAACTTATTTAAAATCTTGCATATTAGTCCTTGCGTTATTAAAAATCAAGCAGATCAATCCCTATAATATTAAATACAGTCACACAAGTCCCACGTACATTCTGTATGTCAGATATGAAATGTCATCTATTCTGCCTATAGTGTCCCAGCCTTACCATCACCACTTGTCCCACCAACCTTACCTTTCCCCTTATCACCAGCAGCTCCCCTATCACCTCTACCCTAAAAAACCCAACAAAAGCAACTCTCTGCAACATCAACCTAAACCCAAAAACACAAATGTACCCAGCCCACATGGAAATCGTAGAACAGAGCTACATTATGAGTCCAACGAACATTACCTGGACATTCATCTTCGCAGAACCGTCACCAACCCAGTACCTTGCTAAAGCTGCATCTCCAAGTTTGATTTCGCTTGCCCTAGGTAGAACTTCTCTGAACAAATTTTCTTGGAAAAGAGAGACTTTTGTTCTAGGGAAGAGACGAAAAGTTTATGGCGCGTATAAACCAACAACCATATAAGGCAAACGACGTCGTTTTAGCTATTTATCTTCCACGTGTCAATTAACGTTACATGTAAGCACGCCGTTAACGGAAATTTGGGTTGGGGACTAAATTGACCGACGTTGTATAAAGTTAGGGACTAACGGAAGAATTTTAAAAAGTCAGGGACCAAATTGCCCGACCAGGAAAAAGTCAGGGGACCTATTTGATGGTTTACTCAAAAAAAATATGTAACGACTCTCGAAAGACTCACCAACTCGCATTAGTCCGAATGAAAGAGACCTAGATTCTGTGAACATGAGATCCCAAGTAATTACTATATGTTTGAATTTATGTGAAGGAGAATATTCTGAAAAGAGAAGAACAATCACAAAAATCCTCCAGTTGCATGCAAAGTTCTTCGGTTGGTCAAAATGGGAGGCCGGGTATCTTAAAATAAGGACCTTATTTATGATCGCAACGTTTTTTTAGCGTATGAATGAAGTAATAATATTAGCACACTTAGGACTTAGCAAACAGTTCTTTTCCCCCAAAATAATAAATAAACAAATAAATATTTGTTTATATGCTTTGAGAAGACACTCGTGCCCGTAAAGCCATTTTTCATTGAATAAATTTTCGCGTAAAAATCTTATATACTTTCTTTATTTTTTATAATAAATTTAAAAACACCATTATTATTTTTTTAGTTTTTTCTCAAATAATAAAGTGTAAAAAATATTTAAAAATTTTATAATTTTGATAGCATAAATCCTAAAGATATATATAAGAGTACTGAAAAAGAAAAAGAAACTATTTATTACATCATAGACTTAAGAACAATAAATACTTTTTTAATATATATATATATATAGTATATATTTAACACTTTTTCTCAATGTTTTAAAAACCGAACCGGTAATTGAACCGGTGAAGGCACTAGTTCACAGTTCAATGGTTGAACCGTGGTCGAACCGAGATTAATTAAACATATATTTTTAAATATTATATAATATTTTAATTAATAAAATAACACAAAATTATAAGAAATTAAGATACATGAAGCTATAAATTTATTTAAATAACCTTATTATAAGGTTTATAAAACAAAAAAAATAAAAATATTTGGTAAAATAATAAATATCTATGTGTAATTCTCAAATAAATGTTTTTATTTATTTTAAAAATATTTTAAATTAAATAAAAGTAAAAAAATGATTTTTTTAAAAAGACCGGTTCAACCGGTTTTACCGATTTTCCGATTCTGAGACCGGTTATATGCAAGGCTGATTCTATGATTCTGTTGGACTGGACACATGACCGATTCACCGGTTTTCCAATTCAACCGGTTCGATTTTCATAACCATGCTCTTTCTTATCCTAGGCTATCTAAATTGAAAGTCTTAATTAATAAATATATTAATTTATTATTTTTTTCTTTCCTTCTACTTGTCCTTGGTAGAAGAGACGTAAATACAAAACACCTTCTGTCACTGAAGTACATACCTATTTTTGAACTTGTTTCTCAATAAAAAAATGTCAAAATATTGCATCCTCCAACTAATTCTATTACATGTTAATTAAAGAAATTGTATTAAATAAAATTTTGAATACACTTTCTTATTTTCAAAACTTTATATACATAGAATAAGAAAATTTAAATATTGTCTGATTTTATTTTATCATTACTAAAATATTCTTATTTTTCTCCACATATTTTATTTATAACACCCTTTTACCTAAATATATTATTGGTTTTAATAAATATCCTTTAACTTTCAAGTTTATCCTTATATATTTAAAATCAAACTCTATTTAATTTTTTTATATATACTAACCAAAACCTTAAAACTATAAAGGTTAGATAATTATGAAGGTGATGAAACAAAATAATAATAAATGTTTCTTAAAATTTATAAAAGATAAATAATTTTTTTATAATAAACTTATAAATAGAACCATCAATAGTATTAAATAAAAGTATAGTTGAAAAAGAAAATTAAATAGTTTTGGATTTCTAAAACAATAAATGTTTTAAAACATGAGTAAAAATACAAAGCAAAATAAGTTTTGGAACAAAGAGTACTTAATAGCAGAATTTATCATACACAAATTCAAATGTGTGTAATTTTTTTACATAAGTTTTGTCATTATTGTTAGATATAATACAAAAAATACATAAATTAATTAAGAAATATAATTAATGTTTTTTTTCATTTTTTTAAAACTTTCTATTATACCCTCATTTATTTTTTATATATTATGTTTATTACTACTTGAAAATTAACATAGAGATATAATCAATATTGTCTAGAATTTGTAAATAGACAGATAAATGGAATCAATTTACACTCTACTTAAGTGAACTTATACATAGAAATGAAGGTAATAGTTATGTTTCTTTGGGCATTGGGAACACTGAAAAATCATGTTTGAATTGAAGATCTAAATGTAATTTGAAATTCATACCAACATTTTTGGATTATTCTTTGAATTAAAACCAATTTTTATCTCTAATTAACCTCACATTTAAGCTAACGTGATAAATTGTAATTTTTGTATTGAGTTGGAAAATTTCATACTAATTTTTAAGGTAAACTTACTTTGAATTAAGACAAAAGGTTTCTAAACATAATCGAGGGTAACTTCAAACTCAATTAATTCTATAAAATTATGCTCATTCAATAAGTTTAGAATCACATTTGAACATATAACTGTGGTTTAAAGGGTTAATATATTTGGGTGCTCTACAAAATTAAATTCATTCAAACTTAAATACAAATACACTAAGTATTAATTAATTAAGGAGAGATTTCTAACACTGAGAATATGTTTGCCGAGTTTATTTTTAAAAGGAAAGTACAACAATATAGGATTTATTAGAACATCTTTTCCATTTGTGTTTTAGAGTTTGATTCTCTCAAGTGTATTTTACAAAGTCTTTAATTTATCTCCTTTTCCCCCTCCATTTCTCATCTAATTATTTTCTTCTCCTCCTTTCTAAACTCACAATCACACAAAAAAAAATTATATCACATATATTTATGGATATGATTATTATATTGCGCATGGATATTATAATTATATATTATATATTTATGGATATGATAATTATATTGCACCCCCCGGGTCGAGATACCTAAACAGTTCAGAAGAACGGAATCATAGACCTCTCGAGCCTCAATCAACACCCGCAGTTGATCCAACCATCAACCAACTAAAGGAGCGCATTCGACATCTTGAGCGCAAATTCCTTATAGATTTGTCTATTTCACTTTATTCATCTCTCTCACTTTATTAGTTCTTATTACTCTAACTTCGATATTCGTTTTATTTTACACCAAAACCGGATGTGAAGAGCATCTCGGTTCAATAAAAAAAAGTTATGCAGTTCATATTTATAAGGATGTGAAGAACATCTCGGATCAACAATAATCAGATGCAAAGAGCATCTCGGTTCACCAACACCTGAAGGTTGGATAAACGTCTTGGATTACCACGATGACGGGTTCGATGAGGTAGGCATCTCTCAACCCCCACAAACCCAACCAACCACCATTCACTAAATCCGATACTCGAGATGAAATCATACGCCGACTTGAAGCTCGACTGAAAGAGCCAGAAGAACGGTCTGAAACCACCACCGCATCTCAACCTCCACCATCGTCGAACCAGATTTGGATGATGCCAACCTTAGCAAACACGGGGAGATATGTGAGAAATGTGTATGGTACATTCACTGCTTCCATATTCATACTACAATTTGCTATTTTCATTATTTGGTTGTTACATCTTCGAATCTGTACCAAATGTTCCGAGGTAAACTCGGATCCGATTCAGACATTCATTTCCGAATAGGCTAACTCGGATTGAAGAAGCTGACTGGAGCTGTTAATTGGAGAAAAACCAATGATAATACTCGAACATATTTGAAGTGGTCAGATATAAATATCCCTTATTGAAAGTAGATGACTAATAAAAATTGGCTGTCTTGGTCGGTTTATTTCCTCATCCGTATATGTTCTTTTGGGAGGTGATCAATAAAGTTCATCACTCGGATTCCTCTCATTTAGTCGTTAAGCCGAGATGCCGACATGGTCGGCCGAGATGCTAACATTTTCAACCGAATCACGTTAACATTTTGGAATTACCTAGCAAAACTAGCTACCAGACACCACAGATTGATCCCCATCTCGGACATAGTTCCTTGACGGTCAGACCTCGACTTGACCGACTATATGTGGAGCCATCTTGGCTACCTTGGTTTCGGATTCTGTTCTTAATCGGATCAGAACTAACCTGATGTGAAGAGCATCCCGGCTTAACCAAAACCGGATGTGAAGAGCATCTCGGTTCTTCAATAAGGATGTGAAGAACATCTGAATCACCAAAAATCGGATGTGAAGAGCATCTCGGTCTCATTCAATGCCGGATGTGAAGAGCATCTTGACTCTTTCAGTAACCGGATTTGAAGAGCATCTCGGCCTCATTCAATGCCGAATGTGAAGAGCATCTCGGCCTCATTCAATGCCGGATGTGAAGATCATCTCGGCTCTGTCAGCAACCGGATGTGAAGAGCATCTCGGCCTCATTCAATGCCGGATGTGAAGACCATCTCGGCCTCATTCAAACCAGATGTAAAGAGCATCTTGGCCCTGTCAGCAACCGGATGTGAAGAGTATCTCGGCCTCATTCAATGCCGAATGTGAAGAGCATCCCGACCTCATTCAATGCCGGATGTGAAGAGCATCTCGAATCTTAGTAAAATCAGAAGAGCATCTCGGCTCTGTCAGCAACCGGATGTGAAGAGCATCTCGGCCTCATTCAATACCGGATGCGAAGAGCATCTTGAATCTTAGTACAAATCAAATTAACATCTCGGTCTCATTCAATGCCGGAGGTGAAGAGCATCTCGGCCTCATTCAACCCGAATGTGAAGAGCATCTCGGATCTGTCAACAACCAGATTTATTACGGACCAATACTACTTGGTCCTAGTCAGCCCAAGTTTTCAGATAAGTGATCACAAGTGCACAAGTCAGCCTAAGCGCACACCAAGTGCACAAGTCGACCCAAGTCTTAAAGTCAGCACAAGTGCACAAGTTAGCCCAAGTGCACAAGCCAGACCAAGTTTTCAAGTCAGCACAAGTTAGCCCAAGTGCACACCAAGTGCACAAGTCGGACCAAGTTTTCAAGTCAGCACAAGTGCACACCAAGGGCACAAGTCGACCCAAGTTTATAAGTCATCCAAAGTACACAAGTTAACACAAGTACATATATCAACCCAACTCAGAAGCCCTATTGAGGCAAATATTTTTGACTGATTGCATTGCATCCTACCTCCAGTTCCACTGTTTCTTCTGAAAATCTTCCTTTCTTAATGAGAAGCTCTTTCATGAATCCTGAATACTTCCGTATCTGCTCCATAGCTTCTATAAAAGGAATGTTGATTTGCAGCCCTGTAAAACTATCCAGAGTATGTGCAAGCTGCATTTCTCTATCTTTCTTTGAAGAGGATTTAGGATATGGCAATCTCTTTAGTTGTGGTGCTCCTTCCCTTCTTTTCTCCTTCTTTTTCTCATCTTCTCTTTTGTCACTCTTTTTCTCATTTTCTCTATTTACATCATTTTCTTTATTCATCTCTCCCTCTTCCTCACAACCACTTATTTTCTTTTCACTCTCATTCTTTTTTCTCTCACTTTCTATTCTCTCTTTTTCACTCTCCTCTATTTCTTTTTCACTTTCTCCTTCTTGCATCACTTCTTCCTCAGCTTCCAAGTTAGCTGAAGGTTTAGCTAGCTGTCCAATTTGAGCCTCAACATTTCTTACTGATGCTTCTATATTTTTCTGACATACCATAAAAACTTGCATGAATTCCTCAAGAGCATCATCCAATTTTGATCCCTCAAGAGCATCATCCAATTTTGATCTTCCTTGTTGAACTGAAGAATAATCTTGCTGCTGTTGGAGATGAGGTACCATATAAGATGAATCAGCATATTGTTGCCACCCAAAACTCTGACTCTGGTAACTTCCCCAACCCTGCGAAAATTTGTTAAGATAATGATTGTTGTTGGAGAAGTCATTAGGAGTTGCCATGCTAGAAAAGTATCCCAATCCCTGTTGGATAACATGATCTCCAAGTGTTCTTCTTGGTGGACATTGCCATTCACCATCCATGATTGGTTCAAGAGTAGGAAGAATTGGTTGTGATTGTGGAGTAGAGAAACTTCTTGGTTCTTCTCCTTGAGTAGTTTCTTGTCTGCTTCTTTCTTGCCTCAAAGAGGTTTAAAACACTCAAACAAGGATTAGTACCAAGTAGCAATTAAAATGAAAATAATTATGAACAAAGAAAACTAATTACAAAAGTATTTACAATGCTTAATAAGCTAACTAAGAACCTTAAAAGAACACCGTTCCCCGGCAACGGCGCCAAAAATACTTGTTAACTCCTTGGCAAGCGTACCAAAAGTCAACTGTAGTATAATGATTTGTGAAGTAAGAGTGTCGATCCCACGAGGAACAGGTTCAATTAAAATTTATAGTTCAGCTCAAAAAGCATATAAACAAAAGTAATGGTTGATTTCACTAGACTAGACTAAACTTGCATAAAAATAATACAAAAGTAATAGGAAAGTTAAGGGAAATTTCAATAAGAGAAACTGGGATTAAATTTCATCTATCTCACTCGTCTGTATTCTAGATAAATATAAATACATAGCATTTGAAACTATCAATATTGATGCAACACACCAATATCATTTATATCGATTCCTCGAGTATAAAATTCATAAGATTAATCCCCTGAATATTGATTCCTCAAATATTCAACAGATTATCCAGCCTTAAGTTCAAGTGTTAAAAGCAATCGATATATTGAAATCTATTCCTAGTATCGCAATACATCGAGTATTCTCGTTCAGATCGGATTTTCAGAAATACTTTCCAGTTAGATCTAAAAATCAAAATCAATAATCTATTGATCAGATAGAATCAGGCATAAAGAGCAGAACGATAATACCAATATTGATCGAAACAAGATTACTATATATAAATATCACCAGAATACATCCGAGTTCGAGTCGATTACTTTCAATCCCAATAAGAGGAGATTAGCTACTCATAGTAGCTTTAACAACCAATAAGATGAAGGAGAAAACAAAAGATCAAGCTTCCGCAGCTTTCATTCTTCTTTGTGTTCTTCGTTCTATTTTCGGAAAGTTCGAAACTATCAAAAACTAATTCTGAAACTTGTTTTGTGCTGCTGCGTAAGTGGAAATTCGCTTGAGCTAAAATTTTTAGCTCAAGCGAATGTAATTCTTCATGGTGAAGAAAAGTCAATTCGCTCAAGCGAATTTCATTCGCTTGAGCGAATTAAGCACCTAAAAAACCCTTCTTTGGTCCAAATTCGCTTGAGCAAATTGGAACTCGCTCAAGCGAATTGTCAGCACTTAAATTCCTCCTTTTATCCTTGCTGCTTCAATTCCTCTGCTCTTGGTTAATCCTCTTCAACTTTTCCTGCAATTAAACACTAAAAATTGGGATTAAAAGGTTTCAATTAAACCAACACTCTGATATTACTACTTAACTTAAAAGTTCTAGAATTTGGAGGAAATCAACTAGAGAATTAATGCAATTAACCCATAAGTGCCATGTTTTTATATGAAAATAACCTAATCTTTGGCACTTATCAAAGACACGCTGTCTGGAAGTCAAAATCATTACAACTAAGCAAATCGACTCATGCGACATAGTTCAAAGTCAAACTCCTTTACTTCGACTTCAGCTGGGGGGCATCTGTTATGGACTGGCCCAAACCTTGAAGGTCCAATACATTAGAGCAAGTCGGCCACGTCCATAGACAAGTCGGACCACGTCCATGGTCAAGTCGGACCACGTCCATGGTCAAGTCGGACCATGTCCACGAGCAAGTCTGACCAAGCCTACAAGCAAGACGGACCACGTCCACGAACAAGTCAGACCACGTCCATGGGCAAGTCGGACCACGTCCACAGGCGATTCAGACCATATCCATGGGCAAGATGGCTCTGCTTCCCCACGATGGACTTCATCTAACGAATATCATGCTAGGCTCACCGGAACCCCTCTGCACTCATCTGCATCCGGTAATTATATCTTAATGGACCTTAATGGGTTAGGGCCCACGACCCAAATCTCAAGGGTATTCATCACATTGAAGCTAGATACGAAGAGCATACCGGTCACTGACTCAATCACTTATCCGAAAACTACTTTGACACAGACAAACATCTTAACTTTTCAGTTTATTATCTTACGAATGCGAAGAGCATATCGGCTTAGCAAATCCAATATTCATACAACGTTACAAGCGTTTTAGAACGTTAAAAGCGCAACACAATTCGAAGCGTTACAAGCGCCGAGGGCGTCATCCCGGACGCCGGGGGAGTCATCTGCAACTTCTCCAAATCCGCCTTCAACTGAGTGATCTCATCTTCAAGGGCTTTGTTCTTATCCTTGACCGTCTTATAAAAACCCTTATACTTGGCCTTGTCCTTTTTCTCGACGTCAAGTAGTCTTCACATCCCCCAAGGCCTTGTCCCGTTTTGTGGTGCGCGCCTCCAGAACCGCATTAACCCAGTCATAAGCCGACATCACATCCAATCGTAAATACCTCAGAAAAGAGGCATGCTGAAGACTCTGGCGCTCCACATCATAGAGATACTCAGCCACTGGGACATTATCATGAACCACCTTCAAGAAAGTGTTATACAAGACATAATCCATCTCGGGCATGTCCAACTCGCATGGTGAACAGGACCGGCATCGTCATTCAACACGGGTTGAGTTCCCGACCCACCAACACCAGCATCACGGTGAAATCAATGTCGACATTCGGTTCCCCCTGCTGGTTGTTGTTAACATTCTGCAAGGTCCTCAGTTGTCTCGAAGCAGCGTTGGTCATCAATGCTACAAAACCAACAAAGGAGTGACCGAAGTCATCTCGATCCATCTCGTCTCGAACGGCAGCTCCCAAGTGAGTTATAAACCCCAAAGTCGTCCCGAACGAGTAAAGTCGTCCCGGATATAACATTGAAAATACTTGAGCTCAAAGTCAACTTCGTCAAAGTCGACCAGAGCTGGGGGCTTCTGTTACGGTCTAAACCTAAGGCCCAATAGCCAAAATGGCCCATTGCAATATAATTATCATATCCATAAATATAAGATATATGATTATAATATCCATGCGCAATATAATAATCATATCCATAAATATATGATATATGATTATCATACCCATAATTATATCACATATAATTATGGTATCCTTAAATATATGATATATAATTATAATATCCATAATTATATCACATATAATTATGGTATCCTTAAATATATGATATGTAATTATAATATTTGCTAAACTTACTCCTTTTACATCTGGGCCCACTTACCATATTTATACAGGGAAAACCCCTATAAATAGAGAACATTTACAGATCATAAGGTACACAATCTCACTCAGTCAATCTCTTTGACTGTTTTACCTATCTGACTTGGGCGTCGGAGTCCCTTTGCAGGTACACCCCCCGGGTTCAACTCGGATTCAAGCCTCCGCAACCCGGATTCGGATCCGACTTCTCTCATGCTGACTCAGACCCAGGTTCGAGTTCTACCCCATAACAAATACAATTCTTAAACACTTCTAAATAAAAAATCTTGCTATAAATCAGGCATGTGTTTGTACAGAAACAAGCTTTTATGTTGAAACAAATTGGGATGTGTCATGTGTGTGTGATGTTTTTTTTTTTCGATCGAAGATATGTGTATCTCATTTTAGTTTTGATCAGTATATGTGTATCTCAATTTTTTTTGTCAAAGATGGTAGTTCATTAAGAGTGTGTTTGGCAAAACTAGTTGATAAGCTAGCTTCTAGTTGATAAGTTAGCTGCTAGCTGATAAGCTCCGAGCTGATAAGCTTGCTTATTGAATTAGAAGTGTTTGGTAAAACTAGCTGATAAGCTAGTTAGTAAATGTAAAATGACATAAAAGGGCATAATTAACTACATAAATTTTATTATATGAATTTTATTTGTGTTCTTTGGAAAAAATATATATTATTATGCAATTATAATTTTATATTTTTTAAAAAATAATTAAATTCTTATTAAACTTTTTAGTAATAAAATATTTAATTAAAAATTAAAATAAATAATGAAATTAATAAAATAAATAGTATAATAAAAATAATTTCATAAAATAGTGAAAAGAAAATAACAATTTAATTAATTCATAATTTTTTAAATTACTTATTATATATGTAATAATAGGTAAAAAGAAATTGGAAGGTTTTTGTCACTAAAATTAAAAATATATAATAATAAGTAAAAAGAAATTAAGAATAATAAGGGAAATGTATTAAAATATAAGGGGTAGTGATGGAAGAAAAATAAATAAGCTACAAGCTACAAGCTAGGTGAACTAGCTTGTAGCTTATAAGCTAGAAGCTCCTAAAACACTTTTGTGTTGGTCAAACTAGCTTATAAACTAGTCAAATAAGCTAGTAGCTAACTTATTGGCCTTGCCAAACACACTCTAAGCCTCAAGGGCAGCCATACAACATCTACAACGGCAGTGAATAAAGTGATATTGCAATACTAAACAGATAAACTTTACAATACAAAGTATGCTCACTCATAAATCAATTAAACCAAGACAACGAAACAAATCTCCTATGCTGGATAACATTGACATTGGAGGTGCTTGCTGGGTGAATAATTTTTCTTCACTTCATTCTTTTGTTTTTTTTTTCCTTCTCTATTTAGAACATATGGTTCTGCCATATCTCAATAGAAAATCCTCTTGATGTCTCATATGCAAATAAACCTCAAAAAATGTCAGCCCAACACAACTATGGAGAGGAAGGGGAAAAAAACACAACAGAGATGGTGGTAGAAGAGGAGGGGAAAAAGAAGAAGATATAGGAAGAAGCCAAAGGGGATGGGAAGAACCGGTAGAAACGGAGGAAGGAGATGAAAAAAGAAACAAATGAAAATAAAACTCTTACCATAAAGAGAGAATACTCATCTAAAATGAGAGATAATCCATCTAACATGAATAGAAGACCTCACAAGAGGGAGAAATCCCCCTCCCCATCCCCAAGGGGAAGGGGAGGAGGTGCTGCTGGGAGAAGAGGAGGCGCCGCCTGCTAGGGTTTGCTCTTTCTATGTATCTCAAATTAAACACACTAGAAAACAATGCAACTAACTGATTATTAGGAAAATGTTTCCCACTATTCGGCCCAACTAAAGAATAAGGCTTAAATTTGTTAGGCCTAACTAAAGAGAGGGGTTACTATTTATACAATCTTTTTTATTATTTACACCACCCTTTTTTATTTTATGATTTTTCTAAAATTTTCCTTCCCTTCCTCAATTTTCTCCCTCTTCCCCTTCCTCCTGCAAAACACCTCTCCTCTTTCCCCTTCATTTCTTTTTATTGAATTATGTACTAAAAAATTAATTTTCTCGTACATAATTATATACCAATTAGTGTATAATTTTTTTATTCTTATAAGAAATTAAATTTTTTATACACAAAAAATTATGTATTAGAAATCTAACTTTTTGTATACAATTGTGACCGGATTCTCTATAGTCGGCTTTCGCCTGCATTCACGCGGTCAATAAATCCGGACTATCCGATGAATAATCATCTCGGCCTCTGAATCGTCCGATCTTTATCGGATGGTTCGGATTTGCTGACTGCAGTAAAATCAACTATAGAGAATCCGAATTCATACAATTGTATACCAAAATTTGGATTTTTGGTGAATTTCGATGAATTTGTTCACTGTAATATGAAATGAAATGGGTAGTTTAAGAATTGCACAAGATAACAAAAAGGGTGATGTGAATAACAAATAAGGGTGGTTTGAATAACAACCTCTCTTAAAAGAATGAATTATTATTTAAATATTGTTATACATAGCATACTTTAAAGTTAAATTGATTAATGAATTTTAGATCATTATTTATCCTTTTAGATTGAACTAAAATATACGTTCACGGATCAACTAGTACAAAATTGTTCCGGATTTTGAGACTAAGTAGAATGGCCTCACATAAAGCTACCAATACCTTTCCCAAAATCATAAGAGAATTTCTGACATGTAAACATTCTTAGACTGATCGGTCTATTTTAGGTAAATATATAAATAAATATATTATTATTTTAAGATAATACATGATGTATTGATTATTTTCCACCGCTAATTAGTAATTAGATTGCATGTACTAATAGAGATGTGGAAGAGTAGGATCTAGGCAGCTTGTACTGATGGAAGTGATGATCTGTGGCCATTTCCCATATTCACCACTCTCTCCCTTATCTTCGTCTTCTTACCATCTTTCGATTTCAACACCTTCAAGGTCAAGGCTTCAACTTTCTGCTTGTTGGAAGTCTGTCATGGAGACCCACCACAACCAAGGCCGCACCAAATTCTTGGAATTTCCGTTCGTTTCAGGTCCCCACAAGAACCTCATGGTTGATCTTTTTTCAACCCTAGAGAATCGCTTACACTCTCAGCTTCTTCCTTGCTCACTTCCCCTTGATGTTCAGCATTACCAGACCCAAACTGGTACTGCCCAACTTTCACTGCATATTAGACCTGGCCACACTGATTCCCCTGTAAGCTTAAGCTTTATCCTCTCAAAATCCCCATTTTCATTATTCAAATTTGATTATGTTGGGATTAGATTAGATTAGATACTGAAGGAAATAGACAATGTTAAAACTCGTCTTTTTTCTAGAATTTCAATGGAAATTTCAGCCTATCCTAATAATCCTATGTTGCAGCTGACCAAATGTTTGTTTTAAATTCTAGTGGAACAAAACCATGGTTTTGAAAATTGATTTTAAATCACTCCCGTCCAACGTACTTTGTAAAGCGTGCATCATCCATCTAAACATCTCAACCATTTCTAGAATCAATTCTACTCAATTGTAAACCAAAACAAACGGACCCTAAACTATGATAAAATTGTTCTTTAATATTATAGCCTAAGCCTTGATTAATTGTCATGATACACTTATCTTTCTCAAATACAGAGAAGAAGATCTTCAAGTATTGCACTGGTAGAAATAATGGTTCCCTCATTGTGAATGTTTGGTTTTGTTCCGTATGTTGTTGTTGAGCTTATGTTATTACTGAACTGAAATTATTAACTTAGTCTATCTATAAATAGCTACTGCTAAGGCACTGGCATCTATTTGTTTTCTAAAAGCCACTGAGATTCTGCTAGTAGTGAGGGGTTTTAGTAATTTATATGAGGATATCGGGCCAGTTTGGATGAAACTTTTGCAGAAGTACTTCTAGATGAAAAAAATAGAATCAAAGAGGTGAAGTTAAATTCATGGAAAGTTATGGAGAAGTTAAATTCATTTGAACTCTTTGATTCATTCTATTTTTATCTTCTAGAAGTTCTTCTGCATACGTGTATCCAAACTGGGCCATCATATAGGTTCAAAGCTCATTTCCACCTATAAAAAAGGATTTGTTTTCTATTTGCATCCTTTCAATGAGTTTCCTATATAGATCTTTAAAAACAGAAAATAAAATGAAAATAAAGTGGTATTTTTGTAATTAAAAGGGAAAACAAAAAAAATAAAATCAGAAAACGTTTTTGCAAACCAAAGAAAAGAGGTCCTAATGTATGTTTTATTCTGAATTTGATCCTTTTTATTTTTTTGTGTATTTGTCTCAGATAGATTTTGTGTTGGGAAGCTGGGTACATTCTGAGCTACCAACAGGAGGATCCTTAGATATAACAAGCCTTTCAGGGTATCTAAACAGTTCAAATGATGCACCAAATTTTGTGTTTGAAATGATCCGCAGTAGTCCAACAATGCTAATTCTCATTCTTGATTTACCTCCTCGGAAAGACCTATTGCTTTGGCCAGATGACCTCAAAACTTTCTATGAGGACACTCAACTGGAGACACATAGGCAGGCTCTAGAGAGAGTTCCAGAAGTTCAACCTTATTTCTCTCCTTCCCTTTTCATCCGCACTGTTGCATCTCCTACAGCTATAATGGTTCGAATTCTGACAGAAGATGGTGATGGAGAGCGCATGGAGGAGATTATCAGGAACCATATACACCCCATTTCAAAGCAGGTTTTGGGGATATGGTTGGATCATTGTGCTTGTGCCAAGAGAGAAGTAGGAGAGGCAGAAAGTTCTTATCTTAAAAAAAGGGATGGTCTCATTAGAAGCAAGACTATTGAGGTTGATCTTAGTTCAAGCTTTCCAAGGTTGTTTGGTACAGAAGCAGCAAACAGAATAGTGGAAGCCATGAAGGAGTATTTCATTGTCTGAAATGAAAATTTATTTGGAATAAATCTCTAGTTAGTCAGGTATCAAATCTATAAATGATAGTATATATGTGTGCTTTTGTGACTATGCATGTATAAATAGCCACCAGGGAAATGAATCATTTGACATTGGCACTTACCTAAGCCTTTGGTGAAATCATTTGATCTGCTTTGGTTTCAAACTCTTGGTCATGTATGGCAAGTCTGTTAACATGCTTGAGAAGGTAGGAAGTAGGAACTCTGTAAAATATAATCAAGTTTGTTTCTTTGTGGTACGCCTGACTCGTGCAAACATTTTCTTTTCCCTTTTTTAGCTGAAAGTGCCATCTTATTATTTTCATTTAAAATGTGTAGAACATTAAATTTTCATGAATCCACCTGGCTTGACATCATAACTCAAAAAAAGTATATATGTCAAACAATGTATGGTTTAGCATTGGAAACGTGAATAAACTCACGTTTCTAACGTTATAAATAGTTAAGTTGAGAAATCCAAACTTAAATTTGATGAATTTCAACTGTAGCAAATTCTAGAATTGCTACTATTATAAAAATTTTAAATAGAACATTATTAGCAAAGAATCATCCTAGTGGTACATTCTTTCCATGTATGTGCGAACAGATAATTTCAGCATATGATTCGATTCCTCATTCCTTCCTCTAAGTTAGTCATTTTACACATTCCAGAAAATTTTCTACCATATATAAGCCTTAATAAACCGAAACCTCAAATCAATTCCTCTACAGAAACAGCATTTATGTCAGCATATGATGTCATTGTTGTGTTGTGTGTCTCCATTTTAATTTGGCACATATACACACAGGCACTATCACAATACAGAACAAAAAGGCAAAAGAAGAAAACATGGGAAGCAGATTATTTGGCTATGCTCACCTTCAACTTGGTGCACTGTGAATACTATTTAATTATTCTGAGAGAACAATAGCAAAGCAGTAGTGTTCACCAGCTGGCACAGGCACTTCTACTACTTTGACATCCAAAATATTAAATAAATATGACAAATTATTACTGATTAAATAAACCTTTATTTTCTCCTTTAACTATCTATCTATTATTTTTCTTCCCTATTGAAATCACGCATGGCAATAATATATACAATGAGCCTTCCACTTAAACACAATTAATCGCAAATGCAATAATTATATACCAACATGTATTGGTCTGAGTGGAAGGGGCTCGAGTCCCTTAAGCATGTGATTCTAGGTTCGATCCTTGGATTCGTGTGTATGAAAAAAAAATACTGTTGGGAGGGGTCACAGTACCCCGAGAGATTAGTCTCTTACCTACCGGGTGGAGGATACTTTGGGAAACAAAAAAAAATGCAATAATTATATTCTAAACTTAATTGTGAATTTTATAGGCTATACATATTATTGTATCTTAAATCTTAAATATTACTCATCCAAATGAAAATAATTAATGCAACCATGGTCAACTGAGAATATTTTTCTCTCATTTTTTTTCCTTTCTTTCCTTTTCATGCGTTACACCCATCTATTTGATGCCTTTTCCATTTTTAAATATCATGCATATGTAAGTGTATAACAATACTCGTTGGTTAAAGTGTTACATGTTTGTTTCCCTCTAGACAAAGTTTCAGATTCGAGTCTTGTGGATGGAAAAAAAATCCTCACTGGGAGAGCTAGCCCCACCATGATGTGAATATTTCCGGCTCGCCTCCGGTAGAGGATACCTATGGTTAAACCCAAAAAAAAAAAAATAACAACAACGGATAGCAATGATAGGAAAATGTGAACTACATAATTCTAAATTATCTCATAGCATCAATATATATTTAACCCGGAAAAACATTTCATTTTGGTGGCATTATTATCTATCACTTTCTCCTTTTTGCCACGTTTCACCTTTCTTTCTTAATTTCATGATCTTCTACTATTAATCAGCCAGCATCTCCATTGTTGGCCATAGAAAAAGGAAAAAAGATGATGGTACATCCAATGAAAATAAAGTACTAGGCGTGCGTTTTCATTTAGGAAAGATTTACTATTTATTATTAATTATTGAAGCATTACAAATAATTTAATCCATTCTTTTCCACCCTTTAAAAGATTCGAAAAAACACTGCTAAACTTCAGGTTATTTTCTATGCTAAAAAGAAAATATAATATTGAAAAAATAAGAGATTAGATTTCTTCAAGATTTTAAACATGAACTTTCGCCTCCTTTTGTAGTTAGTTTCAGAGTTTTAATCCATAGTTATCACAGAGCTAAACAACAACAACAACATGGGTGTTAGTAATCAGGAGGCAATCAAACAGTTGCAGTCCCTTGTGGAAAACTGTAAGCATTTAAACCAAACTTAGCTTGCATTCTTCTATGATCTCTGCTGAGTTGTTACTGGCAAATCTCTTCCACTGCTTCTTTTTTATTTATTATTCTTCTCTCTTGGTGCAGTGGATGAGCAACAGAAGAACACATTCCAGGTTTAGCTCTTCAGTCTCCAGTTTTGCTTGTGTGCTCTCTGGTGCTAAGAAAGATAATTATAAAAGAATCAGTAAAAGTTATAACTTGATCATCTGTAACATGATTAGATGAAAATGCATCTGTTCATCTCGGATAAAATAAATAATCATGACACATACACAGTCACAAACATACATATAGTAACAGTTGGGGTGGGTGTTTTAAGCCCAAAGATTAAATTTTGCTTCTAAATTGATCTGGATCACCAGTACCATGCAGCTGCTAATAATTCTTCAGAGGACTAATAATTAATAAGGGGGCTATAAATATTCTATCTAACATAAATAGAATAGAGTTTAATTAGTATGCACTGACAGTGTAAAAGAGTTTTACATTGACGTTTAATCATGATTCTTCATTTATATGACTTTTAAAATATTAATTAATAAAGTCAACAAACTCACCATAAATCAAGGGTTGTGATTAACTGTCAGTGTAAAATTTTTTACACTGTCAGTGCACGATCCTTTTTCTTTCAGGACGTTCTAAAAGGCCTAAGGTTTGGTTTTTAACTAGTCAATATGAAGAAAAAATTTGTCCCTTTAATACAGGAGTTTTACTTTTGGAGTAGGTAAAAGTTTAGCTCACCATGCTTTATAGACAATTTAGAATCATTGGATAAACAAGTAGTTATAGTGTGGTTAATGTAGCTACTAGCTTTCTCCTCTTATTATTTAGTACATCTCTGCATTTTGTTTGGCTATTAGCCTACCATTGCTACATACTTTTGTGTTAACTATTAAGAGTAAATTATTTTAGTTCTGTGTCTTATGAAGCTTCAATCATGAGCTTTTCCATTTTTTGTTCTGAAAGCTTGCTCTTTATATTTCAGAACATGCATCAGGGCTTTCCAATAGAAGCATTAATACGATTTCTCAAAGCAAGGGATGGGAATGTTGCCAAAGCACATAAAATGGTTAGATCTGTTGGGTGTAGTAAAAGCTTTTTGTTGGAATTTTTCCCATGTTGATTGCTTGTAGAACTATTCTTGACTCTTTACATTTGGATGTACTCATCTTGCTGATGATGGTTTAAACTGTTACAGTTAATTGATTGTTTACAATGGAGAGTCGACAATGAAATTGACAATGTCCTAGCGGTGAGTTCCTTTACTGTGCAATTATTTAATTTATTTTCTGAAGCTTCTATTCATGAAACTTCTATGCTTAACACTCAAAAAAAAAAAAAAAGGAGAGATGTAACTCATGCAAGTCAAAATGTCTCATAAAAATATCATTTGCCGTTTATATTGGAATTAGTCATTTAAAGCTGGTCCTAAGATAAATGTTGGGAGGGTACAACATTTATATTTATTTATCCTATAAAGAGATTTGGGTGAAGTTATCTGGTGATTCTAGGATATTTCTAATTTGTGTTTACTGAAAGATGCTTATAAACTATGTGAAATGATTCAATTTAGGTTGGATACTTTAAAAATTTGAAAGCTTCATTGCTGATTTCTCTTGTTATGCTAGCAAAAGCTAAAAAGACATATAATCCTAAAATGAAGCAGCACTAAGAATCAATATACCCTAAAGAGAAGCACTAAGAATCAATATAACCTTAAGATAGTTACGTAACAATCTCTCCTATAACCTCAAATTAAAGGTGTTTTGGAAGAACTTATTTTATTTGAGCTTATTTTATGACATAAGTATTTAAGTAACTATTTAGGTAAACTTATGAAAAGAGCCCATGACTTGCTCATAAACTGTTTTCAGCTTATTTCAATAAGCTCCCGAGACTTATGGAATAACTTATGGAGAATTTAAGTAAAATGTACTCTCTTCAATTTTCATCCATTTTCTTAAGAGTTTATTCATTAAGTGCTTACCAAATAAGAGCTTATGTTATAAGCACTTAATTAAGCTGTTTTTTTTTTTCAAACGGGCCTAATTCCAAGATATGGCAACTTAACTTCTAATAATAAAAAAAAAAATCAAACCATAACTCCTCATAAAGATAAGTGTTTGCACTCTAATACCCAAATTTCTAGCTAGGGTGAGGGTAACCCAAGAGCCACCGATTGAGACAACAACCATAGGTTACTGCACTTTGACAACAAAGGGCATTTTGAGGAGGAGAGGAACCTTTGCCTTAGGTTTGGTTGGGTAGTGTCACTGCACTTCACAACACAGAAATCAATTGGATGAACATGAAAAGTCTAATATTTAAAGAGACATGAAAACAAAATAGAAATTAGGTACATCGCCACAGGTTCACTATAAACATCTATTATAATCCACATGACCATAAACTCCTAAAAGATCATAAAGAAAGCTATCAACAGGACAATAACTTGAGCTTTCACTCCTCCTCCTCCTCCTCTCCATCTTCCTCCATGTATGGTTCTTCCAGTTGGTCATCAGAGGCTGGAAACTCTTCAAATCTTGTTAAGTCTAGAATTTGCTCCTTGGTGAGTGATGGTCCAGCAAGATCACATGAGTCCATGCCTACCTTGTCACCTATACCCCTTATAATTGGCTGCATCAGTAAGTTATGCTTCGCCAAAAGGTGCAATGCACGGAGATTGTTCTGCATCACATCCAATTTTGCTTCAATTCTTTCCATGGCAGACATCATTTGCTGAAATTCAGAGGGTACTTCAGATGTTCGGCGGATTTTCTGAGAAGCAACAGGCATTGGTCTCTCTCTTTTAATGGGACGTTTGGAAGCCATTCTACAAAACAAACAACAGTAGTTTGTGGGGAAGATGGCATTCCAACATGATGTGATAGTGAGAAATCAAATTAATTAAGTACCTATCATGTGTATGAGCTACCACAATTGACACCCATAATGGTTTCAATTCATAAAAAAACATACATAATGGTTGCATCAAAGTACTGTCAAGTATTTATCTCAATGTAAGGACAATTTACAACAAGCAGACAGAGCAAGCACAATCACACAACACATCAACAAAAAGAAGTATATGCTGAAAATTTCTCATTGTCATTAAAGCTTCTCCGTTGGGGCATTTTATCAAACACATTGCGTGCAACATAAACCCTTAAAAATGCAACACTCCATTCCAGAACAAATCGCCTACCAAAAGTTCACAATCAAGCAAACAACTATAGAATGCCTCAACCAAATCCAAATGCATGCCATTTCAGTTAAGAGAGAGAGAGAGAGAGAGATTACCCATATCCCCAAATGCCCACTACTCATGGGAACCTAAATCCCAACCTCAATAAGATGGTTAATAGACAACGAGCAACCACAATATTCATCATTTTCGGCTTAAAGCAAATCTAAAAAACAAATTTTGCAAGGATTTAGAGAGTGGGTCGCTTACCTTGGGTGTGCCCTAACTTAGTGCGGGGAAGATGAGAAAAAAGGAGTGTTTTTGCGTTCTTGCTCTCTCTACGTTCAGCTTTGGAGCACACGGGTCTTTAAATAATAAAGCCGAGTTAGCGTTGGCACGCGATAGAACCCACAAGCATGAGCATATATAGATACTTTCTTATTCTCATTCAAATCTATATATCACATTTTAAGCATAAAATTGATGTCTATTATATTGCTTGATCATAGTGAATTCATGGTCATAAATGTGTTTGATTATTTAATTTTAATCCATTATTTCTTAACAGAAGCCAATCCCACCTGATTTGTTTAGAGGTTTGCGAGATTCTCAACTCATTGGACTGTCTGGTTTCTCAAAGGAGGTATTTTGTTGTTTTAGATAGATCTCATATATATAAGCTTTGACATCTTTTTAGATTATCTATAATCTACAATGCTTATACAGTTGCACATATACATGTTTACTAATTTACTTCGTTTTTGGGCTGAATTATGCCAGGGTCTACCTGTCATTGCTGTTGGTGTTGGGCTCAGCACATTTGATCAAGTGTTTGTAAGGACCTCATACCATACCATGCTATCTTTATAATTGTATGATGATACATTCATGCTGTAGTGTTCAGCTCTGCTTGTCTATCTTTGTTGGTTCCTTATTGTGGCTTTTGAATTTCTTATTGATTTTCTATGGTGTTAAAGTGATAGTTATTTTTTTGTTCAGGACAAATACTATGTACAATCACACATCCAAATGAATGAATATAGGGATAGGGTGATCTTGGTGAGTGAGTGCCTAGAATGTTTAATTTTTTTTTTTCCTCATAAATTCTCTGACGCCCTGATTGCTTATTTGGAAGTTTTATTGTAGCCAGCAGCTACAAAAAATCAGGGACGATACATTGGCACCTGTGTGAAAGTCTTGGATATGACTGGTTTAAAACTATCAGCACTGAACCAATTGAGGGTATGACAATAATTTAGAAACTTATTGTTTTCTTTCTCTTAACTTGATGCTTTCCTTGGTTGACACTTTCTGTTTTGTCACCTTATTCAGCTTTTGACTGCTATATCTACAATAGACGAGTTGAACTATCCAGAAAAGACAGAAACATATTATATTGTTAATGTCCCATATGTATTCTCAGCATGTTGGAAGGTTTGTGCCTGTCTTTGTCTTTGAGGAGTTTGGACTTCTCACTTGTCTTTACTTTCATAAACATCATTCAAAATCCAGAGATTAACAGCTGAGCTCTTTCTACTTCAATAACCATTGGCAGGTTGTAAAGCCTCTTTTGCAAGAAAGAACAAGGAGGAAAGTACAAGTGCTGAAAGGTTGTGGTATGGAGGAATTACTGAAGGTAAACTATAATATTACAATAACAACCAAATTGAATTCATTCCATTCTTCCTAGGTTTGCTGCAACTTCAAGATGATTGATATACTCAAAAGTGTTTACAAAGCTTGTGAACAGGTAATGGACTATGCATCCCTCCCACATTTTTGCAGAAAGGAGGATTCAAGGTTACCCCGAGATTATGCAGCAGTAAATACTGAAAATTGTTTCTCCTTTGATCATGTCTTCCATAAACAACTCTATAGTTACATCAATCAGCAAGCTATATTTATGGAGTCCATATCACCAATTAGTGAGGGGTCTTTCTATGTAGACTTACCAGAGCCAGACCCAGATGATGCCAAAATCGCCAAGACTATAGAAACTGAGTTCAACAAACTGGAAAGCCAGAATGGCCTTACCAACTGACTATATGGTCTTGCAATTTATTCACCTTCAGACTTCAGAGTCAAGTTTAATTGTTGAGAACCATATAATCCATTGTGGAGACTAAGGATTATAATTGTTAGTTCTTTATAGGTTGCACTCAGTTATTAGATGTAATATCTAATTTTTCCATCAAGTAAAACAAACTTCTGGGGACAGAACTTTAATCTAATTTCTATAACCACCTCGAGATGATGAGTATATGATATTTTGTTCAATGCAGAAAAGTTACAGCTCCAATTCTGTCAACTAACACAATTTGCACAGAAATACAGAACTAAAAGAGTGTTTAGAACCGTTTCTGCCAGAAATATGAATGCACGGAACTACATGGTTATGTTATTGGCACTATCATCTTTGCAACAAATCTTTTTACCAAAAATATCAGCCTAGGATAATCAAGCCATTTTGCTATGAATCACAACATACCCTTAGTAAATTTATTTAACCATCAGGTGTTAGATTACTCCTTGTTCTCTATCAAACAAGGGTAAGGGACTCTTGAAATATGCTGTGCGTTCTTATACATTAAGGGTATGTTTGTGATTTAGAAAACAACGAGGACGTGAGGGAAGGAAGAGGTTTAAAGGAAATCCTTCACCCATTTGTGTGAGTGTAGTTAAGTTACAAAGTTCTCTCTCCTTCCTTCCCCTCCTAACTCTTATCCTTCCCTTTCCTTCCTTTCCCCTTCCCTCCAAACTCCCAAACACACCCTAAGTGTTTCAGCTTCACAGTCCTGGAAGGATTCTCTCTAGTGGTTAGCTATGCTGCATACAAATCTAGTAGGATTAAATAGCAAGTTTGAGGAACACCAAAGCTTTACATTAAATTTAAAAAGGTTACAAATCAAATTCTACCTAATCAAACTATTAATATTTAATTTAAATATTCTGAGGCTAAGGTTTCTTATATGTACAGATTAAGCTAACTGGCAAATTATAAGTGCCTCAGCCAATAATATTCTGCAAGCAGTATAGCACACATCCAGATTAATGATTGAGCTCCCACTCGTTTTCCTGCATGTCCAGTAAGGATTGATTTTAATAACTGCACTAGCATCATACATTATGAAGCTAATATACAGATACAATAAAGGTTAAGTTATCTAACCTACTAAATAACACTGCCAAGGTTGATTCCTCTTATCTCAATTGTTTGTAGCAGTTATAGGCAATGGCAACTGACACTACAGCACAGACAACAGCAAGAGCGGCATAAGTATCTTCTTGCTCCCAGCCGTCAAACCATGTTGTCAAGGAATGAAACTTGCGTGAAGCTCCTTTGCCACTGTTGATCCGAGAAATCACAGTCTCACTGGTCTTATTATCAGCTGAGAGCTTCGCTTCCGTCTCAATGACATCAGGGTCCTTTCTCTTTTCCACTAAGACATGATTTTGACAAAAGGAAGAGTCTCCATTTGCTTGGCAGCAGCTCACTCCATTTGATTGGCAGCAGCTCACATAATTGTCTTGAGATCTATACAACGCGGTGCTTTCTTCAAAACTTCTTAGGCCATTCAGCAGAAATCTTTGTTCTTGCTTTTTTATCTGTTCACTTTCTGATAAACCCATCTGACCCCTGATAGCAATAATAATAACAATAATAAATAACATCAAATTCAAGTCAGCATATGTAGGATTACAGCAGGTCAATATCAGATTTTAGAAGAGGGGAAACTATCAGGCAAAGGATGGGATTTTTTTCCCATCACAAAGAAGGAGGCAGAAAGAGATGTCATTGATAACGTATGGATGAAGGTAGGTTTCCGAACATTTTAAGGCGGAAAAAGCAATACCCTTGCTAGAGGAAATATCCATCCTATATACTGTGTTCTAGTAACAGCTTAAATTTGAAGGCTAAGTCCTTGGGGAAGAGAACATGCTTTACGAGTGTAATTTGTAGATAGAAAGTTTAAGAAGTCAACAATAAAACTTGCAGGTCATAGGTACTAAAGGCCTATGGAGCAAAGCTGTCATACCATCAGATGAGGGCATGAATGTACCAGTTCTTGTCTGAACACAATTTCAATTAGAAAATATGGAAACCAAAGTTGACTTGAGGAGGTTTTATTCCAAATTTCAGAAGCAAAATAAAATTAAAGTATATATTAAATCATTAACAGTAAAAAGGGAATATAGGTCTACAAGTGAGTAGACTATTTTTGAAAAACAAATCCCTGCCTTATTTGATTGTGTTAAAACTTTCCAGTTGACTCTTGTTTTGACCTTTCATTTTCTTTCAGAACTTCTAGGAATTTGACTTGAAAATGACAATAAGCCTTACGAATATAACTAAATTTCACCTTTCTTGGCCTACTCTTACAGACTTTATGTAAAACTAATTTCTA
Source organism: Sesbania bispinosa (assembly GCA_026901365.1). Classification (NCBI taxonomy): domain Eukaryota; kingdom Viridiplantae; phylum Streptophyta; class Magnoliopsida; order Fabales; family Fabaceae; genus Sesbania; species Sesbania bispinosa. The sequence continues at coordinate 369,284 of QLOH01000199.1, read as the reverse complement.
AGTCTAACCCCACAGGACCAGCCAGCCACTGACCCCAAAAGACCAAAAGCCAGCAAGAGAAAGATAGCCCAGGTATTGTCTTTTAGACATGAAATGAAACTTAAAACAAAACCTTTTAGCCAAAACAGTGAAGAAAATAAAGAACTATAGAAAATAATTACCTCCATAATAAGTCTATAACCTCCCCTTTTATGATATGTTGTTGAAGCAATAGAGGTACATCTTCTGGGGCAACATATCCATACCTGGATATTTTTGTGTAAAAGAATATTGGTTGGCTAAATAATCAATATGATAAACAATGGTATAATCATATTTCAAGATTTAAAAAAATAAATAGAAAGTTCTGTCACAAGAAGGAATTTTAATAACCATGCAGATCTTCTCCTTACCAGTGTCCAGTGACTTCTCCATTCATGCTAGACCCAAATATAATGACATTTCCTGCATACTTATGTCCCCCAATATGTGAGCACGGGCTAACAAACACTTTACCCTGAAGACCATGTAACTCTATCTCCTCCCTGAATCTACTGACCAAGACAGGTCCACAAACCCCACATCTACGATCACGGGAACCATGTGAACACACAAAAACATATGAACCTTTCAACGCTTCAGGGGTTCCAGGAAGCCATTCTCCATCCTTCACAAGAACTTCTTCAACAAAAGTTTCAACATCAAAATGCGTTAATCTCCTGCAATTTCACACTAAAATCTGTTGTTGACAATGATCTACAGAAGGAAAAAAAAAACCTTTATGAGGAAATCAGAAGTAGCTAAACATATAAACTTATACTAACCTGTATCTGATCATGTCAGGAAAGATTAACACATCCCCATTAGATGTTTCAGTCCCATCATGTCCCTCACATATCGTCAAGCGGGTCTACCAAAGAACCAAATCACAAGTCATAACATAAGTCCAACACAAAATCAGCCCTAGTCAATGCAAGAGGAAGAAAACTAGAAGCAACATTTTCTCACAAGATATTCAATTAACACTTAACAAATATCATAAAGTTCAAATCTTACTAACAAAAAAAATGTGACACCAACCAAATCACACACACCCTATACAAAATCAATCAACAACCAAACCATATGTTGAAAACACCAAAAGGGCATGGCACAGTAACAGTACCTCCTTCTTCATATGGCTCTTCCTTGCCATAACGGCTGCATAGAGCAACCTGGGCAAGCGATCAAACTCTGCAGCTTCGATGCGTGGTGGCCAAACCCGTGGGTTCTTGTAGCAGAGGAACACGTGGCGTTCGTACAACTCAACCGTGCCAACCAGAGGACTCTGTCGGAAATCGGGCCGGGAGAACCCGAACTCGGAATCGACGGCGACGTCTCCGGCGGATAGAAGACCCTCGTTCTGGAAGCTTCCAGAAGCGCTTCTGGGGTCGGTGAGGTAGCTATCGAGTTGGTCGGAGACGGTGATAGGGGAAGAATGGGAAGAAGATGAAGGGATTGTGAATGTGAGGGCTTCTTCTCTCTCTCTATTGCTCGCCATCATCATAGCCCACAACGTTAAACGATTAAAGTTTCGACCTTTGAGACCAAAAGAGTGAAGAGAATGAACCAAGTGAGTGTGGGGGGGGGGGGGGGGGGGGGGGGGGGTGTGTGTTTGCGCTCTTTCCTCTTTCGAGGGGTTTGATGATGTTAGAGGAGGCTGCGTTCCTGTGCTACTGTGACTATAAATCTTTTGATGGAATCGGGTCATGTGATTCTGTGTCATTTAGGGACTAATTTATTGCCTAATGTGCCGACCAACAATTGAGCCTTTCCTAATCTAATCACCTTATTGTGTCTTATTATCATGATTTAAACGTTCATTAAAATTATATACTAGATTTAAATTATTTTTAATATCACTTTGAGATTGAGTTTTTCTTTGTTCTTTTCATATCTCTCATTATTAAATTTGATTTATTACTTTTTAGTGGGGCCTTTATATATTTTGTTCTCACATGGTCAAACTATCTTATTGTCTAATATAAAAAAGACTTTCAATATAAAAATTTAAAATAATGTAACATGTCTAGTAGATGATGATGTTTGTTGTCTAATAGCATGCCAGCCAACCAAAATCCAAACCCTTGGTCGCTACATCATACCATTGTTCTATTTTTTTAAAAATCTAAATCATTTCTAATAATCTCACTTTATTCTTAGCCTCTCTTTACATTTAAGTATTTAAATTATGTCTCACCTAATTTACTATTTTTAATGGAGACTTCACTGGTTTTCTACTGTTATTACTAGTTGGCACGTGTTTGATTTGGCATTGAGAAGTGGTCAAATTCAAGTTTGGACCTCTAAACAAAACTATCAACATGTTTGGTTTAACGTTAAATTGTAATACACTCATGTTTGACCAGTTTCAACACTAGAACAAACACACTATTTACAGCATTAGAAACCTGAGTTTATCACATTCCTAATGCTAAACCAAAAATACCCTTAGTCAAATTACCTTATCATCAAATATGAAATACATTTTAATTTTAAAATATATAACATTGCTTTTCTTATTTTTAACATGTTTTCCCAGTAGAATGCTTCAAGAAAAATCCCTCCTTTTATTTCTCAGGAATAAAGCATCAAGTAAATGAGAAGAAAGGATTAGATAGAATAAGATAAAGGGTATAATTTTTTTATGATTATTATCATTATAGTGCTTGCCGTAAAATAGTTCATCAAACTACCAAACATGTAACCTCAATATCAGAAACGAAATAGCAATATACAATAAAATACACCCAGAACTTGTGACCAAATTATTGACATTCCAAAATTCTTTTCCCTCAGACTATGATGACAAAACTATGATCGCAATAGGTCTCAACCTTAACATAAAGCAGTATATTCTTGAGCTGCACAAAACTAGAACAAATTTCATACAGGATTCTCACCAGGAAGGTAAGAAGGAGACCCTCCCTCAACCTGGTTCTTTTTCCTGTGAAAGATGCCACTAATATTATGCAATAGAACTTTCTTTGAAACTGAAACCTTCTCCTTTTCTAACTTCCGCACCTCCATTTTTTTTAGAGAAGAATTCTGCTTTTGAATCCTGTAGTGCTGAGGAGATAACTCTGATGACCTTTGAGTTTCAGCCAATATTCTAGATGCAGCTTCTGCTGCTTTCTTCTGCTCTCGCTCGCGCCACCTTCTAAGTTCACTCTCCACTGCCCTCTTTGCTGCTTCAGCCATCTCAGCACTTTTCAAGGCCTCCTGTGTTGCAGTCTCTACATCCTCAATCTCCTTCTGAGTAACCTCTAACCTTTTGAGAGCCTCCTTTTCACTAGCCTTCACAGCTTCAATCTGTGCCCTGGCAGCAGCCACTTTGATGTCTGCTAATTTATCAGACTCTTCAACCTTGTGAGTTAAGGACTCAAATTCCTCTCTTGAGATTGTAATTCTAGCACCAGATTCAGAAGTTGAGGCACGAGCAGCGCTAGTCCTCTCAGATAAGACCCTTATCTGATCAAGAATACTTGCCTCTGCTGCTTTAGCTTCTTCCGCTTCTTCCAATGCTACTTTAAGTTTTACTTCAGCATCTTCTAATGCAAGTTTGGTGACTTCAGCTTCCATCTTCAATTCTGCTGCCTTGTTCATCATTTGTTCTGCTTCCTGCTGTGCATTTTCAGTTTGAGATGACAACTGGTTCAATGTCAAGATCATTTCCTCATATGCACCTCTAGTTTTAGATTCTTCTGCCAGGTAGACTTCAAGCTCAGACTCACTATTCTGGAGCTTGGCTTGCAGATTCGCAACAATGTATTCAGTTTTGGATTCTTTCTCCTTCAATTCAGAGTGCTCTCTTTTTGCATTCTCCAGATCCACCTTAAGAGCTTCCACCAAGCTTCTAATGGTGTTTTCCTCTTCTGCCACTTTATGCAGTGATTCCTTGGCATCATCAAGGTCCAAGGCGACACTTTTCAAAGAGTCCAAGTCTGATGTCTTTTTGTTTTCTAATTCCTTTTGCAAAGCCCCAATTTCATTCATTGTCTCACTCAGCTTCACTTCAAGATTTTTTGTGAGCTCTGGACTGAATTCCTTCTTTAAAGCAAGTAATTTCTTCTCCGATTCTTCAAGGGCGGTTTTATATGATTGGCTTGTGACATTGTTCTCAACTAATATCTCTGCATGCTGATGATGTGCTTGGACAGATTCAACTTTCATTTGCTCAATTGATTCTTGTACAGATAAAATTTCTTTAGATAGCTCAGATGCTCTTTCTGTGTTTGCCTTCATTGCATCTTTAGCTTCTGCTGCTTGCTTGAATGCAGAAACTCTTGCTTCCATGGTTTCATTACACCCCTGACGAATTTTCCTCAGTTCTTGCTTTGCAACATCAAGTTCTGTAATGACAGATTTATACCTTTTAACTGTAGTTTCTAACTCTTCTTTCCAAGCACCATTGGTTTCATCAAGATTGCCACATTTTTCTTCTTTAAGCTGTTTTGCTTGACTCTTCGAAGCTTCTGTTGCCTGGATAGCTAATTCTCTGGATTCACTGAGAACTTTAAGCTTTTGTGTCAGATCCACAACAGCTCTTTTAGACTTTTCAAGCTCCACTTGGACTTGAGCCTTAGTAGTTTCCGCATTTTTTAGTTGTTGCTTTAACTTGTTCAGCTCTTTCTGGGCTACGTGAAGTTGTGTCTCCTTTGCCCAAACACTCTAATGAAATAGCAAAGTTTGTAAGTTGTAACATGTAGTACTAAAGGGGCAAAGTAAATTTACAGTTAACCTTGAAAGGAGGAGCAAGAAAATAACTACCAAATAACTTAGTTTAAGTGATGAAAACAACTTGTCCAATTTAGAACACCTTTGAATACATTTCTCTAATAACTGATTATCTAATTTGGAGTTGATAGTTTTACATAATGTCTTAAAATCTCATCCCAGACCAGACCCCTATAAATCCATTCACCTCATGTTTGGATCCATGTTACTTTATGTTGGACATATGTTAATTCAACACAACTGTGAGTAGCTTCTAGGGTGGCTTACCATGAATCCAAACACGCGTTTAAACTCCAGTCTAAACCATTGAAACAATTTATGCTAATGTAGTAAAAGAGGGGATGTCATTGATGAAAATGGTACATGTTATGAGTACTTGTCATCAGCTAGAGGTCAAAAGCATAAAGACTGGACAGTGTTGATCAAATTGTCAAAATTTAATGACCTAATTATAATATAAAAAGTTTTTGAACAAAATTCTTCCATATTTCACCCTGCTCATACTAATCCATCAGAACACATAGTGAAATCACAAATTCAGGTACATAACGTCTAGACCAATTCTAGGAAAGAATTTTACACAGAAGTCACTGCTTCATTATACTCCTTGACATACAAACAAACAATTACCTAATGGGATTTGCAGTTTATAACAGATACAAATACAAAAACCAGAGTTACCTCAACAGTATAAGGTTTTGCCTTCTTAATGGTTTGATTTTCACCAGAAGAAGCACCTTCACCAAATAGAGAAACAGCATGTTTAACAGACTGAAAAGGTGGACTGGTGTCAATCTCTCCAACCACTGGTTTTGTTGGATTAGGAGAATCAGTGGCACTTTGCCGGATTTTGGCTACCATTATGCCCTTTGAAGCGAACCTGCTAAAAACCAATCTGTTATAAGAAAATTGAAAGAAAAATATGATTAACATAACACATTATTATAATATCAAACTCAAAACAATCCCACATTTCAGCTATCTCATTTTGAATCCATATAAAGACAATCACCAAGTAGCTTATTCAGACATTTTAACATAAATCCATGAACAAAACACCATCATAAATAAACCTAAAAAACATAAACCAGCGCCGATCACCGTGATCTCAAAACATTTCAAGACCCAAAAGCCCAAACCGAAAACCATGGAAGAAAGTTTCTATCTTTCACAGAATCCGCAAGAAAAATCATCGGAAAAATACCAAAGGGTAAAAAGAAAACCTTGTTCAAGGCGTTGAAAGATGCTCCTTCAAAAAATTTTCAAGAAACTATAGAATCCGTGGCATTACATTAGATTGCAGAGAAGGAAGAATCTTGATATAGTTGCAGGAAGGGAAAGAGAGAGACGTGTTTGTTTGCATTGTAAATCGAAATCGAAAAGCTGTTTTAAGACAAAAATTGCATCAGCAAGTTAAGTGAGTTAAAAGGGAGTAATAATCATGTACAATCGTTTCTATTCTATTAAAGATTCCTTCCACTGCTTCTTCTATTTCAATTCAAGTACCTTGTTATTGTGATGTTGATTTTGATGTCCTTTTTGTTTTTGTGACGCCACTGTTAACTATTCAAAGGAGCCTAACGTAAGATTCTGTCAGAAAAAAAAGATGGGGTCGCCACGTTCCTTTACTAGTAGTGGAAGCGGAACCACCGTCTTAGAAATCCATCACAAATTCACAATCAACAAAATAAAGGAAAAAGAATTATTTATTGAAAAATACAATAATGAATATATTTACTATTTTTAGAACCTGAATGACATTAATAATTGAAGAATCTTCTATTAAAAATGTATGGTACTATTGATCTAACATCTCTCGTGATACTGAAACAAATTAGAGAGAAAGAGTAAAAGACAATACCTTTTGTCCTTTTTTATAACGTGTCTGAATGAAGTGAAACTTTTGCGAACAATATTCAATAATTAGGGACGCTCATGCTTCCGTTGCGCATGGTTTAATTTGGTCTCTTGTATTAGAAATTTTAAATTAAAATATTATTTAGATTGGTCAGGGCTAAATCAGCTCATAACGTAATCTGAAATTAGTTAACATTTATCAAATTCAATTTATATGATCCGAACCTTAATTAGTTTTGAATGAGATCGGATCATCTATATATGGTATTGGTCATGAGTATCTCTTGCAATAATTATGAATAAGAATAAATATAAAAGCAAAATTATGAAAAATTTGCTCCTTATACAACTTAATTAGTGAAATTTTAGGCATTCATTTCGCCTAATTTTTTTCTTTACACGTGCGTGGAGTTCCTTGTGAATTTCTTTCAAAACCCACCTCATGATCTCTTAAAATAACAAAATAAGTATGTGATTATTAAAATCAAATAGAATCATGAAATGATATATATATTAATTACAACCGATGTAAGATTTTCTAGTTCGAAAGAGTATGACTCGTTCATCTCTTGCGGGCAAAATCTCACAGAATAACACGTAAGGAATACACACATCACTTTCTAATCTTTGTATAGTAATGGTGGGGTCAGGATAAGCCTTTTTGACCTAAAAGTGAATTGGAGTGAACGGACATTGGCCATGCAGTAGTATACATACATACATCACTTTCTATATTATTAGTTTTTTACTTCCACATCCACATCTCATTATCATTAAGTGACGAGGATGTGCACAAATATTATAATATTTTATATACACATAGTTATAAAATCACAATAATTTCCATTCGGTTTAGCAATGTTTTAAAGCATAAATCAATAAGCAAAGAGTTGAGGCCGCGGAGATTGTATAAAGAGTTATTCGGTTCTATCCCCACTATAAATACACTATTAGGGAGTGGTGAGAAGTTGGGGTGTTCATGGAACGGGTTGGGACGAGTTTCACCTGTTTCTAACCCGGCCATAATTTTTGACCGGGCCAATTATATGGAATCGAATCCGTCCATAGACCCGAAGAGACCCGATGATGTGCGGGTCTAAGTAAGACCGGGTCTGAGTAAGACAGGACCGGGTTGGCCCGATATATAAGTTAAATATAATTATTAAATGATCATGTAACAATGTTCAAAAGAAAATAGTTCATACCATTAATAAATATATTGCATACAATAAAATATCTCTTAATGTATGTAATATATTTTACTTTTTTAAAGTTTGGGATATTACTAAACCAAGAATAACATTATATTCACTATATAATTTTATGTATAGAATGTATTTTTAAAGGTAAATAAAGGAAATTTAGACTCAAAAACCCCATTTAAAATGAAAAAAATAAGGTTAGGACTTTACATAATAGAAAATCATAAGTAATAAATATTATATTTATATATAAAGGACGGGCCGGGTAACCCGAAGGTTAACCCGAACCCGTCCTCAACCCGATGTCAGGTCAAAAAATGAGACCCGATATGGTTCTATTCTTTTTCGTAGGACAGGAACAGACCCGACCCGAGTAGGACGGGTTGGGACGGGTCAAAGGGACAGACCGGGTCTTGAACACCCCTAATGAGAAGTCTTAACTAAACACTTTTAGGGATAGGTGAGAAGTCTTAACTGTGATTAAGCACCGAATATGATTAACCCTAATAATAAGGGATACCTATGATAAAAATAAAAAAAATGAATAAATTCTCAAAATAATTTTTAATTTATTTTTTCTCTCTAACTTAGCTTTTAAATAAAAAAAATTGTGAAAAATTACCTTTAAAAGTTTCCCTGCCTTCTAAACTAATCCCTGAATAATTACTTTTTCTCTCATGTTAGTCTCCAAACACTATAGTTTAAGAAGGAATGTGAAGAATTGAAAAAAAGTTTGAGAGCTACGTACATTTATAAATTTTTTGTTTCATAAATGATTTTGATGGTTTATTCAAGCAAAAACTATCTATTAGAAATGAATTGTTATTAAATATAATGAAACCACCATGACTATTAAATATATTGACTCCTATCATGGGTGATTTATCAAATGTAGTTGTTCTTTTCATTGATCTTGATACTTTAACCAAAAAACAATCAGGACAATGACAAGGCTAAATCATTCTAAAACAAAACGTCAATGAGCAATGACATATAACATTATATATTTACGTCATGCATATTCTTTTTTGAGTACTATATGGAGAATGCTTACGCTTCTCTAGTTTAAAAAGAGGAAAAGAAATTACGTAAAGGGTTCAACGGTGTATATTATATGCGAAAATACAATGAGATTCGTTAGTATATACGTTAACGATGGCGAGCATTTTGTCTAAACAGTGTCACTTTTACTTTTCGAAAGAAATCCACACAACACTCATTCTCAAAAGTCACATATAAGCTAATATAAAAAACAAATTCTTACCCAAAAAGTAATTGAAATTACTCAATATAAATGTTACACGGATTTTGTCGAATTAAATTAACCTCCCTTGGTTTAGAGACCGTTTTGTAAGGACTTATTTGAGTTTCTCTTATGTTATAAGACTTGTGTAAGTATTTGAATAAACTTATGAAGGGTCAGTATGGATGAAACTTCTGCACAAATATTTTTAGGTGAAAAAATATATACTCAGTTTGGAGTACTTCTTCAGAAGAATTTCTAGAATATAAAAATATAGAATGAATCAACGAGATCAAATGAATTTAACTTCTCCATAAGTTGAAATTACTTACTTATGGAGAAGTTAAATGGGAAAGCTTTTGGAGTAGGTGGACTATAAAAACTAATTTCAACTTATGGAGAAGTTAAATGCATTTGACCTCTTTTATTCATTTTATTTTTTTTCCACCTAGAAGTACTTCTGCAGAAGTTTCATCCAAATTGGCCCATAATAAATCAAAGAGGTCAAATACATTTGAATGTGTTTGGCTTGCCATTTCAGCTAGCTGAAAGTTGAAAATAGTAGCTGAAACCACTTCGACAGTGTTTGAGAATGTAGTTTTTTTGGTAGCTATAAGCTTTTCTTAAAAAGCTACTTGGGGTAGCTTTTTTAAAAAAAACTCCAATTTTCAGCTACTATCTAAAAATTAATTACAAGTTTAACCCTCAACCACACTCACTTATCATTATTTAATAATTAATGTTGTCCTTAAATATTATTTTACCATTTTCAACTATTTTTATCAAACACATTCAATAGTTTTTCAGCTTTCAGCTTTCAACGAGCTTTTCAGCTTTCAACTAACTTGATGCTTTCAGCTAGTTTTACCAAACACACTCTTAACTTCTCCATAAGTTGAAATTAATCTTTGTAGCTCATCTACTCCAAAAGTTCTCTCATTTAACTTCTTCATAAATAATTAATTTCAACTTATGGAAAAGTTAAATTAATTTGACCTCTTTGATTCATTCTATTTTTATCTCCAAAAAATTCTTCTGCATGAGTATATCCAAACTGAGCCGAAATAACTTATGACCTGCCCATAAGCTATTTTTAAAACAGCTTATTTCAATAAGCTCCTCAAAGTAGTTTATGAAATAGCTTGAGCAGAGTTTAAATACCTTATCCCTTATTAAATTTTCATCCACTGTCTTAAGAACTTATTTAATAAGCATTCATCACATAAACGCTTATGTTATAAACACTTAATTAAATTATTTTCCAAACACACCCTTAATCAATCTAGCACCAAAATAAAGCTCAGGCCTTTGAAATAGTAAAAGGGTTAATTTATTTTAGGTAAAACCTCTAAAGTGATAAGAAATTGGCATAAAAAGGTTTACACTGATAACATAAAGATATTATATAAGTATAAACTTAAAGCAATATAGGTAGTATGATCGACAAACTACCTTGGTGAAAGAGTGACACGTCGCTCATTGTCCAAGCCAAGCCATGTCAATAATATGAATATCACCTATTTTGTCAACCATGAGGTTGCAAAATTGGCATTTGGCAGACAATCGAACCATGGCAGCCCAAAACCACAAAGTAGGACATAGCCAGCGATAATGTGATAATATGATTGAGGTTACGTGTGTTTAGTAAACTAGCATGAAAACTAGTTGCAAATGCTAAATTAACATATAAGGACCTTGTTAAATATTAAATAATGATGAGTGAGAATTGTTAAATGATAAATTTATAATAAATTTTCAGCTAGTAGTTGAAAATGGAAGCTTTTTTAAAAAAACTACCTCAAGTAACCTCTCAAAAAAAACTAGTAACTACCTAAAAAAGTCATCTTACAAAACCGATGAAATAGAGCTATTAATTTCAACTTTCATCTAGCTAAAATATTATCGCAGATAAATGTCATGTTAACTGATACATATTTGCACCACCATCGTTATAAATAAAAACGTCATGTTAACGCACGTTATGCAACCATGATTCAATAAATAAATAGTTATGCATTACACTTACAAACTGGGCCTAACCATAGGCTTCAATCTACAAGATAATATCATTTGCCGCCCTCCATAACCGGACAAGTTTGTCATAGAATGAGCAAGTAGCCACTAATGGTTTGGTTCTTCCACCTCTGTGATTTACTTCTCCTTTCTGCCAGTCTGCTCCGTATGCAAGGGAGTCATGCTTCTTGTAAGTTTCCAACACTTCGGCTTTGTCACCTTTAATGGCAACAATTGCAAAACCATTGTGCATACAGGCAGCCAAAACCAGGCCTGGAATGAAGGGGTGGTGCTTCACCCTCCATACTCCTCCCCCTAAGCTAATTGAAGTCTCATTAACGGGTTTTGAGATTGATCTTAAATCCCATACCCTCAAAATTTCATCATAGCTTCCAGTTAATAAGCTATTTGGGTCATGAGGACTCTTTTCAATGCAGCAAACCCCCATTTTGTGGACTTTAGAGATCTGAAATACGAGATTGGAAGGACTATCCCGCAAATCCCAACAACTGAACTTACAGTCATCTGAGCCAGTATATACCAAATTTGGCTGGTGAATATCAAAGGAGGTTGTCCATAGTTCAAAATCATGTGCCTTCCACTCTTCCAGTATTTCCAGCTTGGATTCAAGAAGAGAAACAATAGACACAGAGCCATCAGAAAGCCCTACTGTGATCGATGTGGCTGAAGGGTTCCAATCCAAGTATAGGCACATAGAGTTACTGACTTTTTCACTTGTAATCTCTTTTAGACAAGCCCCTGCCATAGAATCAATAACAAATCTTAATGTAATGTAACTGACCAAAAGAATGAGAGCACATCCCTTTATCAAAATACAAAAGTTGGAAATAAGAGAATATGATGTCATGGATTAGTTTATTAATAAATGTCAGTATCTCTTGAAAAATTGCAATGTTTCTATGCAAACTTAGGCATGTGTCGTTACATTATCTACAAGCAAGAAACTTTGATGAGTGGAAGGTAATGCTTAAAGTTTAACTGTGAAATTTAGATATTTAATAAACAACCAATCCTCCAGAAAAATTACCACAAGCATATCCAGCCAGCTGTCAGCTTTTGACATATGTTATGCATGTAGAGAAACCAAATCATAGTTCCATAATTTAAACCAATAACCACTAACAAGTATAAGGTTACTGTAAATTTTATAAGGTCAAATAATAGGTTATGAAGTCCTGAAGTATTCATACAATACTGTACAACGAATAAAACCTTCCACTTAGAAAGAGATGGTAATAACATAGAAACAGGTTACATTCCTAGAAATAGCCAACAATTAGAACCGAATCAGATATAAGATGTCATAAATATTAGTGTCAGTGGATTTTTTAGACTGTGTTAACAAAGATGTAAATGTTAAGTTTGACATTTTCATACTTTCACAGTGAAGTAGTGAATACTGAATATGTCTTCTGGTGCTCTGTTGCTTTCCACTGCCAATTTTACAGTTAAGTACAGAACAATTATTTCTAGTATCATGCTTGTACTTCCCGCTGAAAATGGGGTTGTAGAAATAAATCAAGGACTAAATCCATACCTTCTACTCCATTACAGCAACCTTCCAGCATCTTAATTCTCAAGTATCCATCAGCATCTGCTTGAGCTAGAAAAGGATTTGCATGCCCTGTGGATGGATTCCACTTTATATCAAAGATCCCACAAGTCTCCTCACTATAAACCATGTCAAGGTGGCCTGTGTCCACATCAATATTGAAGAGTGAAATGCTACCATGTCGACTGGGCTGACCACCTTCTTGTAGTGTGTAAGTGGATACAGCTAAAACATTGTGGTGTGAATTATGTGGACAAAACTCCACAGCATCAGCATTACCATCTAAATAGCAATGTGCTACGTCCATGCCAACCAAATGATTGCCCAACTAGCTTAATACAACTTCGCATCACATAACAAAACTTATTTGGGTCAACCTAACACATACGTAGACCACGCACCTCCCATTGGAAAATCATCAGAAATCTAGAATGAAAAATATGAGAGTAATATAAGTGAGAAAACGACACAAGTTCATGAAGAATTAATAGATTGAATTTATGATTGGGCTTTCAATCTTATTCGGTACTTCCTCTATCATATTTTACATAATTATCTTTTACACTTTCCCAAATTATCAATCTTGTCCTGAATGAAACCTAAACAAACTAAGCCAAGACGGAACATATGGCAAAAGAGATAGAACAAATAATTGAGAAACACTAGGAAAAAGAAATTACAAGAAGAGAATTCTAGATTTTTGTGACTAAAATCATAGTTGATTATAGGGAGAATCAAATGGAGGATGACAATGGTCAATGAAACCAAAAGTTGTCTGGAAATCTACAAACTAATCATTGAGATTTGTATTGAACCCTGTTGTAAACCCCACAGCTTAGTTCATTTGGACCAAAATATATGGTATGGTTAAATGCCCTGTTTTGAACTAAACACTATCTAAGTATGAAGGGGCTTTTCCTCTATAATAGGGATCTAACTAACCACACAAACTAATTTTCGTTTCAGAATCCTAAATAAAATGAAAATCCCAGCATTTAAAAAAATCTGCAACTATGACGATGAGAAGATGTCATAACTCACAATCTGTAGGAAATGGAATTCATTGGAGCTCGACGGTCGACCGCGATGAAAAGACGGTTTCGGTGCCACACAGACTTGAAGTTGCAGACATCTCAGTCTTTTGCTAGCAGGGAAGGGTATTGGTTATGTGGGCTTTGCTAATGAATTTTGAATTGGGATTTGATTTTTATGCCTCCTATTTTTAATCTCACACGTTCTAAGTAGGGGTGAGAATCAGGTAGGCTGAGCCAGGCTTTACATGAACGGGCTTGGCCTGTTTCGAAATTTTAAAGCCTAAGTCAGACCTTTTACCTGTGATAGGCTTTAATTAGTACATTGGCCTAGTTCATTACAAAGCCTGTTAAGTCTACGAGCTTGTTTAAAAGCCTACATGTCATGAAGGCCTAAAGCCTATTTATAAATAAGCTACTAGGCTGGCAGGCCCAAAAGCCTATTTTCAACCTTGTATTTTCCTACTTGTTCCAACAATTATTATATATTTTCATGTATCTTTTTTTTTTTTTGTTACAAGGAAAATAAATAAAACAAACAGAAAATAGACTACAATTTACAAATATTGTCCAGCAACAAAATTAAAACACCAGAAACATGAATTCTAAACTAAAACCATGTATTCTATTAAAACAATTCCTGCTGTGAAGTACTTCACAAAAAACTTAAACATGAATTCTATTTAAGCACCAGAAATGTGAATTCTAAAAACCCACCACCATTAATTCCCACGCATAAAAAAAACACCTACCACCAGAAACTAATACATTCAAAGTACCAAGACCAGAAACTAAAACATTCAAAGTACTTCAAATCAAGACCAAATCAATTAAAGCACTACGAATATCATCTACTTGTTTTACAGCATCTAACTCAAAACTAAAACCCCCACCACCAGAAACATGAATTCTATTAAAGCAATTACCAAGACCAAATCAAGATCACAAATAAGTACTATAAAATAACACTATATCAGCAAAGTTATTACATTTTGAAGAGAGAAAAGAAAAATAAAAGTATGAACTATTAAGCTTGCTGTGATATGCCATTTTTTCTTCATTGCCCACAATTAAACACCTAGAAAACCATGCAAAACTGATAGACAGAAACAATTAATATTTCTCTGACATGTAAACCTTTAATGATTGTAAAGACAACAACATGATAGTGAAAATTGAACTAAGATTCAAGCAATAGATTTTTCACTGTACATGCTTAATCAAATACAAATATTTTCTTATTAAAGCCTCGAAATATTACCAACCTCTTTCAATCATGATGGTACCAGCAAGAGTTGAAAGTACACCAATGCCACCACAGACATTGATTATCAACACCAGTGATATGAAAGCTGAGAAATTTGTAAACTTCAAAGATGAGTGGACAAGTAAAGCAACTAGAGTGTCCCCAGCAATAACAAAAGAGAGATTTTGTGTTACCAACCACAATTGCAAAACCTGCCAATGAGTCATGCAAACAGAGAAAGAGTTGCTTCACCAAAGGAACCTTCATAATCAAAGAATTATCATGCAAATTAAAATAACCAAGACACTTGTATGAGATATAGAAGGGGAGCTTTGGCGCAACTGTTGTAGTTGCTGTGTGTGACTAGGAGGTCATAGGTTTGATTCTGGAAATTAACCTTTTGCATATACTAGTACAAGATAAGACTACCAAAAATAGGTCTGACCCTTCCTTGGACCCCAACATTGGGGATCAGCTCTGACCCTTCCGTGAACAAGAATGCAAGAAAGAAAACTCAACCATGACACTCATTGCATATTGTTTAGGGATTTAGCTCAGCTCATACCTGAACAGGGAAGCAAATTCACACAGACGCGAGCAGCTATGACAGAGATGCGAAGAACACAGAAACGGTGATTCGTGCACGGAGACAGAGAGCTGATCGAGCAGTGATGCGAACAACACAGACGCGGAGACGGAGAGCTGCCACGGAAGCGGCGTTGCGTCGCTGTCACGGAGGCACGGAAGCGGTCACGGAGACAGAGAGCTGATCGAGAAACGTCGCACGACCACAGGGACGGAGCAACGTCGCACGGCCACGGAGACGAGGGCAGAGAACTGGGTGGAGCGCGAGGCAGCGGCTAGGGTTGGAGGCTTCGAGCTGCGTACGGTACAGGAAGAAGAAGGACGTTATGTGTTTTCAACGGAGTAAAACGTCATTTTTAGTGCATGAAAGATTAGCCGTCGGTCAAGTTAGTCCGAGAAGACAGAAATTAGTAAAATAATCCCTGAATAATGCTGAAGTCAATCAAGTTAGTCCATCCGTCAATTTGTCTCTGTTAAACTTAACATAATGCTGGCGTGGATGCCGATGTGAACTGGGAAACTTTCAGCGACTAGAATGAACATATTTTCCTTTCATTTTGGTCCCTAACATCCAAATTTCATATATATAAAAAATTTTGAAATCACAATTTCCCCAAATGCTGCCTCTGTGAACCCTGGTTCGAAATTGAATATCCTTCATGTTTTGTACAAAGATGATGGGAGGAGGATTTGATCAAGCTCGCGTTCAGCATCAAAGCAAACCATCCAAAACCTCCTGGTCTGGCTCTACAACTTCCATGGATTCTGAATCTGCAAGCAAAGGTCATGGGTTTCAGTTATGTTATTGCGGCCACAGGGCGATCGTACGCATGTCCAAAACGCAAAAGAATCCAGGCAGACCTTTTTTCACATATGCATTATCAAAGGTTGTATTTTGTTTATTAGAGTTAGTTGTATTGTATTGATTAGAGTTAGTTGTTTTTGGATACTGTCCTAACATCATTTTTTTAAAATTTTTTATATTGCAAGACAGTGACTTAAACCGTAATTTCTTTGCTTGGGTAGATGGTGCGAGGGAGGACAATTTTGCAGCTGACAGTGGCAGAGATTTATGGAAGAAAAGTGAATTGTTAGAAAAGATTGAAAATCTGTATAGTGAAGTTAGGATTGTTAAGTGGTGTGTATTTGGGATAGGTTGTGTCAAGGTTTGTATGTTTTTAGTAGTGATCATAATTTATTTTGAGAAGTAGGAAATGTGGTTTAGGGTGATGAGTTGTTTTTGGTTATGTAATTTTTTTTATTATGTATATGTACTTTCATTCTAGTTGATGCTAATTAAATGGGAGGTTCAATTACTCTGAAGTTGGCCTTTATTTTTTACAAAAACCTTAGCATTTATGTGTTGTAGTGAACAATTTGTGCAGCAACAAAAAAAAATTAACAAAAGCATTATCTAACAACTGAGACAGTAGTTATGGATATCCAAATCTAACTTCATTACATAATGGCAGAAAATGTCTCAAAATGATTCTTGACTTCAACATTAAAAAAGAAGAAAACTAAACCTTAGAGGAACAACAGTTACATCCATCACCAAAAGAGTCTTGACTAACTATTGTTCATCTAAGATGACAAACTGATTTCTAATCAAAAAGCAGAATTACAACAAGCAAAATGTTCCAAAACAACAAATGTAGCTTGAACATGCATATGTGTTCACTTCTTCTTAGTCTGATTGGTTGGTGGTCCTTGGGGTGTTGGTATAAACTGCATAAAAGTTTGAGTTGCTGTTGTAGTTGATGTTGAAGGATGTGCAGTAGAAGAGTTGGTGGGCATTGGTGGATATGGAACTAGTTCAGGTCCCATGTTGTTGGTCACACCAACAGGTTGTGGTTGTTGATATATCACAGCTCTTCTAGTATTCAACTTTGGCCTCAATGCACTACTTGGAATAAGTCCACGAGGCCTGTTTACAGGTTTGACCTATATAGAAAAATATAAGTTAAACATTAATGACTTAAATGCACACAATTAAAGTTTCAGGGACAAAGCAATGGAAGGAGAGTAACCTGCTGCTGAGATTGTGGTTGTGATTGGATGTTTATTGGGGCTGCACTAACATCAGAAACCTGTAAATGCAAAAAAAAAAAAAAAAAAAGAAGTTACATTAGTGTTACACATGTGAGATTAACACTTATTAAACTTAATAAACTTACACATGTGCTGCACATACCTGAACACTGCTTGTGGGTTGTGATGGATTTAATAAACTTGTTAGGGCAGTTTTGACTGTAGGAACCTGATACAACAGATGAAAAAAAACTTAATCAATGTTTGTTTCTTTACCAACAATTTACAGATTCCATGCTTCATACCTCAACACTCCTTGTGGGTTGTGATTGTTGTGCATCAATTACTGGAGTAGTTTGTGTCAGGTCAATTTCAGATTATGTAGTTCCTTCATTTTCATCTTGTGTGGGTCCTTCATTTTCAGGCACTGGGGGAGTCCAATTCTTTGGTTTAGGAGGTACCCTTGGATTTGTACAAGTCCTGCTGTTGTGGTTGGCTAATCCACACATTGAGCATATCACTTCTGCATATTTCCTCTGTAATTTATTCCCTCTCACAGGTTGTTCATTCCCATCCTTCCTTCTCTATTTTTTTGGTCTCCCAACAGATTCCTTCACTTTTGGGGGGGCTGGTGGATCATAATTTGTTTTGTCCCAATATTGTTGGCCCTGGACTGATTGAACAAAGTATTGGTATGTGGCATTATATGCTCCCATGGTCAGCCATCCATGACAATAATCTTCAGGCCTTAGATTTTTGTATGCAAGGGCAGCTATTGCATGCATACAAGGCATCCCAGTGAGCTGCCAAAATCTGCAAGTGCATGTATGACTTCCAATGTTGACATCAACCTTTCCTTGCCAGCTTTGTACCTTATACCTAAACCCTTCACTGTCCCCACTCCAGTTTGCAGTCCACTGATTGCCCTCTCTCTTTTCCTTGTCTAGTCTACTTTGTTATTGTGGTGGCAATTTTCCAGTGTGACCTTCCAGCCTGACCTTATGTGATGTCATTGTTCTCATAACATAACCCTGAATCTCCTCTGCCATAGTTAAGATTGGTTTCCCTCTATACTTTAAGATCTTAGCATTAAAGACTTCACAGTTATTATTGGTGATGTTGTTTGTTTTAGGCCAATCACTGAAATAGGCTTTGGTCCAGGATTGGGGGGAAATTTGTTTAGGTATGCCCATGCTTTCTCATTCTTCCTCCTCAACTTCTCCATATTGGCATTGAATTGGGGAACTGTGGTAGATCTTGCACACTCTCAAACTGACCCTCTCATATCCAGATCCATCCACTGTTTGATGAAATTCTTCCATAAATGCATTGTGCAGAACCTGTGTGGAACCCCAGGCATGACTTCCTGCATAGCTGGAATTAGTCCCTGAAATTGAAGGTTTAAGTAGTTCAAATTAGTCCCTGAAAGATATCATTAATGATTAATATAGTGCGTATATGATTACTTAACACAGTCAAATTAGTCCCTGAAACTATAAACAAAATCAAATAAGTCCTAAAAAACAGATTCATACCTTTTGCATATCAGACATGAAGTTCCAACCATGCTGATTATAATCACCTAAGTCTTCATGCAGTAAGGTCAGAAACCATTTCCAGTTTTCCTTGTTTTCCACATCCACAATAGCACAAGCCAAAACAAATATTTGATTATTTGCATCTTGTCCAACTGCTGAAAGAAGTTGACCACCAAAATAACCTTTTAGGAAAGCTCCATCCAATCCTATAAAAGGCCTGTAACCAGCTTTGAAGCTTCTTTTGCAACCCTCAAGACAAACATAAAACCTTTAAAATTGTGGAGGTCCTTCTGGCATTAGGATCACATCCACTTTATTTGTTGACCCGGATTGCTTCTTAACAGCTCTTGTGAGTAATCCCATAGTCTAGCATACTGTGCTATCTCGTCTCCCTCTACAACCTTCCTTGCCTCCCTGAGGGATCTAAATATTTTGGAGTCATTCAAATGAACTCCAAATTCTGTTTTCATGTACTCATATGCCTCCAGGTGAGTTAAACTTGGTTGAGTCCTTAGCTTTCCTTCCAGTTTCTTCATAACCCATTTCCTGTCAGCAGTTCTGTTCTTAAAGCCTCTAGCACATGTGTGTTCTTGATTAGATGTCTTCACTTGAAAACACAAAATGACATTATTGTAGCCACAGAATACCTGCCAAGGACATTCCTTTACCTTGCACCTAGCCCTTGCTCTGATTTTATCATTCTTGACCCATTTAATTTCCCTTCCAAGGTAGATTGTGTAATCCTTGACAGCCTTCTTAAATAGGTCCAGGGTTGGAAATTCCATTCCTACCTCCAAGGAAACATGCCCAAAATTAGCCCTATCATTGAATTGGGGGAAAACAGGTCTGTTCACTCTTGACTCACCATCATCATCTAAAGAATTAGGTGTCTTCAGCTCCTCTGAGTGGTAACTCAACCATTCATCATCATCTGAGTCTGAATGTGGATTAGGTTCCTCAGCATGTACACCAAAACCAGCAGAGCTTGCATATTGCTGCCTATGCCCCATATCACCTCCAACATCTTCATCAACATAATCAGACTTTACTTCATCAGACCAAGTGTCTTCATTTTCTGCTTGCACTACATGTTCCTGCTCTATTCTTCCTCTTTTCATGTTAGAATCATCACCAACTTTCTCTTTACCCTTTCTTGAATAAACCTTGTTCCTCTTTCCAGCTTGTGAAGTCACGATTTTTTTTCCTAATGCACCAACACCTTCCCTTTACTTTTACTTGAGCCAACCTTTTTATCCTTCCCTGCCATTGAAGCCACCTTTTTACCCTTACCAGCTCAGCAAAGTCAACCTCTTTAGTTCTCAGAGTCTCCTTCGCTGTTTCATTGTCATTGTCTTCACTTTCAGTGTCACATGGTGGTGGTCTGTAAGGGCTATCTTATGCACTTTCATAATATTCACTATCATCATTAAAGTTTGAAAATAGAGCCTCAATATCATCTTCTTATGATACATCCACCTTCTCACTTTCTTCCACAGCCTGTGCTTCAACTTCTGGTGACATAGGTGGGCTGGGGTCTACATAAGATACTGTACTTGGTTCTGTCTCCATTGTGGCCTCACAATCTATGATAATGGGGGGGTCAGCTTCAATAGGACGAGTGAAGAAAATATCAATATCCCCATTAGCTTTCATTGCTGCACTACACATCTCCACCACATGTCTATCCTTATCAAGCAATCTTAAGCTTAAATCCAAGTCTTTTCCCAGACGCAACCAATAAATATTTTCAAATTTAGGGTAGTTATGTTCCTTACACAACTCCACTATGGTGAACTTGTTGATGGTGTCCACATCAAATCATTCCCACACACAGAATTCACCATCTACGTAATATAACCTTTTACTCTCATTCCTCACAAACTTCCCTTTGTTGTGCAGAATCAGTGTAATCCTTTCTAATGACATCTACAATTTTTAACAACAGAATCATTAGAAAAAATAGTTTCAAAACTACGTAACATATATAAATGAAAAACAACTTTACATTGCAAAGAAGTGATGCTTATGCCCTACTTTGAACAATAGCTAAACCCTCATTGATTTACCACAGAATCAGGGAAAAAACTCAAAAAACCTAACGAATATTGATGGAAAACCTAAACAAAACTTGATAAACTTGTAGAGCAAGCTTTTACCTTGTTCTCAGTTTCCTTTTGACGAAATCGTCTTCGCTACTGGACCCCAGACTCAACCTCTACCAACGATTTGGCAGCGACGATCCCTCACACTCCAACACTTGCTTTCATTGATGCAAAATGGCTAGGTTTTTCATTTGCTCAATGCGGTTACTTCTATTACAGGTAAGGAGAAATGAGAGGGAACCTCTGCTGGTATGACTCTTCAATTCCAGGGACCAATTTGATGGGTAAAAAATTTTCATTCTAGTCCCTGAAAGATTGCCCAGCCACATCAGCGTCTTATGTGTAAAGTAAAGCTGCCACATATGCATTCTATTAACTTTAACTGAGCCAAGTTAGCGGGGGGACCAACTTGATTAACGATAGTATCTTTCGGGGACTATTTTGTTAATTTATGTCTTTCAGGGACCAACTTGCCCTACCGCTAATCTTTCAGGGACTAATTTGATGTTTTACTCGTTTTCAATTTCTAAGTTCTAAATTCTAATTTTGTTTTGAATTTTGAATACAGTAGTTTTAGTTTGTAAAAAAAGTTTAAAAGTAATAAAATTAAAAATGTACTATAACTAGTGTGTGTACCCGTGCGATGCACGGGCGTATTGTTATTTAAATGAAGTAGATTAAAATTCAATAAATAATGTTGATAAAGCAATATAAGTTAAAATGCAATCTAACAAATAATACATATATTATCTAAGAGCAAAAAATTTAAAAAGGCTTAGAAACTTAGAAAGATTAATATTGCCTCAATTTGGAATGAATACATGAAATTACTAAATGTTATCAAATACTTCTTTGTAAACAATATTTGTTGTGCAGTTATTTACTTTTCCATCAGCATCTAAAATTAAGATTTTAAAACCTCTCCTTGATCTAACTCTAGAGAAAGCCACATAGAGCTACCCATGAATAAACACCGGTCTTGGAAGAAACAGTCCTACATTTGACAATGATTGCCCTTGACTTTTGTTAATTGTCATGGCAAAGCATAGAGCTAATGAAAATTGCCTCCTCTCAAATTTGAATGGAAAGCCAAGATCAGATGGAATCATATTCATTGGAACATAAATCTTTTCTCCAATGTTTGTTACTGTAATAACTGTTGCTCCAATTACATTTTTCCCTAACTCATTTATAATCAGCCTGGTACCATTGCATAGACCTGCAGATTGATCAATATTTCTTAAAAGCATGACTGGAACTCCAACTCTGAATGATAATTTGTGATTAGGAATTCCAGAGCATTTAATATCATTGAGAAATTCTGTTGTAAACCACTCTCTTGGAACTTCCAAGTCTTCATCTATTTGGCATATAGAGTCTGAGCTCAAGTAATTCATTTCATTCCCTGGGATCAAAGAAAGAACTAACTCATTAATCTTTTCCACAGACTCCAATGTTGGAGTTAAAATTGCTCTGTCTTCAAAGAACTTTAAATTGCTTAAATTTTTCAGAAGGTCTGGATAAGCAAAATGAACCAATTCAAGCACTGGATTATCACATTCTTCAATCAACAAATCTGCAGGTATTTGAATATCATATTCTCCATTTTCATTGCTTTCATCTTTGCCATTTCCTATTTGAAGGATCCAATCTGCAAATTGTTTGATGTCACTTGCTTGTTGAACTGATGAAGCTATACTTATATTTGCTAACAACTTTTATTCAAACAGAAATTAAGATAATAAAATGTTTGGAAAATATAAGATAGGACAATTTTGAAAATAAAGACTTATACCAAAGAACTGTCACTCTTTTCCTTTGAGAATGGCTGGTGATGCTTGCTGCTTCAGAATTTGGTCATACAGTACGTTCCATTGAGAATTTGGTCATACTACTTCAGTGAATTCATAGATTAAATAGGTTGTTGAGCTATCTAAACCCTTTGTTATGGACACTTTAAATTATCAAACTTACAAACAATATTTCTATAGACAAATCTGATTTTTGTAGTTCCAATTTTTCAGTTTATACTTTTTGCACCAAGAAAACTACTCTTAATTGGATCTCTGCAGCCCCTTCTTTAAGAAAAGAACTCTAGTAGCTCTGCACAATCAGGCTTCCAATCCCCCTCCACTCCTTTCTTCAAAAGCATGGTTGAGATTTGAAAAGTGAGGACAAATTCAACTTGCAGACCCTCATACTTATCACGACAGATTACCTCGTTATATGATTAATTGCATGATAGAAGTTCATACATTTAGCAAAATACAAAACAATTCTACATGAGTATCTTATCCACATACATTTAAATCTGATTAAAGAACATTTAAGAATTAGATTTTTTTATATTAAGAATTCGAAATTAAAAATTTTAAAACGTGGATTTTGGAGAGTATATCTGATTATTAAAATTCAAATTTACTAATTAAAAAACGTGTTTAAAATGGAGGATAAATATTGGCCAAAAAATATATTATATTTTATAATTCGAAATTAATTTGATTTATTTATTAAATTATATTGTGACTTTTGGGGAGAAAATCTGATTATTGTATAGAATTAATGCAAAGCATTCCAAAATTCAAATTTGCTAATTAAAAAATATGTCTAAAATGGAGGATAAATATTGGTAAAAAAATATTAGAATTTAAAATTGTAATTTAAGTTGATTTATTTATTAAAATATATTAGCCAAAAATCCAATTATTGTATAACACATTTTAAAATTCGAATTTATTGTAGAGCACATTAAAATTTTATTTCTGTACAGAATTAATGCATAGCATTACAAAAGTCAAAATTGCTAATTAAAAAACGTGCCTAAAGTGGAAGCAAATATGGGGTTGTGAAGTCTGATTATTAATACTGCATTAAAGCACAACAATTCAAAATTCAAATATAATATTTAGAAAACGCGACTAAATTGGAGAATAAATTTGTGACCAATATACCCTTATTTTAGGTAGGAAAAATGAGTTACAGACTTCCTTCCTTTTATTATTATAAAGATTATTATAAAGATTTTAAAAATTGTCATTTTATCATATCAAATTAGTAATAGTCTTGGGATAGTCTTGTGATTGTTCATATAGAGTTACTCATCTGAATTATTGTAAAGAGTTTAATTAGTATGCACTGACAATGTAAAAGAGTTTTACACTGACGTTTAATCATGATTCTTCGTTTATATGACTTTTAAAATATTAATTAGTAAAGTCAACAAACTCACCATAAATCAAGGGTTGTGATTAACCGTCAGTGTAAAATTTCTTACACCGTCAGTGCACAATCCTTTTTCTCTATCTTAAATTATAAAGAGTATCATTACTTTCATGTAGAATAATCATTCCAAAGTGATACATTTTTACACTTATATTGTTATATTATGTTATTCTATATTCAAATTTAAACGATATCCGCACAAAATTAAGTCCTAAAATAACTATCCAATAAAAGTCATCCATTTTTATTAATAATTTTATTAATATATGTTCAACTAAAAACAATTAAAATACACTTTTTGCTCTAATAATATAGATGCAAAATGTTGTTCCAGTTACATAAAACTTTATTATTAACTTTTTCCTATGTTTAAGCCCGTAGACAAAATAACAAAAACGAAAGTGCATCAAGGTAATTACCATTTTTCACACCGAAACTAATAGTAATACTTTTAATTAGGGTAATTACCATTCTATTAAGACTGGCGCCATGGATATATTAATCCACCTAAAAAAGAGTCATAAAGTTTATATCAATGAACATCAAACACAAATTAAAAGAGTCATACAGTCATGAATGTAAATATTGTTAAATTGGAGCAAATCCTCAATTGGTGACCTCAAGTATAAAACCATATACTTACAATAGCAACAAAGATAGAAAACAAACATTTTCCTGAGTTCTAAGGATATCTATTTAGCAGTAATACTCTAAATAAAATATAACAATAGTTTTCACTTATCAATTACAATAGGTATAACAAAAAAATAAAATATAGCTCTCGCAAATCCAAAGAGAAACAAAACATTGTAATATTGTCATATCATAAAAACTACAGCTCCTAATTATCTCCACCTAGAACAGAGAGGTTCCTTTGCCCTTCTTGTCATCACCAATCTCAAAGTGATTGCACCTATGCACAACACAGATAGGAACTAACCATTAGCTACAAAAGTACCCCACAGCAAACAACTAATCAAACCACAAAATACATAGTGTTTCTTTCACACACTAACTTTAATAGGATGCGGGGACAAATGCTTGCGGCCATGGCATTGCAGCCTCTGGACAATTATTTGCATTTGGAGATAATCACCACAAAAGAAACAACATAAAAGGTTAGTCTTTTTCAAAGAAAAAAATAAGAACTTTAAAATGAATTGTAAAAACAAAGATGAGAAATTAGACCAAATCTAAAAAAATTCAAACAAAAAAGGGAGTCGGATGAGAAAAAAAAACCAAATATAAAAGTGGTACTTCAAGTGAAGGGGACAATGGTAGAAAATCCAAATTCGGTTGCCTATACTTCCTTTCCTACTTCCAAGCTAAGTCGATTAACATGTTTATTGTATGTGGTCCAATCAAAAAGCACCGTTTCGGATTAATCTATGTTCACAACCCGCAAATTAAAGATTTATGGTGGAAGCAAGTGATCAAATGTAGAGAAAGGAGGGAACCTGGCAAATATATAATCCAAGCAAGTGATCAAGGCTATGCTGAGAAGTGATATATCGATACATGTAATTTAAAAATTAAAAAACAGAATTATAAAAATAAACCAGCTATCGTTTTAATTTTTTTTAGGGATGAAGCTATAAAAATTTAAAAAAGAGAGAGAAAAAAAGCTCTTATCGATTATTTCCACAATGACCAAAAACCTCACATTGATCGTCAACAGCAACCCATCTCACAATCACGGTCCCACAACCTTTTTTAGAGCTATAAATCCTTAAATTCCCATCACCACCGTAACTGCAAACCACCAGCAACCTCACCGTTCCAGCCAACCATCAACAGCTCTCTCCAGCCACACTCATAACAGTTGAGTCCAGTACCGGCCAGATTCATCCCCCTGTCACTGCGCCGCATTGAACCTCTACCAGCCATTGGTGCGCACCATACATCTAATCTAGTCCCTGCACAGACCGCCATCACCAGCAGACTCACCACAGCCCTCCATCGCCGCTCACCAGAAGAAGTCCACACGACTGCGGAGCAGCCAACAGTCATCGCGAGTTCACCCCACCAGATCCGGCGCAACATGGTGCCTCTGTGTAGACAGCCATGGCCTCCACCGGTCCTCTACCTCCAGTCAACAACTCCTGAATAGTAAGCAGCACCCCTCCCATAATAGCTGTAACCAGGTCCCATCCTTCTGCTGACAACTATCTCAAATCACCTAATGAATGAGGCACAACCTAAATCTAATTGACAGAGCTATCAACACCGGTTCACCAGTGAAAGAAATTGGTTAAATTTATAAGTTGAGCAAATGAATTTTAAGTGAGAAACATTAAATTTGAATTTGAATAATAAAGACATGGGAAATAGAAAAAAAATAAATGTGGGAAGTTCCAATAACCAGCCATAGAAGCTTACATCTCATTGGCTGAAAATTCGGTGCACAACACTACAACATTTATCGTAGTGGAAAGCACTACATAGGATGAATAATAAAAAATTATTCATTTTTTTAATAAATTAAATTTTTTAAGAAAAATAAAAATTTCCTTTTATAGTAAGTGTATAGAAGAGTATCAAAGAAGCCACTAAAGGAGAAGCCAACACTTGTCAAAACTTTCCTCCTAATAGTGTTCCAATTGTATATAGTTATAGATAAAAGTAATTTTATAAATAAGTAATATATAATTATATAATTATATTAATTAATTAATATTATATTTATACATGTCACTAACAGGTTAAACAAGCTTTTTTACCCACATGAGTCTGATTTGTTTATATAAACAAGCTTTATAAAAAACCTATGTCCATCTTTTTACTACCTCCGTTCCTATTTAATTATCCACTTTGACTAAAAACACACATATTAAGGAATGTAATCATTACTCTTGTTTTCATGGAAATAAATTTTAAACTTTTCTATTTTACCCTTTGATCTCTCTTAGTACTATTGGCTCTCATTAGTTTTCAATAGTGGGTCTTTTATTAACATAGGGGTAAAATAGAGAAAAGTGTAATTATTAATGCATTGAGTTTGTAAGTGGACAGTTAAATAGGAACGAATGCAATAATAAACAAATCAGGTCAAACTTTAATTAGGCTAGGTAACATGCCCCTGTCAGGCGGCCTACCTGGCTCCCACCCCTAATTCTAGGAGGTGTGTTTGGCAAAACTAGCTGAAAAGCTAGTTGGTAGCTTATAAGCTCCGAGCTGGTAAACTAGCTTATTGAATTAGAAGTGTTTGGTAGAACTAGCTGATAAACTAATTGGTAAATGTAAAATAACATACATAACTACATAAGTTTTATTATATAAATTCTATCTGTGTTTCTAGACAAAAATATATTATAATATAATTATAATTTTAAGATTTTTTAAAAATAATGAAATCCTTATTAAACTTTTTAGTGATAAAATATTTAATTAAAAATTAAAATAAATAGCTTAACATAAAAATAATTTCATAAAATAGTAAAAAGAAAATAACAATTTAATTAATTCATAATTTTTTAAATTACTTATATTATATATGTAATAATAATTAAAAAAAATTGAAAGAATTTTATCACTAAAATTTAAAATAGGCAATAATAGGTAAAAAAAATTAAGAATGATAAGGAAAATGTATTAAAATATAAGGGATAGTGATGGAAGAAAATTAAATAAGCTACAAGCTAGTTGAAGTAGCTTGTAGCTTATAAGCTAGAAGCTCCTAAAATAAGCTACTTTGAGGTACCTTACCAAATACTTTTATGTTGGTCAAACTAGCTTATAAGCTAGTTAAATTTATTGGCCTTGCCAAATACAGTCAAGGTACAAGACCAAGTGATGTCTTGTATTATACGAACTTAAGTTTTGACCATTAGATATAAAATTTAATGAGTAAACTCCCACATCGGTTCCTCACTTTTTTTTCGACATGCAAATTGGTCCCTAACTTAAATAAATAACTCTATTAATCCCTAACTTAGTTCATCGTCATCCTAATTAATCCAAAACTAATAACTCTATTAGTTAGGAGTTGACATGTCACATTAAGTGACATTTCAACTTATAAACGACGTTGTTTTTACGTATTTGACCCCCTCCACCCTCTTTCCTCTTCTTTCTCTGTTATTGTTACTCATCCACTATTATTCCTCTATATTATTCATCTATATTAGTGGACTTCAGATGGCTCTTTCTCCTAATAAGTGCCCCATGTGCAGGCTTAGTTCTAGAAACATTTGTCCATTTATTTCTCCAATGTAAGGTAGCTAACTTTTATAAAAAGAGGACCTTACAGTTATTTGAAGGAAAAAGAAGCATTGACATTGACCAGTGGCTGATTTCCACATGGCAGAAAGAAATTGACTCAAAAGTTTATTCCCCATGTAGTTATAATTTATAAACCAACTTTGGAGGAAGCTAGATGACAGTTTCTAGAACTACGAAATTGGGTTCACTCAAATAATTTGAAATGCTACTAATTATTCTAAGAGGGATAAGAGGAATGATGGTTCAGTGTCCATTTAAGTATGCAGGGATCAAAATTTAACATTGTAATATGACAAAGAACCCGAAAATAATCCTAGCATAAAATACCAAAAATTTAAGTGATAATTTAGAAACCTTTCTAAAGTATCAATGCCACATAGTCAGTAATAACCAAAGTTCCAAAACTATTTTTATGAGCCATTTTAGTTGGAATAGAATTAAAAAAACAAACATCATAAATTTGAAAAAAAATATGAGAATACAAGGATATTTAAAGGGAAGAAAAGTAACTATGGTTTCTTTTTCTCTGGCAGAGCGGGTGCTACCTTTTAGCAATATAAAATGAGTGGAAGAGTGATAACATAAACAACTAAGCTTCCAAACAAGTCAAAAACATTCAGCAAACATTAAATTTAACTAATCTCATTCGTTATTTAGTAGTATTTACCAAACTTTATTTTTCAATCAGTCACAAGTTTGAAAAATTTTGACATTCAGATTCAGTAAAAATGATGGATACTTGTGTGAAATCATATTGAAAAATTACCAGCTGCCAAGATGATCAAATGCTAAAATGACGCATGGTTTTTCTCAACATGTAACATCTAAATCCAGTCAACAAATTAACCCTGATATAATGATATTGATAACAATCAAACCCATTAGATGTTTTTAACAACCACCAATATAATGTTCTCACATCACTTTAGTAAAGAATCTCATTATAATATTGTTTTCTAGATGAGATATAGAACCTCTTCCAAAGTTTGGAATTATAAACCCACCACAAAATCCAGCAAATAAACTCAAGTATTCATCCATTGCAACTCAACTATTTACAGGAAAAATCTATAGAATTTTTTTTTTCTATGGATTCTCGTATAAATTTAACTTTATAGGAGAACTTAACTTTTTATGATTTCTTTACAAATTTACTCAAAATGGAAATTCACATATAAAACTTACAATTTTTCATTGTTAACAATATATGATGGTATAGAAGTAAAAAAAAAGTGAAACTTGAATAATATCATGATCATCATTGAAGTAGAAAAGAAGATATTTTCATATAAAAAAGATATTCCCTCCGTCCCTAGATCCCTTCTAGAAGAATTGGATGTCCCTTAATATAAGACCCTTTACAAATTTTTAGGTAAATTAAATATTTTTTCCATATTTGCCCTTCATTAATATCCAACTCTTTTTATTCCCCATATATTGATGAATGTGAATAATTAATGAAGTTTTACCCACGTGCTCAACTACACCATTGGAAAGTGACTTTTGGAGTCTTCCACCATGTTACAATTAATGTCTCTAAAATATATTGACTTTTAAATAGGGATATATTTGAAATATTATTATTATTTTTTTTAAAAGACCAATACATTAACTAATTTTTTTAAACTGTGAAACGGTTGAAATGGTCTTATAATAAGAGACGGAGGGAGTAATTATTTAATAAAATAGTACAGATATTTGGTATCAAATTTGTGACTTTTGCTATATAAGAATGGAAGGTGTTATCATCAACATTATAAAATTAAACAAGAATTTATTATTTAAATTTTTTTAAAGTGTGTTAATTGTTTATTATAACATTTAATATATTACATTCAATAAATAAATCATTTGATGTTAATAATTAATTAAATAGCAGTTAAACTATAAACAACTTACCTCTGAACACGTGGATGAGCTGGTAAAATATCCTCCCGAATATCTATGGTTTTACACAAAATAAAACTATGAACAACTTCAATCATTTATTTATTACATTAAATAACATATAATACTATAATTTAAGTTAATTTTACTTATTTTTATATAGGTCTTGTTAATGAATGTGATAAAGACATTGTAAAAGAATTTTATTGTAAATCACAGTATTAATTATATTTGTAATATTAAGTGTCTGTTTGGTTTACAGTTGAGTAGAATTGATTCTAGAAATCAATGATTGAAATGAGTAATGTACGCTTTACGAAGCCCGTTAGACAAAAATGATTTAAAGTAGGGGTGGGCGTGAATTACCGGCTCGATCCGAACCCGACGTATCTGTTGTCAAATGAAGCATTGCGGTCGGGTAAGCACGGGTCTCGGTTGTAAACGGGTGAAAAAATGATTAAAAACGATTCTACACGGTTGGTTCGGTTTAGGAAAATCTCAACCGTCGAAAATCGTACCGACCGAACTTTTATATATATATATATATCTTCTAAAAATTGAATGAGATACAACTCACTCCTCGCACTACGTGAGACTATCTCCCGACTCCAATCTTTATGTTTAATGTTACGCCACGTAATCAATCCGTGTGTAGTGCATTTTCTTAGCCGTCCATTTAAGATTCATTTAAGATTTGTGCTTTCAAATTTTTTTAATCACATTTAATAGCCATCCAATTTGTAGATGCATATACTTGTAGATATATTATATGTAGGTTTTGATGATGCCAATGGAAAGAAAATGAGATTACAAGATTGACAAAAGGAATTGGCAAAAGAAAGAATTAGACAATATAGTCAATACAAGATCAAGGAGCAAGTTTGATGCAAAGATCAAAGACTACAAGTGATGTTAGATAAGTATTAGTCTAGTTACATAAAGTGTTAAAAGAATTCTAGATTTTGCAAGTTACTTGGCCTTAAATATAAAATTTAAAGGAAATGTTTTTATGAGGTAAAATCAGTTCAAAAGGAAACTTTTTGAACTGGTAATCGATTACCAAAAGTTATGAGATTCAAAATTTAAATCTTTTGAACTGGTAATCGATTACCATAGAGCAGAAATTGCGAAATTTGAATTTCAGTCACAACGGTTCATAATTTGTTTGAATTTTTGAATGTGTAATCGATTACCACTTTATTGTAATCGATTACCAGCGAGATTTTGTAGGAACACAGGGAAACACTAGAAGGGGGTTGAATAGTGTTTCTAAATATTTTAGAAAGCTTTTTGTAAACAGGTACTAAGAACACGATTTCAGACAGGCTTTTAAGGGGCTGTCTGAAGTTTTCAGACGGCTTGTAAAAACTTAATTTTTTAAAAGATGTTTTGTGCCTTTATAAAATATCAGATTAATTATTTTGACCCCTTGATTAGTATAAAAAGAATTGATAAGAGATAAGGGTAAGAAAACTTAGCCAAGGAATTTATCCTGGTTCACTCACTACCACTGTGAGCTACGTCCAGTCCCAATGCCAACTGGCAATTGGATTTTCTTTTACAGTCAAGCCTCTTCAGGCTCCACAACCAAGTATTCTTTTACAGTCAAGCCTCTCCAGGCTCTACAACCAAGTATTCTTTTACAGTCAAGCCTCTCCAGGCTCTACAACCAAGTATTCTTTTACTGACAAGCCTCTCCAGGCTCTACAACCAAGTATTCTTTTACAGTCAAGCCTCTCCAGGCTCTACAACCAAGTATTCTTTTACAGTCAAGCCTCTCCATGCTCTACAACCAAGTATTCTTTTACAGTCAAGCCTCTCCAGGCTCTACAACCAAGTATTCTTTTACAGTCAAGCCTCTTCAGGCTCTACAACCAAGTATTCTTTTACAGTCAAGCCTCTCCAGGCTCTACAACCAAGTATTCTTTTACAGTCAAGCCTCTCCAGGCTCTACAACCAAGTATTCTTTTACAGACAAGTCTCTCCAGGCTCAACAAATAAATACAGAGAAGATAAAATGCTTAAGCTTACAAACTATATCAGTCTTGAAGCTTAAACAATTACAGATGTACAGAAAAACTGAGGTATGCTCAGGATATTACAATATGTGTACAAAGATAAGTGTTATCAGAGTTGTTGCAGCGAAAAACTTGCAGAGTTTTTTTTCTTTTTCACAAAAAAAAAAATCTTCTCTCTTGATGGTCTTCAAAGGAGGGGTATTTATACCCAATCTTCAATCCGTTGAAATACCACCGTTTAGAGATAACATTAAATGCTATTTAATCCGTTGTGAGATATGCTTCTGAGAGCTCTGATATTTCTGACACGGTACAAGGTTGCTCCTGCCATAAAGCTGCTACAAATTTTGCTGCAGAGGCTGTGTTGCAGACATTTCCTCAGTGGTGTATGAAATTCAAAATCACCAGGAAAGGTCTTTGTGTTCCTTGCTATAAATGTGTTTGAAAAAGGTACGTGCAGCAGAGGTTCAGAAAAGTCTTCACAAACTTCAACAGAGGATGCCACGTCATAAATGAGACTTCAGACGACTTCAATACTTCAGACGGCACTGATACTTCAGACGGGTTGAACTACTTCAGACAGCTTCAACACTTAGTCTTTTTATGTAGGCTCATAGTGACTCTTGCTGAAATCATAGATAAAACATTAAAGCATGTGTGTATTTATGATAAGTAATTTAAGTCAAATTTGTCAACCATTAAAACTTTGGGAATCTAGTTGTCTTAAAACATCATAAACAACCTTATGATATTTTTGAGACTCAACATTCTCCCCCTTTTTAATGATGACAAATTTGGTTAAAATATACAAATCTGTAATCAGTTTTTGAGAATAAGATAACTCCCCCTGAGATAGAAATGTCCTTTAACAGTTTCTGTTCAGGTTCTGTAACAGATTATTACTTATGTACTCGAAAGCTTATATACTCCCCCTGAGTCCTGTAATCACTTTAGATTCAGATTTGGTTAGTTTAATACTCCCCCTTTTATCATCAATCAAAAGGGAATATCAGAGCAAAACAGTAACAGAGCAATAAATTCAGATAAAACATCTATCATAGCATTAACAATCAACTCCCAAAGATATGAGATAAGCCACTGATTGTATTTAATGAATGTTCAGATAAAGAATCAGACAATCAGACACTTGTCATAAATATGAAAATAAGCAAAAGACAATGGCTAAATTAACAGTTTAATCTTTCTTCTTCAGCAAGGCCACAGTCAGAAAGGAATTCAAGTCGTCCTTGGCCTTGTTTATTGCTGCTTCCACTGAGGTTTTCAATTCTTGCTGACCAGATCTGATAAGCTGCTGTTCTTGAAGAATCTGCTCTTGTTTAGCAATTAGATGCTTAGTCTTATGCTCTTGATCAGCATACTTCTTTTCAAGTTTCTTAACTTTGGACTTCAGCTTCAGATTTTCCTCAGACAAGTCTTGCTCAGATTCATAGAAGATGAGCTGGATGTAGGGGCAAACAAATCTTAGCACTCCAAATCCTGGCTGCAATCTGTATTCAGATGGCCTGAACACAGGGCAAAAGAAGGTGCCAATAGGTTTCAGCAGAACCCAATCTTCATTGAAAGAGTCAGCAGGTGGAGGAAAGTGATCTCTCAGATAGTGATATTTGACATTGGTTGACTTTCCAAGCCCAACTTTAGAATCAGCATCAGGACCAGTTGATCTCGAAGAAGATCCAGCATCTTCTCTGATCTTCTAGTAAGAAGACCACATCCAATCTTGAAGTAGATGATCCAGGCCTCCTCCTTGGTTTCTGATGAACTCTGGTAAAGATTCCCACTCTGATGGACTCATCATTTCAGACAGAGGTGAAGATACAGAATAAACTTTAGATCCTTTGAATTTCTCACCCTGACCTTCCTTTAAGGGATACCTAGGAACTATTCTATCAGGTTTCACCAAGATTTTAGTGGTTGGCCTGATTGAACAAGTTCTAGGTGGCCTGTAGCCTCTCATCCCAACTCCCTTGTGTAGATCCCTCTGAAACAGCTCAGACTCAGTGTTCAGCTGCCTCACAAAACTCCATTCATCATTATTCAGCCTAAGGGAATCATTTGAGAATGGATTGATGAGAGCCCAAGTATGTGCAGGAGGGACAACACCCTTCCTGATCTTTTCTAATCCTCCTGAAAGAGCGCTATATTGGTTCCTAACTTCAACAACAGTTTTTCTAACTAATCCATGATGCAAGGATACAGCAGGTGCTGGTCTGAAATACTGTAGCTCTTTAGACAGGGTGCCAAACTTGGGCAATGAGCAGGGATCCGAAGGAAGGAGAGATAACTGTAGAGCATCAGCAAGCACTTGCTCTTCTTCAGCAGAGAGCTCTTCTTCCAGAGAAGGTGTAGGTGGTGGAGGTGATGAAGGTAAAAGTGGTATCATAGCAAGGTCATGGGTTCGTGGGGAAGGTAATGTAGGTTCAGAGAGTTGATTCTCTGAAGGTTGTGGTGAGGTAGGTTCAGAGGGTTTGGAAGGTTCAGAGGGTAGGTTTTCTGTTTGTGGAGGTGGTGATGGTTGTGATAGAGGTGAAGATGGTTGTTTTTTAGGTGATAGGGTTTTGGTGAAGGTTGTGGTGATGGTTGAGAGGGTTGATGAGGTGTTTGTTTTTCTGGTGAGGAGGGTGGTGAAGGAGTTACATTATCAAATCTCACCTTAATTCTCTTGTAGGGAGGCTTGGTTACCTCAGATTCTTTTGCCTTTGCTTCTTCCTTCTCCCTTTGTGCTTGTTTTTCTTCCCTTTTCCTTTTAAAATACTGTTGAGCTTTAACAAAATTTTGATACTTCTCAGCTTCATCTTCTGTTAACAGCTGAGAGGCAATACTTCTAGTCACCCTAGGTTCAGGTGCAGTCTGAAGTAGCTTGCTTTTGGTCCTCCTTCTCTGAGGTGCACTTGACCTCTTCCTTTTCTTTGCTCCCTCAACTATGGTTGCTTGCCTATCATTTTCAGCATAGGCCAATTGTGAAGCAATAGCAAGAACTCTATCAGTCTTTTCTTGCTCTGCTTTCTTCTCCAGCTCCTCCTGCTCCAAAGCAGTAGCCAATGCTGCCACCTGAATGAGTTCAGGATCAGATGGGCATGCAGACAATGGCTCAGCTACAACTGCATCAGTTTCATCTGCCTCTTGAGCCTGTCCTTCCATTTCAGAAGTAGGTTGTGGAGTCTGTACAGGTTCACACAACTGACCCACAATTTCAGATGGCCTTTGTGATGCCTTCTGAACAGGTTCAGACACTTGACTCTGCACAGATGCAGATGCTACCTTAGCAGCACTCCTTACAGGCAGCTTCTTCAATTTTGCTTGAGGAGAGGGTTTTGATGGCTTGAACTCATGCCTCCTTATGTCTCCTCTGAGTTCATTCTCAAGAACCTCCATTGTTGTCTTCCTTCTTGCAGCTTTCCCAAGAAGAAGGCTCTCCTTCATGGACGGAGAGGGAGGTCTTGGAGTCAGCTTCACTCCCATGCTCTTGAGGTTCGATTCACCAGACACAGGTTGTGAAAGGTGATCAAAAAGCCTCTCAATGGGGACTTTGAAATGCAGCAAGATCTTGGTGATGATGGTATTGTGAGGGAAGCTCCCAGCAGATTCTCTGAGACACTTCTGCATGTGGTACATTATGATGTTGGGGAGGTTCACCTTCTTCTTCTGCAGTAGGTGAATCAGAAAAAATCTCTCCAACTCAGAAACATGGTTTCTGCTTCTACTCTTAGGGATTACAGAGCACCCTAAGATGACATGAAAAACCCTAGCCTTGTCTGACATATGCTTTGCATCCAAGCTTACTGGTTCAGGGGTGCCATACAGAAACTCTGTGAACTGCCTCTGTCCACCATTCCTTGCTTCCCAGCCAGGAGTGAATATAACTCCTTCAGTCCTGAACTCACAGATGTGAGCAAGGATATCTTCATCAATAAAGACAGGGACACCACGTACTGTGGCCTTGATGCTAGTGTAGATACCCTGAGGATTGGGTATTCCTCTGGTAGTAGCCCAGAAATCCAGCACACTCTGCTCATGCCATTGTGTCAAGTTGTGATTGAAATACGGAGTCCACCCAGCTGCATCGAACTCAACAAATAAGTCCATTCCCAGAGATTGAAGATCCTCCAGGACTACACCCTTAGTCTTCACGATGTTGCTTCCAGCAGATTTCTTAGGAGCCATTGAAGAGTTTTCTGAAGAACTTGAGAGAGAAATAAATTGCTTGTAGAAGAAGGATCTCAAGAGATGAATACAGAATAGTGAACAGTGAAGTTCTGTGACCCACTAGCTTCTGTATTTATAGATCCATAAAGCAATGATGGCATGTACTGGCTGCGCAGACATAGGAAAACGTGCGAAGTGGAAGAGACATAATAAATGGAATTAAACTGTCTCATAAAGCCACGTCATTTGTTTACTTCAGACAAGTGACAGATTTCAGACACCCATATAGATTTCAGACAACCCAAAATTTCAGACAAGTCACTTGTTTTAGACAAGCTGAAGTTTCAGATACATCATTTTCAACAGATCAGATCACACACACTCAAATGCATGTATGTTCAGATTATTTCTAATGAACTTAAATCTATCTTCAGTCAGAGGTTTTGTGAATATATCAGTCCATTGATGCTCTGTATCAATAAACTGAATATCAAAAACACCTTTCTGAACATAGTCTCTAATGAAATGATGTTTTATTTCTATATGTTTAGCCCTAGAATGTTGAATGGGATTTTTAGACAAATTAATAGCATTTGTATTATCACACAAAACAGGTATAGCAAATATAGTAATGTTAAAATCTTCTAACTGATACTTCACCCATAACAGTTGTGAGCAACAACTGGCTGCTGAGATGTATTCTGCTTCAGCTGTTGATAAGGCAATTGTGCTTTGCCTTTTGCTTGACCAGCTAATCATATTTTCTCCAAAGAAATGACATCCACCACTAGTGCTTTTTCTTTCAATTTTGTCTCCAGCAAAATCAGCATCACAGTAACCTATTAACCTGCAATCCTTACTTTTCTTATAGCACAAACCAAGATTAGTAGTACCTTTAAGATATCTGAAAATTCTTTTTACAGCTTTGTAGTGAGTACTCCTTGGATCAGATTGAAATCTGGCACACAGACATACACTGAACATTATGTCAGGTCTGCTTGTTGTTAGATATAATAATGATCCAATCATTCCTCTATACAAAGTTTGATTCACTGGTTCTTCCTTCTCATCTTTATTTAAAGATGCAGAGGGATGCATTGGAGTTGACATGGGTTTGCAATCATGTAAGTTAAACTTCTTAAGCATTTCCTTTGTATATTTTTCTTGATGGATCCATATACAGTCAGAATCTTGCTTAATCTGAAGTCCTAAGAAAAATTTTAGTTCACCCATTAAACTCATTTCAAATTCTGATTGCATTAACTCTGAAAACTCCTTGCATAATGAAGAGTCAGTTGAACCAAAGATAATGTCATTAACATATATCTGAACAAGTATAAGATCTTTGTTAGACTGTTTTCTAAAAAGAGTTGTGTCCACTTTTCCTCTTTCAAAACCATTTGAGATTAGAAAACTGCTCAATCTATCATACCAAGCTCTTGGGGCTTGTTTCAGACCATAGAGAGCCTTTTTTGAGTTTGAAAACACGTTCAGGAAAGTCAATATCTTCAAAACCAGGGGGTTGTCTAACAAAGACTTCTTCTTCAATGAGACCATTGAGGAAGACACTTTTAACATCCATTTGATATAACTTGATGCCATTATTTACAGCATATGATAAAAGAATTCTAATTGCTTCTAACCTGGCCACTGGGGCAAAGGTTTCAGTGAAATCTATACCTTCTTGCTGGTTGTATCCTTGAGCAACTAATCTTGCCTTGTTTCTGACTACCTTGCCTTCTTCAGACAACTTGTTTCTGAATATCCATTTGGTTCCAATAATAGTTTTCCCATGGGGTTTAGGAACAAGGCTCCAGACATCACTCCTAGCAAACTGATTCAGCTCTTCTTGAATGGCTAGGATCCACCCTTCATCATGCAGAGCTTCATCAATGTTCCTTGGCTCTATTTCAGACAGGAGAGCAAGAGAATTCAAAATCTTGAATTTTGATCTTGTCTTAACTCCTTCTGAAGTGCTACCAATGATTTGCTCTTTAGGATGATGTGATTTGTATTTCCAATCAGGTTTCTGAGGAGGTATCACATCTGTTTGTTCTGTATGAGACTCAACATTTGTCTAAAGAGGTTTAGTAACAGTAGGTACTTCAGACAGCTGCTCATCCTTCAGGCTGCTGTGGCCATTCAGCTCCATTCCTGCAAAATCATCCTCTAGATCTGATAGTTCCCTATCAGTCTCTTTGTTATCATTGAATTTAACATGAATAGTTTCTTCAACAGTTAAAGTTCTAGAGTTATACACTCTATAGGCTTTAGATGTTTCAAAATATCCAATGAAAAATCCTTTATCAGACTTTGCATCAAAATTTCCAAGATCGTCCTTGGTGTTGAGTATAAAACATTCACATCCAAAGGTGTGGAAATATGATATGTTGGGTTTTCTTCCTTTCCACAGTTCATAGGAAGTCTTTTTCAGAATTGGTCTTACCAATATTCTGTTTTGAAGGTAACATTATGTGCTAACAGCTTCTGCCCAGAAGGTAACAATATAAAATAAATTTTATTTCTTTCCCCAAAAACTAAAAAATGTGAATAGATAGGTAGGACAGCGTCCCTCCTTTCACTAGTATATTACAAAAATTTTGAATGTTAAATCAATATTTATTATGATAAAGATTAATTTAGGATGCGCGCACCACTTTGTTTTTTATGGTGTACACTTCTCCAAGATATATATAATAACACACGTATATATCTAGCTAGCTACCTATATCCACATCCACACAACACAACCACCTCAACAGAGAGTGAGAGAGAGATGGGAGAGGAAGATGTGGGAGCAGAAGAGGAGAGTCTTCCTTTGTTTGAGACAAAAGAAGCAAAATTCAGAGGAGTTTACAAAATATTTGCATGCACAATATTTGCAGCTATCTGTTTGATTTGGTTGTATAGACTTACAAACATCCCAAGTCAAAAAGGGAGTTGGTGGGCTTGGATCACTCTTTTGGTTTCAGAACTGGCTTTTGGGTTGTACTGGATTATCACTCAGTCTGTTCGTTGGAGAATTGTCTATCAAACTACTTTCAAACAAAGGCTCTCACACAGGTTAGTTAGTTTCTTCATTTTCTCTTCTTACTCTCTCTGTTTGTGTGAGTGATGATGGCAGCACTCCTATAATCACAAGATATACCGTGTGTGTGTGTTTTTTCCCTCAAAACGATCTATCGCCTTATATTATTAAGTTCACACCTTTTTATACTTTATCTATAAATTTTATTGATAAAAATTATAAATTCATAAAAAAGTTACTCATATTTTTTCAAGAAATGTGATGCTCTATTTTTAAAGAATATTTGTTCACAATGGAAATTATCACTATTATATATTAATATACCCGACAAATTTTACTTGTAAACGTTAGATATTTAAATCTTGAAG
Organism: Sesbania bispinosa; assembly: GCA_026901365.1. Taxonomy (NCBI): domain Eukaryota; kingdom Viridiplantae; phylum Streptophyta; class Magnoliopsida; order Fabales; family Fabaceae; genus Sesbania; species Sesbania bispinosa. The sequence goes on along the minus strand of QLOH01000199.1, from coordinate 329,200 downwards.
ATATTATTCTGAAAAGAACTTATATCTCGTTTGGTTTGGAGTTGAAAAACTTAAAATTATGGTCTTGCAGAATTGATTTTAAATCACTTTCGTTCAACGTGCTTCGTAAAGTGTGCATCACTTATCTCAACTATTGATTTCCAAAATCAATTCTATTCAACTGTAAACCAAACGGACCTTAGTTTATCCAATCAGTGCTAGCTCTCGTTCCAAAGGTTAATATCATAGGGAAAAAAAGAAATATAAAACTAATGCCGTCCTAATTATAGTTTATATGAGCAACGGGATTTGGTTGCCGTTAGGAAGTGATTAATCTCTCTCCCCTCTACAAATTAGTTCAATGAGAGAAAGAGAAAAGTTAAAATGCGATCTGACAATAATTTTGAATACGTACAGATATAAAATATATACATAAAAAACATAAGATAACGATAGGTCATGGATTGGGGATGACGTAAATCAATCAATATCTTAGATTCCATTCTCATATAATGTGAGAAACAAATACTTTTTTTTTAAAAAAAAAAAGCGGCACAAAAAATGATTAATTAGAATAAACATATGAAATTCACCAAAAAAAACAAAACATATGTAAACCAAATTAAACAGTGAGATTCATCATAGATATGATACATTAACCTTATTAATTTTATATTGGTTTAATTATTCTTTTCCCAAAATATCACAATTTTTATATTTGACCTCCATTTTTATTTTTTTAATGTAGTTTTACAAAAGTGATTTTTTATAATTATTTTTTTTAAAATGATCTCTTAAAATATCACAATTTTTAAATTAATCTTTTAAAATATTACGATTTTTCCTAAATAGCTTCTCTGTTTCAATATCACGTAATACTTTATGATAAAAAAAATCTTAGAACCATTTTAATAAAAATCATTTTTAAAAAACTACTTTAAAAAAAATTGATGACTAAATAAAAGTAATAAGAAGAGATTTGGAATGATGGGATAGTCTTATTCCATAGAAAACCAGTACATATATACATAGGGAGAAACACTGATTTCACGTTGCTTCTAAATATAGCTACCTAAATGTGTGCCTTAATTTACAACTAATTAAATGATTATAGCTAAGCATGGTATTTGTAGATATGACAGAATATTACAATAGAGATAGAATATCACAACAGAATATTTGCCTGCGTGATGTAAGACATATATGTCTCCTAATATCCCCCCTCAAGTTGGAGCATACGGATTTTGAATGCCCAACTTGCGAAGAAAATATTCAAATTGCTTCTTGCCCAATGCCTTGGTGAAGACATCTGCAAGTTGATTGTGAGTTGGTACATAGTTAGTGATGATATTGCCTTTGAGAATTTCATTACGGATAAAATGACAATCAACCTCGATGTGTTTTGTGCGCTCATGGAAAACTGGATTGGCAGCAATATGAAGAGCTGCTTGACTATCACAGTAGAGTTTTATAGGATGTGGATGATCAACTCCAAGAGATATGAGTAAAGCTTTTAGCCATTTTAGTTCACAAGTGGTGGTAGCCATGGATCGATACTCAGCTTCAGTGGAAGAGCGAGACACAGTTTGTTGTTTCTTGGTTTTCCAAGAGATAGGGGAATTACCAAGAAGCACAAACCAACCTGTAAGCGAGCGTCTAGTTAAAGGGCAGCTTGCCCAATCTGAATCACACCATGCATAGAGCTGGAGATCGCAGTCAGCACGGAGCAAAATTCCTTGGCCTGGATTACCTTTTAAGTACCGGACGACTCGAAGAGCTGCTTCCCAGTGTTGTTGACGTGGATGCTGCATGAATTGTGCAAGCATATGCACATAATAGGAAAGCTCCGATCTTGTAACAGATAAATAAATCAAACGTCCCACTAGGCGTCGATAGCGTTCTGGATCGGAAAGAGATGGTCCATCAGCCAAAGGGAGATGATGATTTTGATCAAGAGGGAAGGCAACAGGTTTGACTCCTAGCATGCAGGCTTCAGAAATGATGTCAAGGGCATATTTCCTTTGACAAAGAAAAATACCAGTAGAGTTGCGAGCTACTTCAATACCCAAAAAATATTTCAAAGGGCCAAGATCCTTCATATGGAAGCATGTGCTCAAATATTGTTTGAAGTTTTGGATCGCAGCACTATCATTTTCTGAAATAATCAGATCATCAACATAAACCAATACATTGAGTTGCAACGTACCTTTGTGTATAATAAACAAGGAATAATCAGACTGAGATTGCTTGAACCCGTATTGTTTCAAAGCACCAGCTAATTTTGCAAACCAACATCGAGGAGCCTGTTTCAATCCGTAGAGGGACTTTTGAAAACGACACACTTTGTTTGAATTGGGAGATTGAAAACCAGGGGGCAATTTCATGTATACCTCTTCCTCAAGATCACCATGCAAGAAAGCATTATGAACATCCATTTGGTGAAGTTCCCAGTTTTTTGCCGCAGCAACAGCAAGAAAGATATGAACAGTGACCATCTTAGCAACGGGAGCGAATGTTTCGTTGTAGTCGAGCCCTTCAACTTGATTATTTCCCAAGATAACAAGTCTTGCTTTGAACCTTTCAATGGATCCATCAGAATTATACTTAATTCGATAAACCCATTCGCACCCTATAGCTTTCTTACCCGGGGGAAGAGACTCTAGAGTCCAAGTGTCATTATTTTCTAAGGCTTTTATCTCATGTTGCATTGCTTGTCTCCACCGTTCATCTTTCACGGCCTCAGCAAATGATCGAGGCTCAGTTCCTGCAGTGATGGCTGCCAAGAAATATCTATATGTTGCAGAAAATTTATCACAGTTCATATAATGAGCTATAGGATAAGGGGTACCTGAGGATCATGATGAGCAAGACGAACTCTTTGAGGGGCTTAACTTGCAGATGGTGTTTGTAACATAATCCTTTAGACGAGTGGATGGTAACTTGGTGCGTTGGCCTCGACCCAAAGACTCCTCAAGTACAACAGCGCTAAGGTCCCCCCCTGTCATGTGTAGTCCCATGGCTGCTGTCATGTAGTATTGTTGTACCGTTATCAGTCGGCCTTGTAACCACGTAATGTACTGCTGTACAACTATCATGTACTACTTCAACTTGAGAAATAGGATTTTCATGCATCTGACTATGCGGAGCATTGCTTTGTTCCTCATTGTCTTCGATAAAAGCCCAATCTGTTATAGAACCTAGTGTTGAATCAGAGTGCGCAGAAAGTGAGATTTGCTGATCATTAGTTAGATAAGGAAAAATTTCCTCACAGAACACAATGTCTCTTGAAATCAAGAAAACCCTGATTCAAGGTCATAAACTCGCCACCCCTTCTTGCCATAAGGATAGCCCATGAAAACACATTTGCGACTACGACTAGCAAATTTATCTCCCTTATGTCCTTGATTATGCACATAACACAAACAACCAAATACACACAAATGTCCAAGCTGAGGGGTGTTACCGTACAAGACTTCATATGGTGTCTTTCCGTGCAAAATGAGTGATGGAGTCCGATTTATCAAGTATCCAGCAGTTAAAATGCATTCTCCCCAAAATTTGATTGGAAGATTTGCCTGGAATCGCAAAACACAACTACATTTAGAATGTGCCGATGTTTGCGCTCCACTCGTCCATTTTGTTGCGGAGTTCCTATACAAGATGTTTCATGCACCATACCATGCTCACGGAAATAATGGCCAAGACCAGTGAATTCAGTACCATTGTCGCTTCGTATCGTTTTCACTTGTTTGTTAAATTGACGTTCCACCATAGCTATAAAACTGCACAAATTTGTTAACACTTCTTTCTTGTCAATCAATAATTATATCCACGTTGCTCTTGAATGATCATCAACAATAGTTAAAAAGTATCTTGCACCACAAAGTGCAGTTGTTCGATATGGTCCCCATAAATCACAATGAATTAACTGAAAACTTTCCAAACTTTTATTATCAGTAGCAGGAAATTTATCCCTTGTTTGCTTTGCTCTAAGACACACATCACAAACTTGAGGTTAAGGCTACAGTGAATCATAGCCATGGGTGATTCACTAGTTACTCCACCTAATTAACTTGAAATTCCTGGTTTTTATCACTTGTTGGCAAAAAAAAAACCTTTATTAGTTAGTCCTAAAATTTTCAGTTATTGCAAGGTAGGATCAAACACATAAATTGAAAAACACAGTCCCAATTTTATAATCTGTGGCTCACGAACTCTTGGCCCATTTGTCATATATTCTTCTAAAATAATTCAAAGTTGCTAAATAGTAAAAGACACAGTCCTAGTCCCTGTTTATGAAGAGGTTTGCCTGCTTCTCCATTCCCCAACTTTATTATTGTGATCACTTCATGATTTGAAGGCGTGCGAATCTTTATGCATGGGAAAGGGATGAAAGCCTAGGAGTCCATAAATGGATTTTAAATCTCTAATTTATATTTGAGGTTGATACATAAGGGCCAAATTAAGAACCGAAAAACTAGAGAATAAAAAGAGCACCGAACTTTTTTCATGGAACAAAGGAGTACATTCCTTACAAGTAGAAGATTATATCAGAGGCCAAATCACAAAAATGGTGGAACAGTAAAAAATGAAGTAGAAAGAAAAATAGAGGGTGCTCTGGAGAGTTAGAGTTTCCCATCATTCACTCCAAAATTTCTCCAACTCCAATCTTCACTTCTAAAAAATGCCCTCTCTCTTTTTGTTTAATTCCCACCCCTAGCCCCTAACCAAATCTCAGCCTCGTCATTGCTAGCATCGGTCCCCTCCTCGTTGAGTATGCTTCCGGTGGCGGAGATTCGTTGCAACCGGAGCTTTACTCTAGCAAGGACTGGATCAACGTTGTCCGTTTCTACTCGGTGTTCCAACACTTGGTTGCCAGTGGTTACCTCTCGCCAGAGTCAGAGTCGTAGTGCGTGGAGACGCCGCTCAGTCGCGATTGTCTTCACGCTGAGGAAGATCGGAGTTTGAGACGTCGTCGAGATCTCCAAGAAGGTAGTGCTTTCGATGTCGTGGACCGAATGTCGTTTCTGTATGTTTGTGTGGTAAAGGTGAAACGAGCATAACCGGAGATAGATTCGATAGTTTTCTCGAAGTTATTGATCGGAACTCACAGTGTTAAGACCAAAAGCGAGATTGGGATCAAGTATTTGCATTTGATAAAGATGGACTCAATTCAAAGTCGTTGCACCTTTAACTTCTATTTCCAACCACAATGAAAGCGACGATGCCATAAAGCCCAATATCAATCTGATCAATGAAGCTCAAAAAATCCATAATGCCAGAAAAATGATCAACCCAACCAGTGAACACGTCTTGGGACTATCTTATAATTTTAAAAGCATTAAGGGATCACCAAGCAAATACAAAGTTATTATAAGTAAAAATTTAAAGTCCTAAAGGAACCGGTAACCCATAAACCCTTGATTTCATTTCATATCAATCCAACGGTTATAAGAGGTGATGCACGACTTGCATCACCCATAAGAATATGCACCTTAGCCTGGGCCCAAACTTGATTGCATAAGCTACTATTTTTATTAGTACCAACATTTGGAACCAACTCAAGAACTTTAGATGAGGGATGTCCCAACTGCTTGTGCCACAAATTGAAAGATTTCCATTTGACAGTTTGTATTGTTGCTGCAGTAGCTCTTCGGTGCAAGTAGTAAAGCCCCTCTCGTAGTTCACCCGCACCAATCACCATCCTCAAAATGCGGTCCTGAATAGCACAAAATTTATCAGTGAACTGAACAATACAATTAGATTCATTAATCAACTGAGATACTGAAATGAGATTGCATTGTAAACTTGGCACATATAGAACATTAGCTAATCTTAGCTTGTCACTTAACACCACTGTTCCTTCTTTAGTAGCAGCTGTTTGTTCCCCATTTGGGAGCCTAACGGGACATTCTATCACATCTCGGACATGAGATAAGTAATCTATTCTTCCTGTCATATGATGAGAGGCACCTGTATCTAAAATCCAGTGTAACGAGGAACACTTACCAGTGAGTCTCTTAGTTGCCCCTATCTTGGCATTATTTAAAATATTCAGCAATGCTTGCCATTGCTCGTCATTAAGGCCATTGGTTTCGCTTCTATCTGCATTTGAGATTGCAGTGTTTGTACTTGTACTTGGAGTGGAGACTTATGTTGCATTGGCCTTGACCACTCCTCCACGTCCTCTGCCAACAAAAGTCATGCCCTGTTGTCCAGCCTTTCCACGTCCACTTCCTCTTCCAGACCCACGAGTGCGATCCCCCCACCAATCCGGATAGCCTATTAATTGGAAACAACTATCAGATTCATGTCCCGTACAATTACAATGGCCACATACCACATTTTTGTCTTTTCCTTCATATTTGCTGCGTGATTTGAACCCTGCTTGTACTGTAAAGCTCATCACCTCGCCTCGCTCGTCCTTTCCACGAGACATAATTTTGACACGTTCTTCCTGCACTAGTGTTGAGTATATTCTGTTTAGGTTTGGCAGAGGGTCTTGGGCCAACAGATTTGATCTTACTGTCCCATATACTGTTTCATCAAGACCCATGAGGAACTGATGAACCCTTTCTTCTTCACGCTTCTTTTCTAATGCCGCTCCAAGATTGCAAGTACATAAGCCGCACTTACACGTTGGCATTTGTTCATAATTTGACAATTCTTCCCACAATTTTTTAAGCTTTCCAAAGTAGGTAACAATTGTCAAACCCCTCTATTTGCATTCAACAAGCTCAGCCCTTAGTTGTTGTATGCGTGGTCCATTCACAACTGAAAAACGATCTTTTATGTCTTCCCAAAGATCCTTATCCACCTCCATATGCGACATGGTTGATCGTGACGCTGGTTCGATGGTGTTCATTATCCAGGACACCAGTAAAGAGTTGTTGGTCCACCAATCTTCAAGGTCTGGTGATCCTTCCTCTGGACATTTAATAGATCCGTCCACAAAACCAAACTTTTTCCTGGCCCTCAATTCTGTCCTGAGAGCACGAGCCCTTTCATCGTAGTTTTCTCCTTTCAATTGGAATTGTGTCAATAAACTTCCCGGATTATCATTGGAAGTAATATCGTAGGGAGAAATGGTCCTTCTCATCCCAGTTCCATTTGAATTTGAACCATCTTTAGAGCTGTCAGCAACATCTCTAGTTTTGTTACTGCCGTCTTCGCTCTTGACTTCTTTTTCAGCCATGGTATTTGCAATACAATGATATCAATCACCCCTGTAAAGCTCTGGTACCATAATAAGAAGAGATTTGGAAAGATGGGATGGTCTTATTCCATAGAAAACCAGTACATATATACATAGGGAGAAGCACTGATTTCACGTTGCTTCTAAATATAGCTACCTAAATGTGTGCCTTAATTTACAACTAATTACATGATTATAGCTAAGCATGATATTTGTAGATATGACAAAATATTACAATAGAGACAGAATATCACAGTAGAATATTTGCCTGCGTGGTTAAAGACATATATGTCTCCTAATAAAAAGAATTCGATATTTTAAGAGCGAAAACATAATTAAATCTTATATATTTTCTTGAGTCACTGTTTGTAATTATTATGCATGGCGTCCAATATATATAGTAAACTAAAAAGACTATAAATTTAATTTTGGCATATTTTACAGATTCAAGGAAGACAATTTACCAAGGGTGGACATTTTTGTGTGCACCGCTGACCCAATATTGGAGCCACCAATGATGGTGATTAACACAGTATTATCTGTAATGGCCTACAATTATCCTTCTAATAAATTGAGTGTTTATCTCTCTGACGATGGAGGGTCAGAGCTAACATTCTATGCTCTCTTAAAGGCCTCCATTTTCTCCAAACATTGGCTCCCATTTTGCATAAAATTCAGTGTTGAACCCAGATCACCAGAGGCATACTTTTTCAGTGCCCAAAATAATATTACCACAGAGCATGGCCAAACATGGCTATTTATCAAGGTAAATAATTAACTTGATGTAAAGTACTATTGATGAGTCTATGTGTGTGATTGGATGGGAATGAATATCTTTTATGATTTTATTTTAAAGGGTAAAATATGGGCTTTAGTGCTTGTTTGATTTGTAGTTAGTGTGTGTTTGGACCAAAACCACGTTTTAAACGTGTGGATTAAGGCAGAAGCCACTTTCAGTAGCGTTTTCCCAGAGACGTGGATCCAGTGCTAAATCAAACACAATGCATAATCAATTCTTCAAAGTTGATTTTAAATCATTTTTGTCTCATGGATATCATTTATTTTTAACCCTTGATCAAGTAGAAGGTAGTGGACTTATTTATTTCTTTTTTATTTTTTAATTATATTTTGTGTTAATAATTAATGTTAATTAAGATTAATTAAATGTCACCTAGGATTAGTAATTGACAATTAAAAATAATTATATAAGGAATAAAAATTATATTTTACCTTATTTTAAAATAAGAAAATTAAGACCATTTTTTATTATTTTTATTTCGTTAATTTATGCGTCATTAAATAATATTCTTTGATAAAAAGTTTCAAGATATATATTCCATTTGACATATATCAGAAATTATATGAAGAGATGAAAAGTGAGATCGAATCAGCTGTGGCAAAGGACCGACTTCCAGAAAATGTAAGGAATGAACATAGAGGATTCTTAGAATGGAATCCGAAAACGACGAAACAAGACCACCAGTCTATTGTGCAGGTATCACCATTTTAATTTTCAGGATATAAAAAGAAGAATTTGTGTTGAAATTATCGTATTATTATAATTTTTATATAATTTATTTTTCAATGTAATTAATTTTTTTTTACGTATCCTTTTTCTAGATTATAATTGATGGAAGAGACACAAATGGTGTAGATGAAGACGGATTTCAATTGCCCACAGTTGTATACATGGCACGCGAGAAACGACCCAACTACCCTCATCACTTCAAAGCCGGAGCTATAAATGCATTGGTTAGCTAGCAATCATTTCTTGCGCTTGTGTTTACATAGTTTTTATTAAGGGTTAAATATGAAGGACATGTATGGGTAGAACTTCTGCAGAAGTACTTTTAGGTAGAAAAAAATAACATAAATCAAAGAGGTTAAATGTATTTAATTTCTCTATAAGTTAAAATTAGTTACTTTTGGAGAAGTTAAATGAAAGAGCTTTTGGAGTAGGTGGTCTACAAAGACTAATTTTAACTTATGGAGAAGTTAAATATATTTGACCTCTTTGATTCATGCTATTTTTTATACCTAGAAGTACTTCTATAGAAGTTCCACCCAAACAAACTCTTTAGTATTTACATATTTTTGGTGTTTTTGATTTTGGTTACTATAATTATGAAGAAATGTAAGCACAACAAGGGGTTCTAATTGTTGAAGCTGAAACCACCTTGTTACCAATTATTGTTCAATCAAGTTGTGCACACTCTTCTTCTTTGAAAATGGCATCTTATAAGGTTTCTAATAAGGGGATGTTGAAGAAGACATTTCATTTAAACTGCACTTCACCTTAGCTGACTAGAATTAAATCATGCCACGTAGATTTAATTTGTACACAAGCAAACGTGGACAAAGAAAGCAAAACAAGAAGTTCACAGTTTCATCTTAAAAAGATTAATTAACTACCCACTATTACTCAATGTTTTAGTTTGGCAAAAAATAAAATGGTACAAATTTTTTTTTTTGGTTAATTTTAATTGTATCTTAATATATTATGTTTTCCACTTGTTTTTTTTTTTCAAGAAACTTGGTTTTATTTTATTTTGCACATTGATCTTCTTTTCTATGTTGTTCACTGAAATGCATCACTATCTGACTTCACTGTCATGTAACAAGTTTTTGTTTTGCAGATAAGAGTGTCATCACAGATAAGTAACGCTCCTTTCATCCTCAACTTGGACTGTGATATGTACTCAAACAATGCTAATATAATTCAAGAAACATTGTGTTTCTTTTTGGATGAAACAAAAGGCCGTGAGATAGCTTATGTGCAATATCCACAAAACTACAATAATCTCACTAAGAATGACCATTATGCATATTCTTATCTTGTGACCAATGAGGTAGGTAATAAAATAACATAACATAATGACTTTGCACGCCTTTATGTACCAAAACCTGATATGGGGTTTGGTTTTCTTATGTGCATTTATAGTTTGAGCTAGCTGGCTTATGTGGATATGGAGGAACCTTCTATTGTGGAACTGGGACTTTCCATCGAAGAGAAAGTCTGTCAGGAACTCACTTGAGAGATTACAGAGCAAAATGGGACACAAAGCCTAAAAGAGAAGATCATAGAACAATTACTGAATTGAATGAAGCATCAAAGGCACTTGCCACTTGCACTTATGAGCAGGGTACCCAATGGGTGAAGGAGGTATGTATTTATGTGTAGCTTTTAATTTCACCTCAGAGATTATAATAATTGATAATGTTTATGGATTTTGCAGATGGGATTAGTGTATGGTATTCCTGTGGAAGATATTGCTACTGGCCTTGTAATCTCATGCAGGGGTTGGGAATCAATTTATCACAACCCACAAAGGAAAGCTTTCTTAGGTGTAGCTCCAACAACCTTAGATGTAGGTCTTGTTCAACATAAAAGGTGGTCAGAAGGCATGTTCCAAATTTTCTGCTCCAAGTATTGCCCTTTCATTTATGGGCATGGGAAGATAAACTTAGGCCTACAAATGGGATATTGCCTTTGCCTCTTATGGGCTCCCATTTCTTTGCCTACTCTGTGTTATGCCATAGTTCCTCCAATTGGCTTACTTCACAACATTCCATTGTTCCCACAGGTTGTCTTGCATTGTTAATTTGATTTGATTCCTTAATTTTCTACACTTATTTCACTTTACTTTTTGTGTTTGCAGTTTTCAAGCCTATGGTTCCTTCCCTTTGCATATGCATTTCTTGCCACGAATTGCTATAGCTTATTTGAGTATTTGAATTGTGGGTCCACAACAAAGGGTTGGTGGAACTTGCAAAGAATGAGGCTCATCCGAAGGACCACCTCATTTCTCTTTGCTTTCATTGACACTATGGCCAAGCAATTAGGACTATCACAAACAAAATTTGCCATCACAAATAAGGTGATTACAGAGGAGGTTCAAAAGAGATATGAGAAAGAGTTCATTGATTTTGGAGGCTCTTCAACTATGTTAACTATATTAGCAACAGTGGCATTGATAAACCTTTTTGGTTTGTTTGGGGGAATTATGAGGATTCTAATATATTTGAAATTCAACCAGTCAAGCCAATTGATGATGCAAATTATGTTGAGTTCATTGATGGTAATGGTCAATTTACCAATGTATGAAGCACTCTTCATCCGCAATGATAAAGGCTGCATATCATCCTCAGTGATGCTCAAGTCCTTTATTTTGGCTTCATTGGTATGTTGCATAGCACCTTTCATCTTCTGGTCTAGCTAATTGACATGGTATGCAATATTAAAACAATGCACTAGTTATAAAAATCTTGATCATTCCTGTTTTGGTTCCATTGGCTTGATCAAATTGAACATATCTTTGGCCGCTATTAGTTTATCAACTTGAACATTGTGGATGATTGTGCAATTATCTATATTGAAGGGAAGAGTTCTAAATACTAACATTTTTCAATATAAATATTGTCACCATTATTCTTTAATGATTGGTTGTTAGCTAGGTTATCAGATAAGTTAACATTTATTATTATTGATTGTGTGTATTTAACAAGCTTTGTTTGTTGTGAAAATTTTGAATTGAAATCGAAAACTCTCTTGATTCTGAAAGTACAGTCTGGGACTAGAATCTGAATCCTCTAAAGGTTCTTTTTAAAATCAGGTTTACTCAGAAATTGTATTCAAAGAGTAAAAGAATTTTGAATCATTTGTTTTCTAAAAGAAAATAATTTCGAAAATCACTTTTGAAAAATAAACAGAATTTCAAAGAGATGAAGATTTAAAGGACAAAGTGCAGGAATTGAAAGTGCAGAATTTAAATAAAAGAAAGAAAAAACTTGCAGAAAAGTAAATGCAAAAAATAACAAAGAAAAGAAAAATTGCAAGAATGTAAAGAACAGAAATGTAAATCAAAGAAAAGAAAATGACATAATGTTAAATGACATGAATTGAAAGTTTGTATGGATACACATATTGGGCACTCTCCTTAGTAAACCACTGAGTCATTTTCTATATTAGACGGTTGGGTGTTTCAGAGAAGTTTCAGTAAATGAAAATCCAACCACCTTTGTAACATCAGAATTATGCCTATTTATAAACTTCTAATCCTAGCAGACACTTAACTAGATTTTGACATGTATACAAGCCTAAATGACGTGTCAAATTTCTAAGCAAGACACGTATTCAAATCAGCAATGGTCTTCAATTTGAAAAATAACTAATAGCCTAAGGTCTTGACACTTGTCTTCTGCGCATTAACTTCCAGTAACTACTTCATTTGAAATTTGAATCTTCTTCGAATAGCTTCCAGGCTTCTGACTTCATGAATTCTTCTAAGCTACTGGACTCCTTTCAAATTCGAACAAGTCTTCGATTCTGATCAGATTTTGAACCACACTGGGAAACTTAACCAAATGCTGATTGATTAATCCCCTTAAGTTTCACGTGCTGTAAATCCTGATTGGTCAATTCATTGGTGAACTTGACCACCGACCACACATGAACTTGACCTTCAAACTGATTGGACCATTCTGCAAACACATCGATGGCACCGTCCAATCCTATCAGTATAAATAGACATTGGCTTTAACATTCTTCTTTATTCAGTTCTCTTCTTCATCTGTTTCTCTATTCAAAATGAAGAAGTTTCTTTCTTTGGCTATTACGAGCAACCTGATCTTTCTTGATTTCATCTTTGATGAGGTTGTCGGAATTAGCCAAAGCTATAAGCTTGTTCAATCCTTATTGAGGATTTCTTTAGGTTGAACGTAATAGCCAATTTATATTTCAGTTCGTCTTCACCCCATCTTTCTCACTTTTAGCTTGAATCACAGCTGCATAATGCCCTTGCCCTGGTGGTTCAATAAAAGCTTGTGGGAACAGAGGAGGAAGAAATGGGTCAAATGAAGGACAAGTAGGGTCAGATGAAGAACAAGGAGACAGAATCAAGTTCCCTGAAGACCCAGGAAAACAAGAGTCAAGTTCTCTGAAGATTTACAATAGCTTTTATTTTCATGTACTTTTTGTATTTCTTTATACATTTTCTTATTCGAATTTTCAATGTAATTCGAATTTCATTTGTACATGAATAAAAGATATATTTCTTTACCTCTTTGTACTTCAGATTATTTAATAAATAACTCATTTTCCTCTCCTTCGCATTCAAAATACTTTTTCGAATTCGAATAAGCATTTAATCAAAAACCTGCATTCTTTTCGAATACATATAACACGAAGCCTTTCATTTCGAATTCAACATGCAAAATCCAAACTTCACTAAGTTATAGTGTCTTTCAATTCATAACCCATCTTTCGAATCTTCTAATATATAGCTCGAATGCGAATATACCAATATTGTAATAACTTAGCAAAATTTGTAAATTTCACCCCAACAGATGCCCCCTTAAAATATTAGTTTCGAGGAATATATCAACTTCAGTAGAAACTAATATTTTAATAATCATGAGGAAATCATTGAAAAACATAGCTTCTTTCAATTCAACATTCATCTTCGTTTTGAATAGTTCCAAAACTGGCAGCAACCGTTTTTTTAATTATTAGCTCATTACTGCGCGCCACTTTTTAAAATTGCAGTTACCACTTTTATGTAACTGACTGATCCCACTCACTCCTAACTATATAAAGGAATGTGAACAGTTACCCATAGCTTCACGTTTTCCTCTTGCCTCACAACTGCAAGCAAGCTTCTTTCTCTTTCTGCTCGCGCATTCTACTGTTCATCGTCCTCTTCACATTGCTTTTCCGTTTTGATTTCTGCAACTCCAAGCTTCATCTTTTCAAGGTAATACTTCACAAACTCCATCTTATTTTCATTCTTGATCTTAGTCACACTTTTCACTGTAGCATTTTCTGACATTTGCAAAGAACATTTACTTTTTGAGCAACTAAAATCTTTTGCCCTAAATGCTGAATCTTGTACTCAAGAAACCATTTTCGTTCAATCATTGCTGTTAATCTGGTGAAATAAACAATCTTTCTCACAAATGAACACTTTTCTCTTTGAATCTTTCAATTCTTTGAGGATTGTTCTATTCCTCCCTGACATGTCTTTCTTTAACTAAGTCTTCAACTTCAATTTCTGATTTTCTTAACATTTCAGGAATCTTGAAATGGCTTCTCAAGGCACTTCTGAACGTTCTGAGCCAATTCCAAAGGCTTTTATCAATGGAAATTTGGTGGGCTTGGACAACATTGATTATGTTCCTGAACCAGAGGAAGATTCTGAGCGTCTTCCTATATGGAGAAATCAATCTCTCATACCTTTCACCATTCAAAACAAAGACTATTATTTTCTGGGGCCTTATTTTCGACCAACAAGACTCAATAGGTACACCAGTTTCTTCCCTTGTCCTCCTGAAGAAAAGCTTCTTGGTTTTCAAGATCCCATTAGAACATATTTTCTGAACAATCTACCCTCTATTTTTAGAATTGTTCCTCCTATTAAGAAACAGGCTTATTTAGACTGGTTAGATAGAATTGAGAGTAGTAAAGGGAATCATTGGAAAAAACTAGGAATTTTCGATTTGATTCAGTTAAGTAGATACGAGCTTTCATATGATCCTGTACTTTTAATAATTGCGTGTTTCTTTTGGGATAGAAACACTCATAGTTTTCACTTACCTTATGGTATGATCACACCCACTCTTTTTGATTTAGCTACCATAGTAGGTGTTAAGCCTGAGGGTGATGTTTTCATCCCTTCAGATTTTGTAATAGACAAAGACTCAGAGTCAAACTAGACCAAATTCACCCATGCTCTTTTCATTCAAAATAATAATAAAGTTGCTGGTCCAGTGTCTCGAACTGAACACATAGCTTTCTTAATGCTTTGGCTCTCTGGTTTTGTCTTTTGTTCCCGTTCTCTCCAAATTCCAAAATCCTTTTTGAGTCTTGCCATTTCATTATCCAAAAGCAAAATTCGAATCAATTTCAATCATTTCCTTCTAGGCAACCTTTATGACTGTTTGAATGGGGCCGTTCTGACTCTAAGGAAATCGGAACTATTGAAGGTTTTGAGTGGTCCTTTTTGGCTTCTTCAACAATGGCTCAATGCCATTTTTAAAGAAAATTTTTCAAGTGTGGAGCCAAAAAGTTCTAAATTACCTAATTCGATTGAGGGATTCGATTGTCTTATTATACTCCCACTTCTTGGAAGAAAGATCCCCTTGCTTCATTCAAACACTATTTTTCTCTTTTCCTTGGCCTTGATAAAGACAAACCTTCTCTTGCTCCATTTGCTTCTCGATCCCGTGGACCAGACTGGTTCATAAGGAAATTCCCTTGCGATTCTCCCGGTAATCAAGTTGAAAGCCTTGATGTTTAGGAAGAGCTTTTGACTTGGGGTGTCCTTTTCTTTGGCTTTTCGATGAAGGATATGAAAGCATATTCTTACCAGTCAAACTTAGTGGCAAGACAGTTTGGTTTCTCTCAGTTTCGTCCTACTCCTATGAGCCGTTATTCTGATGATATCATTCGAGGATGAGCTACTCCTGAGATCAAAACAATGAATAATCTAGCCAATCATTTTTCTGAGATCAGTCCTACCCTTACTCCTTGTTCATTCGAACCATCCTTCTACAACACAATATCTTTCAGGGATTGGTGGTCATCATATTACTCTTCCATTCAAGTACCTTTGACTACATGTTTTAGTAGGATGACACCTCCACCTGAGAAGGAAATCTCGAAGAAAAACGACAAAGGTAAAAACATCATTGCTTTTTGTTTTATTACCATTAATCTCAAGTCTAAATTTCAATAATTATATATTGAATCTTTATTGTTTTTGTCTTATTCAGATCAAAAAACAAATACCAGTCAGGAAAATGAATCTAGTGAAGAACAATCGAGTAAGAAAAGAAAATCGAAGGTGATTTCGATTTTGAATAGTTTTTATTCAAAATATTTTTTGTTCAAAACTATTTCTCATCTGAATCATTCTAACCTTTATATTTTATATAGCCTTCTGTTTCTCCAGAAGTCTCAAAGGCTAAAAAGGTTAAACCAGGTTCTTCTGCTGGAGGAATCAAGAAAAAACAAGTTCAAGAAACTTCAGAATCTGTTACCCCTAGTGACCCAAAGGTATTTAGCATTTCTAACTTATTTTCTTAACAAATCTTTATGTTTAATTCTGATTGAATCTTTTGTTTCTCGAAGCTTAAGAAAGACTCTCCATCAAAAAATGATTCTTCCAGTTCTCCTCCTCCAACTTCTAATCCTCGTGCTAAAAGAAGATCAAAAGCACGTTCCGTTTCAAGGAGTTCAAAGGCAAAAGAACTTTCAGATGAGATGGATCAAGATGAAGATGATGCAGATCTCAAGCTTTCTCGAAAATCTAAACCCGTTGAGACTGGGTCTACGAAGGTTATAAAGAAGAAGAAAGTTGGAGCTTCTCAGGTAATCATCTCTTAAAGTTTTCTAATCTCCATTACATGATTTAATTCAATCATTCATCCATCCTCTCATATCGAATAGGTGGCTAGAAAATATTATGCCCTTCGAGTGAAACATGTTGCTCCTAAGAGGCCAAAGCCAAAGAAAATGTTAATACCAGAAGGCATTGAGGTGGAATCTTCGAATTCCTTCCTTAACATTATAAACTCTTTTAAAAGATTCTGATTCAAACATCTTTTTGATTACAGGTTCAAACTATAACTTCATCCTCAAAATCAGCAGCTAAACAAACTGCAACTGACAAATCTGATCAGGAGAAATCTTCAAAAGAAGAAAATGAAAATAAAGAAGAAAGTGTGAGTTCTCCTCTAGGACCTCAACCAGAAAATGAAAGTCCTAAAAAAGAATCAGAATCGAAAGAAGAAAAGGAAGAGGAAGGTGATGTCCAAGGTACTAACATGGAAGGGGTTAAACCAGGTTCAAAGGATAAAGTTGAGAAAGAGTCTAATCCTGAGTCTTCTCAGTCGAAAGAGAATGAAACAGAAAATCTGACTAAAGCAACATCTTTGACCAAGGATCCCCCTCAAGATCAATCAAAAATTGACATCCCTTTGACTCCATTCAAAGAAACTATCATTCCTGAGAATTCTTCTGAAATTCAAAGGGAAATGACTGCTACTCATCAAACCACTCCTTTGAATACTTCAGAAGGTAAGCCTTGCTCTTCTAATAAATCTCTAACCCTTTCAAGCTTGAAAGAATGCTTGAATATATTGGATGAAAATCCTTTTGCTGTCCTCTACCTTTTGACTAGTGAGGGTTCAATGTCTTCTGCTCATTCAGACTCTAGGTCTTATCAACCCACCACTGAATCGGTTGAAGATTTGATTGAACGTTTGAGAAACCAGATATTCCTTGATGATTTCCTCGAATTATTTCGAAAAGATGTTGAATATCAGTACAAGGTACAGAAAAAGCTTGAGGCAATTTATGCTCGACAAAATAACCTGTCTGCTCAACAACTCAAAGGATTGGATGCTTTCAAAAACATCTATGTTAAAGTTACAGATATTTTGAGAGAGCATCAATCCAACTCTGCAAAAGCTTCTGGAATCCGGGTTGATAATGAGAATATGTTGGAAAAATTAAAGGATTCTAGGACCAAAATGTCAAAGCTTCAAGAAAGTATGGGGACTCTAAATGTTCAACTATCTTCCGTTGTAGAACAACGTAAGAAAATTGAAGAGCAAATCAAGAAGCTTCAAGAAGATAACAATATTCTGATCTCAGAGGAGAACAATTGCAAGACTTCGATGTCCAAACTCGAAAAGAGAAAGCTCGAGCTCCTTGATGGGGTGAAGTATGTTTCATGTGAGGTGGTGAAATCGAACAAGCTTCTGGCTAGCATTGATCAAAGGGACAAAGTCTTAGCACAACAATATGAAGATCTGAATCAAGTCTATGAGCCCATGAAAAAGAATCCTCCTTTTTAACTTTGTTTTATTTATGTTTTTTGTAAAAACCCTTTTGGATTGGTGTTTTAAAATCACCAATTAATTTTAATGCTTCAGACAATCTTAGTTTCATGCAAAGTTGGTGTGTATTGTTTTAAATATTTTCCATTCATGCTTATAATTCGATCATCACCTGATAACTCTCGAATTGAATATGCATTATTCGAAAATACTTTTTCAACTTCGAATGGTCCTTCCCAATTCGGAGACCATTTTCTAAATCATTTAGATTTTTTTATCAACAGGTAATATCAATTTCCAAACAAGATCTCCTTCATCAAAAGTCTTAACTTTTAGTTTATGATTGTAAATTCGAGGTACTTGTTCTTTTTTCCTGATGATATTTTCTAAGGCTCTTAATCTAAACTCATCTAATTCATTTAATTCATCCAACATCAAGTTGTAATAATCTTGAGTGGGTAAATCAAATTGTCTTTGTACCCTAAGTGATTGCAAATGAATTTCAACTGGTAGAACTGAATCGTGAGCATAGACCAACTTATAAGGTGTAAATCTTGTTGCATCTCGAGGAGAATTTTGATATGCCCACAAAATTTGACTCAAAGTCTTATGCCAATTTCGAGGTCTTTGGTCAATATGTTTCTTAATCAAATAAATAATTGTTTTGTTTACAGCTTCAACTTGTCCATTTGCTTGTGCATAGTAAGGAGTTGAAGTAAGAAATTTGATCGCATTTTCCTGAGTAAACCTCTTAATCCTTTGGCCTGTAAACACAGTTCCTTGATCAATTGAAATAGATTCAGGAAGACCAAATCGAAAAACTATGTTTTCTTGAATGAACTTAATCACATCTTCTTGAGTTACATCTTTCAATGGGATTGCTTCCACCCATTTTGTAAAATAATCTATAGCCACTATAATATATTTATGCCCCCTAGATGACGTAGGATGAATTTGACCAATAAATCAATTGCCCATCCTCTAAAAGGCGATGGCTTTATAATTGAACGTAACTCACTTGCAGGGATTTGTTGAATGAAACCATGTTTTTGACATTCTTCACAAGCTTTAAAAAAATCATTACAATCTTTGGCCATTGAAGGGCAATATAAATTTCGTCTTTTCAAAACCCATTCCATTTTTCGACCTGCTTGATAAGCTCCACAAATCCCTTGATGAGTATCAATCAAAGCTTGATACGCTTTTGATTCTCCAAAACATCGAAGTAAGTTCCCATCAGGTGCTTTCTTATATAATTGATTAGCCAGAATTACATAATGTAAAGCCCTGTATCTTAATTTTCGATCTACTTGCATTCTTGGATTTTGCAAATATTCTACCAAAGATTTTCTCCAATCATTCATATCTAAAATTTCAATGTCCAAAATCTCAAATTCCAAGATTGAAACATTCTTTTCTAATCGAATCAATTGTTCGAATTGAAACTCACTAATTTTATAACCAGAAGCAATCTGTGCCAATTCATTGACAACTTCATTATCAATTTGAGATATGTGTTCAAATTCAACTTCATCAAAATATCTTAGTAGCTTAAAGGCTCTTAGAAAATATTTTGATAGTCTAGGATTCAAACATTTATATTGTTTAGTGACTTGTTTGATCACTAATTGTGAATCTCCTCGAATTAAAACTTGTTTAGCTTTAAATGATATCAAAATCTCTAATCCTAGTAACAAAGCTTCATACTCAGCTTCATTATTTGAACGATCCATTCCTATTCGAAACATTACTTTTGTTGGTAACCCCTCAGGTGAAATTAAAAGGATTCCGATCCCAACACCATCTTTATGCTTTGATCCATCGAAATAAAACTTCCAAGGTTTTAAACCTATGAAGTCGAATTCGTTAATTCGAATAGGAAGATGATCAACTAAGAAATCAGCCATAACTTGGCCTTTCACAGCTTTTAATGGAAGGTATGTTAGCGAAAATTCAGTCAAAGCTAACGCCCATTTTCCTACTCTATTGTGAAGATTAGGTTTCTATAACATGTGCTTTATTATATCATAATGAGAAATTACATAAACGTCGAAAGGTTTTACATGGTACTTTAACTTAGTACAAGAAAAGTAAAGACATAAACATAATTTCTCGATAGCACAATATCGAGTTTCAGCATCATTCAGAGTTCTACTAAGATAATACACTCCTCTTTCAACTCCATTTTCATCTTCTTGGGCAAGCATACTTCCCAAAGTTTCTTCAGATGCAGAGATATACAATTTCAAAGGCTTTCCTTGAACTGGAGGTGTCATAATAGGAGGATTTGTGAGAATCCTCTTTATTTCTTCGAATGCCAGCTGGTGTTCCTCTTTGCATTCAAATTTCTCTTCTTTCTTGAGTTTCAACAGAGGAGAAAACTCCTTGGTTTTGGCTGAAAGATTTGCAATAAATCTTCGAAGAAAATTTATTTTACCCAATAAAGACTGCAATTGTTTCTTGTTCGAAGGAGGAGAAGTTTCAAGAATTGCCTTTGCTTTATTTTTATCAATCTCAACTCCTTTCTGGTGAACCAAGAAACCTAGAAAATTACCTGCAGATACACCAAAGGCACATTTAATAGGGTTCATCTTTAATTTATGCATTCTCATCCTTTCAAATGCTTCTTTCAAATTCGAAAGATGATCATTTTTTTATGTGGATTTTACTACTACATCATCAATATAAACTTGCATGAATCTACCTATTAAATCATGAAAGATAGAACTCATGGCTCTTTGATAAGTAACACCAACATTTTTAAGTCCAAAAGGCATCATTACCCATTCATAAGTGCCTATTGCACCGGGACATCGAAAAGCAATTTTCGAAATATCCTCTTCAATAATAAATATTTGGTTATATCCTGAATAACCATCTAACATACTTAGTATTTCATTACCTGCTACTGAATTTATTAACATATCAGCTACTAACATAGGATATTCATCTTTAGGAGTTGCTTTATTCAAATCTCTAAAATCTATGCACACTCTCAAAGAACCATTTTTCTTAATAATTGGTACTATATTGGAAATTCAGTCAACATACCTGGTAGTTCGAATGAACTTAGCTTTCAATAATCTCTCGATTTCACTTTTGATCTTCAATATAATTTCAGGCGCAAATCTTCAAGGTGCTTGCTTCACAGGTTTCCTATCAGGAAACGTAGGCAATTTGTGTTCAACAAGCTCTTTACTTAGACCAGGCATCTCGTGATAATCTCATGCAAAGCAGTCTTTATATTCTCTAAGTAATTCAACCAACTTCGATTTAAAATCTTCTGATAGATTTTTACTTACAAAAGTTGGTCTTGGGTCCTTAACATCACCCAAATTTACTTCTTCAAGAGGATCCTGTGCCTCCATCTTTTTAATTCCATGAGATAAAGCTATTTCGAACCCAAAAGGAGTATCATCATAGATGCAATCAAGTCTTTCAAGAGATACTTCTTCCTCTTCGAATCTCATGTTTGAATTTTCTATACTTATGCATTCAGCATCTTGTACGGCTACTGAAACCGTTTCAAAATTCTTTTCGAATTCTTGATTAACATTAACTCCGGTCTCGAAGACCGTTCTATAATTTGCGGCCTCTAAGGCTGCTTCAAACTTCCTCTCAGTAGTATATGCTGAGGTTCGAGCAATGAAGCTCGAAATTACTCTTCTTCTGAAATCCATCCAAAAGTAGGGGTGGTCCCAGAAGGACCAGTTGCACTTTGAATGATCAAACCATATTCAACATTGAAAAACGCCTTGTGTGGAATCTTACCAGGCACAAAGCCACGTTTTTCAATTGTACAAGGTGTTTGATTCATTATCCATTTTCACAGTTTCTTGCATTGACTGTGTCTGCTTCAACCTTGTAATATGTTTGATAAGCTTCAATATACTCTGAAATGCCATCATCGTTCCATAAGCATAATTTTTTATGAACAGTCGAAGGCACTGCTCCTACACCATGTATCCATTCTCTCCCAAGAAGCACATTATAATTTGCCTTTGACGGAACAACCATAAAAACAGTGGGCCTTTTGATTGAACTAACAGTCACGTCAAAACACAACAGTCCTTCAGATTTTGACGTCTTCCCACTAAAATCAGTAATGATCATATTATTTGGCATCAAATCGCACTTCTTTTTGTTGAATTTTTTCAACAAAGAACTTGGCAATAAATTGATTGCCGCTCCACCATCAACCAATACTTTACTTACAATGACTCCTTCGATTTGAGCCTGAATCAATAAAGGTTTTATGTGAGACACCATTCCAATATAAGGTCTATCAAACACTGCTGAATCTTGTTTAACAGCCTGTGTTGATAAACAAGTATAATAAGTCTGTGGCTCTGATGATTCATCTTCTATGAAATTATCCTCCAAACCTTCCTCATACTCCTTTTCGAACTATGCAGGTAGAATCGAAACTACACCACAAATATCTTCGATTCTATCTGAGAATCCAGTTTCAAAGTCATTAGTAAGTAAGTCTTCTTCAACCAAAATCTTTTTCTTCGGGACAATACTTAACTTATCTTTTTGCAGGATTTGGGAATATGTAGGTTGACTAGAAGCCCCTTGCACTTGAATCAATTGTGCATTCTTGGCATTTAAATTCTTTGAAAAAATTGAAGTACTGCCCCCTTGTTCCATTGCTGCCTTTTGATAACGTTAGTTTCTCCTCCATTGCGTCTTAGTCATAAAAGACTTTCCATTAAAGGAGTTATTATATTGTCTAAGTACTTGTGGATTTTGACGATATTCTTGACTGTCCGTCACTCGAATCCACTTATTAGGAGGAACGTTCGAAGAAGGCACAGATGATTTAGGCTTATGGAACATGGGAGGTGGTACTTTGTTAACTTCATATTTCTTTTGAAAAGAAGGTTTCCAAATCTCAATATTCGGGACAGGTTTTGCTGCTTTTTGAAACCTTTGATTTAAAGTTTGTTGATAATGCTTTTTTATTCCAGATGACTCAAAAGATTTGGCCACTGATTGATCAAAGACTGCATTACAACGAGGACAAAGGGAAACATCTGTATTTTCCTCTTTCTTTCGAAGCAGAAAATCAACCAAAGTCTCATCACTCTTTGGAAAGATATCTTTCACTTCTTTCTCAAACTCCTCTATTGCAATGTCAATTGCTGTCTTTGAATCTATAGCAGGTTCAGCTCCTACCATATTAATTTCAACAGTATCAACATAACTGGCATTAATATTCAAAGGGTCAGTATCAACCTTCATTACCATTTTTTGTTTCTCTTCGAATTTCAATCTACCTTCTTGAATGGCTTCTTGAATGAGATCCCTGAAACGAATACAATTGCTAGTCCAATGTCCAAATGCATTATGAAACTTACAATATTTCTTTTCTTTTCTTTGTTCGAAAGAGGGAATTTTATGATCTTCACTAAGGATAATTTGTTTATCCTTTACTAATATATCAAAAATTTGTTCAGCTTTTGATATATCGAAACCATATGTCTTTTTGGGATATTTACTTTGTAAATTTTGGTTCCCTGAACTATTATATGGTCTAAGGAATGAACATGCATAAGGAAGTCCTGGTTTTAACTCAGCAACATCAATTTCGTTTTCTTCGAAATCTGAGTTTTCATCACTAAAGTTTTCATTAACATCAACATAAGCAATTTTATCTCTTCTCCCTATCTTTTCAAGTTTCCTATGCTTTTCCTTTTCGATTTTTAACTGTTCAATTTGCCTAATTCTTTCAGCCAATTGAGCCATATCTCTCAATTGTTGATTTACGAGTTTCTTTCGAATTGAATAGTCAAATCCCCCTGCTGCAATTTTAACTAATTCATTTTCACGAATTGGTACAAGACATCTAGCCCTCATTTGTCTAAATCTGTTCAAATAGTCTTCAACAGATTCATCTGAAGTTCGTCTAACTGTAACCAAATCCATAAGACTAACTTTCGTTTCAGCTCTAAAGAATTGTTCATGAAATTGTCTTTCTAACTGGTTCCAAGCGTGGATCGAACCAGGAGCCAAGGTTGTAAACCATGTAAAAGCATTCTTAGTTAGGGAACTTGGAAAATATTTCATTTTCAATTCTTCATTATTAGCTAAGACTCCACATTCTACATGATATCTTGCAATGTGTTCAACTGTGGATTCATTAGCTTCTCCTACAAACTTTGTAAATTTTGGGACTTTCCATCCCCTTGGTAATTCAGTTTGCAACACATAAGGTGTTAATGGAAAAATGATACGTGGTCTAGTAGCTTGAACTACATCAAATCCATGTCTATTCAACACTAATTCAACTATATTTGCTATATTTTGTTCTCCCCCAATATTGTTTTGCCTTATTCTTTCTAAAACCTCATCAGCATTTTGATTCCTATTCAAAACAAATAGTTGAGCATTTCCATTTTGAACGATCTCTTGAGGAACATGGTCATTATTCTCCTTTGGGCCATTATTATTCCCAAGATTCTGATTTTGGTTTTGATCAAGGCCAACATTAACATGTTGGTTTTTAAGGTCTGGGGGTGCACCAAATACATCAGCAATTTTAGCCATTTGCCTAGCCAATGTATTATAATTTTGATTAGTGTTTTCAATAAGTGGATTTATCACTGTTGTCAATTGAGTAGACAACATATTAACCATTTCATGATTACTTTCATCCACTTATTGTGTAATCGAATTCAAAGCAGTATTTGTCAATGAATTCGAAATCTGCCCAGAATTCAATCCAAAAAAACCAGTTCCAAAAACGCCTAAGTTTGAAGAACTAGCATGATTGAATGCAGGTGTCGTTGTACTTGCGTACGTGACTGGGGCTGTTCCTTGAATAGGAGGAACAAAACCGAAAGGAAGGGAGGTCTAACACTTGAATTTGTAACGTGTTTGCCCCTACTCGATAGTGGATTTGTACTCATAGCCTGAGTCCTTAAAGGATCTTCAGCCTGAGTGGTGTTTAGTGTTTGATCACGTTGATCACGGTTCACACTATTATTATTTTCCACTCCATTAGTCTCATTATTGTTAACAGACTCATTGTTATTCCTTTGGTTTGTAGGACTTCCTTGATTTGCAGAAGCATTTCCAGTTACATTTTCAGAAGTGTTTTCTGTTTCGGTTGTTATTTGCCATTGAATTAGAAACGGTTCTACCACTTCTCAAGATCATGCAATTTCTAAAACTGATTTAGCACTTAGTCCCACCAGGCGTGCCAATTTGTTTGTTGTGAAAATTTTCAATTGAAATCGAAAACTCTCTTGATTCTGAAAGTACAATCTGGGACTAGAATCTGAATCCTCTAAAGGTTCTTTTTAAAATCAGGTTTACTCAGAAATTGTATTCAAAGAGTAAAAGAATTTTGAATCATTTGTTTTCTAAAAGAAAATAACTTCGAAAATCAGTTTTGAAGAATAAACAAAATTTCAAAGAGATGAAGATTTAAAGGACAAAGTGCAGGAATTGAAAGTGCAGAATTTAAATAAAAGAAAAGAAAAACTTGCAGAAAAGTAAATGCAGAAAATAACAAAGAAAAGAAAAATTGCAGGAATGTAAAGAACATAAATGTAAATCAAAGAAAAGAAAAGGGTAAAATGTTAAATAACATTAATTGAAAGTTGGTATGGATACACATACAGGGCACTCTCCTTAGTAAACCACTGAGTCGTTTTCGATATTAGACGTTTGGGTGTTTCAGAGAAGTTTCAGTAAATGAAAATCCAACCACCTTTGTTACATCAGAATTCTGCCTATTTATAAACTTCTAATCCTAACAGACACTTAACTAGATTTTGACACGTATACAAGCCTAAATGACGTGTCAAATTTCTAAGTAAGACACGTATTCAAATCAGCAACGGTCTTCAATTTGAAAAATAATTGATAGCCTAAGGTCTTGACCCTTGTCTTTTGCGCATTAACTTCCAGTAACTGCTTCATTTGAAATTTGAATCTTCTTTGAATAGCTTCCAGGCTTCTGACTTCATGAATTCTTCTAAGTTACTGGACTCCTTTCAAATTCGAACAAGTCTTTGATTCTGATCAGATTTTGAACCACACTGGGAAACTTAACCAAATGTTGATTGATTAATCCCCTTAAGTTTCACGTGTTGTAAATCCTGATTGGTCAATTCATTGGTGAACTTGACCACCGACCACACGTGACTTTGACCTTCAAACTGATTGGACCATTCTGCAAACACATCGATGGCACCGTCCAATCCTATCAGTATAAATAGACATTGGCTTTAACGTTCTTCTTCATTCAGTTCTCTTCTTCATCTGTTTCTCTGTTTAAAATGAAGAAGTTTCTTCCTTTGGCTATTACGAGCAACCTGATCTTTCTTGATTTCATCTTTGATGAGGTTGTCGGAATTAGCCAAAGCTATAAGCTTCTTCAATCCTTATTGAGGATTTCTTTAGGTTGAACGTAATAGCCAATTTATATTTCAGTTCGTCTTCACCCCATCTTTCTCAAATTTAGCTTGAATTGCAGGGCCTTTCAATCACAGCTGCATAATGCCCTTGCCCTGGTGGTTCAATCAAAGCTTATAGGAAAATATGAGGAAGAAATGGGTCAAATGAAGGACGAGTAGGGTCAGATGAAGAATAGGGAAACAGAGTCAAGTTCCCTGAAGACCCAGGAAAACAAGAGTCAAGTTCTCTGAAGATTTAGAATAGCTTTTATTTTCATGTACTTTTTGTATTTCTTTATATATTTTCTTATTCGTATTTTCAATGTAATTCGAATTTCATTTGTACATGAATAAAAGATATATTTCTTTACCTCTTTGTACTTCAGATTGTTTAATAAATAACTCATTTTCCTCTCCTTCGCATTCAAAATACTTTTCGAATTCGAATAAGCATTTAATCAAAAACCTGCATTCTTTTCGAATACATATAACAGGATGCCTTTCATTTCGAATTCAACATGCAAATTCCAAACTTCACTAAGTTATAGTGTCTTTCAATTCATAACCCATCTTTCGAATCTTCTAATATATAGCTCGAATGCGAAGATACCAATATTGTAATAACTTAGCAAAATTTGTAAATTTCACCCCAACAAGCTTATAGTATATTTGACTAGCTCATAAATTCATTTGATCAGTAGTTTTTCGGTGAATAAGCTTATTTTAGTAGCTTATAGTGTTTTTTCTGACGCTACGTACTACTTCAAGTAGCGTTTGAACTTATAACTTATAGCTCACTATCTTTTTTCTATTTTTACCCTTAATATAATAAAATCTCTCTTTATCCATCTTATTTTTTAAAATTTCCCCTTATGGCCTTAAACCTTTTCAAATTACACTACATGAAAATCGGCTTTTAGTGAAACCGTCGCTATTTCATAACCAACCGTCGCTAAAAGCCTCGTCATTAATGACGTAACAACGACATTTTATGACCGACGCTATGTAGCGGTGACCTGACCGTCGCTAATAATTTTTTTAAAAAAAATCCTTTCTTCCCAGACTTATCAATTGCGAGGATCGAACCCGCAATCTATATGATACCAAGAAAAAATATTACCATTACGCTATGTTTGTTTCTTGAAATATATAACGCAAAATATTATATACATAGTGAAAAAATAACAAGAAATTAGCGTTGGTCAGACCGACACTAACTTTACGAAGGCCGACGCTAAAACTTTTTTTTTTTTGCCTTCAGCGTTGGCTTGGCCAAGCCGACACTAAATAAAAAAAAATTTTAAAAAAATTATTTTACCATTAGCGTCATCCTAGCCGACGCAATTTAATAAAGTTGGCGTCAGTCAGGTCGACACTACATAAAAAATGTAAAATAAAATAAAATTTAGTTTAGTGTCGGTTTTGCGGCGGTGTGGCCGACGTTACCCGTTCGCATTTAAATCGCTGATTTCTTGTAGTGTTAGATGTACTCTATAAAAACAACTAATTAAAATAAAAAGTAGCTTTAGACTGTACACTCTGCAAAATAAAATAATTGAAAAAAATAGTGTAACTAAAAATATACTTTTCTATTAAATAAAGTTAGAGTTTATATAAAAAATCATGTAAATATGTCATTTTATATTATTTTACATTTATAAGCTACTTCAATAGCTAATTTTTCCAAAACTTATAATTCAATAAGTTAACTTATCAGCTATCAGATAAAAATTGCCTTTTAAGTTATGAATTAATTTTTCAGCTTTAAACCAACTTATTAGTTATTTTTGTCAAAAATGGCCTAACTAAATTAATTATTATCACTAGTTAACTAAAAATTGTCTCCAAAATAAGCGACGTGTAGCAAGTAAAATATAAATTAAAAAAGATATAACACATGTGACTTTTGCTTGATTGTGTTTGCTTGTAAAATTGTATTGTATAATTTTAAAGTTAAAGTTGCCCAACTTATTTTTAATAAGTTGCTTTAAAGCTAAAGTGAGAAATAAAAGTTTTTAAAAATAAAGTAAAAGTTATTTGACCATTTAATTTTTTAACTCAAAGCTACTTTTAAATTAAAATTTATTTAATAAAATATTTTATTAAAATTATCTTATTTTCTTTAAATTTAACAATAAAGAGTATGTAGTAATAAAATTCTAGATATTTCTAACTAATGAAATTTTATTTTTCTGATTAGAGATGCTTCTTGAAGTAATATATAAGAAACCATTGTTGTAGAAACAATTATAAAGTAATGACTAATGAATGGAAAAGCGATTACAAACTAATTTAAGCTGCAAATACAGTAAAAGACTAGTAAAATAATTAAATTGTTTCCAAAATCAACCAGGAGATGAATAACAATACATCAGATGAGCCTGAGGGTGGCGATCAAATAACAGAACGTTAATACCCTTTCTCCATCAAATTGTCTCCAAAAATGATTTAACCATCGGAATAACATTACAACAATGACTAATTTAGTAATAAAAATATGTTTGACCCAACTTTTACATTTAAGTGGCTTACATGTCAAAAGTAAATTGTGCCAAACGGTCACTTAGTGCCCGTTTGGTTTAACTTTTGAGTTATTCAGAATCAATTCTGCAGAATTGATTTTAAATCACTTCCGTCCAACGTACTTCGTAAAGCGTGCATCATCCATCTCAATCATTCATTTCTAGAATCAATTCTACTCAACTGTAAACCAAACGGACACTTAATATATGTACAATACAAATTAATTATATTTGACAACCACATGGTTTTTTAGGCTTTACTTATTAAAGTTTTTTTAATTGTCTATTTTCTATTAAAAATTTGTATTCTCATCATTTTATTATGATTTTTTGGAAAGCCCAAGAAATAATAAGTTATTATTTAAAAGAAGGCTCTGGTTTTTGTTTGGATAAATGTACTAGAACTAGATTATCATATGAATGTATCATAAAAATCAAATCCTTTAATTATGCAAGCATTTTTAATTTGCTGTTAAATATAAGTACGGGCTAAAATATTAAATAGGGGTAAACTTAAAAGTTAAATGGTTTTTCTAAAATTCTAGACATTAAAAAGGATCTTATGTAAGGATGACAATTAAGCCTAAGTCCTATTTGTACCCACAAAAATTATCTGCGCAATGGGCAGGGTAAAAACCCGCAAAACAGGTACGAGTAATAGCTCATATTTTTTCATGGGGACGGGCGCCGGTACACGCACTATGGTGCCCAACCCGCCCATACCCGCGATGGGTGTTCGCGGTTTGGTTTGGATCAGTTTTGAGGCAAAAAATCATCTGATCCGATCATTGCGATTTTATCATTTCATCATCCGATCGATTTTAATATTTTTTCAAATACGATCCAATTTAAATTGGATTGTATTGGATTGGATCAGTTTTCGTTTTTTAAATCAACAATAAATATTTGATAAAATTGACAAAATAATGAAGTAATAGTAAACATTTTCTTATTGGAACTTACATTTATTAAAATTAATATAAAATTATATAAAAAGAATGTTATGAGACATGAAAACTAAATTAAAACTAGTTTTATATTGATATATTTATAGAAATATTAACATGATATTAGATAATAATATTATAAAAAATAAATTAGTATAAGTATTTTTATAAATATATATGTATTCAAGTATAAATATACAATTATTTTATAAGTAATATATATGTATATATAAGTTCGGTTTGGATTGGATTGGATTGGTTTTCAACATAGGATCCGAAAACCAATCCAATCCAATAAAAATATTTTGGTTTTCACAGTTTGTGGTTTTTGGATTTCGGTTTGATTCGATTTTTGATTTTTTGGTTTGATTTTTGCGGTTTGCATTGGATTGGATTGGATTGAATATGAACACTCCCGCACTCATATATATATATAATTATTTAATAAATAATATCATATATAATTATATATAGAGATATATTAATTTCATTAAAATATCTAATATATTTATAAATATTTTTTAAATTAATATATAATATATTACAAATTTAAAATATATTTTAAAACTATCTATTTGTGTGTTTTTTACTTTATAATATATGGCTAATTAGTGTTAAAAATAATTTTTTACAGATCTTGGAGAATGCTAACACATGAGATCCAAGTTTATAAAATAGTGTGATGTGAAAGTATATGGTAATATTTAAAAAAATATATAACATCAGATCATATGTTGTATTTTAGAAAATTAACGTATTGTGTTTTGATTTAATTAAATTATTATGACAATGATATTTAATAATTATGTTTGGATGTTTTTGTAGTAATTTTTCAATTAAGTTATAATTTTCTTTATTTAATATTGTTAATGAGTTATTAATTTTTCACTTAACTAAATTGCGGGTAAAGCGCGAGTATGAATATATAAGTGCCTAACGGGAGAAATTATTGGGTGGTCCTGAACCACCACCTCATTTTATAGTCCCAACTAATTAACACTTGACATATGGAAAAAGTATCTCTTTATTAGAAAAAATAGAAATTAGCGAACCGAACAGGCAAATAACCCCGCACGTTTTTTCTAAAACAAAGACTTTTTATTTTCAGTAACTAAAAAGCCTACCCATTTGCGCGCGCAATCAACCAGGCTGGAGCAATTTCCTCATCAACCTTCATCAATACTGGAGGAGTGAGCTTTCCATTTAATTCTCTTAAATTTTGCTTGGAATCACTTGCTAAATATATGAAAAAAGGTACTGTTTCTTTCTAACTTATACATGACGTTTCTTTCTAACTTATGCATGATATGTAAAATAGCTCGTATAATGTATTCATCCTTTGATCTTTTTCCTTTTTATAAATGTAACTTTTACCATTGATTTATGATTAATAGGAAAAGACATAAATATTGAGAAAGACGGAGGGTTGTGTGATAACTTAAATGTTGGTCATGCTCAACTAGTGAACCGAGATGGAAATTTTAAGAATACTCTACACGGACTCATTGTTTTTAGTGAAGATGAAGCATATAACTTGTATAATGAATATGCATATAGGATTGGTTTTAGTATCCGCAGGGCCAAGCCTAGATATTATTCTGGAACACGAGATATTCAATTAAAGGATTTTTATTGCTCTTGTGAAGGATTTAAAGATGAAAAAGAACTCTTGTTGAAAGATGTTAAGTTCAAAAGGTTAGATATAAGGTGTGGCTGTCAAACAATGATTAGATTTAAAGTGGAAAGTGGACAATGGAAGGTAATTCATCATGTGACAGAGCATAATCATTATCTAGAACTTCAACATGAGAAACACTTGTTACGTTCCGCTCGAGAGATCACTCCTGAAAAGGCAAATTTCATCAATGATATGATTAACTCAGGCATAAGTGTTATTGATACTTTCAATTACATGTCACAAGAAGCCGGAGGCCCAGAGAAAGTTGGATTCACACAAAGAGATTGTTACAATCATGCAAATAAGCAAAAAATGATGATGATTGAAGCTGGAGATGCTCAAAGTCTAATAAACCTTTTTAAGGTTAAGAAAAAAGAAGATCCTATGTTTTTTTACACAGAACAAGTGGACCAAGAAGGTAGACTTACTAATTTCTTTTGGAGAGATGGGAGATCAAGAATTGATTATGATGCATTTGGAGATGTTGTGGTATTTGACACCACTTATCGCACAAACAAATACAATTTGATATGTGCACCTTTTGTAGGAGTAAACAATCATTGGCAGAATGTTATGTTTGGTTGTGCTTTTTTATTAGATGAGAAGATAGAGTCCTTTGTGTGGTTGTTCAAGTCTTTTTTAGATGTAATGGGTGATCAAGCTCCTAAAACCATTTTCACGGATCAAGATCAAGCCATGGCAAAGGCAATTGAAAAGGTATTCCCACACACTTCTCATCGTTTATGTTTATGGCACATAAGTAAAAATGTTGCTGATCATTTGGGTCCTTTGAAATCAAACAATGAGTTCATGGCAAAATTTAACAAGTGTTTGCAAGGTTGTGAATCAGAGAATGAATTTCAAATGACATGGGATGAAATGATTAACAAATTTGAATGCCAAGATCATAGTTGGTTGAGAAATTTGTACAAGTTGCGTCATAAGTGGTGCACAGGGTTGAATAAAGACACCTTTTCTGCTAATATTTTGTCTACTCAAAGGAGTGAGAGTACAAATAATGTTTTATCTAGCTTGGCAAGTGCAACCACCAGTCTTACAAATTTTGCACATGCTTTTGACAACTTATTGAAAAGGTGGTGTGCATGTGAGAGTAGTAGCCAATTTGATTCAGAAAGGGGTACTCCAAATATCATAGTTAAAGATAGTGAATTATTGAGACATGCTGCAGGGATATATACAATACCGATATTCAAAGTGTTTCAAAGTGAGTATGTCAATGTTCTTGCATCAACGTGGTCAATAATATCACAAACTGTGACAAGTCATAGTTATGAAGTGAAATCTCAAGGAAGTAGCAAAAGGGGAAGCAACCAAAAGGTACATGTCGTATATTTTGATGCTTCTACTATGAGTGTCTCATGTAGTTGCAAAAAGTTTGAATCAATGGGCATCCTTTGTTCTCATGCTTTGACAGTGCTTGTCCTTAATAATGTATCATTCATTCCTAATCATTATATCTTGCCTCGTTGGACAAAACAAGCTAAGGATAAGGGAAATGCATCAAGTTGTGGAGTATCTTGTGAAGACCTTTTGCCATGTGATCAAAATGAGAGTGGGACATTATTTTGCAATCGCATGATGCGTTATATGTACAACTTGATTTTGAAAGCAAAGGATAGCCAACAAGCAAAAGCAATATGTGAAAAAGGGTTTAAAAAAGTTTATGCAGATGTTGAAAAGGAATTGGGCAAGTTATGGCAACATGATAATACAAATGATTATGTAAATAATGATGTTGGTGATGAAGAAGTACCTCCACTGAAAAATCCTCCCACTATGCGACCAAAGGGTGTTACAAATGCTCGATTAAAAGGCCATTTTGAAAAACGAAAAGGCAAGCCTAATGCTTCTAAAAGAGGGGGAAAATCTGGTTAGTATGATTTGCCCTTAATATTCTCTTATGTTATATAAGATACTATTATTTTCTATGCACTAAAAAGCATGTTACTTTATCAGTTGTTGGATCCTTGCAACAACAATCAATAAATCATGCGTCCTCTATGGTCATCCCAATGGTGTGTCACAACTTTAAGTAATTTTTGTTTCTTCCATTCTTACTTTTTGAGTGTATTAATATGTTTTCTTTTTAATTCAATGCTTTGACAGAATCTATCTACATCTCATTATTTGCCTTATACAATGAATCAAAGGCCAAATCATATGGAAAGATGTATACAATTGCATACACAGGTTCTTTTTTTCCTTTTCTTTGTAGACATTAAGCATATGATATTATCATAATGTTCAACTCATGATTTTTTTAATTTTTCCTTACATACCAGCAGTTGTCATTGGACTTAGATAACTCTCATGTTCCGCTTTTGAGCATGTTACAACAAGATTTTGATGGTTTGGCCTCCTACAACCTAACTCAGGTAATTGAATTGCCATAATGTGTGTGTATATGTGTTATACTTTTCAATATATTTATATGATATTTATTTTTAGCAAGCATCTTCAAACAAGCTGGGACAATTTCCACCAAGAATTGAGTAAAATGATCAAAATTGAAATGCTTGAAAGGTATAATCCCTTTCAAATCTGAATTGACTAATTTAACCATTCTCTATATTCATTTTTTAACTTGTTACTTGTTAGGTTGTAAAGAAGGGTGATAGAAGATTGAAGACAGATTGAATTATGCTATCTTTAGACTTGAAATCACTGCAGGTGCTCCTTTTTTGTTATGGCTGCTGTGATTAGTACTGATATACTCAATGCTTAGTATTGGGATTGCTTTTTGCTCTCTATGAGAATTGTCTTTTCATTCGATCTTGGTTACTTTTAGGATTACAAATGTATTATTGGTAGACTAATACCAGGATTAAAAAAAAAAGAATAGTTCTCTCATGGCTACTAGATTTAAAAACGTGAGATTTGAAGGATATATTGCATATGAGTTGTTTTTGTTTATTCAAAGAAAGTTAGTGGATATTATATTACTCCAATTTTAAAATATGACTAAATTTTCAAAAATTTATTCTAATTATTTTTTAAGAACTATAATTATTTATTTAAGAATTAGTATCTCTTCATTAAAATTTACTCTGTTATTATAAAAAAATTAGTCACACCTATTTTTTAATATTTTTTCTTAAACGGAAAAAACGTATACGACTTTCAGGAACTAGGAGGTTGATGAAGAAATATGGCTCCAGCCTTGTTGATTGCGCACGCAAATGGGTAGACTTTTAGTTACTGAAAATAAAAAGTCTTTATTTTAGAAAAAACGCGCGGGTTATTTGGTTATTCGGTTTGCTAATTTCTATTTTTTCTAATGAAGAGATACTTTTTCCACATGTCAAGTGTTAATTAGTTGGGACTATAAAATATGGTGGTGGTCCATGACCACCTAATAATTTCTTGCCTAACGGGTACGGGGACAGACATTGAAGTTACTGCCCACACGAGTAATCGAGTACGGATTTTTTTTTAAAACGTAGGTATAAGATGGGCACTATAATACCCTATCCAAAGGATACTCATTATCATCCCATATGTTACCTTATCTGAAGGGCTAGTTAGTAGTAGTATTTTGTAAAATGATAAACTTTCATTCATTGGTGGACGTCCCTTGTCACTTGGTCAGTGCATTCGTCATTCCCCTTTGTCTTTTTATTTTATCCTTGTATAGCGCAACAACCAACCATCGCACATTAGTGATAACACAAACCTTAGTCTTTGTTGAAACTCGCGGAATGATATTTATTGTGGCTATAAAAATAGCAACGTATGAAGTCAGTTGCTCCAGTCAGTCACAAAAACAAAAGAAAGAGAAAGAAAAAAGAAATCAATGAACTCACTCACTCACTCTTGTGCTGCAGATAGATATAACAACTGAAGAAAAGAAGATTGAAAGTAATGGATAGTGGTGAATATTACTCATTGTTTGAGACTACAAGACCAAGAGGCAGAGGAAGGCTCATTTTAAGGCTTTTCACTATCTCTTTGTTTGTTGCCACATGCTTCATCTGGGCTTATAGATTGAGCCACATACCCAAAGATGGGAAATGGGCTTGGTTTGGTTTGTTTGGTGCAGAACTATGGTTCGGTTTGTACTGGCTCTTTGGTCAAGCCCTCCGCTGGAACCCAGTTTACAGAAAAACCTTCAACAACAGACTCTCTCAAAGGTTAAATCTTCTACTTGTTTTGTTTCCTTGTTACCTTAATCTATGTGAGAAAGGTTGAAATTGAATTTATAGCTAGCGGTTATCAATCAACCATTAGTATATATGTTTGAATTTTATCAAAACCCTATTATAAATATAATTATGGATATGAGTGAACGCTATTCTCGAAGAGCTCGCAATTCGGGTTACCCGGCTCGATGCAGGTAGTAAATTTTGTCGAGTTAGGCTAAAAAATTCAAAAGTTATTTAGACTTCTAAAATAAGTATCCGAGCCCTATATTTTTGTTAATCCGAATTTTTTACAGGTTTTTATGGGCTACTTGACCATTTTGCGGGTTTTTGCAGTAGGTTGACTTAAAAAGCCCAGAGTTATTCGAGATATCCGGCCATTTTGCAGGTTTTTGCGGGCCGGTCCAGTTGGGCTTAATCCATTTTACCAGCTCTATATGAAAGTGACATTAGTCTAAATTTACATTTATAACGTGATTTTGATGAAAATTAAACGCACACAATATCTATATATGTAACGTGTGTGTGTTTTAATTTGTAATTAACAGATATGAGAGTAACTTGCCGGGAGTGGACATCTTTATTTTCACAGCAGACCCTGATATTGAGCCACCCATGATGGTGATCAATACAGTGTTATCTGTTATGGCCTATGACTATCCAGCTGAGAAGCTCAATGTGTATCTCTCAGATGATGCTGGCTCAGATATCACTTTCTATGCTCTTTTAGAGGCTTCCAATTTTGCAAAACATTGGGTGCCATTCTGCAAGAGATTCAAGGTGGAACCAAGGTCACCTGCTTCTTATTTTAATAGCCTTCTTTCAGCAACTTATCCATATGACCATAATCATGCCAATGACTTGAAAGCCATCAAGGTACAAAAATTATTATTAGGGTAATTTTTGTATTATTAACATAAAGTATATTACTTTATTGGTAAAGGTTACATGTTACGTATACCGCTCTTTAATTTGTGAAGGTTGTGTTTTGCCTTCTCACATTGTTTTGTCCATTTTATGATGTAGAAATTATACGAAGATATGAAAAGACGAATAGAAGATGCAACAAAGTTGGGAAGTGTGCCCAGCGAGGCACGCTCTATGCATAATGGATTTTCTCAGTGGGATTCATATTCTTCTAGACGTGACCACAACACAATCCTTCAAGTGACTTGCTTTCTTAATTTTTTTTATTAAGTATATATTTGGAGGAGTGATATATATATCAGCACATGCTATTTATAATATTTAATTGTCAAACAAGTTTTTTCTTTTTAAATGCTATTGTAGCTCTTTAGAAAAATATGTAAATTTTTAGCTTGTTAATTTATTTACCGTTTTTAAAAATTGTTTACTGTTTTTAAAATAGAAAATTGAAAAATTTATTTGATAAACAATTTTTAAAAACAATTTTTAAAAATGTCACTGTTTTTAGTTTTAAAAACTAAAACACTAAAACTATTTTAAGATGTTGGAAAACCGTTTTTTAATTTTTATGTTGAAAATGTTGTAAATAAATTATTTTATATATAAAAAATAATTTTTAAAATCTGTTTTTACAAAATACTATAATTTATAAAAAATTAACAAATAAAACTAAATCAAACACAGCAATTCAATTTGTCTCTCTTACTAAAATAATATAATGGTCATAATCTTTTATTTAGGGAAGTCATAGATTTTATATTTACAAATAAAAAGTTACTGAAAATAATTATATAAAATTGAGTAAACCCTTGTCTTGTCTTGCTCCTTGAAAGATTTGGTGTCGGTCATATTAGTACTTGAAAGAATGAAATTATATTTTCTGTCTCTAAAAGATGAAAAGTTATTCAATTTAGTCTATGCAAGATAAAAAGTCATTCATTTTAGTTCTTGAATTTTTTTTTAAAATATCAATTTATTCCTTAGAAAAGATTAAGTTGAATGACTTTTTCATCTTTCAGGGATGAAAATATAATTTCCATCTTTCGGGACGACCGACCTCAAATCTGTCAGGACCAAATTGAGAGTTTTCTCCGTAAAATTTTACTAAAAGAAAACTATTTTTTAAGCTAATTTTGTAAAGTAAAGTTTCAATACACCACTATTTTCTCAAGATTTTTGAGTTTTATGATTGTCCCATATGCCTGATGCCCATTTGCTTGATTTTATTACCAGATTCTGCTTCATAAAAAGGACCCACATAATTCAAAAGATGTAGATGGGTTTGTTTTGCCAACTTTGGTGTATTTGGCTCGTGAGAAGAGACCCCAATATCACCACCACTTCAAAGCTGGAGCTATGAATTCATTGGTAGTGTATATTATAAACACAAAACTCTTAATTTGATCATCAAACTCATATATATGAATAAAATGTAGCGAAAGAGTAACACGTGCAATGACTATTATGAAATATTTATTTGTCCATGTGCAAATATTGAAGATGACAAATTATTTTCTTGGAACTAAATGCAGTTAAGAGTGTCTTCAAAGATTAGCAATGCCAAAATCATTCTGCTTTTAGACTGTGACATGTACTCAAACAGCTCCCAATCTGTGAGAGATGCTCTTTGTTTTTTCATGGATGAAGAGAAAGGCCATGAAATTGCTTTTGTGCAGTTTCCACAGAGTTTTGACAATGTCACTAAGAATGATTTATATGGGAGTGCTGTAACGGGCGTAATGGAGGTAAGTTAATATTTATGGAATTCAAATTAGTACAAAAATTAAGTTTTTTCCCCTGCCCTGCCCCTATTTTTATTTCATTCTTTTGCATATAGGCTTTGGTCTAAAATTAAAAGTATAATTCTCAGGTAGTATATCTTCTTGAAACATACACATTTTTTAGTGAAAATGTTTCAATTGTCAATAGTTTCTTTACTGCCACATAGATACCAACAATATTATATATGCTATATATTATAGTGACCACTATCATTTTTTTTTAAAAAATAATTTCACATGTATATATGAAGGTGGAGCTCCATGGTGCGGATGGTTATGGTGGCCCTTTGCATATTGGAACATGCAGCTTTCATAGGAGAGATGCTCTCTGTGGGAAGATATTTAATGGTCTATACAAGAATACTTGGAGTGATGAGAAGGACCATTCTATGGAAGCAAACTTGCATAAACTAGAAGCAAAATCAAAGGCTCTAGCAAGGTGCACCTATGAGGAAAATACTCTATGGGGAAAAGAGGTGGCTTAATTAATAATGTCTCTCCTTACCTTCACAATCACAAACACCCCATAAGATATATATGAGTAAATGTGCAATGATTAGATTTAACTGTGTAATTTAATTTCTTGTATTGTAGGTAGGTGCAAAATATGGGTGTCTAGTGGAGGATGTGATAACAGGGTTGTCAATGCAATTGCAAGGATGGAAATCAGTGTACTACAACCCACCAAAGAAGGCTTTCTATGGTTTTGCCACAACCAATTTGCTTCAAACACTTGTTCAGCAAAAGAGATGGGCTGAAGGAGAGTTGCAAATTTTTCTTTCTAAGTACAATCCTTTGTGGTATGGTCATGGAAAGATCAGTTTAGGCCTCCAAATGGGATATTGCTACTATAACTTATGGGCAACCACTTGTTTGCCAAAGCTATATTACTCCATCATCCCTTCACTTTATCTCCTTAAAGGCATTCCATTGTTTCCAAAGGTAATGATAATCCCCCTCTTAGCTAGGAAGGGGATGAGTAGTGCTATGCAAAACCTTCTTCTCCTTCCAAACTCATTATTACTGGCAACACACTCTTTCCAACACACTTATTGTGATTGGTTGAAAGTTAAAAATCACATTGGTCCCACCACATTAGCACTGATACCCACATAATTTGATGGGACTCATATATAAATTTTAACCAACCACAATGAGGGTATTAGAAAGAGTATGCATTCCTTTTAATATTTAAAAGCACATTTAAAGAGTAAACTCCCATTTTAATTTTTGAAAAAAAATTAAGGTTAGTTATATTAATCCTAAAAGATAAAAATTATATTTTCATTCTTAAAAAATAAAAAAATTTATTCAATTTAATTATTTTCACAGAATAAATTAGTGTTAAAAAATGGAATGAAAAAAATTAAATTGAATGATTTTTTTTATTTTTTTTATCTTTATTAGTATAACAGACCCTAAAACTCACGAGTAAAATGTGGATTTAGTCCTCCTTGAAATGACGCATAATTAATTAGGCCTAAATTAATTAGCTTTTACTATGTTATAGCCCATAATTAATATATTATGTTTAATTGGTGGATTTAACAGATGTCTAGCCCATGGTTCATACCCTTTGCATATGCAATACTTGGGGAAGGTACTTTCAGTTTGATTGAGTGTTTGTTCTACGGAGGCACAATCCAAGGTTGGTGGAATTCACTAAGGATGTGGCTGTACAGGGGAACAACTTCTTACCTATTTGCTTTCATAGACATGATCTTGAAATTCTTTGGCCGTTCAGAATCACCTTTTAATGTCACATCTAAGACCAAAGAAGAAGAAGCTTCCCAACGTTATGACCAAGAAATTATGGAGTTTGGAGTCTCCTCTCCTTTTTTCACTTTATTAGCAACACTTGCTTTGCTTAATTTGTATTGTTTGTTGGACTTCTCAAAGGAGTTGGTCCTTAGCAAAGGTGGCCTTAGAGCTTGTGAAAAAGTGGGGTTTCAAGTTCTATTGTGTGGGTTTCTAGTACTCATCAATTCTCCTATATACCAAGGCCTTTTCTTAAGGACGGATAAGGGCAAATTGCCATGTTCTCTTGCTATTAAATCGACAACACTGGCTATAACTTCATGTATCCTCTTCAAAATATTGAATTAAATCAAAGTAGTCTTTGCTTTTATCTTTTTATTAGAAAAATACTAATTTCAATTACAATATATTATTTTGTTGTAATGTTCTAATTTTCAAATGAAAGACATACAATATACTTATTTCCATATTTTTAAATAAGAAGGGAAGGAAATGTTTATTGTTTCCTAGTACTTATATACCATTGTATTTTTTTTTTTTCATTATTAATCTTATATCTTTTTGCAAACTTGGGGTCAAAGTGGTGAAAAAGTGTTTAGATAGGCATTTGAAACATGCAAAATCACTTGAGATTATAAACATGATTTGGATTTTATATCCAACATGTTTTTTATAACAATTGATTTTACATCAAAATCATGGTTTTATTACCTTAACTGCAAAAGTAATATTTTGTTTAAAGTTGCAAAAGTAATCGCAATATCTTATAGTTAATTTTGTTTTTCATTAATAGTTTTAAATGTTACATTATATTTATTTTGTTTATTGTATTTGAAGATTTATACAAAAAAATAAGTAAAAACAATAAAAAAACTTATTTCATTATTTTGTATGTAAAATTTTAAAAACAAAACGTAATAAATAAAATAATATTTTATAATTATTAATAAAAAATATATGATAAAATTAAAAAAATCTCAATCCATATACAATTAAGTTATCCAAAATCACTGTAATGTTCAACATAGTTCAAACTCTCTCCCCCCCTCTCTCTCAGTGAGGGTGTTTTAGGTTAGGGGTTTTAGTTTGATTTTAAAAAATTGCCATTGAAATCAATATTATGAAAAGGGGAACCAAACATTTTGCTAATCAGGGGTGAATTAAGTTAATCCAAATTATCTCTTTTTCGTTCACTTACTTCTTTTATCTTTTACTATACTTACAACAATTCTTTTATGATGAAATATGAATGGAAACTACTAATTTCTCAATGTACAATAAATTAACAATCACAATAAATAAGTAAAAGTTAAGGGAAGAAGAAATGCAAACTCAATTTATACTGGTTCGGCCAACCCTTACCTACGTCCAGTCCTCAAGTCACCCACTTGAGATTTCCACTATTTATAAAATCCTTTACAAAAGATGAACACTCACACACCTTGGAACCCTATCTCTTGTGTTGAGTTTCACCCACAATCTACGAGAGACACCCTCTCTTAATCACACACAGTGAGAAGAAAATGTTTGTACAAGATGAACTCTCTTTTAGAGTAGATGATACAACTTGAAGATCCTATAAGAATTCTTAATAATTTGCAAGTGTTTGGCCAAAATGATTCTTAAAAAGATTTTTTACTTTTTGTTGTTTTACATTGTGTAATCTGCTGATTTTTCGAAATGAAGACACATATTTATAATATAACAATTGAAGCTTTGTATCTTTTGATAAGGAATTGTGTCTCTTCATAATTTTCAGAAAAATCTCGCTGGTAATCGATTACAATAAAGTGGAAATCGATAACACATTCAAAAATTCAAACAGATTATGAACCGTTGTGACTAAAATTCAATTTTTCGCATTTTCTGCACTCTGGTAATCGATTACACCATTCTGGTAATCGATTACCAGTTCAAAAAATTTCAATTTTGAATCTCATAACTTCTGGTAATCGATTACACCAATGTGATAATCGATTATCAGTTCAAAAATTTTCCTTTTGAACTGATTTTACCTCATAAAAACAATTCCCTTAAATTTTATATTTAAGGCCAAGTAACTTGCAAAGTCTAGAATTCTTTTAACACTTTATGTAACTAGACTAATACTTATCTAACATCACTTGTAGTTTTGATCTTGCATTAACCTTGCTCTTTCTTTGTCAATTCCTTTTAGTCAACCTTGCAATCTAATTTTCTTTCTATTGGCCTCACCAAAACCTGCATATAATATATCTACAAGTATATGCATCTACGAGTTTCACTTTGTTAATGGTTTAGCCATCCTAGATCGCTCTTTCAAATCAGAAGATTTTCACTAACTATATGAAGGTTAAGTGGGTATAAAAAGGAAGGTAAAAATGAGGGGATTTTAACATATATAAACTAATTTATAACTTTCATTCTAGTATTTTTTTTTTTTGGTAATGGGGGCAAAACAAAACAAAAGAAGAAACCAAAAATAGAAAATTACAAACGTACGAGGGAACATGTTCCCCTTAGCATCCGCTTGCAACTGGGACTGCATTCCATCTAAAGGCTCCATAATTTGGCTAAGCTTACTACCACTAGTAGCACCATGTTTTGCTAAGTAATCCACACACTGATTCCCTTCTCTCAAAGTATGCTGCACACAAATCATCCAGTCTCTCTTCAGCAAGTCTTGAATAGCCTTGAAAATAGTGGCATGCTTATGGAAGTGAGACACACCTTTAGTAATGGCCTGCACGGCTAAGGATGAGTCTGTCAGGCAAACCACATTTCTAAATTCCCTTCCCAACAAATATTTAAACCTTCCAACACAGCTAGAAGCTCAGCTCCCAGAATATCAATATTGCCTAAAGACCATAATAGCCCATGATCCAACTCCCATCATGGTTTCTGAGTAAACCCCCAAACATAGCATTATTGATGCTCACACTACCGTCTGTGTTCAGGGCCACCTGATTCAAACTAGGACGGTTCCAGCTAATCCAACGAACGGTGTTGTGAGGTGCATCGATATCCACATTGCCTGCAAAAACAGAATGAAAAATGCTCGCTAAACTTCTGATAGAGTGGACAATCTCCCAGGGTTGTCTTGAGATATTTT
This sequence comes from Sesbania bispinosa, assembly GCA_026901365.1. Classification (NCBI taxonomy): domain Eukaryota; kingdom Viridiplantae; phylum Streptophyta; class Magnoliopsida; order Fabales; family Fabaceae; genus Sesbania; species Sesbania bispinosa. The sequence goes on along the minus strand of QLOH01000199.1, from coordinate 285,915 downwards.
GAAAAACTTGTTGGTTCCTGTTTTGCCAAATCGACCAGAGAGCTGCAAGGAACAAGGGCCCTACAGATGAGACCCCCGCCACGAGCCAATCCAGAAGCGAAGTAGACATGTTGGCAGCACCGTAATCAGCTAAGCCCACCCCCTCCCAAATGGCGTTGCTACTGGGACAATCACGCAGACAGTGCGCAATCATTTCCTCTGCTGCATTGCACCATGGGCAGGATGCATCCAGAGGAAGACCACGCTGAAAGAGCGTGCTTCTAGTAGGCAGAGATTTATGACAGATAAACCAGATCATAAACTTAATATTCTCAGGTGCCTTGGCTTTCCAAATCCATGTCCATGAAGTATGAGAAGCTAATGTGTCTGACTTGGAGAGCCATTTGTAGCCACTCCTAGCTGAGTATTCATCGGAAACCTCTGGAGCCCAAATAATTGTGTCGGGGACGCCATCACACAAGGTAGGAGCAAGTGATTCCAGAGCATGCACAACATCCGCATGGACTCTTGTCCAAAGCTGATCCAACATCCAGGAGCCTTGTCTCCAAACATCTCTGACTGACATATTAATATCATGGGTATTCACAAAATATGTCCTGTCACATAAAGGGCCAGTACCAGTCCAATTATCAAACCAGAAATTCGAACTGCCATCCTCCAATTTAAAAACAAAGTCGTCCCCAAGCTCTGCTCTAGCTTTGAGAATTGATTGCCAAACATATGAGCCCTTTCCAGTCTGAATATCTAGGATCTGAGTTCCCTTCAAATACCTCTGTTTGAGAATATCTACCCACAACTTGTTCCCATGCATAGTGTGCCAAAGCAGTTTGCCCAAAAGGGAAATATTTTGATGCCTAGCCACCTTGACACCGAGCCCTCCAAATCGTTTAGGCCGAGAGATTTTTTCCCAACCAACAAGATTCACACCTTTCCCTTCATGATTCTGCCAAAGGAAGTTACGAGCCAGATAGTCCAGCTTATCACAAATATAGCTAGGGAGCCAGTATGCTTGCATGGTATAGACAGGTATACTAGCCATGACTGCATTCACAAGTGTTAATTTGCTCGCTTTGTTAAGGAGTTTCTGCTTCCAAAGAAGCCAATTTAGAATTAATTCTATCCAACACTGGTTGGAAATGCTCCCTGGTGGGTCTTCCCTGGAAAACTTGGAAACCCAAGTAGCGCCCTGTTGGCTTCTAGGCAAGTGTACCTATTAGTCAACTGTAGTACAATGAAAACGAATTCAGAGTGTCGATCCCACGAGGAGTCGGTAGTTCAAAGTTGTACTAATTCAAAGAGTAAATATATACAAAAGAGAGTGATTTGGTTCATGATTGATATAAGTAATTAAAGTAAATTTCTAGCAAATAGTAGAAAAAAGTATAGAAATTGGATTGAAGATATCAGTATGAGAAATAGGGATTGAATTTCATCTATCTCCCTCGTCTGTATTCTGGTTGTATATCAATATATAGTTATTATAACTATCAATATTGATGCACACATAATAGTCATTTATATTGATTCCTCACATATAAAATTCATAAGATTGATCCATTGAATATTGATTCCTCATATACCCAACAAATCATCCAACATTAAGATCAAGTGTAAAAGCATTCGCTATATTGAAATCTATTCCTAGTAAAACAATATAACGATTATTTTCGTTCAGATCGGATTTTCAGAAATACTTTCCAGTCAAATCTAAAAATCTAAACATTGAAACTATTGATCAGATAGAATCAAAGAAATGAAATCGGAGCGAAAATAACAACATCGATAGAATGAATACACTATATAAAAATATAACCAGAATACATCCGAGTTTGGGTCGATTACATCCAATCCCAGAAGAGGAAATTAGCCACTCATGGTGACTTTACAATTCATAAAGATGAAGGAGAAAAACTCAAGATCCAGCTTCCGCAGCTCTTGTCCTCTTGAACTCTTGATTTTCCAATTTTAGAAAGTGTAAAAAAACTCACGATAACTCCTTCGAACTTTGTTTAGTGCAGCTGAGTAAGTGAAAATTCGCTTAAGCTAAATTTTAGCTTAAGCGAATAGCTTTCTTCATGGTGAAGGAAAACCTATTCGCTTAAGCGAATTCCATTCGCTTAAGCGAATTCAGCTCCAAAATCCACCCCTCTCTGGACAATATTCGTTTGAGCGAATTGGGACTCGCTCAAGCGAATCCTCAGCACTCTTTTTCCTCCTTTTCTCCTTGCTTCTTCACTTCTTTTGCTCCTGATTGATCCCCTTTAATCTTTCCTGTAATTAACACCAAAATTTGGGATTAAAAGCTTTCAATTACATCATTACTCAGATATTACTACTTAAATTACAAGTTCTAATAATTGGAGGAAATCACTAAAGAATTAATACAATTAGCCCAGAAGTGCCATGTTTTTATATGAAAATCATCTAATCTTTGGCACTTATCAACTCCCCCAACCTAGAATCTTGCTTTCCCTCAAGCAAAGTAAACAGTCACACTTAATTAATCATGCCTGAAATTCTGAACTTGGTTAATTGGAAATCATTTTCATGGTTCTTCAAGAGACAACCTCACAATCAAACTATAGATTTGAATTAAGAACACATGGAAATTCCAACATCAAATAGGAGGAGGAAAATAGTGCAATCAATCACCAAAAGAAACAATTATAACAATGATATGATTTTATTCAAGGAAATTCTCTCTCAAAACTCACTGGTGAGTGTTTCTCTCTATTTTCACTGAAATTGCATAAATCAACATTGCTAGTAATTTCCAATTCAATTACAATCACACAATTGGCATGGATCTTAAGGTCTTAAAAGGGATGTAATGAGGCTAGGCTTCCAAAAAGATTGGTTTTTCAGGTTAATCAAAAGCATACTTTAAGAAAGGAGAGCATAAGCACTTTTAAGACAATTCACATCAACTCTCTATTCTTAACACCTCAATGCATCAATTTTTCCTTCACAATCTACTCCTTTTTCTCTTTCTTTCTCTCTTTTTCCCTTTTTTTTATATATGTATATATATATACTTATTAAGGAGTAGATTGTAAAGCCAAACCATTTTTCTTATATAAACACATTTTCATCAACCCATTATCATTGTAATGATAATATGCACCTATGCTCTCTTTCCTTAATATGCAAGGTAAGGGTGAAATTTTTCATTTAGGTTCAAGGTGCAATATCAACGAATACTTAAGCTCAAATGGGTTAGAGAAGAATTTGGTTAATTTTAGGTTAGCTTTTTGGCTCTAGCTTTTTATATACAACACAAAATTGCCTTAATCATTTCCATGCCTTTTATGCAATGTTATCAAAAAGAAACTCAAGCAATATCAACTTGGTCAATTATCAGTGAAACTCTCAGTCTGTTTATGGATTCACACACTCACTGGGTTATCTGTGGCTTTTCCTTTGATTACATCATCTATTGTTACAATTATTTATGTTGGTCAATTATCCTGCACAACTGTTCTAGTCCTATTTGATTATGAAATTCACCACATTTTCTTTTTCTCTTCCTTGTTCAATTTGTGAATTTGTTCTACTCTTAGAACACTTACTGAATCCTGATTTCCTTTTTAACCAATTTCCTCAAGAAGGATTTTTCATTAATTCCCAAAAAAATATTTTCTAAGTATCTATGTATTAGTATTATATCCAAAATTACTAAAACACAAATCCTAACTAACAAAGTAAGAGACAACCTGAAAACAGAAATAACTGAAACATCCATATATAATTAACACATAACCCAAAATTATCAAAAGTATCAAACACTGCAGTCTCAAGTTATCTGCCAAAATATCACACACAAAAAGTATGAACAGTATCAAACTATCAACAGTGAAACCATGTCATATCAATAAAACCAAAACAAAGGGATTAATCAATCTCCCCTCATGATTCTATCCAGATCATCCTCAAAATTTGCATCCTGGAAGTCTCCTCCAACTTCACCAGCAACACCAGGTGCATCCTCATCTGCTACTCCAGATGGTCTTTCAGGAATGTAATCACCTCCAAGTGCAGCTCCATGGGTAGCATTTGCTCCAGCTCCACTCCCCCCCAGAAAAACTGGGCTGTCCCCAGGCCACTGAACATATGGAAGGAACTGTGTTGGGTCCATACCTGCATAAGAACCTTTCAAGTTATGATAAAGATACTCCTGAATGTGGAGTTGTCCTCTGTGCAGGGAGATGCGCTGTTGTCTGTCATGTTGCATCTCTAAGCTCATCCTATCCAACCTCTCCATAATCTGATCATTAGATGATTGAGGTTGATACTCATGTTGTGGAGGTTCTTCTTCTTCCTGTGGTTCAGGCTGTGGTGGTGGCTGATGTGGTTGGCCTGCCCTGTCATTGGGGTTTGTGCAATATTGTTCTTTGTAGCTTTTGTCAATTGGATCTCTAATCCTTTTTGTGGGATTCACCTCAACCCCTTGAGCCTCACACATTGTTGTTATTGTAGCTGGGAACCCCAATGTCCTTGTTGCTTTAGTGTTGTTCTTGTTGGTCTCAGATTTGACAAACCTATGCATTTCATCAAATATTATCTGAGCCATATCCACAGTGAAACTCTTCTTCAGTATGCTGTATAGCAGATGACACCTGACCAGGTTCATGTCAGACACATGACCTAGAGGGATAACGTTGGCTAATATGAAAGCCGACCATATCTTAGCAATAGTCTTCATACTGCTTCTTTGTATTTTGAGAGGATTACCAGATTGTCCCCTGACATAACCATGGTTGGGGATGCAGATTTTTCTGACTTCTTCCCTTTCATCAAAAACCTGATCTCTTTGCCCTAAGCCTCTGATAAGTGCAGGTTTGGCCTTCATTGAGTATCAGTGGGTTGCCCAAGAATTCACTGATGGCATCCCTGTCATAACTGATCCATGTGCCTCTCACTTTAGTTCTTCTGTCCCCTGGCCCATCATGTGGGTAGGCATTAGCATAGAATTCCCGAACAATTTCTGGGTCAAATTTTGGAATTGGGTTTGCCAGCTTCATCCAATTCCTTTTGATTATCATATTCAGGAACTCATCATATTCATCAGGTTGCAGATCCACTTTCTTTTCAGGAATGAATTTCCATTCCTTGATTTCTTCATACCTTTGTTGTCTCCTTTCATCCCTGAATAGATTTCTATTAGGCCTTTCGGGTGAAGGAGAACCAGTCCGGGCTCTTTTGCCTTTATTAAGCTTAGTTGGATGTAGCCCTGCAGTTGTTTTTGTTCTTCCCATTTCCTGAAAAATCACAATCAACCAAGCAAAGATCCAATTCAGTCATGAAATTTAAATTACAAAATCAAGGATCCATTTCTATGAAATTTTCAGGATGGAAGCATAGTCAATCAATAGATGCAAGCACATTCCATATATCACTTATAATCAAACAACATAATGGATGTACAAGTATATGAGAGAACACAATGATGCAAGAAAATTTGCATATGCAACTTCACATTCAAGAGATTATCCAAATTTAATTTGCATTGTTACTTTTTGGTTCAATCAATTCACAAACCATAAGTCACTGGTGTAAAAAAAAATAATAAGTAACAAGCATCATGTCTCTAACACAGTCACTAAGGCTAAGCACTTTGGTGTTTTATCAAGTTGCATTGTGTAAAGCATTTTATCAAACACTTGGTAGGCAATGTTGCTTGACACATCAAATAACTCAAATTAAATTGCGTTTTCCATTCCAATGTAAAACAAACAATCAATCCAAGCACATTGCAATTAACAACTCAACAATTTCAAGCATTTATCAAAAATTCCATTTAACCCACATGGTGCCTAACCTAGGGTTCAAACCATCAAGAAAATTCAAAATTTGTTCGGTTGGAATGAGTGAAAATGATAGAAATCTTACCTTGAAGCGTGATTGGAAGAAGAAAAAAGGAATTTGAGGGAGGAATTTGAAGTTTGAAGTGAAGGAATATGAAACCCTAAGGTGAGGAAACTGTCGCGCGCAAGAGAGGGGGAGTGGGTTTTTGCAAATGTGAGCAATTCCCCCTCTGTTTGCTGTCAAAACTGCACAGTGATTATAAAATTCGCTTAGGCGAATTATAATTCGCTTAAGCGAATAAACTCCAGAGAGCCCCTCTTTTTTTCATAAAATTCGCTTAAGCGAATAAAGTCCAGAGAGCATCCATTTTTTTCTTCAAATTCGCTTAAGCGAATTGCAATTCGCTTGAGCGAATTTGAAAGATTTTTTTTTTTTGCATTTTGTCTGCATGATTCGCTTAAGCTAATGGATTTAGCTTAAGCGAATTTTCTGGAATTTTGCCTCTCATTTTCTTTTACACTTTGCAAAAATTTTCACCAATTTTAATCACTCAATTCTTGATTATTGCTCTCTTTTAGACTTTAATTCACACCCTAATTCACTCCCTACATTGATTTCTATGATTGAACAAGGTTTCATACTTTCTAACCAAAATCTAAGATCAAACACTCAAATTTCACAATTGACTATTTTTAAGGCAATTTTCAGCGTCCAAATGTCTAAATTTTCACCAAAACTGTTTTTCATGCAAAACAAGTTCAACCAGCTTCAAAACACTCAAATACACATGTTTGGCCCAATTGAGACAATGAATTGCTAAAAATTGACTTAAAGCATACAAACACACAAATATGCATAAAAACACTAATACACACAATTATGTACAAAAACACACTAACACACAAAATTGGAATTTGAAATGCAAAACAGAATTAAACACTGGGTTGCCTCCCAGGAAGCGCTTGTTTAACGTCACTCAGCTTGACGCCTGTTTCATTAAGGGTTCTTGCAGGAAGATGATTGTGGCAAGTTTGTCAACCTCACCACCATGGCTTCAGCCTTTGCCCATTTACCACCCAACTTCTCTTTGATTCAGGATCCTCAAGTTCAACTGCACCATATGGTTTGACCTCTTTGACCCTGAATGGTCCTGACCACTTTGATATCAGTTTTCCAGGGAATAGCCTCAACCTGGAATTGAACAATAGGACAGATTGACCAGGGTGGAATTCTCTCTTCAAAATTCTCTGATCATGATATTTCTTCATTTTTCCTTATATAGCCTTGATGATTCATATGCATTGTGTCTCAATTCTTCCAATTCATGAAGTTGCAGTTTTCTCTTATCACCTGCTGCCTGTGGATCAAAATTGAGAAACTTCAAAGCCCATAATGCCTTATGCTCCAATTCCACAGGTAAATGACAAGATTTCCCATATACCAACTGGAAGGGTGTAAGACCAGTGGGAGCCTTGTATGCAGTCCTGTAAGCCCAGAGTGCATCATCTAACTTTGCTGACCAATCTTTTCTGGAAGATGTCACTGTTTTCTCCAGAATGCGCTTTATTTCCCTGTTGGACACCTCCGCTTGCCCATTGGTCTGTGGATGGTAAGGTGATGTTATCTTATGTTTAACTCCATAATGTTCCAAACATTTCTAGAGCTGAGCGTTGCAGAAATGTGACCCTCCATCACTAATCAGCACTCTTGGAGTACCAAACCTGCAGAAAATATTTTTCTTCAGAAATTTGACTACAGTTTTGGCATCAGCTTTAGGAGATGCGATTGCTTCCACCCATTTAGATACATAGTCCACTGCTACCAAAATATACTCATTAGAAAATGAAGACGACAGTGGTCCTACAAAATCAATCCCCCAGCAGTCGAAAACTTCAACTTCAAGAATAGTGTTTAGAGGCATTTCATGTCTTCTTGATATCCCACCTGTTCTTTGACATTTGTTACAATACTGAACATAACTGTGTGCATCTTTAAAAAGAGAGTGCCAATAGAAGCCAGATTGGAGGACCTTTGCAGCGGTCCTTTCTCCATTGAAGTGACCCCCATAAGGAGAGTTATGACAGTGCCATAGAATGCTCTGTGCCTCCTCAGTTGTTACACACCTTCTCAGCAATTGATCTGACCCAATTTTGAACAGATGTGGATCATCCCATACATAGTGTTGTGCCTCTCTTAGAAATCTCTTCCTTTGGTGCCAATTTAAATCTTCAGGTATGACACCAGCTGATTTATAATTTGTCATGTCAGCAAACCATGACCTTTCTTGTACTGACATCAATTTCTCATCCGGGAATTCTTCCTGCACATCTGTTTGATTGTTGGTTACTTCTGTATTCACAAGTCTAGACAAATGATCAGCTACATAATTCTCGCTTCCCATTTTATCCTTGATTTTTAAATCAAATTCCTGCAACAACAAAATCCATCTAATCAGTCTCGGTTTGGAATCTGATTTAGTCAACAAATACTTAATAACAGCATGATCAGTATATACAGTTGTCAGCACCCAATTTTGTCCGGGAATTTCAGTTACTTTTTCTTATGTATATGTTCGTAGTATTTATCTTTTTCTTCTTAAAAAATCCAAAAATACCCAAAATTAAAGAAAATCGAAATGGATCAATTAATCTGTTAGTTAATTAATTATCGATGGTTAATTGATTAACAGATTGATTAAATGTTTTGATAAAAAAAATCTGTTAAGTCCAAAAAAGGAAAAAAGTCTTTTAATTGGCCCAATTTGGGCCCGTTTGCTTCACCCTTGAAAAAAAAAAGAAGAAGAAGAATTTTTCAGATTTGTTTTTTTATCTATTGGGTCATTTTTGGGCCCATTAATTATTTAAGTTCAAATTAAAAACAAAAACAAAAAAAAGTTAAAATATAAATTTAAATTGGGTTAATTAATTAGTTGATTAATTAATTATTAATTAATTGGTTAATTAAACCATTTTACCAAAAAATATGTGTTTTTCATATTCTTTCAAATTTTCCATTTTGGGCTAGTTTGGCCCATTATTTGTGAGCTTGGATTCTGTTAAAAAAGGGTGATTGGGCTAACTCAGCCCTATTGCCAGCAAAAAAAGAGAAGAAAAAAACCTTTTGGGCTAACATAACCCATTTTAAATTGATTAAAAGAAAGAAAAAGAAAAATGGAGAGCAAGTTGCAAGTTGTGCAACTTGCCCTGTCCTGGGCGACTAAAGTGGCAGAGCACCTGGTGTTTTGGGCGGTGGAAGTATGGGGAAATCTGAACACAGTATGGGCAAAATTGATTTTTGCAGTGCAAATTGCACTTAAAAGTTTGCAAATTCTGCCTATAAAATGGGAGAGGCAATGGAAGAAAGGGATTTTTTTTTTGGTTCAGAAAATTTTGTACAATATGCAAAAATACAGAGAAGAACCGATTTCAGGGGTATACACAGCTAGCCAATTTTAAAAAAAAAGGGGGTCAATCAGGGAGAAATTAGAGGAGCCCAGAAATTCAAAGAGAAGCCAAGCAGTCACAAAAAGGGAAGAGTGGTGCAATACATTTACTCTTGCGCATACAACTGATATACCTGGTAAATTTTCTGTCTATACAGTCATGTTGTGCGCTAAAACCAGATTATGTTGTGATTTGAATGGAATGAAAATTGTAAAATAATTTAAAGAGTGTCCAATGTCCAGAATGAAATATACAGTCCCATATATACAACCCAAACAGTGAGGTAAGCTTAAAATAACCGAACAGTAGCAAATCATCTCTACCCTTGTCTCCTCCCCAGATCCAATCCGAAAATACAGAGAAACAAATACAAAGACTAACAACCCAAAATAGAACAGAGCAAAATTCAAATAGAGGAAGAGGGTTTTAGAAGGAAAAGGGAGAGGGAGGGAACAAACCACCCCCACCGCGGCCGCAAACAACCACCGCCTGCACCAACCCCAGCCGCTCCTTCACCGCACCGCTGCAGAACCGCCCAGCCGCAGTGATGCCCAGTTGCGCCTCACGAACGTTTCCCAGCCGCAAAAGCAGCGACGACCACCATGTCCGCGGCCAGATCGGCCGCTGCCACGCCACCGTCTGCGAACGACGCGACGATCGTCCCTCCTTCTTGTGCCGCTGTCGTTCTCCTGCGGCCACCGTTCGCTTCGCCGTCGTACCCCCACCACAGCCTGGTCCCCCGCGAGCTCAGCCGCTCTTTTCACCACCGCCGTTCACAGTCGCGCCCCTCGCGCGCACTCTCCCCTCGTCGCGGTGATGCGGCCGAACGCCGCTCTCCACCGCGGGTGCGCTGTCACGGCCCTCCGATGCTGCGCGCGACCTCCTCCGCACAACTCCCTTGTGCGCCGCCGTGGCGCCATCGCCATGAGCAGAGGTGGCTGCCGCTGCGGCCATGCAAGGTCGCCTCCTTGCTCCCCATCATGAGCACTCTCTTGCCTAATAACAAACCCTAGCAGAGGGTAGGAGAAGGGTCTGGAGACTTTTTAATCATCTGTTTATTTTACCCTTTGATTTGGCTGACCTTAGGTTTAAGTGTGAATTGGGCCAGCGAACCTGCTGGCCCATTGGTGTCTTACACCCTTTTTTTTTCCTCTTATTTTTTATTTTTTTTCTTTTTTCTTTTTTTGGATAGTGGTTGGGCCAATGATGTGAACTGAGGCCCAATTTATTTTTTTCCTCTTTTATTTTGTGTTATTTGTTTCACTAAAAATTGTGTGTTATTTGTTTTAAATATGTGTTGTTCTTTATCATTAATAATCTCTTTTTTGTAAATTATTTTAGATCCACCATCTTGTATTTCTTTTAACTGTTTAGAATTATTTATTTAACATTTGTGGATGTAAATATTTGTTTATTCCTTTCTCCGTAAATAATTGATTATTTGTAATTTTAATTTTGTGTTCATGTAAATATTAATTGATTCAATTTATCTTTGACGTTAATAGAATAGAATTTCTATCTTTTAACGTCATTCAAATAAAAAATAATTGAGCATAGTCATTTACTAGCTCAATAATTTGCCCGTTTATAAATAAAAAAAATATTTTTTTATTTGGTTTATCAATCGATTACGTTGATGGAATAGCATTTCTATCCTTTAACGTATATTTTTAAGAGAAAAGGAAATATTGAGTATAGTCATTTACTAGCTCAATAATGCGCTTAATCTCAAGTCTCTTCTAAAAATAATTTTCTCAAAATTACGTTAATTGAATAGCATTTCTATCAATAACCTAAAAAAGGAAATATTGAGTATAGTCATTTACTAGCTCAATAATGCGTGAAATCTCAAATTCATTTAAAAAAAATGATTCTTTTAAAAAATTACGCTAATTGAATAGCATTTCTATCAATAACGTAAAAAAAGGAAAAATATTGAGTATAGCCATTTGCTAACTCAATAATGCGGAATCTTAAATCTTTTCTCAAAATGTTTTCTTCTCAAAATAAATGACGTTTATTGAATAGCATTTCTATCAATAATGTCGTCAAAACAATTTCAAGGGTTCGTTGTATAGCCATTTGCTAGCATCAACTCTGCTAAAAAATAAAATCCTTTTTTTCTTTGAATTAAAAACACTTCCAAAATCAATTTCCTCATTTTTTATTTTCAAAAATTAAAACTCATTTTCTTTTCAAAATTAAAACCAATCTCTTTTAAAACACATTTTTAGAACTACGTGGCTTTGAATTCTCCATCGCACCTGGGGATACGTAGGAGCGGGATTTCCCGTCGAGCCAAAATAAAATTTTCAACATTTTTGTCCCATTGATTTCAAATTAATTTTTCTCATCATTCTTTAATTTAAATAAATTTTGTTTTTTTTCTTTTTTTTGTCTTTTAGAGGGTAAAATAAACATTTTAAAAGTTAATGAATTTTGCACAATTAATTAAAGGTAACCGTTTTTAACGGATGTTGTAGGGTGCTAATACCTTCCCTACGCATAATCGACTCCCGAATTCGGATCTCTTGTTCGCAGACCAGTTTTTGATTTAAATTATTTTTGGGTTTTCCAATTTTCCCAACCCAAATAAATTGGTGGCGACTCCCCAAAATTCAATCATTTTTTTTAATATTTTCTCACGGGCTCACCGACCCCGTCGTGGCCCCGGTCGCGACAGCTGGCGACTCCACCGGGGAATTCGAGAGTCAAGCCTATTAATTAATTGTACAAAATTGTTAACATTTTATGTTTGTTATACCCTCTTTCCTTTTGTTGTATATATTTTATTGTAAATACTTTTTCTTATGTCTTTGTGAATTCCATTGTACATATTTTGTTGTTGTAAATATTTTGCTTCAACCTTAGGTTAGAAGACTATTATTTGTGTACATATTTGTTATCTGTCTCTCTCGCGGGTGGGGTAGTTTTGTAGGTTTCTATGCTCTAAGCAGGCACTTCATTGTCAGTCTCCTCGCACAACTTTGGCTCTATAGCCGAGCTCGTGCAAGCTAAGGCATAGGAGGTGTTTCAACAAATGTTTTGAGGGTCTTGATGCCCACGTGACATTAGTTGATTCACCACTCAGATTGCTACCTGTATCCTGGATTTGTTATATTGAGAGGGATTATCCCTACGTATGACTAATTCACGAACTGGATCCTTGTCAATGTGATGAGGGCAATTTGGGAACCATGGTCTCTAGAGGTCTAGATCCATCCCTAAATCTGTGCACCAGTAGTTTTTCTATAATTGCCAAACCTAAATAGGGATTTTTGTCCGACAATAGAATTATCCAATGCCAGGATTCGCCCTTGTAAAACAAAAGGAGCATTAATCTTTTTCTTATTTCTTTTTCCTCAAAATTTTAATCTCCACATTTTTTTGTACAAAACTTTAGTATCTCATCCTTGCACAAAAAATAATATATATTTTGCATCTATAAACTTTGTGAATAGTTTGTCTTTTTTTTCTCCCTTTTCAGTTTCTTGAAAAATCACGTGTCTTCTTTTGTATATAATTCAAGCAAATTTTAAAAAAAAAAATTGAAATGATTCCAATTTTGAAATAACATTCCCCTAAATTAATTCTTTCCAAATTTTTATCAGATTTCACCATTGCGCCAAAGCACAAGTTCATACGCAGTCCTATCCAAACCCGTTCCCGTTCCCAGACAGTTCCCCACCATTCAACAATGGTTGAGATCCCTGTGACAAGTGAGAGCCCTCCTACTATGGAGCAGAGGATGGAAAGGTTAGAAGGGAGTTTTAGCCAAATTTTAGAATTGTTGAAGACTGTGATCCCTGAGAAGGAAGTGATCAACGACAATTCGAACGGAAACGACAACGACGGTGGGGGTCCATCTATTAAAACCAATGGTGAAAATCCCCACAAAGTTGTGATTGTTACCGAGTCATCAGGCCCCGAGGTGAAGGTCAGGGAGGAAGAAGCTAAAATGATGGACAAAATGGAGATATTGGAAGAAAAAATGAGAGCATTACAGGGAATAGATGTTTACGGGAAGCTGGATGTGCAGGATTTTTACCTTTTCCCCGACATAGAGATTCCTGCAAAATTCAAAGTTCCAGATTTTGAGAAATTTGAAGGGAAGACTGACCTGTTGATCCACCTGACCATGTACACTAGAAGCATGGCTGCACATTATAACAATGAAAAGCTGATGATTCATTGTTTCCAGCACAGCTTGGCTGGAGGTGCTCTGACTTAGTTTTTACAGCTTGATAAGAAGCAAATCAGGAGTTGGGCGTAATCTGGCGGAATTATTTATCAAACAGTACCAGTTTGTGACCGACATTGCTCCTGACCGATTCGAGCTTCAAAGGATGAAGAAGGCCGAGACGGAGACATTTAGGGAGTATGCTCAAAGGTGGAGAGAGAAAGCTTCTCAGGTTCAGCCCCCTCTGAATGAAAAAGAAATTGTTAGACTTTTTGTGAAAACTCTTGATGGGGCATACTTTGAGAAATTGCTGGGATGTGTCACCAATCGGTTTTCAGATGTTGTCATTGCTGGAGAACAGGTGGAAGATGCCATCAGAGAAGGGAAGCTACATGGGGCAAATAATCCTCATGATAAGCCCAAAAAGCCGAACTTTCAAAAGAAGGAAGGAGAGGTCCATGCAGTTGGCACTGGAAACTACCCATCCAAAACCATATCCCATCAGCTCGTCCAACAATCCTCACCATACTCCCTACCACCCTTTTATCCATACCCCTACCCATCCTATCCTCCAAACTTCCACAATCCTTACCAGGGAGGAATATTCCAAGTTGGGAACTCCGCACCTCCACAAGTTAACAATGTTTCGTTTCCCAACCAGCCACCGACCTTCCAAAATCCACCCTATCAACCAAGAAAAGAGAGAGTGAAGATCGATCCCGTGCCAATCCCTTATTCTGACCTTTATGATACTTTGTTGCAACAACATTTGGTGGCCCCAGAGGTACCACAACCAGTGTCCAATCCTCCCCCCAAATGGTACAACCCAGCTGAAGCATGCAAGTATCATATGGGAGCCCCGGGTCACTCGATAGAAAAAATGTTTGACCTTCAAACTTCGAGTGCAAAGGTTAAGAGATGCAGGACAATTGTTTTTTGAAGAAGGAGAAGGGAAATCCACAGGGACGAGTATCGACAAAGATCCTCTCCTTAAGCATTAAGAATGAAGTTTGGCTGATGCATTTTAGGTTGTCGGTAGTATTGAATGACTTTCAATTTCTCGCTTTTTATCTTGTTTCTTTTGTTTAAGTGTAATGGTTAACTTTTTTGCTTCTACTACAATGATGTACTCGTCATATTATGAGCAATGAAATTATCTTTTGTTCATGTTGTTATTCCAAAAGAAAGAAAATGAGTGAAAAATGAGCAAATGCATCTTTCAAGAGACTTTGTCTCTAAATTAAACTTTTTGAAAACAAGCAATCAAGATTTGAAATGAAGGTTGGCCTTGTTTCTTTATCCAAAGGTTGAATAATATCCCTTGCTGCCCACTTTGAGCCTAAAAAAATTTTTTTTCTTCAATTAACCATTGATAAGGATCACCTCCATACTGGGGGGCTGCTACAATGTGTTCATCCAAGTCTCATGAATTCTTTGTGATGTTACTCGTACAAGTTGTATTCCATTTTCACAAGTTATTCGTTCATAAAGAAAGGAAGAGTTGAAAATATGAAAGAATGAAGATAAAAAAAAAAGAGAAAGATGAAAATGAATGAAAAAGAAAGGGATGAAAAATTTGAAGAAAGTGAAAATGGAAATGTTGAGAACATCGCTTTAATTGAATTATCTGTTTCAAAATGTATCATTGTGCAGCAGATCCTTTGTCCTAATAAACCCGTAAACACTCATTTTGGGCCTTAATATCCTTTTCTTTCATAACCATTTAACCCTTGGCCACGTTACAAGCCCAATAAAGTCCATCCTGATCAAAGATTGATTGCTTTTTATTTCTTAATCTTTAATTTTGATACAAAGCGACTTGATTAAGCTGCATTTGCTTGTAAATTTGGCTCCTAAAAAAAAAGAGAAAAAAGAAGAAGAAAAAAGAAAAAAAGAAAAAAACAAAAGATGAAGGAAAAGCGCACTTGCAGCGGAAGCAAATGTTAATTTTATTCACTGGGCATTTGAAGCAAGAATCATCAAAAGGATTTGGGTGTCATAGATGTCTTGAAGCTAAAATCTGGGGGCTCATCGCATCAGGAGTATTTGACTGTCAAGGGTGTTTGAACCTTAAATTGGGGGTTCATTATTCCTCCTCGCCAGAATTGTGCAAGTTTCCATCTCTTTGAGAAAGTCATGCTTTCATGCCTAACTTGGGGGCTAGATCCATATTTCACTTATACTTCCATGTCACAGTGGAAAATTATCTGCCCTTCCCATACTCCTCCCCTTTAATCTCAAAAACCTTGAAAAAGATTCTTTGCTTTTTCCTTACACCATAATACCACCCTTTGTCCATAAACAATTGAATGAGTGTTTTGACTCAATGGTGAAAAGAAAATTCATATCATTTTTGGGAATGTTGTTTCCCCTGGAATTTTTCATATTTGATATTGAAATTCATGTCAAGTTTCTATGAAAGAATCAAGTTCTGAAATCCAGATTGTTGTCAAAATTTCCAACTTCATTTTTTGCAAGCATTTTGCACCAACTGTTGGGCATCGTCCTAACCTTTGTTGGGTTGTTGGGTTATCATTTTAGGTAGTGTGATGCCCATATTCTCATTCTAGGTATTGTGATGCCTAGTTCTTTTCTTTAGGGTATTGTGAAGCCCGCTAGACATCGTGACGTCTAGTGTGTTCTATTTTTCATCAAACTACCTGTGATCTTCCAGGTATTTTCCTTTCCTCCTGATGGTTTTCCAGGAGTTTATCAGTTTGACCTGATGGTTTTCCAGGTCTTTTCCTTTTCCTCCTGATAGTTTTCCAGGAGTTTATCAGTTTGACCTGATGGTTTTCCAGGTCTTTTCCATTTCCTCCTGATGGTTTTCCAGGAGTTTATCAGTTTGACCTGATGGTTTTCCAGGTCTTTTCCCTTTCCTCCTGATGGTTTTCCAGGAGTCTTATCAGTTTGACCTGATGGTTTTCCAGGTCTTTTTCCTTTCCTCCTGTTGGTTTTCCCAGGTCTTTTCCCTTTCTTCCTGATGGTTTTCCAGGAATTTTATCAGTTTGACCTGATGGTTTTCCAGGTCTCTTCCCTTTCTTCCTGATGGTTTTCCAGGAGTTTATCAGTTTGACCTGATGATTTTCCAGGTCTTTTCCCTTTCCTCCTGATGGTTTTCCAGGAGTTTTATCAGTTTGACATGATGGTTTCCAGGTCTTTTCCCTTTCCTCCTGATGGTTTTCCAGGAGTTTATCAGTTTGACCTGATGGTTTTCCAGGTCTTTTCCCTTTCCTCCTGATGGTTTTCCAGGAGTTTATCAGTTTGACCTGATGGTTTTCCAGGTCTTTTTCCTTTCCTCCTGTTGGTTTTCCAGGAATTTTATCAGTTTGACCTTCCAGGTCTTTTCCTTCTTCCGGGAGTCTCATCGATTTGACCTGATGGTTTTCCAGGTCTTTTCCCTTTCTTCCTCACTTTCCGATTGACGCGCCTGTGATTTTCCAGGCTGCGTTTTCCAAAGTTACCAAGACTTTCATCAAGTTGCTTATGATTTTCTAGGCTTCCCTTTTTTCCTAATTGTGTTTTGTCCAAAACAAAATTGGTTGCTTCTTTATTTTTGCTTGCTCTTTCGGTTGAAAGAACAAGCAAAGGGGGCTGCTGTCAGCACCCAATTTTGTCCGGGAATTTCAGTTACTTTTTCTTATGTATATGTTCGTAGTATTTATCTTTTTCTTCTTAAAAAATCCAAAAATACCCAAAATTAAAGAAAATCGAAATGGATCAATTAATCTGTTAGTTAATTAATTATCGATGGTTAATTGATTAACAGATTGATTAAATGTTTTGATAAAAAAAAAATCTGTTAAGTCCAAAAAAGAAAAAAAGTCTTTTAATTGGCCCAATTTGGGCCCGTTTGCTTCACCCTTGAAAAAAAAAAGAAGAAGAAGAATTTTTCAGATTTGTTTTTTATCTATTGGGTCATTTTGGGCCCATTAATTATTTAAGTTCAAATTAAAAACAAAAACAAAAAAAGAATTAAAATATAAATTTAAATTGGGTTAATTAATTAGTTGATTAATTAATTATTAATTAATTGGTTAATTAAACCATTTTACCAAAAAATATGTGTTTTTCATATTCTTTCAAATTTTCCATTTTGGGCTAGTTTGGCCCATTATTTGTGAGCTTGGATTCTGTTAAAAAAGGGTGATTGGGCTAACTCAGCCCTATTGCCAGCAAAAAAAAGAGAAGAAAAAACCTTTTGGGCTAACATAACCCATTTTAAATTGATTAAAAGAAAGAAAAAGAAAAATGGAGAGCAAGTTGCAAGTTGTGCAACTTGCCCTGTCCTGGGCGGCTAAAGTGGCAGAGCACCTGGTGTTTTGGGCGGTGGAAGTATGGGGAAATCTGAACACAGTATGGGCAAAATTGATTTTTGCAGTGCAAATTGCACTTAAAAATTTGCAAATTCTGCCTATAAAATGGGAGAGGCAATGGAAGAAAGGGATTTTTTTTTTGGTTCAGAAAATTTTGTACAATATGCAAAAATACAGAGAAGAACCGATTTCAGGGGTATACACAGCTAGCCAATTTTAAAAAAAAGGGGGTCAATCAGGGAGAAATTAGAGGAGCCCAGAAATTCAAAGAGAAGCCAAGCAGTCACAAAAGGGAAGAGTGGTGCAATACATTTACTCTTGCGCATACAACTGATATACCTGGTAAATTTTCTGTCTATACAGTCATGTTGTGCGCTAAAACCAGATTATGTTGTGATTTGAATGGAATGAAAATTGTAAAATTAATTTAAAGAGTGTCCAATGTCCAGAATGAAATATACAGTCCCATATATACAACCCAAACAGTGAGGTAAGCTTAAAATAACCGAACAGTAGCAAATCATCTCTACCCTTGTCTCCTCCCCAGATCCAATCCGAAAATACAGAGAAACAAATACAAAGACTAACAACCCAAAATAGAACAGAGCAAAATTCAAATAGAGGAAGAGGGTTTTAGAAGGAAAAGGGAGAGGGAGGGAACAAACCACCCCCACCGCGGCCGCAAACAACCACCGCCTGCACCAACCCCAGCCGCTCCTTCACCGCACCGCTGCAGAAACCGCCCAGCCGCAGTGATGCCCAGTTGCGCCTCACGAACGTTTCCCAGCCGCAAAAGCAGCGACGACCACCATGTCCGCGGCCAGATCGGCCGCTGCCACGCCACCGTCTGCGAACGACGCGACGATCGTCCCTCCTTCTTGTGCCGCTGTCGTTCTCCTGCGGCCACCGTTCGCTTCGCCGTCGTACCCCCACCACAGCCTGGTCCCCCGCGAGCTCAGCCGCTCTTTTCACCACCGCCGTTCACAGTCGCGCCCCTCGCGCGCACTCTCCCCTCGTCGCGGTGATGCGGCCGAACGCCGCTCTCCACCGCGGGTGCGCTGTCACGACCCTCCGCTGATGCGCGCGACCTCCTCCGCACAACTCCCTTGTGCGCCGCCGTGGCGCCATCGCCATGAGCAGAGGTGGCTGCCGCTGCGGCCATGCAAGGCCGCCTCCTTGCTCCCCATCATGAGCACTCTCTTGCCTAATAACAAACCCTAGCAGAGGGTAGGACAAGGGTCTGGAGACTTTTTTAATCATCTGTTTATTTTACCCTTTGATTTGGCTGACCTTAGGTTTAAGTGTGAATTGGGCCAGCGAACCTGCTGGCCCATTGGTGTCTTACACCCTTTTTTTTTCTTCTTATTTTTTATTTTTTTCTTTTTTCTTTTTTTGGATAGTGGTTGGGTCAATGATGTGAACTGAGGCCCAATTTATTTTTCTCCTCTTTTATTTTGTGTTATTTGTTTCACTAAAAATTGTGTGTTATTTGTTTTAAATATGTGTTGTTTTTTATCACTAATAATCTCTTTTTGTAAATTATTTTAGATCCACCATCTTGTATTTCTTTTAACTGTTTAGAATTATTTATTTAACATTTGTGGATGTAAATATTTGTTTATTCCTTTCTCCGTAAATAATTGATTATTTGTAATTTTAATTTTGTGTTCATGTAAATATTAATTGATTCAATTTATCTTTGACGTTAATAGAATAGCATTTCTATCTTTTAACGTCATTCAAATAAAAAATAATTGAGCATAGTCATTTACTAGCTCAATAATTTGCCCGTTTATAAATAAAAAAAATATTTTTTTATTTGGTTTATCAAATCGATTACGTTGATGGAATAGCATTTCTATCCTTTAACGTATATTTTTAAGAGAAAAGGAAATATTGAGTATAGTCATTTACTAGCTCAATAATGCGCTTAATCTCAAGTCTCTTCTAAAAATAATTTTCTCAAAATTACGTTAATTGAATAGCATTTCTATCAATAACGTAAAAAGGAAATATTGAGTATAGTCATTTACTAGCTCAATAATGCGTGAAATCTCAAATTCATTTAAAAAAAATGATTCTTTTAAAAAATTACGTTAATTGAATAGCATTTCTATCAATAACGTAAAAAAGGAAAAATATTGAGTATAGCCATTTGCTAACTCAATAATGCGGAATCTTAAATCTTTTCTCAAAAATGTTTTCTTCTCAAAATAAATGACGTTTATTGAATAGCATTTCTATCAATAATGTCGTCAAAACAATTTCAAGGGTTCGTTGTATAGCCATTTGCTAGCATCAACTCTGCTAAAAAATAAAATCCTTTTTTTCTTTGAATTAAAAACACTTCCAAAATCAATTTCCTCATTTTTTATTTTCAAAAATTAAAAATCATTTTCTTTTCAAAATTAAAACCAATCTCTTTTAAAACACATTTTTAGAACTACGTGGCTTTGAATTCTCCATCGCACCTGGGGATACGTAGGAACGGGATTTCCCGTCGAGCCAAAATAAAATTTTCAACATTTTTGTCCCATTGATTTCAAATTAATTTTTCTCATCATTCTTTAATTTAAATAAATTTTGTTTTTTTTCTTTTTTTTGTCTTTTAGAGGGTAAAATAAACATTTTAAAAGTTAATGAATTTTGCACAATTAATTAAAGGTAACCGTTTTTAACGGATGTTGTAGGGTGCTAATACCTTCCCTACGCATAATCGACTCCCGAATTCGGATCTCTTGTTCGCAGACCAGTTTTTGATTTTAAATTATTTTTGGGTTTTCCAATTTTCCCAACCCAAATAAATTGGTGGCGACTCCCCAAAATTCAATCATTTTTTTAATATTTTTCTCACGGGCTCACCGACCCCGTCGTAGCCCCGGTCGCGACAACAGTTACAGAAGAACCAATCAAATAAGATCTAAACTTTTCCAAGGCATACACTATGGCTAACAATTCATTTTCAGTTGTTGCATAATTAAC
This sequence comes from Sesbania bispinosa, assembly GCA_026901365.1. Taxonomy (NCBI): domain Eukaryota; kingdom Viridiplantae; phylum Streptophyta; class Magnoliopsida; order Fabales; family Fabaceae; genus Sesbania; species Sesbania bispinosa. The sequence goes on along the minus strand of QLOH01000199.1, from coordinate 265,189 downwards.
CTATGTTTCATTAAGGACTTTGCTAGCATAGTGTATGGCATGAAAAATTTTGGATCTTCTTTGACCCAACACAGCTCCTATTGCATAATCGCTCGCATCACACATAAATTCAAAATCTAAAGTCCAGTCAGGAGCAATTATCACAGGAACTGAAATCAATTTTTGTTTTAAAAGATTAAAAGCATGCAAGCATTCAACATCAAATTTAAAAGGTGTATCCTTGTTAAGCAAATTGCTGAGTGGCTTTGCAATCTTGGAGAAGTCTTTTATAAATCTTCGATAAAATCCTGCATGGCCTAAGAAGCTTCTAACTCCCTTAACATTTGTTGGTGGTGGGAGCTTTTCAATAATTTCCACTTTGGCCTTATCAACTTCAATTCCTCTAGCAGAGATTTTGTGGCCCAGTACCACTCCTTCTGTGACCATGAAATGGCACTTCTCCCAGTTAAGCACCAAATTTGTATCAACACACCGCCTCAGTACGGTGTTCAGATTTTCCAAGCACTGATCAAAGGTTGCACCAAAGACTGAAAAGTCGTCCATGAACACTTCTATACATTTTTCAATCAGATCAGAGAAAATTGCAAGCATACACCTCTGAAAGGTTGCTGGTGCGTTACACAGTCCAAACGACATCTTCCTGTAAGCAAACACACCAAACATACAAGTAAAAGCAGTTTTTTCCTGGTCTTCTGGTTCTATTGTTATCTGATTGTAACCTGAGTAACCATCCAGAAAACAATAATAAGATTGTCCAGATAACCTTTCTAACATTTGATCCATGAAAGGAAGAGGAAAATGATCTTTTCTAGTTGCCTGATTCAATTTCCTGTAATCTATACACATTCTCCAACCTATGACTGTCCTAGTGGGGATTAGTTCATTTTTATCATTAAAAATCACAGTCATACCTCCCTTTTTAGGAACTACCTGGACCGGGCTGACCCAGGCACTATCAGAGATTGGATAAATCATACCAGCATCAAGCAACTTCATTACCTCTTTCTTCACTACCTCCTTCATCGTTGGATTTAATCGCCTTTGAGGTTGTGCTACAGGCTTGTAATCCTGCTCCATGTGAATTTTATGCATGCAATAGGATGGACTAATTCCTTTAAGATCTGACAAAGTCCAACCTATTTCTCCTTCATTAGCCTTAAGCACTTGGATCAATTTCTTTTCTTCAGAAGCAGTTAGAGCATTGCTTATCACCACTGGTTTATTGCCTCCATCTGCAAGAAAAACATATTTTAAATGAGGGGGCAATACCTTTAACTCCAGCTTCTGACTTTCAGATTTAGTTTCCTGTTGCAATTTTTCTGGCTTTGATTCTTTTGGTGTGATCTCTTTTGATGAGTCCAGCTATCTTAAGTACTCATCAACTTCTCTTTCATCATCTTCTTCAATTTCATTACCAACACCAATTAGTGCTTTTTCTAGTGGGCTTGCTTTTGACAATTGCTTTCTTGATGCTAGAAAAACCTCATCTAAGACATCCATTCTGAAACACTGTTGTTTATCCTTTGGATGTTGCATAGCTTCAAATACATTAAAGTTGACTTCATCATCTTGTACCCTGACCTTCAATTTGCCATCATCTACATCAATTATCACTTTAGTTGTCTTCATGAAAGGTCTTCCCAGTATCAGAGGAACCTCAACATCTTCCTCTATATCCATTACCACAAAATCAACTAGAAATACAAATTTGTCAACTTTAACCAGTACATCTTCAGTACCACCATAGGGATATTTCATGGATCTTTCAGCTAACTGTAATGTCATTCTTGTAGGTCTCACCTCCAAATCTCCTATTCTCTTCAGCATAGATAAAGGCATCAAATTAATACTAGCTCCCAAGTCAAGCAATGCCTTACCTACTAGCAGTGTTCCTATGGTCACAGGAATAGTGAAGCTTCCAGGATCCTTTGATTTCTGTGGTAAAGATTTTTGAATGATAGCACTACATCCTGCTTCTAGCTCCACTGTCTCTTCAGAAAACCTTCTCTTTTTTGTTAGGAGCTCTTTCATAAACCTTGCATATGTTGGCATTTGCTCCATTGCTTCTGCAAAAGGGATATTTATTTGCAGTCTTTTAAATATATCCATAAATCTTGCAAACTGCCTCTCCTTATCTCTTTTTGATGGATTCTGAGGGTAAGGTAGATTCTTTAACTGTGGAACCTGTTTCTCAACCTTCTCCCTCTTTCTCTCTTCACTTTTATTTTCTCCTTCTTTTTCTTTTCCTTTTTTCAACTCTCTATTTACAACCTCTCCTTTATTTTGTTCTTCCTCTCCCTCACACTCATTTTTCTTTTCTTCTTTCTTTTTTTCCTCCAAAACTTCCTCCTCTAAAAATAGGTTGTCACCAATCCCTCTACCTACAACTCTTCCACTCCTTGTAGTGATAGATTTGTAATGCTCTTTTGGATTGGTTTGTGTGTTGGCTGAGAAGTGTCCTGATTGTTGATCTGATAACTGCTTTGCCAACTGTCCAACCTGTGTTTCAAGATTTCTGATTGCAGATTCAGTATTTTTCTGATTTGACATAGAAGTCTGCATGAATTTCTCTAAAGTACCCTCTAATTTTGATTTTCTTTCATGTACAGAAGGATAATGTTGTTGTTGTTGTTGATAAGGAGGCTGTCTGTTGGATGGTCCAGCTTCTTGTCTCCAACCATAGTTCTGATTCTGGTTAGTTCTCCACCCCTGCGAAAAATTGTTAGTATAATTATTATTTGGATTGGTAGAGAAATTACCTGGTCTCCCCTGATTAGCCATATAGTTAATTTGTTCTTCCTGCTGGCTTTCCTGATAAGAACAGTGACTGTTTGGGTGGTCACCTCCACAGAAATCACAAACTAGAGGTTGTTGTACCGGACCAGAACCAAATTGCACTGAATGTAGTTGTTGAGGAAGCTTAGACATTTGCTTAGTCAGTGCCTCAATCTGCTGTGTCAAGATTTTGTTCTGAGCTAATATTGCATCTGTAGTGCTCAGATCAAGCATTCCTCTTCTTTACACTGTATTCCTTCCATGCTGACCTTGTTCATCAGTAGATGCTAAACCTTCTATTATTCTGATTGCTTGCTCTGCATCCACTAATAACATTGTTCCTCCAGCTGTTGCATCTAGAATCATCTGGGTATCATGTAGAAGACCATTACAGAAACTATTCAATTGAGTGATGTCTTCGAAACCATGATTAGGACATCTCCTTAACAATGACTTGAACCTTTCCCAAGCCTCAAATAAGGATTCATCTACACCCTGTCTAAATGATGTAATATCTGACTTAGCCTTTATGTAGCGAGATGGAGGAAAGAATCTTTTCAAAAATTTTGTCTCCACCACATTTCCAGTTAGTTAGGCTCTGATTTGGATGAAATTTAAGCCATTCCTTTGCGTTGCCTGCCAATGAAAAAGGAAACAAATGTAAATATACACTTTCTAGATCATCTTCCTCAAAACCCATTGTTCCAATTAATTCATAAAAAGTTGAAAGGTGAGTATATGGATCCTCATGATCCATTCCATGAAACTGATGGGCACTGATCAGGCTCAAGAATGCAGGCTTCATTTCTAAGGCTTTTGTTGCAGCTGGTATTACAATGCTTGAAAAATGTCTGGGACCCTGTTGCAAAGCATAGTCTCCCAGAGTTCTCCTTGGTGGATCTCTTCTTTCTCTAACCATATTTTCAATTTCCGGATTGATTGGACTAGGTGTGCTGAGGGTATTGGAAGAGTCACCTGTTGCTTGTCCTTGTCTCTTCTTTCTATTTTTACCTCTATTTTTACGAGCCGTCTTCTCAATTTCTGGGTCAAACTTCAGTTGATCTTCAGATACCTGACCTCTCAATATCATAAATCAACACAGCTCAAACAAGGATTAGCACAAGGATGAAAATATAAATAAAAACTACCTAAAAAGGTAAAATTATTCACAATACTTAATGAACTAGATAAACTTTGAACTGACACCGCCTCCCCGGCAACGGCGCCAAAAACTTGTTGGCTTCTAGGCAAGTGTACCTATTAGTCAACTGTAGTACAATGAAAATGAATTCAGAGTGTCGATCCCACGAGGATTCGGTAGTTCAAAGTTGTACTAATTCAAAGAGTAAATATATACAAAAGAGAGTGATTTGGTTCATGATTGATATAAGTAATTAAAGTAAATTTCTAGCAAATAGTAGAAAAGAGTATAGAAATTGGATTGAAGATATCAGTATGAGAAACAGGGATTGAATTTCATCTATCTCCCTCGTCTGTATTCTGGTTGTATATCAATATATAACAATTATAACTATCAATATTGATGCACACATAATAGTCATTTATATTGATTCCTCACATATAAAATTCATAAGATTGATCCATTGAATATTGATTCCTTATATACCCAACAAATCATCCAGCATTAAGATCAAGTGTAAAAGCATTCGCTATATTGAAATCTATTCCTAGTAAAATAATATAGCGATTATTTTCGTTCAGATCGAATTTTCAGAAATACTTTCCAGTCAAATCTAAAAATCTAAACATTGAAACTATTGATTAGATAGAATAAAAAATGAAATCGGAGCGAAAATAACAACATCGATAGAATGAATACACTATATAAAAATATAACCAGAATACATCCGAGTTCGAGTCGATTTCATCCAATCCCAGAATAGGAAATTAGCCACTCATGGTGACTTTACAATTCATAAAGATGAAGGAGAAAAACCCAAGATGCAGCTTCCGCAGCTCTCGTCCTCTTGAACTCTCGATTTTCCAATTTTAGAAAGTGTAAAAAAACTCACGATAACTCCTTCGAACTCTGTTTAGTGCAGCTGAGTAAGTGAAAATTCGCTTAAGCTAAATTTTAGCTTAAGCGAATAGATTTCTTCATGGTGAAGGAAAACCTATTCGCTTAAGCGAATTCAACTCCAAAATTCACCCATCTCTGGACAATATTCGCTTGAGCGAATTGGGACTCGCTCAAGCGAATCCTCAGCATTCTTTTTCCTCTTTTTCTCCTTGCTTCTTCACTTCTTTTGCTCCTGATTGATCCCCTTTAATCTTTCCTGTAATTAACACCAAAATTTGGGATTAAAAGCGTTCAATTACATCATTACTCAGATATTACTACTTAAATTACAAGTTCTAATAATTGGAGAAAATCACTAAAGAATTAATACAATTAGCCCAGAAGTGCCATGTTTTTATATGAAAATCATCTAATCTTTGGCACTTATCACGCCCCAAGTTAGCTGTGAATCTAATAGAGGATATTCTTGTGATGCCCTCCTTTTTAACATTAGAGACAGATTTTGAAGCCAACGCTCTGGACTTGTCCAGATTAATTTTCAACCCAGAAGAATTACAAAATTTAGCCAGGAGGGAGTTCATATGTCGAACCTGAGACTTGGACGCTTTTAAAAATAAGAGACAGTCATCAGTGAAGAAGAGATGTGAAATCTTCGGGCCTGATGTGGAAAAGGACATAGGTATCCATTTCTTTTGGTCCACCGCTTCTATTATCATGTATCCCAGTTTTTCCATACAGAGAACGAACAAGTAGGGAGAGAGGGGATCTCCCTATCTGAGTCCTCACATAGGTGTGAAAGAAGAAGAAGGACATCCATTCCAAAGCAAGCAGAAAGAAGTGGAGGTCACACAGCTCATGATAAGATTAATAATAGAAACTGGGAAGCCATACTCCCGCAACACTTGATGGAGGAAGTCCCAATCAATTCTGTCATAAGCCTTCTCCAAGTCCAGTTTGAAGATGAGGTCACCTTTCTTCTTCTTAGAGGTATGCATGTGATGAAGAGCTTCTTGTAACACGATAACATTGTCAATAGTACCGCGCCCTGGAATAAAACTAATCTGAAGAGGACTAATGAGCTCATTGAGAAAAGGTCGCAATCGAGCCACTAACACTTTAGTAACAATCTTGTAGATGACGTTACATAAGCTGATGGGTCTAAAGTCCTTGAACGAGAGAGGCTCATCAATTTTTGGAATAAGAACTATGAGAGTTTTAGCTATGGTAGGGTCAATTCTCCCGCACCCAAAAGCATCGCTAAGAAGCTTCCAAACTGTATCACCCACAATGTGCCAGTAGATTTTAAAAAATATTGGTTGAAACCCATCAGGTCCTGGTGCCTTATAAGACTTCATGCTAAAAAGAGCTTGATGTACTTCCTCCTTGGTCACAGGTTGCAGTAGTCTGTCAAAACAATCACTTGGAATCTTAGGCATAGAAGGGGTATCAATAGTGGAATTGTGGGCTTCTTTAACACAGAACAACTTCTTGTAAAAAGACACAACTTCTCTATTCAGATCTTCATTGTTGTCACACCAAATACCATCGGCAATGAAAAGCCCATTAATTCTATTCCTCCTTCTCCGGACGATGGTTTGAGAGTGGAAAAAAGAAGTATTCTTATTTCCAAACTTAACCCATTGCTCCCTAGATTTTTGGAACCACAACACCTCCTCCTGATCAAGTATTGATTCATATTCTTCCTGGAGTAGTCTTTGCGTTTGAAGTAGGTAGGCTGAGTCCACCCGTTCCAAACTTTTTTGGATACCATTCAACCTATTCTCAATTTTCCTCTTCCTGACAAACAAGTTGCCAAAGGTGTCTTTGTTGAACTTCATTGATTCCTCCTGCACTTGCTTGAGGGCGCCCATAATATTTCATGTTGACATGTTCCAAGCATTTGTCACTAGAGCCTCGTAAGCATGATGTGTCGTCCAAATTGCCTCAAAGCGAAAGGGTCGCTCACTACGCTTTCTCTCAAGAGGTCCACACCGAAGTAGCAAAGGATTGTGATCTGAATACTTTCTACATAACACTTCTAAGGACGCATCAGGGAAGTCCATGACCCACCTATGATCCACCAGTGCACGGTCCAAACGCCGAAGATACAATCTACCCCCTGGGCCAAGTCGTTGCCAAGTAAATTTATTCCCAAAAAAGCCCAAATCCATAAGCTGACAAGAGTCCATCATATCTGAGAAAGCTGAAGCTCTACTACTACAAAAGACTCATCCCCTTTGTTCATGAGAAAATTGTATCTCATTAAAATCTCCAATAGTTATCCCAGGAAGAGAGAAAGTCTGACGCAAACTACACAAGTGGGCCCAGAGGTGTGTGCGTAGCATTGGAGTTGGGCTGGCATATATGCATGAGCAAATCCAACTATGCGCACCTGAAGAAATATTTAGAGAAATTGCCTGGTAGTAAACATCCACAATCTGGAAAATAAATGGACTCCCACTTGGTGCCAGCACCCAAATGCCTCCCGAGTGCCCTCTCGCCTCCTCAACAGCCACCTTATCATAGCCCAATTTGTACCAGAAATTTCGAGTTTGATTAAAGTCTAAACCAAAATAATTAGGGAAGGATGAAATCTGTTAATCAATTCACGGATGTGCCTCTGCCCAATTTTCATTCTAGTATGCAATAGACACATTGGCACCACGGACATATGCTTAATGTGCCGCATAAGTACTTCAGTTAATGTTACTCACGTACAACCAATGTAGTGAATAGATTAACCGGCGAAATATACTTTCATGTTATTAATGATTTCACATTATTCAGGATTAAGGATTAATGTGATCAATTTTAACATTTTCAAGGACCGAATTGATATTAATTGATTCAAGTAATACGTGTTAATAGGGAAGAGAATCTTGTTGACTCTATCATAATGTGGATGACTGGATGTTACCGACTCAAACAAGATTATCTCTCATAGAGGGCTTAAAAAAGGAATAAATTCTAAATTTCATTCCATACTTATCATCCATTTTCTCATTTTCTCATTAGTCTCTAAATTAATTTAATTATATAAATATTTCTTAAACTTTTAAATATTTGTCATATTGTTTCTTAACTTTTTTTAGTATATCTATCATGTTGGTGAAGACATGGAGCAATGTAATAGATGTTATCACAATTACAATAATGCTTATATATTTAATGAATTTAATTGATATACACGGTTAATATAAAATAATTTTACATAAATATTCAATGATTTGTCATCGTATCATTGAATTATCATTACACCTCATGTATTATTAAATTTAATAAATAATGTAACATTAATGTATACGTAAAATTTCTATAAAATATATATTAAACTCATAATTAATGTAGTTTATAGATCACGGAAGAGGGAAATTAACATGGTGGTGGACGAAATCGGTTTTCACTTAATTAAAAAAACACTTCATTATCCAAAGCCAACGACACTGGGAATCCAAAATCGGAAGAAACTAAACATGGCGCAAGTGCTGTATCTTGGTTTGCCTTTCCCTGCACAACGCCACAAAACTGCAGCTTCTTCTTCTTCTTCTTCTTCTTCTTCTTCTTCTTCTTCTTCCAAACAATTGAAGCTTCCCCATAGAACCCGCAGCACGAACATATCCACTCCCACCACTACCAAAGGTAACAACAAAACAAACTTCATTTCCTGCTACAATGCTACTACTTCAGTTATATATGCTTCATTCATTGTCACCAAAAAATATTGAAACTTTCAGGTACTCCCAACCGTTCGCTTAAAACCCAGAAGCTGAATTTGGAGGTTTCTCCTCATAGAGCTGGTATATCCACTTCCACCCTCACCATCTGTGAGAGTTTCTCGTTTTCTTATTCATTTCTTTTGTTCTGTGTGTTCTGTCAATGTTGTAGTGTCGGCAGTGAGATTGATGCGGATTGAGCTTGGTGGTGCTTTTGCTGACCTTCTCAACGAGAAAGGGAAAGGTTCGGGTGAAAATGAGATGGGATATGTTCAAAGAACACTTGGTTTTCGCACTCGGGAATTAAATCATCACGACCTTAGATTGGTCTCTTTCTCTCTCAATTACTGTTTTATATCAAAAGTAGCTTCAAAACTTGACCAGACTTTGTAAAGTCCAGAGTGTTATCTCTCCTAATTTGGGTGAAGCTTTGTAGTATTTTACCTTTTATGTCATTTAGCATTTGTGGGAAAATTTACTGATTTTTTTTCTTGCTTCATGCTAAAAATTACATAGGTTACAGACATTGTTGGGGGTGCAATTCGTTGGAGAAGATATCTTGATCATCTGATCAGTTCACTGTGTCATGATAAGGATTTATCTAGCATGGAACCTCTTCTCTTACAGGTGAGTTTGGGTTCTTTGCTTCTTATGATCATGTTTACATAATGAGTCAGAAACCAAATAAATACTTCATGCATAGCATAAATGAAGGAGAAGAAAAGAAGTTTACTTTTTGTTCTAATTTAGTCTAACACTGCTCAGCAAAGATTTTGTTGTGAAGTTTTTAAAATAAAGATACATGGTGTATATATATTCATTGTTCTAAGGCCTTATATTATATTCAATATCTGATTACTGATCTTAGTACTTTGTTTGTGTCAGATCCTACGAATTGGCTTCTATGAGATTGTCAAGTTAGATATGCCACCATATGCTGTTGTAGATGAGGTATTTCTTTGGCCCAAATGTGCATTCTCCACATGACATTGATTTCAAAGGATTCTCATTTGTCAAATTTGATTTTCTTTTTTTAATGTTGTCTACTGCTGTTAGAGATTATTTTTTTATGATCACTTGTTGATCATTGGTTTGATATTCAGCTTCTGTTTCATTCTATGAAGAATTATTTTCTAAATATCTGATGTCATTTTATTATAATTCTAAGTTTGATTGGTTAATTTGTTGATCTTGGTTCAATAAAATATGTATAGGGTGTTAGAAATTATTCCTTTATTTGTTGCTTTTTGATGATTAGTGAGTAGGCTGAAAGTTTTGATTTTTACTATGATACGACAATAGATCTTTTCTTCATTGTTTTGTCAATCTTCCGTGTGAAATGCAGAATGTGAAGCTTGCCAAAGCTGCTCTCAGACCTGGTGCTGGAAACATGGTCAATGGAATCCTCCGAAAGCTAGTTCTGCTTAAGGTTTTACCTTTTCCATGTTACATATGTCTTAAATGTGTGAGTGGGGTATTGTGAAGAATTTCTCAAATCCATTGATGCTTGGCTTTCAGGAAAATGAAACTCTTCCTTTGCCCAATGTGGAGGGTGATGATCGTGCTCAAGCACGTGCTCTGGCAACTCTCTACTCACATCCAGTTGTGAGTGTGTACTGCTGTCACCTTTTCTGCATCACTATTAATTCTAATTTAGGATTTTTCAGAATTAGAACTCAGTGGCAAATAAGGGATAAACCCTTTCTTTTTAATTTTTGTGGTCAGCATCAGTAGTAGCAAAGTATGAATCCATGTGGCTGACAGGTTGAGTCCTGCTTCGCGTTCCATACATTATAATGAAATAAATAGTTGATTGTCAGGGGATTTTGGTCTAACAAAATTGTTAGCTATGACTATGAACGATTTTATTTACTTTTGTTTTTTTGGGTTCATAACAAATTTATTTATATTTTTTTTTATAAATCAAAATGGTAGTAAGGATATATTACTCCAATACTACTAGCCAAGATGCTAATGGTATGCTTGAGATCCGAGAAGGGCAGGCAGAGGGCCACCTTATGTTGGATAATTTGTTGTCCAGCCACAAAAATATTTTTCTTAATTAAACTAACAATGTAAAGAGTAGAAGAAACTTTGCTACTCACAAAACTTGTTAGCATCAAAATAAGGAGGGATAAATTTAGTTGAACATATCTTATTGCTTCTTTGTAGTGGATGGTAAGGAGATGGACGAAGTATCTTGGCCAGGAAGAAGCCATTAAATTGATGATATGGAATAACAGTGAACCCAGTTTCAGCATAAGGCTAGTAAATGCTTCTTCCTTTTTTCTGTGCTGTACCCAAAGTAGCATGTAACACAGACAGGACAATGCAGAACTCAAGCTATATATTTGTGCTGATTTCAGAGCAAACAGTGCAAGAGGTTTTTCAAGAGATGACCTTGCGACACAGCTTAATGCATTGAAGGTACTACCTCTTCAATGATTAAATGTGGCATTACATTACTTATAATACTTTTATTTTTCTATCATTTTAATAATATTTTGAAATTCTTGCTTCCTGCAATATCTTTTGAATGAATTCCTCTCTGTCTCTCTACTGGTCTGAAGAGAAGTCCACGTTACATGTGCATATTAGAGTTGTTTTTTTTTACCTCTTGTTCCTTGTATTATCTGTGTCTCACTGCCAGATTCAAATTCTTTTTTTGAATATCAGGTCCCACACAAGCTTTCATTGTATTTGGATGAATTTGTTCGTATCAAAACTGGGTTGCAGGTATGATAATGAGAATATGAGCTGATTATAAGGCTATTTTCATCTATGAGTTTCTTAAATTGGATAATGAATTTCCATGGAGTCAAACGGTCATAAGAGGAGATAAGCTGTGGGGATTGACCTGTATAGTATATATTTTTCTACCTTATGTAATAGTGTAATAGGTTAGATAGTGATAAATTATGTTTTAGCGTAATTTATCACTGGCTACTGATCTACTGTCAGTGCGTCTTTTTATTTATTTATTTGCATGGGAGGCATTCAAGTCATGCAGTGTCTTTCTGTTATTATCAGTTACGAGAGTAAGATCAACTTTCTTGTTTGAGTTACTGACTACATGTAGTTTCACATTTCAGATTATCATTCATGCTGGCCTACTAAAAAAGGGTTTATGTTCAGTTCAGGATGAGAGTGCAGGTCAACTTGTCATCTTTTCTCATGGAATGACAATAAGTCTATAATATCTAAAGTTCCTTTTCCCTTCTTTCTCTTGTTTTACTTAAAACATAGAAGAATGGCCTCTGCTTTGCTTAAATGATCTACCAGGAGTAATGCATTATTTATTTATATGCATTCATTTCCATGAATTAGTAAGACTGTGGTTTCTTAATGAGATTCTCTTGTTTTGATAGAGTCACCAACTAGCATTGATCAGGTAATTAGCCTTGCAACCTTTAGAAAGGAACCATATGGCCAAAGGCCTTGTGTTTTGTGTACACCTTGTTTTGACAAATATGTTAATTGAAACATAAGATTTCAAGCTCTGTCTTTGTTTCCCTCTTTTAATTAGATGAAATTCTTATGCTGCATTGTTATATTCTCATACAATGTGTCACACATTCTCAATTGCAGGTCTTGTAGTTTCTGTTGTGGATCCTCAACCTGGTGAAACCATCATTGATTGTTGTGCTGCTCCTGGTGGAAAGACCCTTTACATGGCCTCTCATTTAAGTGGCCAAGGTATTAATTGGTCTAAGAAAGTTTATTAAAATCATGTTGGATTTCAATTTCTTTAGAAACTCTAATAAATGTTTTCTTGATTTTTTTTTCTCCATCAAAGAGATTCATCCCCAAACTTGTAGTTAGTTTTAGTGAATTAGGTCTTTGACCCGGGCTATTGGAATTATTAGCAATATCTCTTTATATTTTCTCTCTCTATTGGATCCTTCATTCAAACTGTCAGACAGTGGTTTTTGCTCTGCAATGTTCTAACCTGCTGATATATTGATATTCTAGCTTCTTGCTTTATTACCTTACCATCCAGCCAAATTGAACATTAAGTAGAAAAGCTCGTGTTTTCAGGTATGATATTTGCAATTGATGTAAATCGTGGTAGGTTGAGGATTCTTAAAGAGACAGCAAAGTTGCACCAAGTAGATGGTGTCGTTACTACCATCCATTCAGATCTTCGCTCATTAACTGTATGTTATATCATCCCTGTGTAATGTTAAACTCAGAGATTGTTTATTTCTTATTGGTGTTCCTTTGTATTTCGCAGGACAGTGGACCACTTAAAAGTAACAAAGTTTTGTTGGATGCTCCATGCTCTGGACTTGGTGTTCTTTCAAAGGTGATTGTGTTAAATATTTTGTGTTTACTCACTGTCATTGTTTTCACAGTTAAATGTGCTTCCCCTTTCTTGTTTGTTAATCTGTTTTTATTCCTTGGCTTTTGAAGAGAGCGGACTTGCGTTGGAACAGGAAGCTGGAGGATATGGAACAGCTGAAGAAATTACAGGATGAGCTCCTGGATGCAGCATCCAAGTAATGCCGGAAATTCTCTTTGATGTTTTCTCTCTGTATACATTAATTAATGTGAGGCATGTTAACTACTATGATGGAACTTTTTTTATGTTCCCTCATCCAAGTGAAACATGTAATTTCTTTTATGAACTACTATCATGGATCTTCTCATAAGGTATTAGACATTTTTCAGAAGTTCTGGGGATGAATGTGAAGTTATATGACTTAAATTTAGGTTTAGAAAATCAGTTCCAGCTATGCTTTGCTCATCATGAAAATCAGTTTGGTTTTGAAGATCAGTTTTCAACTTTTCATGAGTGGCCAAGTGTCAATATTTTTTAAGTCAGGGAGTACATTAAATGAAGAAGTGAATAAGAGCTTCACTTAATGGTTGCTAATCATGAAGTGGATCAGGGCTTGTTGTATGCTTAGATGATAACTTGAATATCAAAAATTTCAAGTACATTTTGTAGAAGTAGCTGAAACTTATCTGTTTTATGTTGTTTCTCCCTCATGGAATCTTTTTCTGCACATGTAGATTGGTAAAACCCGGGGGAGTATTAGTTTACAGTACATGCTCCATAGATCCTGAAGAGAATGATGAGAGGGTAGCTGCTTTTCTTGTAAGACATCCGGTAAGTATTTTCACTATTCACTAATCTTCAAATATTCTATTTTTTGGTTTCGGATACACTTCCCTTTGTAATACTTAAAATTACCTTTAGTTTTGAATATATATTTCGATGTTACATCTTGTGTATCTATGTCAATGAACCATGACTCGTATGCCAGCTGTTAAGTGCCAAATCCTCCTTTTATGCTTGGTGATGGGTTTCTTTAGAAAAACTATACTATGTTACAGGGAAATGGTTGAATAGCATTTGAGGGTAAAGTCAAATGCTTTTTGTATGTCAATAATTAGGTCCTTATAAACTTTTTAGGGCATGATTACTCTCATCTGATATTCTATTGACACATAACAATATGGGTTTGACAGGAGCAGCATGTATATCATTCTCTGTGGAGTTCAGTACTCTCATATCCAGTCTCATTTTTTTAAGTGCTAACTTATCGTTCTCTGAATTTCAGGATTTTCACATTGATCCTGTAGACAGATATGTTCCACCTGATTTTGTGACACCCAGTGGTTTCTATTTCTCCAACCCAGTAAAACATTCACTGGATGGCTCCTTTGCAGCTCGTTTGGTACGAGCTTTATAAAACAAATTCCCGGGAAATCCTTGGTGGCTCTATCCCCAAATGGATATCATTCAATGAAAAATGAAGAGGTTCTGCTTTGCTGGCCTGTTTCTCTGAAGTTCTTCATGCTTTGAAGTCAAGCATTTACTCTAAAGTGGGATTACTTCACTACCAGAACATACATTCTGATTTGTCTCCTTTGAAAAGGTTTATGTATGAGATTGTCTGCATGTTCTCCTTCATCAGGCACTTCAGGGGGATGATGAATAGATGGTCCTTAAAACCAGTACAGCTGTCACAGGATTCAAGGTTTGAATGGATCCAAGCTTCACAGTTTTCTCGAAGTTCATATGCACTTTCAAGTATAATACCCATCTCGACAGGAAAATTTTGTGGGGCAATTACCATAATACATAGTAGATAGATGTTATCAAGGAATGCTCTTTTTTAAGTGATTCCGGATTCCCTTATATATACATGTTCCATATGCAGTAAATGACCATTGATATTACTATATGCCAGTGATAGATATGTATAGGGACATAATGCCTGCAGTTTCTTTGTGACAATTCATATGAATATTGACAGCAGGTCCTTGAATTTGAGAGATAACAGCTAATTGTGGAGTTTCAAGCTCAGTTTGTAATTATTGTCAATGCAAGAAACTGCATGGCATGTATAGTTTGCTATTGGGGGGAAATTATACTGTTAGGGTACACCTGTGAGTTGATTTTTGGAGGAAAATGGAGGGAGGGGGATGACTTATTGGAAGCCCCTCCCCCCTTTGTATTTGGGAGTTTAATTCCTTCAAGTGTATCTTATAAGGTCTCCCCCTCCTATTGTCCTCCTTCATTTCCTCTCTAATTCTTTCCTCCCCTTCCCCTGTAAACTCACAAACACACCCTTAAGGTTTAAAGATAGGTTGTTTACTCAGGAACATGTTATTTGATTGAGTATTTGTGTCTTATTTCTTAGTATTAAAAAGTTATTACAAGTTAAGAATTAGTAAAGACATTATTTAAACACATTTTTCAAATTTTGAAGTTATTAAAATTAGTTCAAACCACAAAATTACTGCAAACCAAAAATCAAGTGCACCCATTGACACCACTTATAACTTACCCAAAGGTTCAAAATATTATGATATGTTTGATTTAGCGTTGGGATGTGATAAGCTTCTATTGTCCAAACCCCCACCCCAAAAATATTTATAACTTTCTATTGTTGTGATTAGAAAGTTATGTTTCATACAAGATGAAGATATGCAGCTAAATAGCACATGCGTGAGAAACGTAACAAAAATGAGTAAGGTAACAAATTCTTTGCATGTCCACAACGTGTCATTGAACGCGTTCTTTGTTCTGCTATCCTTATAGAGGTTACAACTCAGCATAAGATTACAGAGGCACCCTGTTCCTACTAAATTGTCATTTTTTTTTTTGTTTACTTCACCTAAAAATCTTAGACACGAACACACAAACAACAATCTCTAAAAATAATTAATAAAATTGGTAATTTTGCAGAACACATCTTATTTTAGAGTTAGAAAATTACTTTTCCCATTTGATCATCAATAAAAGATTAGGATCAATGTATGCAGCTAAATAGTACATGAGTGACATTGAGTGCATTTACATTTGGCTGTTCCCAATTCAATACATTGCCATGCATTGACTTAAATTAGCAATTGTTGTGCATGTCCACAACGTGTCATGGAAACTGTTTTCTGTCACTGTCAATACAAATGACTCCTACAGAACAGAGCATAAAGTACAGAGATACCCTGACCCTAAAATCAAAACTGAAACGCCAAAACTACATGGCAGGTTCATCATAGCGGTGGTTGTTTTCATTGTATTTCTTTTTTCCTAAAAAAATGTAAATCCAATTTATCCTTTTAAAATCTAACAACGGACATATTAATTTTATCTTTAGTACCCGTTTGGTTTAAATTCTGCACTATCCAGAATCAATTCTGCAGAATTAATTTTAAATCACTTCCGTCCAACGTACTTCGTAAAGTGTGCATCGTCCAATCTCAACCATTCATTTCTAGAATCAATTCTACTCAACTGTAAACCAAACGGACCCTTAATTGTTAATAAATCATATATTTAATTTTGAACATCTGATATATTTGTCACTGAAAAATTAATATAACTGACATTTGTAATCTTACAAAAACTACAATAACATTTTTAAGAAATAAATTTCTGACACACAAAACAAAATTCACAGTTGGCTCGTGTTCAAAGAAGTTGAAAACTCATAAAAGAAAAAAAATATATATCATCGGAATTTTGAACTGTAGAGGCGTGATGGTCAAAAAAGCTAGGTGATATACAGGACAAAATTGTTGTATCACATGCACTGTGCATACCTGGAACCTGGTAATCGTGACAGTGAAGAGTTGCTATTCAAATGAGGTCAGAAAAACAAAGAAACTGACAAAAATCTACTGCAAGTAACTGCACCCTAGTGAATATATTTTAAAGGATTTTTCTTCCTCATAAATGAGGTGAGAAAAAGAAATGTATATTAAAATAATGTGAGTAAAGGTTCTTGCGGAAACTGAAGGAGTTAGCTTAATGGTTAAGACTCAAAGAGAGTAAAATTTGCAATCTGAGAAAAACGTGTCACCTTCCTTCATCCATAGTTAGATCAAATTGAATCAATCCTGTTTGAGATTTTGATCAAAATTAAAAGGCATCCTTTCCTTTGAAACTTTGAGAAAATGAGAAGGGAATTGTGGACGAATGTTATTAAGTGTGTGTTTGATTTACCTTAAAATCTCTGAGCCAACACTATTTTCTATAGCGTTGGCCTGATCCAGGTTTCTAACGTGGTTTTGAGGTAAACCAAATACGCTATAAAAATTTACCACTTGAACTTTCATTAGTAATTGCTGAACTGCAATGTAATCTTAATTTCTTAATGCCTCATTCATTTATAGATACTAATACTTTCACGGCATTTTATATAACAAGGCACAGTTCATTAAGTCATAATAATGCCTTAGTGATTACATAAATTCATGACTCTATTTTATAGTTATTATTTCTGACAAGTTCAACCCTTTTTGGTTGTTTGTTCAACCATGACTTCCTGTTCCTTGAGACTAGTTCAAACTTGTTCTGGGCATACTCAAAAGCCTTCTGCTTCTGCTTCTTGGACTCAACATGTGTGTGATATAGTATGATATTAGGCTTTATATCAAAGTCCCTAATAAAATTATCTTTCCTTGCATTTGATGTCTGTGGAACATGAATGAGGTCTTTAATTGCTTCAGGTATAGGCTGGCCATGCATCATGTTCTTCCAATAGTCTCCCAGCTGGTCTTTTCTTGCATAGCTAAGGTTCACAACCTATTTCAGTCATGACCAACATATAAATGATAAGCTCATTGGTTTAAACTTAAAAAACAACAGAGTTACTTGAATGATAAAATGAACTTTCATAGAGCTGCTTCAGAAAATGCTTACCAGCAGAAGAGAGAAGACAATGAACAAGGCAAAGATGGGCTTCATTTCTTTGCTAAGATGTGAACTCCACATTAGATGTTGATATTTCTTTTGAAGGCCAGAAGGGGACTCTATATATAAGAAGTCATATTTTGTACATTTGAGAACTATATTCTTAAATTTAGGCACGTTAAAGTAATATTTCGCTTGTGGACAAAATAAAGTGAAACAGACAGAAAACTATGAAATAATCTTTTTTAATAAAATTAAAATATATTATTTTATAATCCTATGTTCAGTTTTATTTTATTTTTAAAGTACATTAAACAGAGGATAAAATTCATATATTATATTATACTTTATTTTAATACATTTATCAAAGGCTACCTATTCCTTAGAGGTGAGTAAATGGATAAGGATTAAGAACACTGCTTATTATGGATTGACTTTCACTGTGACCTTGATACATCACACCTGTTAAATCATAAATATTCTGCAGAAACAAAAAATAGATGCAGCAAAGGAGGGATAACCAAGCGTGAAACAAAGAGAGAGAGGTATAGAATTACATCAATATTGAACTGAGATAGTGTGTAGCTGCCCTTTCCAATCATGAACATATGATTGGAGCTTCTGTTGCAAGATGAGGAAATCCATAAACGAAGATGATTTTTTTATTTCTTGGCATACTTTATACAAGACTAGAGTCTTATACTACAGATATGGGAACACTTATAAGCTTCAACCATAATCTTAATTGCTTATGCCTTATTTTGACAGACTAATACATAAAATGGCAGATATAGTACATGTCTTGGTGACTAAATACATGCATGACTCTATTTTCTAGTTAAATTATTTCTAACAGCTTCAACTCTTTTTGATTCTGTTCAACCATTACTTCCTTGAGAGTGGTTCAAACTTCTGGTCAATTGCCTTCTGCTCCTGCTTCTCAGACACAACATGAGTATGATATCCTGTGATATTATTAGGATTTATATCAAAGTCCCTAGTAAAATGATCTTTTCCTGCATCTGATAGATGTGGAACTTGAATAAGGTCTTTAATCACTTCAGGCATAGGTTGGTCATTCATCATATTCTTCCAATAGTCTCCCATGTCTTTTCTTGCACAGCCAAGGTTGACAACCTATTTCAGTAGAGATAAAAACCAACATATGACAAACTCATCAGTGCAAATTCCCAAAAAAACTGAGTTACTCGAATGGAAACAGGGAATGATGAAATGAACTTTCATAGAGCTGCTTAATAAAAGCTTACCAGGAGAAGAGAGAGGACTACGAACAGGGAAAAGATGGACTTCATTTCTTTTCTAAGATGCGTATTCCTCATCAGATGTGAACTTTAAAGGCAAGAAGTGGCTATATATATAAATGAAGCTATACAAACACACATGTATGGATAGGGATCCAAGTAAATATTGTTAAACTTACTTCATTTTATAGCTAGAAAATGAGAGGAGTAAGGACTAGTTTGGATGAGCTTTATAGGCGCTTCTTTGGTTCTTAACTTATAAAAAATCCCTTATAACTATTTGTGAAGAAGTTAGCTGAAGGAGTTTCATGAAAAGTTGAAGTGGATAAATTAATTTTAACTTATGAAAGAAGTTATTATTTAGAAGACTAATAGTCATTGATAGGGAATATAGCCTAGAGCATTAAAGAGTGGTCCATGGTGGACCTTGTCATAATAAAGAGTTTTACAATGACGTTTAATCGTGATTCTTCATTTATATGACTTTTAAAATATTAATTAGTAAAGTCAACAAACTTACCATAAATCAAGGGTTGTGATTAACCGTCTGTGTAAAACTTTTTACACTGTCAGTGCACAATCCTTTTTCTCCATAATAAATATAATTTGAATGTTAAAAAATTGATAATATATATTAGATTCTTAATATAATCTTAGATTTTGAATTGAGCCTAATTCAATCCCAGAAGTTAGTTTATAGGGTGAAAATTGTCGGTGACTTATATACTTTTATTTAGTCTTATCTTTAGTCAATATGGGATTCTAACACAATGTGAGACTCTTATTTGTTTCTTACACATGTGATTCTATGTTTGATTTTTAAATCTATGTTTACGAGAAAAAACCATGGTTTGAAGGTCCCATTTTTAATGCTCAACAATACTTCAAGAGATTAATCTCCCACCAACCTGTAGCGTCTTTGATTTGGTTTCACGTTTATAACATGGTTTTTATAGAAATTATACACACTATTCGGTTTTCGTTAACATCACGTTTCAAACGTGGATCCAAACTAATGTTCATAATAGTGTGTTTGATTTACTCCAAAATCACGTTTCAAACATGGATCCAGACAGAAGCTATTCTCAGTAGCGTTTTCCCAGATCCACATTTGAAACGTGGTTTTGAAGTAAACCAAACACACTGCACATATGTTTGGATTGGCGTTTTCCATGGTTAAACGCACGTTCTGGGCTGTAGACGTGAGTTTGCAAAATATGCATTTTGTTTGACTCTCCACATGAAACACGGGTTCTGAAACTTGAGTTTACAAAATGCGGGCTTTTTAGCTTCTACGTATGAAACTTGAGTTTCCTTAATATTCACTTTCTTAAACTCACGTTTGTAGTGAAATATCCAAACATGAAATCACATTTACTCATACTCAAATTTATCATAGTTCACTAATAGGGTTGTAGTATAGTATCTACGTTCTTTCAAACTCAAGTATGTAAAAGCTAATCCAAACGCACACTTAATAGGGTTGGCCCCGATCCACATTTGAAACGTGAATCAAGTGTAAACCAAACACATTATTAGTGGTGGAAGAAAAACACATTCATCAAATAGGTTCACATGTTATTGTTCTTTAGAGCTAAGAAAATGAATAAGAGTTAGGAATTTTGTGACTTGATGACCACTTGATGTCTCTTAATTTATTAATAAAAGGAATTTTCAAGCCCACTTTACAGTGTTGCCCAACTTTGCTTGGACTTCATTGCAGACCAAAAACAATTTTAAAAACCGAAACCCAATTCCAACGCAGATTGGAGATTGTGTTGAACAAAAGGAAAGGGCCAAGGCCCAGATTATTAACAGGGAGCTCGATTGAATAAAGAAACATTAGTTGACCAAAAAAAAAAGAATAAAGAAACATTACAGTCAAAGCCTTCATAGAAACCCCACCAGTTCTATCCGACTTGTCCATGTTTTATTTTCTCATTTTGGACATTTAAAAGGTGCCAATACCATGAGAGTAGTAAGAGCAACCAAGAGAGATTGTACTGGAATGAATGAAACTTGAGAAAGAGATATGACCAAAAAACAAGCTTCTGTCAATGAACTATGACTTTTCTTAGTATTCACACTACATAATAGCAACATTACAACAAATCCCCGTAAAAAAAGAAAAAGAAAAATTGAAGATTCAAATGAATAAGTTCAGCCGATTTTTATCTCACACATAGACTGGCTGATATTGGATTCTTCTTCAGCCTCCTTAACAATCTCATCAATAGTGAGGGGCAAATCAGATGAGAATGTGAGGCATGGCTTCACTTTTGCCACAACAATTGGCCCAGCTTCATTGTTGAGTATCTGCATGACCCTTCTCATGGAAGGCCTCTCAGCACTATCAGGGTTAGCACAACACAACCCCAATAGCAAAAGCTTCCTCATTTCCTCCTCCTCAAATTCCCCATTCAACCTTTTATCTGCTGCCTCAATAATCTTCCCTTCAGAGTGCAACCCCCAAACCCAATCAACCAAATTTACCATCTTTGACCCTTCCCTTTCAATTGGCCTCTTCCCACAAGCCACCTCAAGCACAACCACCCCATAGCTAAAAACATCTGTCTTATCATTAGCCTTCCCATATTGAAGATACTCAGGTGCAAGGTACCCCATAGTTCCAGCAGTCAATGTTGAAACAGGGCTCTTATCATGATCCATTAGTTTTGCCAATCCAAAATCCCCCAACCTAGGATTAAAATTCCCATCCAGCAATATATTCCCAGTCTTAATATCCCTATGAATCACCCTCTGCTCACACTCTTGATGAAGATAAACCAACACAGAAGCCAACCCAAGAGCAATATTAACCCTATGAGACCAATTCAACAATTTCCCCCTTTCAGGATCCTTGTAAAGCATCTTGTCCAAGCTTCCATTAGGCATGAAATCATACACAAGCAACAACTCTCCCTTCTCAACACACCAACCTTGAAGCTGCACCAAATTCTTGTGCCTTAAACCAGCTATAATGTTCAATTCAGCCAAAAATTCTGTCTTTCCTTCATGGGAATGTCTAGACCTTTTCACAGCAGCAATTGTTCCTGAAGATATAAAGAAAGCTTTATACACAGTCCCAAAAGATCCATGACCAACGATCCTACTTGGATGAAACTCTCTGGTAGCAGATTTCAACTCTTTGTAATCAAACTCCCTAGGACACACAACAAACCCAGTAGCAGTAGTAGTAAAACCCTTGAAACCTTTCCCTTTTCTCACACCTTTCCATTTCACAAACCCTAACAAGATAAAAAACGCCACACAGAAAAAAACAGGACCTGCAACAGCAAAACCAATCCCAACCCTCTTGCCATGGTTCTTGGCTGAACCTGAAGCATGAACACCCACTGTCACACTCACGGAATTGTCAGAAACATTGTGAGGCTTCTTCAACTTCAACCCAATGGTGTGAAAGCTCCAACTTTGAATTTGATGAAGCTCTGTACTTCCTTCAGTGGAAGCAGAGAACCCAACGTAAACGACGTCGTTGAAGTGCTCAGAAAGATCAACACGAACAGTGAGGATAGGATCCAAGGGCTTAGAGCGAGAGTAACTCAAGAAAACGTCGAGAACCGTTCGATCGGACTTGTAATCGATCCAAGCGTTGATGGTGTTTCCGCTCTTGAGATCAATGCCGTGCAAGATAGGGTCCCCTGTTTTGAGAGAGTTCATAGTGTTGATGTCTAAGCCCACGTGATTCTCGTTAGGGTCGTTGAAACGGTTATTTTGGCGGGTATCGAATTCAACTGCCACGAAGTTGTTAGGGAGGCCGAGAGATGCGGCGTGATTGGCGGATGTGAGGTTGTTAGGGGAGAGGAAGAAAGCGAGGCCGTTACCGAAGGAGGTAGGGTTGATGTTGGTGATGGAGAAAGAGAAGGTTGTGGAGAAGGAGGAGGTTGTGTTGGTTTGAGGGTCGAAGAGAGAGATAGGATTGGAGTATGCTATGGCTCCGGTGCTGGAAGTGGGAGTGGTGATGGGTCTGGTGAGGCCAACGACGCCGTTCCTTAGGTAGGAATCGCCGAACAGGGTGATGTTGTTGTTGATGGTGAAATAAGGGAAGTTGAAGCTCACGTTGCCGGAGACGAAGGTTGCTTCGAAGAAGATCGAGAAGAGCGTGAAGAAGAAGGTTCTTTTGGGATGCATGGCTTGGCTGCTCCCTCCAAGAACAGAGAAACAAGAATGCGAGGGGGAAAGTGCGGTGTGGCGCGGGAATTGTTTGGGTTTAAACCATTACGAAGTGGAGGGTTTAGTGGCTTTCAACGGTTGCTCAGCAAAATCTAAATAAAATAAATGTTTTAAGTTGGACTTATTTAGAAATTAATATTATGTATGCATTGGTTATTAATTAATTAATTCAAAGGTGACATGGATGGAAAAAATTTCCGCTAGGAGAATTAGCCTCACCATGATATGGATGTTCCCGACTCGAACAAGATTACCTCCCGTGGAAAGGATACATGTGGTTAAACAAAAAAAATTAATTCAAAGATGAGGTGAGGAGAGGAGAGGAGAGAAAATTAACTCTTGTTTGTTTTATAAGGAAAAATGAGAGAAAATAAAATTAATTTACTTGTTTTTAATTTTTTTTTTTGTCAAAACTTGTTTTTACTTGTATGTAATGTGATTTCAAGCGGGATCCATTAATACCATATATAAGGAGACATTTGTTTCAAGGCAAGAGATTATATTCCTAGGATTAATATTCCGGGAATGCTATAACCAGAAATGTTATCCTCAGGTAATATTTATAAAGATGTTTGGTGAATATTTAGTAATCTTTGTAACATTTATTTCATTTTAAAATAAGATATTAAAAATAAAAGAAAATATGGTAAAATGAAGTGGAAGTGAGAGGTTATATTTAAAATAACTTCTATTCTCATGAAAATATAATATGCTCACCATCCATGACAGGAATAAGAGATGAGAATATCATCGGCATATTAGTTTCCCGAAAATGAATAACATCTGGAAATAATTTTTAAAACTCGAAACAAACATGAGAATGTTATATTCCTAACTCACTTTCTAGGGAATATTTTAATGAACTTTGAAACAAACCCACTCTAAGTCTATACACCACATTCTCCTCTCCCTCTTCACTCACTCTCACTCTAATTATAAGAACTAAGAGGGATCTAACTATAGGAACTGAGGAGAAAGGGCAGGTGTCGAAAATATGACAAAACAAAGGAAGAGAGTTGCTTAAGTTTGTCAAGTGATTATTATCATAATTAAATTATTTTTTAATCCATGAAAGATATATTTGATATTAATTTATTCTTAAAAAATACATTTATTAGTTGAGTTAAGATCCATTAATACCATATGTAAATCAATACACTCTATTCTCCTCCCTCACTTCACTCACTCACTATATCTCGCTCCCTCTTCACACACAAATTCTCCCTCCTTTCTTAGAACTCATTTGGATAAATGTAAAAGCATCATTAACGCTAGCCAAAGAAGCAACGTGGCCAGGAAGCAACGGTGCTTCAAGTACAGTTTGTCGTTGGAACCAATTTGATTTGGTTGCTTCATGGGTATTAATTGTTTGCTAAAGCAAATTCAAAAGGCAACAAAAATATAATAAAAAAATAAGAGGAGTGCTAACAACACACTCTTTCCAACACACTTCATGTTATTAGTTAAAATTCACATGAGTTCCACCAAATTATGTGGGTCCACCACATTGGTGGTGGGACCCATGTGAATTTTAACCAATTACAAGGACTGTGTTGGAAAAAGCATGTTAAAGAGTGTGCTGCTAGCACTTTTCAAAAAATATTTCTTTATATTAGAAAGCACCCAAAGAGAGTTGCTCTATTGTAGATATAAAGTGCTTGGAGGTGCTTGTATTGGGAAGAATAAAAATGACTGATGTGTACAGGTGGGTCCCATTGAAAGTGTAACGTCCTAATTCCTGAATTAAAAAATAATGTCTGTTGGGAGCACCATTTCTAAATTCTTGAAATTATTTCGCGCATTATTGATATCGACAAACAAGACATCACAATGCTCAGGTAGTCCAACCGTTACTTAAGCATAAATTAACCAAACACAACTCAATGATTACAATTAAAACACCACTCATTGGCTTAACTACAACACTACAAATTCACATCGAATACTATCCTACAATTACACAAGTATTCCACATCCATCTTAGGGAGTGACACGTTCCAATCCGGAGAACCAATCTACCGTTAAACCTCCAAGCCGTCTGACCTTGCCTCAAGTCAAATCCACCTGCACATCTATAAAGTTCCACAAAGCGTGTGGTGAGACTTGTGTCCCAGTGAGTGTGATAAAACACGCAGTGTAGGGATTAGCAGGCAAATGAAGTGCAACAAACCATGTAAAAACAATGTGCATACTAAGTACAACTAACATCCACTATATCAATCTGTGATTATTCTGAAGTGTTTCACCCAACACCCAAGGAGTCTTTTCACTATTACATGATTTGAGCACTCTGCATCGTGACCAAGAACCGTCGTCCAATGACACTTATATGATTAAGTTTTATTAGCAAACGAGGATGCTATGCATTGAATTCATTTTTTATTTGAGGATCCCTATTTCCCTCTTGGCCGAAAGGTCATGGGATTACCTCGTTCCTCTTTTCCTCTTTGGTCTGTAGACCCATGAACATGAGGTTCGAAGACCCAATTCTTTTCTTTCAAAGCATGAGGTCCTAAGACCCAATTCTTTTCTTTCAAAACATGAGGTCCTAAGACCCAACCTTTTCTTAAACATGGATGGATTATGATATGAGGAATGATAATAATTTCATGTCTCAACATCAATATATGACCATTACACAAAACCCCAAATCTTCTAACCAGGGGTTTGAGCCATGAAAGCATACAATCAATCAATCAATCCAACTAACAACCAAAAAATCATCTCTAATCAATCATAAACAAGCAATGTAAGCAAAGGAAGTGAGAATAGGGAGCATACAAGGGTATTCATTAAAAATGAAAGTGAGTGGATGAACCACACTCACCTCTAATGGAGAAAATAGGAAGAACGGAGGGATGGGGATGAAGATCCAAGCTCCTTGAACGGTGTGGGTGGCTTCAAACCCAACTTCTCCCTTCAATCTCCCCCTTCTCTCTAGCTTCTCTCTCTACAAAGAGAGAGAATGGAGGAAATGAGGGTTGGAAGCTCTAATTCTCTGTTTTTAAAAATTGAAATCGCGCGCGCTCGCTCAAGCGAGGATACGCTCGCTTGAGCGAGCAACACAAATAATGTTGAAAATGCTCCCTCGCTCAAGCGAGCATTTGCTTGCTTGAGCGAGCCCAAAGTCAGAGAGCATCCCCTGATGTTGTATGGGTTCTCACTCAAGCGAGCCTCCCCTGATGCTGCAGGGATGCTCACTCGAGCGAGCCTCAACTCAGAGATTCCCCTCCTCTCTGCCTTATCCCTCGCTCGAGCGAGCCCTTGCTCGCTTGGGTGAACCTACCTGAACTCAAATTCTTTTTTTCTTCACTCTTACTCCCTTCTCCCCCCTATTCCTAGTGTATTATCCTCCTTCTAACTTAGTTTCTTTCATCTGAATTCCTTCCCTCATCTCCGTCAATCCTCCAACTAATCCCTTCCTCCTATATCTAAATCCCTCATTCAAGCCCCTACTTTCGGTCTCATCTTTATACTTATAATTCTCTTCGTCTTAAGGTGTGATTTCTTCTAAGTTAGTTCTACAATTGTGCTTGGCTTAACACCCGGTTTCCCTTTTAAATCCTCTTAAAACTCTTAGCTCTTAATACATTCCCTACTTCTTATCAAAATTCACACTCAAGTCTCCAAGTTCTCATACTACTTCTAACCTCCCTTTCCTTGGGCGGACTCACAGCCTAAGGCTTCCACAGTATTTCTAGATTCTAATTTCCATGATGTTACAAAAAGCACCCAAATAAAGTTGCTCCATTGTGCATGCTCTAAGAGTGCCCGAAACATCATTTTGACTGGTTAAACGTGGTTGGCAACTTTTTGAATTTTGTTTGGGTAAAATAGAGAGCTACAGGGAATCAATTCCAAGTTGCCTCAAACAAGGTCCTCCACAATTGCATTTGAGATCGATTTTGACAAATCTAGTTTGAGGCATTTACCAAGTTACCTTACCTCTATGGATGATAGGTTAACAGTAACAGGGAGAGAGAAATGCGCACTCATTTTAGTAATTTTATATCCAAAAGTGATTTCATTTTATCCCATTCAAACAAAATTAATTTATGTCAACCCACTTTTAAAATTATATATCCAAACAAAAATTAATTCTACCCAAATCAATTCCTACAAACTGTAAACCAAACATGCACTTAATCATTCACACAAAAGAAATGAGAGCTACTAAATTACTTTTAAGTTAAAATATTTAAAATTTACCAAACAACTTTAGTTTTATTTTAAAAGCTTCAATTTAAAAATAACTTTTAAATCCAAAAAAAAAAAAGATTAGACCACATGCTACCTTAAGCTTGTGAACGAGACTTTTCTTATGTGCTATAGCTGGAAACACCAGAACAATATAACATTAACTAACTGCATTTTTATCTATATTATCTTCTAAAACTGATTTCTTTTCCGACAAATTAAGTTTTTTTTTATATGTTTTGGTAAGCAATATAAAAGTAGTTAATGTTGTTTTACAAGGAAAGCAGTTAAGTTAAAGCTCGCAACTTTAACAATACTCGTAAATCAATTATTTGTAATTGACTCGTTAATTATGAAATGTTTACTTATTACAACTAAAAAAAATCAACTGCTTATTGAAAATTGGTCTTCTAGTTACCGCAATGACTCTTGCAGAGACCAATAAACTGAATGATATCAAATGTGTAGGAATTATTTATCATCTGAGTTCAGGTATAATTGCTGCTCTCTGATATAATCAATCACTTCATCCGCAGTAAGGTATTTTATTGATAATCCTCTTGCAATGCAGTCCCTGAAATCAGTAATAAACGACAATAAAATTGAACAACGTCTCCCTTCTGTTAAGTCACCGTGCTTTAACACTTGTAGAAGTAAGCAAGGTCATAGTATTACCTTACTCTCGTTGAGCTGATTTGATTTGGTATAAGTTCATCTACGACTTCTATATTAGCCTAAAAAAATTGCAGTTGCAAATTTAAAAAGCTGACTAGCAAAGCAATTCATTCTAAAGTTTATTCTTGTACAACAAAAGTCATGGAAAAATGCTATCAAGACAAAAAAAAAAACACACGCAAAGAGGTTGAAATTTTAACCCTTTTAATTTGAAATTTAAGCAGACTCAATATCAACACGCCTTTGGTTATGGACCCATAACAGAAGGATTTCATCAGTCAGCCTATAGTTTGACCTTAATGTGGTCAAATGCAAATAAGAAACCGAGAAACAGAAATCTGAAAATATTTCATTTAGAACGTACGTAGGCAAATAAGACAAGTTTGAAATGTGATATACCTTATTCTCATTCAAAATTTCATCATTAGATATAGTCTTCTGAACATCTTGTCCTTCTCTGCCAATGCAGACTACTCCATAATCTCTGCATATAGTCTTAACCTACAGTACAGTAACAAAATTACAGTCCATTATTTCCACAACCTATTTGAAATCACTTAACATATAGATGTATATTCCACCCATGCCTTGGGTCCATGTAGGAAGAAGCAAAACTTCTTAATACACATGCCAATTTTAATAATAAAAACACAAAACCAATCTAATTCCTCTGACTTAGAACTCCACTACCATTTAAGGACATTACCAAAAATATCAAGTGGACCAAATTGACCAGGGTCTTGTTCTAAGCATGCTCATTAACTGTGGATTTATCTCCAATGTCAATGAGATGTTTGCTTAACCCTTACCATCCTTGTGGAATGGATTGATAATGATGGCAATGACTTATGTCCTATAAAATCATTTCTCAAGAACTTGTATGTAGGATAGGCGGTTTTTGGGTATAGAGCCATTTTCCTCCTCCCCCATCAACAGTCACCTCACCTTGGTAATCTACTTGCATTGTTTCAGAAGTGGTCTATGCTCATTAAATTATGTCTTGGCCGTGGCAGGCTGCTCAACCTGTGCCTAAGAGGGCTCTAGAAGAGTTTGTGCATAGAGAAACAGCACCCTTGGATCTAAAAGTAAACAATATTAGATTTTCCTATTCTACTTAATGCATAAGTACCTGGTCACGAATCCAGAATCCAGGAATGCCAAAAGAATGAAGGAGATCAGAACCACAGACAAGCATGACCTTGAGGGATTCTACACTAATCGATACAAAATCAAGTTATTATATTGCTTTTACATCAACATCAGAAACATTGATACAAAGAAATCAAGGCTAAGCATGACATAACATTTATGTCAAATGAAAGGAACTGTGACTGCATCTTTTAGACTACAGTCACATTTACAAACAATGAACATATAGATCACTTTCTAAGGCTCTAGTAAATACAGAGCCAAATTGCCCAGCCAATAATGTACCCACATACCACTAAGAAATTCTAAAAATACTAGTGCGAAAGGACCGCCTAAAACCAGAGGGAGGAAAACATGCCCTAACATTAAGATACATATTTTCATAAACAAAGCATTAAGGAAATGAATAACTAATCCCAAGCACTGCATTTTTTCAATCTTAAAACCATTAATGTGCTTTCACTTTAAAACCATCAGTAGTAGGGTTTAGCATGCATGTGACTGGTGTTTCAATCTTAAAAGTGATTAGAGAGCCAATGCTACTGCTTCTTTCCCTTGTTTTAAATTTTATGATTGGGGGGGGGGGGGGGGGGGGATCTGACATGTGAAATAGACTAATGCGCTTCATTGAAGACTTGTTTGTTGAGCATACCTCTAGATACCAACCCCGTCTCACAAATAGAACTGTGGGCTCTGGAGAGAACAGTTAAAGTACGTTGGTATGTGCTTTGATTTGCCTGTAGGAATTTATAGCCAGATAAAAATGAAAAAACATGAAGAAATTAGGCCAACCAGACTGATATATTTCTTGCAAAACACATGATGCTAAAGCACTGTGTCACAAATTCAAAGTCTCAATAATGAAGCTTTTTATATGCATAAAAAAACAGAAAGGCATGTGCAACCTATATAATTTACCTCCCATGGATCAACCATTACAAATCCTGAACTTTTGCAGGCTAGATGACATAATCGTATTCGATGTTCAGCAGATATTAGGTTCTGTATCAACATACAAGTGAAAGACAATTAGACCAATGTGAAACTGATACTCCAATATTATCACTTGACAAAGGCAAAAAAAGAACTACAAAAATATATGATTGCATGAATAGTGTAAGATATAAAACCATTTATGTGCTTTCACTTAATAGCTTAAGCTTTTGGGATAATTAGTTTATGACATGGTATTAAAGCATTTAAGACCAAGTGGTCTAGAATTTGATCCTTGTGGTCCCCATTCTTCTAAATAAAAGTCAAATTTTAGCACAAGGTTGGATGGTATGTCCATTGTCCAAGTTCCAAGGCCAAAGGGCTCTTGCGTGAGGGGTCATGTTACATATAAAACCATTCATATGCTTTCACCTAATATCTTAAGGTTTTGGGATAATTGGTTCATGATAGATAGCAGCTTAAGATTTGATCTCCTTGTCTAAATGCCTAGAAGAAATATAAATTAAAAACTTAAAGGAGTATTTTCCTTATTCAAACATTTAAATTAATTACATGTTTTACAGATGCACATGCATGGATATAATAAATTAAGGATCTTTTTCTCTGTTAGTCAGCAACCTACCTTTTTCTTGTATGCATCATTCACAGGTGACATGTAACCTCCAATTACGCAGTAGCCTTTGGAATTCAACGCATCTCTTGCAAGCTCTATGGGTAACATCCATAAATTATTTAAAAAAGAAAATGAGACAAGGATAAAATAAATGAAATTGAAATTTGAAGCACTCAGAATTCAGGAAATCATGTCAATGACAATCCATCAAGTGGTACATGAAGGGAGTCAGAAGGAATATTCTAAATATACATCTCTCACTCCCCTTTACCTTCATTTAGACAGTAGAAACTCAGAAATCATAGCTCAATACAGGAAGGCACCACAGATAAGACTCGATTCCTATGCAAAACCAACTGTCCAACTCTTCTGAACATCTTTGGTATGCTTATAATTTCAATAGAAATTCTTATTGTATGTATATGACTCTTATAGCATTAATTCTGGTATATGCTGAAGCCTATATTGAGTATATTTTATCAATGGTTAACATGTGTTTAAGCAAGAAATGCAAAATTAACAGTTATTGTACTTTTATATTTTGGGATAAGAATTTCAGTATAGGGATTTCTACATACTTCTACCTGGAAAACCACTTCAAATGGTAAAATGATTATCGTGTCATGCATCATTGACTACTACACTATCTAGCATTCTAGCAACCATTGCACTCTTAATTTTTTTCACATGATGTGTCTCAGATGTTAATTTTCCCCCTTAATACCTCTACACTGAAAGGAAGAAAAAGAAAAACATCAAATTATTTAATGATCAATTAGTTCAAGAATGAACTTAAAATCAATATTTCATTTTTTTTTCATTGGAGGAAGGGGAGGAGTTAAACTATTCGGATTTGACTTTTAGAAGCGCCAAATCAGTGCCAGTAATAGATGTCTAAGGCTAGTGGGATAACAATTTGCCACGAAGCAAGCTTGAGGATATGAAAACAAAGGAATCAATATTTAGCTCTAAACACAAACTCACCAAACATGCGTAAATGCATGAAAGTAGGTGGATTAAAGCTTCCAGTTGCCACCAGAATCACATATATCTTGCTGCTGTTTTTTAGGAGAGGAAGAATGTCATAATTCATAATAAGGTCAACAAATACCCAAACTAAATAAACAATAAATAATAAGGGAACATACTTGCTTGTGTTTCCAAGGGAGGGTTCGTTACTAATCAGTTCTAAAGCTAATTTATCCAATGGCAATGGAACATCCATGACCTGAAACCATTAGAAACAAGAAATAGTAAGAGCTAAACACAAACCAAAATGTTTTTTCCTTGATTAACTTGGAATTCCAATTTCAAGCACCAAATAGAAGAAAAGATGTGTTTTTTTCTCAGTTAAACATGGAGAGATGGAATTTCAGCTCAAATTACAAACCATACTACCAACCATGTTTTCCTTTGTGTGTTTAGGTAAACAGCTTAACTGCACACCTATTCAGTAAGTACTTATTACATGGGAGCTTATGTCATAAGCACTTAAATTTGCATTTGGATGTACACATTAAAACCGCTTATACAAATTAAAGTGTTTGGATGCATCACTACATAAAGCATTTATGAGCAATTGTCGTATCTTTTAAAAATTAAAAAAATAAATAAATAATCAAACCATGATTAAAAGTAAACTAAAGAATTGATAATCAAACCAAGATTAAAAGTTCTTTAAATTTCAACACAGGCTTCCAATTTGGTTTTAACTAATCGTTGACAATGAAAAGGGTTAGAAAGTGAGGGAAAGAAACAAGCACGAGTGCTAAGCCATCCCATTGCAAGAGTTGATGATCAAAAGCTTGAGAAGAAGCGGAGAAACTTACAGACACTGATTCTGTCTAACAGTTGATCAACCACCGGAGCGTGAAGAAGGAAGACGCTCTGCTGCTTATGAGAAGAAGTATCATAAAATTTCAGTTCAGCCGAGAAAAATAGAAAACAAGGATGATATAATCTTATCGCAGAGTGATTACAAGTTGGAAGAAGAAAGTGCAAACTTCGATTAGAAGAAGTGCGTTCAGCAAAAGCAAGGTGTTGGAATTCGGAATTCCACGCCCCATTCTCCACGACTTCAAGCCTAAATTATGTAGGGTGTTTCGATTTTGACCCGTGAATTCCACGCCCCATTCTCCACGACTTCAAGCGTAAAAAATTATGCCCAAGGAGTGAAATCAAAGCCAATATAAATCAGTCAACAAGCTAAAACTAAAACTTCATTATTTTGATTTTCCATCCAATCAAGTACAAAATAGAACCAATAAGCTAAAACTAAAGCTTTATTATGAATCAACAGAACCAATATAATTTTCAATACCTAACTAGACCAACATAGATCAGAACCAATATAATGTATAGATCAATACAAAATAGAAACCAAATTAAATTAATAAAATTAAACCAGTTGAAAGTAGAAATCAAATTAGATTAACAGAAATTAGAAACCAATTTCCCTCATAGTCATAAGTCATACCTGTGTGGCTCACTGGCTGTGCCGTGCGCGAACGAACGAAGGAGAGGGACTGGTTGGCAGCGCCGGGTCCTGCTTGCGAAGGAGAGAAGCTGCTGCGCCTGCGAGGAAGAACGGAGACGTTGCCGGAGGAGACAGACACGAGCGGAGCTGCTGCTGCTGCGAACGCGAAGGAGAGGAGCTGCTGCTGCGACGTCGTCGGCGAAGGAGAACGGGGAACGACGCAACGAGAAAGGGGAAACGACGCAACTAGAAAGGGGAAACGACGCAGGGAAAAGGAACTTTTTTTGATACCCTAACTTCACAATTTTGTTTCTGATTTTCAGAATGAGAGCGCACAGGAGAAGGGACTTTTTTCAGATTTTTGATTGGTTTTTTTTCACAGCCAAAAAACAACGTGGTTTTGAATAATTTAAAAAAAATACAAATGGGTGAGTCGTCCGGTTTAATGAAAACCGACCGATTCACACCGAGACTTACACTGGTTCTAATACATTCCCGATCCATAGAGTGGCTCGGACCGAATATATGACCAGTTCCCGGTCCAACCGATTCAACCAGCTGGTCCGAGTCGAGTTTCTCAACAATGATCTCTAGTAACAAAAGAAAAGAGATGCACAAGATATTATTATAGCATGTTTGGTTTTGCCCAAAACCACATTTTAAACGTGGATCCAAGCTAACGTTACTCTTAGTAGCATTTGCGCGGACGTTTCAAACGTGGTTTTTGGGTAAACCAAACACACTTAAACTCGATGATCGTCAGTCAGAGTCACTGGGTTGATGGGTCACTGATTGAACCAGTGAGTCACTGGTTGAACCGGTTAAACTTATCTATATTAATAAATTCATAACACCCCTCGTCTGTGGGTTCAGCTGGCAAGGGGGATTAGACCACTCACCAAAAAGGAGTGTGTTCGATCCTTGAGTTAGTAGCCGCGCTGGGGAGGCATACAGGTTTACCTTGCCGGTTCGCTAGGTTACCCAAAAGGGAACTCCCTGCCCTTGGATCGTGGGTTAGCCCAACCCCTTTCCTAAAATTTTCTTACCAAAATAAATAAATAAATAAATTCATAACACAAATTATTATTTCACTTGTTTGGACTCTGGATTAAAAAATATTACCATCACAAAAATACCTAATTAAGTAAATAAAAATCAAGGTCTGGTGCAAGTTTCTAACACAAGGTATAAGTCCAAAACATAATTAAATATCCAAGGTTCTAAACAACATAATGTCATAAATAAGTCCAAAACATAAATAAACAACTATAATTTTAGCACTTACTAAATAAGCTCACAAATGACAATCAAAGCTACAATCACATAATATCTAAAGTGTAAGAGCAAGACCAATAATTTTACTCAAAAAAAGATCTCTCAAACTTTATCCAAAAGAATATTCATCTTCTTAGGTTCTGAGAATTATCATTAATCTAGAAAGATCTTTATACTTGATTATAATCTCTTCAGGCCAAATCATAAACAAACATAACTCAAACTCTTATAAATTTGTCCTCAATTCCTCTATCAATCAAATTCAACTCTAGGTCATTCTATTTCCCAGTTTTAACTATAAAGATTTGTACACCAATAATTGGTTCTTATTTAAGAACACGAGGAACACTTGTATTCTGATGATAGCGTAGGAGGAAGTGATTGCAAACCTCAGCATAGTTATCAAAACCTAACTTCCTCATATTACACACCATATCTTTAGCAATGATTGTTTTAGGGTGCTCAAGTTTTGGCGGCTAGCCTTTTTAGTGATGAAGGTGATGAAAGTTAGTTGCACATTCAGCCATCGCTTCCTTGCACTCATTAGAGATCTTTGCTTGTGGTGGAAGAACTTGTCACATGATACATACCACATCGATAACTAACAGAGCACTCTCATGCACACCCGAGCGACTATAGACTTAGGGAGTTACATAATAAGTTGTTTGCACCACTTGATTCACGGTGGCATTATAGTTTCCTGAAGAATTTTCTCCTCCTCCAAAAGGTTTGCATCAAACAAAAACCCATGGTTTGTAATTATTTACATTGAAGAGAATGAGAGACGTAAGAGGTATCGTGGAACTACTAATTTGAATGTTTATAAATCGAGATTGTAAACTTTATCAAATAACTTGAGTTTATTATTTATTTAATGAGACTCACAAAAATTCACTCCATAATATATTAAAAATATATTAGTAATCGTTCTTATATGTAATAAATGAAAAAGCGACGACCTGCCAACTTTTGCACACCCAAATGACACAAAAACCTAAATGATGAAACAAAGAATGAGGGGAAAAGAATAAAATTGTGTCAGAAGAGGTCATTAAGATACTATAATGAAGATTGATAAAACAATAACATTTACATAAGGATGATGGAAGAGGGCTATATTGTGTGGTAAATCCCTCATCCATTAACCTCACATGGAACAAGGTGTGAATGTGCCATCGTCCAATATGGGTGTTCGCGGTTCGGTTTGGATTGACTTTGAGGCAAAAAAACCATATGATCCAATCATTGCGGTTTTATCATTTTATCATCCGATCGATTTTTCTATTTTTGCAAATCTGATCCAATCCGATTGAATGTAAATTGGATTGGATTGGATTGGTTTTCAGTTTTTTAAAGCGACAATAAATATTTGATGAAATTGATAAAATAATGAAGTAACAGTAAACACTTTCTGATTGGAACTTATATTTATTAAAATTAATAAAAAATTATATAAAAAGAATGACATGAGACATGAAAACTAATTAAAAATTAGTTTTATATTGATATATTTATAGAAATATTAACATGATATTAGATAATAAAATCATAAAAAATATATTAGTATGGGTATTTTTATAAATATATATGTATACAAGTATAAATATATGATTATTTTATAAGTAATAATATATGTATATATAAGTTTGGTTTGGATTGGTTTTCAACATAGGATCCAAAAATCAATCCAATCCAATAAAAAAATTTCGGTTTTTGCGATTTTTTGGATTTCGGTTTTCGGTTCGATTTTTACGATTTGCACTGGATTGGATATGAACACCCCCATTGTCCAACGACTCTAGTATAGACAAAACAAAGATATGTGAAGTGATTTAGACAAAACACCTGTTTCTATACATTTTTTATTACTCTATTTTAGTCTATCATTTAATTACTAATAGGAGAATTAATAATTTAATACATACCAACATAACATTAAAACTGAATAATAAATCTCAATAATTCATGGTTGACTTTATGCATTTAAATATATGATTTTATTATATTTAAACACTTCATTCAAATAAAATTAATCTATTTACTTTAAAGACTTAAATTGATAAAAGTCCCTCATAAACTCATTAAGATTTACATTAATAAAATATCATATTAAATAGGGAATTTTGGACATAAATTAAATATTAATTATATATAAAAAATGGAATGTGTAATAAAGACTTCTATTGCCTTTATCTTTACAATGTCAAATTCGTCTCAAATGAAAAATTTACCTGTCTAAAACTGTACACAATAGTTTGAGGAAAATACGCATGCGTTTTAATTTTAAATTTATTTTTAAGACTCCACAAAGTATTTGAATTAATACATTTCAAAAAATCCATCAAAAGAGCAAAGGGAGAGAGAAGCCAACAATTCTTTCTATCAAATCAAACAACACAAAAAATGCACCACGTTTCTATCTTTCCCCTTTTTCTTTTTATTTTTCTCTCTTCTATCCAAACAAAGGATTTGTAAAGGAAAAAAAAAAAGAGAGAACTAAGAAGTTTTTCTCTCTCATATAGAAACATATACACAGAAAAGCACTCATATATATCATCTTTTAAGAAAAAGTTTGAGACTCTTTCTCTCGTACACAGATGGAGAGAAAATCACTTTCAAACAAAATTTGTAAGTCTAGTATCACAAATTTAAAAAATCAAAGTACACATACACGCGGTATTTTCAAACAAAGATATAAGTAAAAAAGGATTTTAAACATTTGTTTCACACACGCCCGAAAAAAAAATAGTGCCCTAAAAAAAAGGTATGATACTTGAAAAAACTATTGATGATCATTGCTCATAAAACAAAATTAAGAAAAAAAATATATAGAAAGAGAATAAAAAAGGTTAGAAGCTAAAACAAAATTACTAAAAATGATGTTAATAGTAAATTAAGAATGAAAAAATAGAAATAACCCCAAGAAAATATCTAAACCATTATGGATATCAGCCTAGAATTAGAGATTATGTTTATACATATTTATATATGAACACTAAAAATGAAAACACATTTATTTAATAAGTTTGTGATTTTTTGGAGTGATTACTAGAACTTGACTTTTTAGATTGATTAGAAGAAAAGAAATGATTTTTGTGTTTCATGTATCTCCTTAAACAAAATCTAAAGGATTTATATTCTTAATTTACTTCTTGAATTTGACCATAGCTTCATTGTGCTAAACATATATAAGGAAAAAGTCAATCCTATGGCGGGATTTTCATTAGTGTTATTAATGGTTGATGTTATTGATTTTCAAAGTCATATATTGTGATGAAAAAAGAATTTATTACATTAAATAAATATTATTCAAGTAAAATAAGGAAGCCTAAATTATAAAGTTTTGATCTTTATTACATTAAATAAATATTGTTCAAGTAAAATAAATGTAATCTGGGAGACAGATTGATTATTTGAATTTTAATTTAAAACTATTTTCTATAAATTTTTAAATTATATTTTTTATTACTTTTGTTGATTATGATTTTCTACGTAAAAACTATCTATATTTTTGTTGATTATAGATTTACAAATTTTATTAATTATTTGTTATGAAAGTGGGTGATTGTTATAAAGTTAGTCTTAGATATACAAATTTTTAAATATATATAATATTATTTTTGGCATTTCGATAAAAATATACGATTGCCTTTTAAGTGGTTTATTAGTTCGCCTTTAAACATGTTTGCCTAATAAAAGATGTATTTGGAATTTGGGTATATGCATTTTGTAACGTCCTAATTTCTAGATTTAAGAATAATGCCCGTTGGAAGCACTATTTCCAAATTTATAAAATTATTTCGCGTCATTATCGATATCGACATACAATCACACACATTAATTGCTTAGGTAATCCAACATTACTTAAGCCTCAAAATAAATACATAAGTTCAATAATCAAGATAAATCGCCGACAAGTGGCTCAATAGGTCATATACATAAATAGATAGGCATGGTTGGGATATTATTATACATGTGCTCTGAAAGAATGGAATGAGAACCCCTAAGGGTTATACATGTAACATGATATCACACAAAAGAATACAACAAGAATAATGCCTATACAAAAGATATCAGCTATATCAAAATAAATTATGGCCAAGGCATAAGAGCTCCCAATTCCCCGGTCAAGCGTCCGATCGAGAACCCTGCATATCTAGATAAAAGTCATACTGTGTTGTGAGACTAAAGTCCCAGTGAGTGTGATTAAAGCATACAGTGTGGGGAAGTCAAGCAAATGATATGCCACAACATTCCATAACCTCAATCAAGTCATAAGTCATTCGCAACGACAATCAATGCAATGTTAGTCCTCAAGTGTTTAACCCAACACCCTATGGGTCTTTTCACTTTACATGAGGCTAAACTAAGCTCAGACTAATAGGAACTTTCGTTCTTGAAGGCCACAAGGACCTTACCCTTAAACCACGATAGATTTTAGCATACAACATGAATTCCTCTTTAAAACATGAGGTCTGAAGACTCATAATTTCCTCTTAAACATGAGGTCCAAAGACCCATAATTTCCTTTTTACATGATCAGGGTTTAAGAACATGAAAATTTATAACAAGTGCATGAACATGAGTATTAGCATGAGTGCATAACTCCTCTAAAGCCTAATCATCATCATCATGTGAATTTCAAGCAAAACCCTAACCTTCAAACCCAGGGTTAGAGCAAACACATAAGCATACAAAGCAAACAATCCAACCATCAACCCTAGGTTAACCTCTAATCAACCACAACCAAGCAAGAACAAGCGCATTCATAGGATCTCATACAAGAATGAAAGTGGGTGGGTGAACCACACTCATCTCAAGAGAAGAATGGAGATGTTGGAGGGATGAAGAGTGATGATTCCAAGCTTCTCTCTTGGTTAGGACTCCAAGCTAGGCTTCTCCTTCCTCTTCCTCTTCTTTTTCCTCTGCCAAGGCAAGTGGGAGATGGGGAAAAAGTTAGAATGGGTCAAATGACCCTTAGGCTCTATTTTAAAAAACTGACCTCACGTATCTTTGCTCAAGTGAAATAATTTCACTTGGGCAAAATTAAGACAGTGGCATTCTACCAAATTTTCTCTTGAGCGAAAGATTTGTCGCTCAAGCCAAAATGACAACATTCCAAACCCATGTTTTTTCTTATATTTTCGCTTAAGCGAGAATTTCTTCACTTGAGCGAAAATGAGACTCTCTGGAGCGAAAATGAGACAGTATTACTATCGTGTAGCATATCAAACTAAAGCCTCGAATCTTAGCTTTCTAATGAAACTTGAATTACCTAAATCACCCACCTACAACTCTAGATATCATAAAATTAGTGCACAAAGGTCATTAGGCTTAAAATCCGAAATTAAGCAATAAATTTAATTGAAGCCCAACGAGGTACATTCCAAGTGAACAATGATATAAATCATTAATTCAATCCAATAAGGCTAAGGTTAAAGGTGTTAAGTGTCTATAAAAATACGCTTATCACAATGTTTTCCTCTTTTTCCTCACTACTAAAACTTACTCCTCATATTCTAGCTTAATTTTCTCCTAAGTTCTTTTATGATTGGAAATGGGGACTTAATGTTGGACTCTAAGTTTATGATTCTCTCTAGAATTCATAGCCTTTCTTAAATTCATATTCTCTCCCTCTTAATAGAGTCCTTAACCTGTGATTCCTCTTACATTTCTTAGAGTCATAATTTTTGAGATGTTATAATTCTACCCCCTTAAATAAATTTTGTCCTCAAAATTTGTCTTATCAACCTTAGATTCTACTACCTTATGACAATATCAATATGGATCGAGCAAGCTAGCTTATTATTCCCGCTATCTACATTGAAAGGTTTGAAATATGGGCCTAAGCTATATGTCTTTAAGTGTAATCTCCACATACTTCCCGGGAACGTATAACCTCCGTGATTGCTAACCAACTAGTTTCACACGTACGGATCCTGACCTAATTAATTGGACTTGTCTGTTCTAACCCAACTCCAAGGCGGTTAATGGGATTCTAAGGTGTCCACGAATATTGTCCTCTAGTTTCACCATCAATTCCTTGTCTCTTTATCATTTTACTCTCATCCCAGCAACTCCCGTCCGGGTCAAAATCGTATTTTCTACCCTTAATATCTTAAGCATAACTCCAAGGCTCTAATCTTATTGAATTCTTATCGCAACGTTCGTCCTACCAAGCCACAGTGGTGCAGCTGCGAACAAGGTCCAATCATCACCCCCTAACTCTAGACATCCTGACGTAAGTATGTTCTACTGGGCACTGGACATTCTATTCTACCCTCTTTCATTTATCTGAACCAAATACTTATTCTCTTAGGCCAACCCTAGTCCTCAAGGGTTTCTATTACTCTCTTCACCCATCTTTAAAGGATTTTACATTCCCTACCTGGAGGTGTCCTATAGGGTGCCCCATATAGGGTGTCATAGTAACCGCTAATATGGAGAACTCTATTATATGAAATCCTTGAAAGGAAATAAATCCAATATTTGGAGAAAGAAATATCGCTAGGGGAATGTATTTCCAAGACTCTTAATAGTTCTTTTATCGTCAAGGAGATTATAGTTTGACATGTTCCCTATATTCACTCCCTCCCTCTAGGATAATTTCCTCTCCTTATTATACTCGTGGCTTATTAATAATCGTTCAAGACTTTTTGATGCGCACCCTGATTTTGCTAGTTGAGTAATGACCTTTATTGGTGGGTTAGCCGCCTCAGGATCATTAAACTATGTTAAACATCATCTCTTCGCTAAGGTCCTGAAAAAGAGTTTATAAATATTTAGTTTCTAACCTAACAAAAGGGTTCATAACCCATAGGGGATTCCCTAAGAGTTTAGAATTCCGAGCTCCAATTAACTCCTAGTTTACCTAAACTCACACTATGATTGATTAACCATTAGGTGTAAAGCTCACGACTCTAATTCTTTGAAGTTACATCCTAACTTGGCACTCTAGCCTTTACTAAGGTGTTGGCATGGGTCGAAATGGTTCTAGTTGGTATCTAACCCACCCTTTTATTCTTCAAATACCGCGACACCAGTCAACTCCAGCATTATCACTGCACCTGGATACTTAACTTCACCCTAAAAGATTTAAACCTTTCAACTGTACCCCTAAACTTACAATAGCCTATTATCATATTTACAACAATGAATTGGAATATAAGGATACATAATACATGGACTCATGAAAATAGTTATGGTCTAGACACCTAGTAATCCTATCCTTAACAAGAGAGATCTTCTTACGATTTGGCACATATTGGAAACCCGGTGGATTGGTCCTCCGAGTGGCTTATGCAAACCCTTCGAGAGATTTTGAGTATATGTGTATAGTTGTAAGTTAAAACTTGATGTGAAATTGTAGTTTTGTATTTTAAGCCACTAAGTGGTATTTAAATTACAATTTTTTAGTCTTGTATGGATGGTTTCCGCTTATGTAAACGTTGGATTACTTAAGCAATTTCATGTGGTTGATTGTATGTCGATATCGATAATGGATAAAATAATTTCATAGGTTTAGGAATAATGCTTCCAACGGGCATTATTCTTTAATTTCAGAAATTAGGACGTTACAATATAATTCCTCAACAAGCAAAAATCATAGATGTATCTAAGTTGACCTTGAGACCAAAAGCTACACAAACACTTGCAAAACATTTGTTAGCATGTGCCGCTAAGATTCTCCTGCATTGATGAAGAAAATAAAATTGTCTATAAAGAAAAAAATGAGATATATCTAAGGTTTATTCATATAAATTTGAACAAGAAGCGAATTATTAGTTTAGATTTTCTGGTTAATCATAATTGCTAATCTCTCCATACTAATCACAAACAAATAGGAAGAGATGAGACATCCTTGTCAAAGAACTCTTATTAGAGTAAAAGAAGGAAGGTGATTGTCATTCAACTGAATTGAAAGATTGGAGGAGGAAACACAATGTGTGATTTGAAGGGAATCAAGCATGTGGTCAGGGTGCAGCGGAATAAATGGATTCCCTCCCTTGTTATGATCGTTAATGTGAAAACATGAATTAAGGCATAAAAGGCATGAACATAATGACATACCTTTTAAGGATTGTGAACGAGGCAATAGCAGCCACGTCTCTAAAGGTGTCCACGCCAACAGCCGAACTAGGAAACCCTCCTCAACTCTGCTAGTAACGTTTAGAGAGTAAGAGCGATTGCTCGTATATATTGGGTAATGCATCTTATGTTATATTTATACAGTGGTGGCTAGGGTTTTACCCCTCATTCTATTAACCCTAACATATATGGGCTTGATCCATTATGTTATAATTCTAATCAAATTAGAATTATTATCTTTCTTAGCGGCTTGTTGTATATGTGTGACCCAATAAACTTTTAATATTTGGTTATGATATTAAAATAAAACCATTTTATATTTAATATCATAAATAGTGAGCGGCATATAGCAATGCATCACTACTACCCAAATATTGAGATTGTCAACAACTTTGACGAATCCAATTTTATGATAATAATTTATATGATCTGTCCCTTTGTCCAAATATCTAATTGAACCCAAGGGCATGGTATGTGTCAACCTTGTATAGTTCAATTTATGTTTTTCTTGATGCCCAAGTAGACTATACAGAAAATAAACATTTCATGTTTATCCTTCTGAGCATGGTCATGCATTTTGCAGTCTAACTCTATCAAGAGGCCTACAGATATAACTCCTGTTACATAGGTGGGACAAATCCCATCTAGGCCACTCACATTCCACCACATAATTTATTATATGTCCAAATACCAACTTTGTGATCATATTGTTACAGACAACGTTTGATGATATTTAAAACAAATAATTCTTTATGTAGGAATCGTAGTAATTTCAGGTCAAAGGACTTCATATAATATTTATCAATTTAAGAAATGTTCATGACACTTATGTAACAACCATGCAACGTTCTTAAGGCGGGTCAGACCAATACATCATTACTCTTAATATGTACTTATGTGAGCACATGATATCTCATATCCATTATCTGTGAGATGTGATCATCAACGAACTTCACATACTAGTCTAAATGCATCTTTTATCCTAAGATGATACTTGACCAGGGACTATTTTAAGAATAGTTCTTCATAAGATCTCACGATCAAGTCATCTACTTGATTTCTTATGAGTTGGGCGCCGACGGTTCTATATACTTGTTGAGCTCCTTCGCCCGTGTTAAAAGCAAAGCGGTCTAAACTTCGACCCTTATTTTTTTCTTCATATTGTAAAGGGGATCAAAGCCCATTTTTTGCTCCCTC
The DNA here is from genome assembly GCA_026901365.1 of Sesbania bispinosa. NCBI lineage: Eukaryota > Viridiplantae > Streptophyta > Magnoliopsida > Fabales > Fabaceae > Sesbania > Sesbania bispinosa. The sequence goes on along the minus strand of QLOH01000199.1, from coordinate 221,429 downwards.
TATTGATAGATCAAGGCCCCCTGCCGTCGTTTCAGTAACTCATAAGGCTTCCCTTTAGCTTACTATTCTAAGGACATTAATTATATTCTAAAAGAATAAAATGAATTGCCTTTATAATATGATACAAGTGATGGATGTTTCAAAAACATATAAACCTCTAGTGCATATACTAACATGATTAACTTCATAGTACGATTAGGAAAGTTAAATTCATATGGATTGCTTTGAATATAAGATTAATCAACTTCATCACAAACTTCTCCAAGTTACGAATACTGTAAATTTCCCATTTCCTTCTTTGATTTTTGCATATGAAAAATAGTTTCCTGTAAAATCATAGAATTTTTAAAAGTATCAGGCCTAGGAACAAAGCTACTCTAAACAAAGACTAATAAGCATTAGAAAATGAAGCAACCTATTATCTAAAACTATTTGTGATCGATTTACAAACCTTGTTACATAGACTAATATGTTGAAATCCCTTACCTTGTGTTTGGATAGAATAATTTGAAATTACTAGATTTCATGTATTAGAATAGTACAATAAATAATTTCAACTAATAAATGGGAGAGATTTTTATGTCAAATAGAAGGAATTTCAAATGACATATATTGAGATAGAATTTAAGCATTTCTCCATTATGTTTAACTTTTTACATTATCATTTCCAAGGCCTCTAATACTTACAATTCACTCAATATTTTCTATCACAATTTTGGGAATTCTAAAACTCTATATCCAAACACACTCTCAGGGAATTTTAAAATGATCCCAAAAATTATGTCACAGTATAAGTGTCTGTTTGGTTTATAGTTGAATAGAATTGATTCTAGAAATGAATGGTTGGGATGAGTGAAGAACATTTTACGAAGCACATTGGATTGAAGTGATTTAAAATCAATTCTACAAAACCATGGTTTTACACTGTTGCAATGGTAAAACAAACAGAGGCTAACTCTTTAGTTGGTGAGGTAGGATGTCATAACTACCTTTCCAAATCATGAGCATGTAAGTCTAATAATGTATTTACCAATGTCTACATGAAAAGTGATAATTGAGCTCTTTTTTTTTACGGTGTTATCATTGGTCAAGAAAAGATCACCTTACTTCTCTATTTTGAGGGATAGTTATGATCTTTGGATAAACCCTTTTTCTCTCCAGGTGTAATGTGTCGTCAAAAAGCTTTATAATCGTCACCTTATATATCTTATATATAGAGATGGATAATCTCAAAGGTGACTAGTAGGCTTTAATGTTTTCCTACCCATATGTAGGCGTAAACTAATGGGTTGGCCCACTTAGTCTAACTAAATGATCGTTATATCACTTGGATCTTTAATCTAATTAAATGCCCAAATAAATATATAAAATCTTCTCATGGCTTTATTCTTCTAGTTAGCTCATTCTAAGTGTGTGACTCGGTAGGTTCCTATCACATTGGAAGTAACAATGTCGATGGTGGTTTAATATTGTTGTAATATTGATTTTAACAAATGAGAGGTCTCTAGCAAATCATCGCTTCTACCTAAGTAATAAGAATGTCAATGGTGATTTAACATATAACCTATCCGCGACCAATATTACTGTGTGCATATACTCCTTTATTCCAAGTATCTAGATCAAACACAAGATATATATTAAGATCTTATATTTATATATTCTTGTTATAGCCATTCATTTTTAGAAGTCTCACTTAGGGGCCTAAGATACAACTCTTATTATAGGGGAAGGACAAATTTCATTTAGTCACTCTTATCCTTCCATATATTTCATGGCATGCCTAGAAACCACCTTTATAATCACTATGTTAGATGTAGCGTTTGATGAAACCAAAGCCTATGACTTTTTATGTTGGAAAATTTAAAGACATTAGGTCAAAAGACCATATACATTATGGTCTCTATAAGAATCACTTATGATACTTTAAAATGATAATCAATGTAGAATTCTCATGGTGGACCATTCTAGTATACTACTTAACCCATATGAAAAAATTGATATGATATACCCATAACCAATTAGACGTGACCATAATCAATTCATATTTTATCTCGATAAATTATTATTGTCCTTATTTACAATAATATTTTACTAAGAACATTTTAAGAATGATATTCTCAAGTAGCTTATAGTCTATAGACCTCCCAATCAAATCAAACTCGATGAACTGTGGCTACAAACAAGCCATTTTAAGAACTTTACTATATTAATTAAAAAAAATAGTATATAACTACCCTTAACTTTTACCTTTTTGCAAATGGATCTTTAAACTCTCATTATTATTGAAATATGTTTTTTCATTAACATAAAGTTAAATAATTAATGAAATCAATATCAACCCTCCAAGATTTTGAGTTTAAAATATTAAAATCATATAAAATAAAATTAAAAAATTAAAAAAAAACAAGGATAAAAGCCCTATACTAAAATAACACACAATCATGTTTCGTTTTAGAATTTCAAACATGCTTGAAATTTGACAAAAATTCAAGAATTAAAACAAATGAAAAATTTACTTCTTAGTTTATATGCTTTTAATATTTAAAACACAAAATATTATAAAATTGAAATTGACCATGTTAATTATTTAACTTCATATTAATGAAATGGTTTATTGCAATAATTATAAGAGTTTAAGGATTAATTGGGACGAATTAAAAGTTTATTGTGTCTATTTGCAAAAGAAAAATTTTAGTGTGGTTTTATACTCTTTTGATTAATTAAATACTACAAAAATAATCCCCATTTATGAATAACACGCTATATTTGTGTGAAAAATGACCAATATACCATTAGCCTTTAAGAAATACAACAACACAACCTTTGGGATAAGAACAATTAAAGTTTTAACAATTTGAGGATCAATATTACCATATATAAGAAAAAAAATCTTTAACTAAAATGAAAAAATCCTTACCAACCACATCTGTGTACGTGTTAGAGAAAAAAAACTTAAAAATCATAAAAAAAAAACAAATGACATGTAAAGCTTTAACTTTTTAAAGCCAATAAGGACTTACATTTAGAATTTTTATGAAGTGTTATTCCATTACCTCATTATTTAAAAGGGGAAAGTTTACCAAAGTTTCTTTAGTTATGTTATCTTGTGCATAAGAATATATCTTTATAAATTTCACTACTTTGTCTTTTAAATTTCATTGTTAACACATTGAACACAGCTTGGAAAATAGAGATCAAGAGTTTTGTTCTTTCTATGAACCACTATTTGAGTATTAAAGAAAGGGGGTATTTTTTATCTCGTTTTTTTATCCCAAAAGATTTCCTCCTAATATAACAAGTCATTAAATTCTTTCTATAAATCTTATAAATTTTTATAGGAGCGAATGAATTAGTGGATTGCAATGTCCACTAGATTCCTTTATTTCTACCTTAATAATACGCTTTCACTTAAAGATGTTTCTAAACACCTTCTTATTGAAAAGAATGGATTCCCCATTCACCATGACTAATGTAGTGACTAATGTTGTAGTTAAATTACCTCTCCAATTCTCCCAAGTATGCTCTACAAACTTTTACATGATCAAGATGAGTATATTAGGTTACTTCATCAGGAAAAGTTTTGTCCATAGATTCATATGAACCATAAATTACTATATAATTTTAAATAGATGTTAATACCATCAAATTTATAAAATAAAATGGATTTAATTAGTATACACCGTCAGTGTAAAGAAGTTTTATACAGACATTCAATGGTGTGTCACCACGTAATTTAATAAATATGACACCTCATGTGTTATTAAATTCAATAAATGATGTGGCAACAAATCATTGGATGTTTATGTAAAACTTATTTACACTAACAGTGTACATATATTAAAGTCAAATAAAATTATCATTAAAATGGATGAAAATGCATTAAATTTTAAATTGATACTTAAGCTAAGTTAATATTACCAAATAATTATTTCTCCTTAAAAAAAGACTCGGTAATTTATACATCAATTATTCCCACACTTGTAAAGACAATTTTATATTGGGTAAAATATTAATAATAATCCTTTTTTAACATTATCTTTATAGTATTCTCTAAATTATTATGTAAAATACCATACTAGTCTTACTTGATAAAATTTAGTCACTCTCGATTATAAAACTAACATGAAATTTTATTGAATAATACGGAAACTCATTTAAGAGAAAACATAACATAAATTGTTTCTCTTTTAAATATAAAACATATAATGCAAATATTAAATTGTTACTTTGACCAAAACACTTTATTTTCTACCATTACTCTAGAAATGAATCTTTTGCCATCTCAGTTATCAATGTTGTCGTCAGGATTGAAATAAGCAAAAGAATCATTGCGAACATTGGCATTGCTTGAGTCGCCCCCACTTGACTCATCGATGTAAAATCCATCCATTTTTGTTGAGTCAGGAAATGGGTATTGACCAACCGGGAAACTAGGAGCATCAAAAGCTGGTGGCAGCAGTGGCACACCATCTATAATAGACGATTCTTGTGTAGGAACATAAGGAATAGCTGCATTCTGACGATAGCGTTGGAGGAAGCGATTGCAAACCTCAGCATAGTTATCAAAACCTAACTTCCCCATATTACACACCACATCTTCAGCAATGATAGTTTTACGGTGCTCAAGTTTGCATTGGCGGCTAGCCTCTTTAGTGATGAAGGTGATGAAATTAGCTGCACATTCAACCATTGCTTCCTTACACTCATCAGTGATCTTTGCTTGTGGTGGAAGAACTTGCCGCATGATTCTTACCACATTGGTAACTGGCAGAGCTCTCTCACGTGCAGGCGAGCGAGTATAGCCTTGGGGAGTTACATAATAAGTTGGTTGCACCACCTGATTCACGGTGTAACTGTAGTTTCCTAAAGAATTTTCTTCCCCCTCCAAAAGGCCTACATATAAATACACCATGATTTGTAATTATTTACGTTGAAGAGAATGGGAGACATAAGAGGTATCAAATTAGTCGTGGAACTACAAATCTGAATGTCTATACATCGAGATTGTAAATTTTATTAAATAAATTAAATTTACTATTTATTTAAATAGACTCCAAAAAATTCACTCCATAATATTATATATATATATATATATTAGCAATCGTTCTTATATGCAACAAATGAAATATGATGACCTGCCAACTTTTGCACACGCAGACAACACAAGAGCCTAAATGAGGAAATAAAGAATAAGAGGACAAGAATAAAATTGTGTCATAAGAGGTCATATAGATACGATGATGAAGGTTGATAAAGAACTAGCATTTACATAAGACGAAGGAAGGGGGCTCTAATATGTGGTAAATCCCTCTTGCATTAACCTCACATGGAATAGGGTGTGAATGTGGCATCAGCCAACAACTCTTGTATAGACAAAACAAAGAGAGGTGAAATGATATAGGAAAAACACCCATTCCTATGCATTTTTTATTACCCTATTTTAGTCTCTCATTTAATTACTAATAAGAGAATTGATAATTTAATACATACCAACATAGCATTGTAACTAAATAATAAATTTCAATAAATTCATGGTTGACTTTTTACATTTAAAATATGATTTTATTAAATTTAAACATTTCATTTAATTAACATTAATCTATTTACTTTAGAAATGAACTTAAATTGATAAAAGTCACTCATAAATTCATTAAGATTTACACTAACAAGATATCATATCATGCAGGGAATTTATGACATAAACTACACATAATTATAAAAAAAAAATTGAATGTGAAATAAAGATTTCCATTGTCTTTATCTTGACAATGTCAAATTCATTTGAGATATAAAATTTATTTGTCTAAAACTGTACACAATAGTTTGAGAAAAATACGCATGCGTTTTAATTTTAAATTTGTTTTTTAAGACTCAACAAAGCATTTGAATGGATATATTTCAACAAAACCCATCAAATGAACAAAGTGAGAGAGAAGTCAACAATTCTCTCTCTCATCTTTCTTTTTTCTTTTTCTCAAACCAAATAACATAAAAATTTTACCTTGTTTCAATCTTCTCTTTCTTTTCCCTTTATTTTTCTAATTTTCTCAACTCCATCCAAAAAAAGGTAAATATAAAGAAAAAATAATTAAGAGGACAAACAATTTATCTCTCTCATATATAGACCTATAGACAGAGAAGCACTCATGTATATCATCTTTTAAGAAAAAATTTGAGGCTCTTTCTCTAATACATAAATGGAGAGAGAGTGATAGAGATAATCTTTTCAAAACAAAATTTGTAAGTCTAATGTCACAAATTCAAAAAATCAAAGTACACATACACACAACATTTTCAAACAATAACTTCTAATAAAGTTATACGTGAAAAATGATTTTCAGTATTTGTTTCACACACACTTAGAAAAAAAAATAGTGGCATGGAAAAAAGGTGTGGTGCCGAAAGAAAATACTGACGATAATTTTTCACAAAAAAAAAATTGAGAGAGAATTAGAGATTATGTTTATACATGTTTATATATATGAAAACACATTTATTTAACAAGTCTGTGATTCATTGGAGTGCTTACTAGAGCTTGACTTTTCAGATTGGCCGCAAAGAAAGAAAGGATTTTTGTGTTCCATACTGTCTCCTTAAACAAAAGCTAAAAGATTTATATTCTTAATTTGCTTCTTGAATGAACCATGCCTTCTTTGTGCTAAACTTATATAGGGAAAAAGCCAATCCCTATGGCAGAATTTTTGTTAGTGTTATTAATGATAGGTGTTAATGATTTTCAAAGTTATTTATTGCGGTGAAGGAAGAATTTATTGCATTAAATAAATGTTGTTGAAGTAAAATAAATGCAATTTTGGAGATAGACTTATTAGTTGAATTTTAATTCAAAACTATTTTCTTAAAATTTTTAAATTATTATTTTTTTTTACTTTTGTTGATTAAGATTTTCTACATAAAAAACTTTTTATATTTTGTTGATTGTAGATTCACAAATTTTATTAATTATTTTGTTATGAAAGTGGGTGATTGATAAAAAAATTAGTCTTGGATATAAATGTTTTAAATGTTGTTGATTCTCTAGCAAGCGTACCAAAGTCAACTGTAGTATAATAGTAAGAAAAGAGTTGTCATACCCATAGGGAACTTAAATTTCTATTAAATCTCTTAATTTACGAACTCACTAAGTATATGTACAAGGAAACTGGAATTGGTCATGATTTTGGTGACGATAAATTAAAATAAAATTTGATCAAACATAAAAAATGCGATAAAAGGTTGATAGAAATTCAGTGGAGAGAATTGGGATTGAACTTTATCGATCTCACCCTTCTGTATTCTAGTGATTCAGAGATATATAGTAATCAAAACTATTGATATTGATGCAACACATTGATATCCTCTATATTGATTCCTCAAGTATAAAGTTCCTAAGAAAAATCTCTAAAATATCGATTCCTCAGATATTTAATTGTTTATCCAGCATTACAAACGAGTGTTATAAAACAATCAATATAATATATTGAAATCTATTCCTAGCATCACAATACATCAAGTAATTTCATTTAGATTATATCTTAAGAAATATTTTCCAGTCAAATCTTAAAATTAAAATAAAAAACTATTGACCAGATAGGATCAAGTAAGAAGAACATAATGAAATTACCAATATCGAATAGAAATGAAATACTATAAATATAAATCACTAGAATATATCCGAGTTCAATCCGAATACATTCAATCCCAAAAGAGAAGTTAGCCTGTTATGACAGCCATTACAATCATAGAAATCGAAGAAAAAATGACGAAAAACAGTTTTCAGAGTTTTTCGTCAATTTCGTTCTTCGTTCTCTGAGGTTCTAGACTTTCAGAAATGTTTCAATCTTTCTTCAGTTATGTTTTTGCCCTGTTTTACATCTGAGTAAGTGAATTCTTGCTTGAGCGAGCAAATTAATTCTTCAATTTGAAGAAACAAATTCTTGCTCAAGCAATAGATGCTTGCTTGAGCGAGATCAAGGCAGAGGAAAATTCAAATTCTGGAATAAAATCCAATTTTCTCTTACTTTCCTCATTTCTTATTTTCTTCAACTTTCTTCTTTCAACTCACTTTAACTACTTCGCAAAAAAAAAATTGAATCAAATAGAGTTCAATCGCATTCATAACTCAAAAATAGAAGGTTAGATTCAATAATTCTAAGTTAAGGGAATTTAATTTCTAAATAAATACAATTCAAACCATAAGTACTTAAATTCAGTATGTAAATTCACTTAAGAGTAGCACTTATCAAATATATATATAATAATATTTTTTGTCGTTTCGATAAAAACATTCAATGCCTTTAAGGTAGTTTATATTTAACGATTATTAGATTGCGTTTAACAATTTGAAGCACATGTTTTATTATTCATTTGATTTTCCTTTTAAGAGTAAATAGTTGTTTTGATTATAAAGATATGACATCAATTTAAATATTCAATAAAAGCTCATAGTAATTTATTTTTTTAATGACTAAAAAATATTAACATGATCTTTTATGTATGAATGGTACGATTATGAAACTATTAATATTAATCTATTATGATTGATAGATTAATTATTATTTTATTTTATTAAAGAACTAAATTAATGTCATTTTTTTATGAAAAAGAAAAATAATATCTTATTTATGATTAAGCGTTTTCCATCAAGGATGAAATAAATACATTTTATATTTTTAATTAGGAAGAACATTATGACATATAATCCACAGTAGAAATCATATATTCTCTTGAATAAGAAATTTCCAAATCAATATTTGATGCTCTTTTGTGTTCCAACATTGATCACGAGAAAGCAACTAGTCGTACGATGATTTGGTTATGTATGTACCTTTTATATTTGGCTCCATAAATCGAAGCTTAGCTATTGACAACCACTCAAATTTGTTGCAACTCAAAGTGAATTTTGCATAGGAATTGAAGTGCATTAAGTGCCAAATTGAAATCATGATGAGTCTAAACATCCTTCACACAGAGATCCTTGTGTTGAATATCAACAAAATTACATGATTGCAAAAAGGATTTTTACCCAACCAAGGCTTAAACCAAAAGGAAAAACTTGTTACCTCTCAAATGTTAAAGATCATTTGCTTTTATTATATATCTCAATGTATAAGATTTGATCCTAAAGTAGCATCAGAGTTTCATCCATTGTGTATGTACTCATCTAGTTTGAGATCAATCTGAAGTTTTAAAGAGTTATGGGTTTGTTCCCAAACATGTTCGCCCAATAAAATATGTATCTGGAATTTGGGCATATGCATTCCAAGACCTCCAAACCTTTTGAGCTCGGTGATGGTCTTTCGGCTTACCAGTTTCAATCCTTTATGGTAAACATATGTTTACCTTTTGAGGAATCCAAAGATTACACATATAACGAGTTGGGATAGAGGATATTATAGAATTAACAAAAGTAAGTCTTTTAGCCTTATTTAAAAGCCTTCTTTTCAATGATGCTTAATTTGCATTGATTTTTTTAATTAATAAGCAAGAAGTATTCCTTCTTTGCTTAGCCTTAGGTCTTAAGAAAACTAAGATATTTCCTAATAGAAGTCAATCAGATAGTATAAATTGGCATATTGTAGTGAAATATTCCTTTTAAGAGGTTATGATTTTTCAAGAAGCAAAAACCCTAGACATATCTAAGTTGACCTTGAGACTAAAAGTTACACAAACACTTGCAAAACAGTTGTTAGCATAAGCTCCTAAGATTCTCTAGCATTGAAGAACAAAATACCATCAAAATTAGATATTTGGGCTCTATTCATAGACAATTGAACAAAAAGAGTTGATTATTAGTTTAAATTTTATGGTTAATCATAATAGCAAATCTTTCCATACCAATCACAAACAAATAGGAAAAAATGTGATAACCTTTGCAAAGAACTCTTGTAAGTGTAAAAGAAGGAAGACAATTGTCATTCCTATGAGTTGAAAGACAGGAGGAAACAAAATACAATGATACATGATTAACTTCATAATACGGTTAGGAAAACTAAATTCTTCCTAGATGCTTTGAAGGAAAGATTAATTAACTTCATCATAAACTTTCTGCAAGTCAAGTTTGTACACTGAACTGCCTTTTTTCTTCTTTGATATCTATACATGAAAAATAATTTCTTATAAAATCATAACATTATCAAAATTATCCGGCCTAGGAACCAAGCTACACTAAAAAGGGCTAATAAGCTTTAGAAAAGGATGCAACATTGCAACCTATTAACTAAAACTTATTGTGATCAATTTACAAACCTTGTTACATACACTAATAGGTTGAAATATCTTATGGAATTTAAAAATGATCCCAAAAACCCTTCAAGGATCCATGTAATAACCAAAAATCATGTCATAGAGTATAATTCTTTAGTTGATGAGATAGGATTTAACAACTACTTTGCCAAATTATGAGCATGCAAATATAGCAATGTCATTATCGATATCTACATGAAAGTAATAATTTATTCTCTCACTTTGAGGGATAGCTATGGTGTTTGGAGAAACCCCCCTTCTCTCAAGGTGTAATGTGTCATTAAAAAAGCTTCATAATCTTCACACCATATATCTTATGTAGCGTCCTAATTTCTTAATTAAAGAATAATGTCCATTGGAAGAACTATTCCCTAATTTACAGAATTATTTTCGCAACATTACAAATATCAATTTATACACACCTCACACAATTAAGCTTAAGTAACCAATGCTTACATAAGCTCCAACTTCAATTAACAAATTACAAGCTAATAATAGTATTCATATGCTAACCAGTGGCTAATTTCAACCTAACAACGTAATTAATTAATACTTAAATATAACAAGGCATGCGAGTATCAATGCATATAAGAAAACATAAAGGAGCCAACTCTTGCAACCAAGCCTTCCCCAATCAGGAGTCATGAGGTGTATCCTACACATCTATAAATAATCCACAAAATGTGTGGTGATACTAACGTTCCAATGAGTGTGAACAAACATGCAGTGTAGGATAGAATACAAATGAAAATGAAATAGAAAACATGTATACACATTAACATCATAAACATATACACAGTTAGTCAATCAAACATAAGTCATCCTCCTATGCTTAACCCAACATCCGGGATATTTCCACTTATATATCCTCTCAGCAGACTTGAGCTCATTATCTTAGCAAGAAGTGTCCCTCTTGCGGTCATGTAGACCTTGCCATTTAATCCTCATATCTTATTAACAAACAACAAGGATTCAATTTTATTCTTTCTTTTCCTTCTTCCTCTTTGGTCATAGACCCATAAAAATCTTCTTATGCAATGGAATATCATAAAGCATAAGTTTGGCTAGGAAGCATGTGAACATTTTCCATATTATACATATAATCCCTCTTGAGAGCTAACAATAACCATACAATAGTCATACACCCACCTTTGAATCCCATAAATCAAAACCCTAGAAATAGGCACCTCAAAGGTAACACAACACTCAAATCATGAACATACTTCATAGGGCAAACACCAACCATAAAAAATCAAGCATTTACCAGTGAATCAAGAAGGGGATTCAAGAGTAGGGATCATCTAGGGTTTCCAAGCACCATGATAGTGAGTGGGTGGATTACACTCACCTCCACATCAGAAAAACAACGGTCTTGAGGGTTGTGCTAGGCTTCCTTCTCCTCCTCATCCCTTGTAGAACAACTCTCAAGCTCCCTCTCCCTCTCCCCCTCCTTCTCTTCTCTTCTCTTCTCTTCTTTTCTCTTCTACAGGGTGAAGTGGGGTGTGAGTTAGATTTAGGTTTTGGGTCCAAATGACCCAAAATAGGATTTAAAAAAAACTGATTCGCCGGATTTCGCTCAAGCAAAATATTTTTGCTTGAGCGAAAATAAGACAATGGCTTATTGTCTGAAATTCACTTGAGCGAGACATTTTCGCTCAAGCAAATTCCTCATATTTGTTTGAGCAAAAACCAGGCAAAAACAAACCTCTGCTATGTGCCTAAAATTCGCTTGAGCGAAAATCCTTCTCTCAAACGAATTTATCAGACAGTTTTCTGTCTAGTTTCAACTAATATTTTCGCTCGCTTGAGGGGAAATGAAGCAATGTTTATTTCCTTGAAATCAATTTCCTTTTGCTCAAGAGAGCCACTTCTCACTTGGCAAAAACTGTAGGGACACACAAGAAAACACTAGAAGGGGGTTGAATATTATTTTATAAACTAAGCCTTTTCATGGAAATCGTTTCGTAAAATGGGTTCAAAAGGCTTTCAGACGGTGATTCAGATGTTGTCTGAAGCTTTGATCTTTGAATTTCAGACAAAGGTTTGCAGAAAGTTTTTCATAAATAGTTTTCACAAGATTGCTTATAAAAACTCGGTTCAAATTCCCTCTTCTTGTTAGAATAAACATAATATAATAAGTTAAGGGATAGAACAACACTCAACTGAATTATCCTGGTTCACTCACTCCACCTGTGTGCTACCCCCAGTCTCAGTGCCAACAAGCCACTGGATTTTCACTTAATCTCAAACAGATTACAAGTATTATTTTGTTCACCAAGCCTCTTCAGGTTCTACACCACAAGTATTCTTTTATCTACCAAGCCACTCCTGGATCTAACAACAAGTATTCATTGCCCTACCAAGCCACTCTTGGCTCTAACAACAAGTATTCTTTGTCCTACCAAGCCACTCCTAGCTCTAACAATAGTAAGTGTTTACAAAGGAAATATAAACTTAGAACACGAGTTCTTCGTTCTGGGTGTACAAGATATAACAAAGATCTAACTCTGGATATCAAAAGTTAATTGTACAAGAGGTTTACAACAAATAAATCTAAGAAGGATTTGAGCAACGTTTCGCGAAGCTTAGGCTTAAGAAATTTGTAACTCTTCTTCGCTTCAGGAGACGTCTGGTATTTAAAGGCTTCATTCAGACTGAAAAAATGTCGTTGAGAAGTCCGTTGTGAGATAGCAATAAATTCATTTCATCTTGTTGAGACACAACCACTGTCACCGTACTAGGTTGCAACTCTGTTCTGACTTCTATGACTGCTGCAGTGCAACATTTCTTATTTTGTGCTTCCATTTTGAATCTCAGCCAAAAAGTTGCCTTTTGTCTTGCTTTTCTGGTATTCTGAGGTTGCGTGTGGTTCTGGTACAGGCTTTGACTTGCCACGTCAGATGTCGTTGTACTTCAGACAAACTTCGACTTCAGATGGGGACCAACGTCTGAACCACTCACTCTTCAGACAGTTCCTTGATCTTCAGAACATGGGTCTTCAGAACTTTGATCAACCTCAAATCATGGCATGACTTCAGACAAACTTTCTTCAGACAGTCTCTGAAATAACAGAACTTTGAAAATATTTGATTAAGCATAAAGTTCTGAGTTTAATTAAGTTTATAATCGTCAAAACTATGTGAAATGGGTGTCTTAGAATTTTAAGGCCTCGAGACTCAACAAAAACGAGGCAGTTTTGCCTCATTTTTAACAGCTTTTAACCCATTCCAATCTATTTCATTTTAAGGAAACATCTTTTTTATAATTTCACTTATGAAATTTGGTTTTAAAATTTGGGATGTTACATATTATATATAGAGATGGCTAACCTTCATGGTGAGTAGTAGGCTTTAATGGTGACCTACCCATATGTAGGTGCAAACTAATGGGTTGACCCATTTAGTCTTACTAAATGGCCTTTACATCACTTGGACCTTTAATCTAACTAAACACCCAAATAAAATCATCTCACGAATTTCATGTTCTATTTAGCCCATCCCATGTATGTGACTTGGTAAGTTCCTATTTACATTGGAACTAACAATGTCATTGGTGATTTAATATTTTTATAATATTAAGATTTTAACATTACAAGTAATGAGAGGTCTCTAGGAGGACATTGTTTTCACACCTAAGTAAAAAGAATGTCAATGGTGATTTAACATATAACTTGTCCACGACCAATATTACCATGTGTATATAGTCCTTTAATCCCATTATCTACATTGTCATTAACAAACTATCCCAACAGTTAAAGTTGTTGGGTGAAACAACATGAATGATTTTATTCTTTTTTTTTCAAAGAATTGTTTTATTCTAACATGCCTCCTCACGCAAGAACCCATTGGGTTTGAAGCGTGGGCAATGCATAGGCTCACTTACCTTGTGCTGGAAGTAAAAAAATTATTAGAATTATGGGGGCAGCAAGGATCAAACTCTTGACCATTTGGTCATAGAGACTCTGATACCATGTCATGAACCAACTATCCCAAAAGTTTAAGTTGTTAGATCAAGCCACATGAATAGTTTTATTCTAACATAGATCAAACATACAATGCATATTTATATCTTATACTAATGTGTTATAGCCATTCATTTTAGAAGTCTCACTCAATTAGGAGCTCAAAATACAACTCTTGTTATATGGGTAGGACGAATCACTCTTATCCTTCCATGTGTTTTAATTTATAACATGCCTAGAAACCACCTTTATATTCACTAGGTTAGATGTGACATTTGATAACACCAAAACATATACGACTTTTATGTTGGAACTGTAGAGACATTAGGTGAAAAGACCATATACACCATTGTCGCTATGTGAATCACTTATGATACTTAAATAATAATCAATATAAAATTCCTATAGTGGATCATTCCAGTTTAATATTTAACTCATGTGAAGGAATATACATCATATACCCATAACCAAAGAGACGTGAGCATCAATCAATTCACACATTATCTCAATGCATTATTGTTGTCCTTATTAACAATAATACCCAAGTAAAATCATTTTAAGAATGATATTCCCAAATAGCATATAAGATCTCTCAATCAAATCAAACTCGATGTCCTATGGCTACAAACAAGCCGCTTTAAGAACTTTAATATATTAATTAATTAAATTATATAATAAAAAATCCGCATTTATGAGTAGCATACTATATTTGTATGAAAAAGACCAATATACTATTAGCCTTTAAAGTATACACCAACACAACCTTTGGGATAAGAACAACTAATGTTTTAACACTTTGGGGATCAAAACTACGATATAAGAAAATAACTTTAACTAAAATAAAAAGATCCTCGCCAACCACATTACTATAGGAATTAAAGAAAAAAGCTTAGAAGTCATCGAGAGAAAGTGACGTGTAGAGAATTATAATTTTTAAAACCAATAAGATCTTATATTTAGTAATTTCTGTGATGCATTGTTCCATCATTATTTAAAAGGGGAAAGCTAAGCAAAGTATCTTCAGTTATGTTTTCTTGTGCATACAATATACTGAATAAAATTTCACTACTTTGTCTTTCAAATTTCATTGTTAACACACCAAACACCACTTGGAAAAGAAAGATCAGGGATTTTGTTCTTTCAATGAAACATTGTTTGAGTATTGAAGAAAGAGGCATTTTCACCTCTAATTTCACTCACTTTTCTCTGGATTTATTACCCGTAAAATTTCTTCCTAATTAATACAATAACTCATTAAATTATTTTTGCAAACCTTATAAATTTATAAGAGCACATGAATTAATGGATTGTAGTGTCAACTAGATTCCTTTAATTCTACCTTAATTATACACTTGCACTTAAAGATGTTGCCAAACACCTCCTTATTGAAAAGAATGGATTCCTCATTCACCTTGACTAATATTGTAGTTAAATTTCAACTTCATTTCTCCCAAGTATGCTCTACAACTTTTACATTATCAATTTACAAACCATGTTACATAGACTAATAGGTTGAAATCTCTTATGTTGTGTTTGGATGGGGAATATTAAAATTTGAAAAGTTGTGAAATTAATAATGAGTGATGATTAAAAAGTGAGTTAGGTATGAGAGGAGTTGTAAATGGTAATCTAAAAAGTTAAATATAAAAGAGAAATATTGGAATTCTTTGTCAATATGTCATTTAAAATTCATTCTATTTTACATAAAATTAACCAAAATTTTCTAAGTGTTGGTCAATTGATAGAAAAAGTTTTTATGTATCCTTTGTAAATAGTATTGACATATCTATAACACTATTGTCTTGGAGATTTTAAGGGTTGGAATGAAAGGTAAAAGCTTTTCATTTGATCTAAAAGAGGATAAGCATATGGCTTGTCAAATTGAATCCAATACCATTGATGTAGTTGATCATCATGAAGTTAGCGATCTCTTTCTTAATAATCCAAGAAGCATTATTGAAGCATTTGTATAAAATGAAGTGGTTAATTCTACAAGCACATAATATTAAATGGATTTAATTGATATATATTGTCAGTGTAAAAAGTTTTATACGTGCATCTAATGGTGTGTTGTCACATCATTTAATAATTGTGACACCTTACACGTTATTAAATTCAATAAATGACGTGACAACACATCATTGGATGTCTGTGTAAACTTCTTTACATTGACAACGTGTGTGTATATATATATAACTCAAATTAAATTACCTTTAAGGAGGGCTAAGAAACATGCTCATAGTTTAAAACAAAATGCTATACAAAGTCAATGAGTTCAAGGGCTAAGGTAACAATCCCATTTAATTCTAGTAAAGTCTCCACAAGTTCAATTCCTATTAAAAAAAAAATCCATGTGTTATACAGTCAAGTTGTTACAAACCTGAAGACCATTTACTAGACTTATTCAAAAAAAATCATTTCCGGTTAATGAGTTTGTAGCCTCCAAGGCAAAAATGAGTGTTGAGAATGTGTCTTTGAATGCTCTCAAGTAGTTTTAATTTCTGTAAATCAAAGATCAAATTTGTCACTTATAATTAATACCTTGTGTTCAAAACAAAACTCTTAAGAGGAAGCTAGTATATACTAAGTAACTAACTTCGTACATATTTGCCATATATATAAGCCATTGTCAATGGTCCGTTGCATGTTTTCACTATGAATCAAGTATTATTGATACCCATCTTTTGCTACTTTTTGAAACATATGTGCACTTCTCTTGACTTAATTTCATGAGCTCACCTCTTATTAATATGCACGTTAGTTGCACAATACTTTCATGGACTTTTCTTACTCAGGCACTGTGTTTATGACCACCCTGGGCTCCATCTCATATGATATTTATGCAGGACAGATCTAGAGGGGGCAAGTGGGGGTTTTAGTCCCCGTCCCTATCCTCAACAAGTAATATACTATATATTTCACTCACAAAAAGTTTATATGTTTTATTTTTTAATTATTTCTTATGTTTAAATTGTATTTTTTATTATTTTTTTATATTTATATGAATCCGGTCCCCCTTAAACTTTTTCTGGATCCGTCACTGTATTTATATAAAAAAATTCTGATTTTTTTTCACATTCACTTTTTTCTACACTCCATTTTACATTTATTTTTTCTTTCTATCACTCTCTTTCCTTTATCAATTATCACATCTTTCATTTTTTTCTCTTTTTATTTCTTTTGTTCTCCCTATTTTTTTTCCATCTCTACACTATCACACCTCAAAAATTGGGTATAAAAATATAACTTTTTATGCAAAATCATGACTACAGACATAGAAAAGTTGAAGTGATGTGTGTAAAAATCTTTACAAACTCCATTTTCGACAATAGATAGTAAAAGAATTATCTATGATGAAAAGACAAGTTTTGAGAAAGAAAAAAACACCTTTCAAAAAGAGAGATAAAAAGTAAAAAGGAAATGTTGAAAATTTAACAAGTAATTGACATATAAGAGCATGCAAAGTGGATATGTGGTGTGTGTGCTGCTTCAATACTATCATGACAAATGTTCTGCCATGCGGCACCATATCCTGTATGCAGAAGGAAAAAGAGGCGAAAGATCCAAGACCGCATTAAACAGGTGCTAGTTACAAAATAAATAAAAACAGGAAATCTAGAACACTCTTTTCCTATGAAGCTTTGTCAGAATATCCTCAATTTTTCATTCTTTCTATACTTCTTATAAATTAACTTTCTAGTCTGAAGGAAAACATTAAAGTTGACAGAAAATTAAGAAAATGTTTCCTGCTGCAAAGTTTCTGGTGGTTGTAGCTGTAGCCCTTTGGTTATTATCAGTATCTGATTTTCATTTTGAAGCCTATGGGGATGTCATCCCATCCCCAACTGCTTGTGTGAGTCCCCCATGTCAGCAATTCTCTCCACCAGTTTCTGGTTATCCTTCTTATGGAGCTCCTCCACCACCATCTCCTCCACCTTCTGGCTACTCCATATATGGCTCTCCTCCACCACCAAAGGAAGCAGGACAGAGCAAGTGCCCTCCTGCTGCAGGTGTTCAGTGCTGCACCCCTCCTGCTCCTTACCTTTATGGTTATGCACCTCCAAATACTTATGCTCCTCCAAATCCTTACACTTATGTTCCTTATGGTGAAGGCTCTGCTTCTATGCTTCTGCCAATTCTACTCCCACTAATGCTGCTTTTTTCTTCTTTTATTTTTCTCTTTTGAATTTGGCTGCTTTTTATTTATCATCGCTGAGTCTGAGAAATATCTAATGATCATTTTAACTTGGGCACCATGTGTAATAGTATAATAACAAGCTATCAATACTTTATTTAGAATTTAGTTGCCTTGTGTAGCTCTACGAGTATAATATCCATTATAATTATAACTAAATTCTGTGATTTCATTTTTCATACTTCATGTTCATGATGTGGTTTATTATTGCATTCTACAAACTAATCTCCTATCTATGCAAGTTTGCAAATAAATCTCGTAATCAAATTAAATGATGATAAAATTTTTTGGTACTTGCGTTTAACATCAGCTGAATAGAAACGACAAAGCATCTGTAAGCCACCGAATCACATTAAATACTGAAGTGAATACATAGAACTCATAGTGTCAAAATACAAGTACATGATATCTTATCTTATACAGAATAATATAAAAAAACTTAGGACTGAGAAATGGAGGAGCTAATTCAAAATGAATAAGCCCCTATAAAAAAATTGGCGTATGCCGCTTTAAACGGCGAGCACACGGAATTCTTTAGTAAAAGGCGAAAGAATTTTTAGCTTTGTGCTCACCGCACGGCTGCTTGACTTAAGAAGATTACACACTTGCATATTTATAATAGCTCTTAGTTTGAGAAACATTGAGATCCTCCGATGTGGGACATAAGTAGGGGAAAATGTATAAGTACGCAACACAGCTCTTGCCTGTCTTTCCATGAAGAGTAGTTGTGCCTCAACAATTCGATTTGACTAGTGACTTAGTACTATACTCACTCTCATACGAAAAATTCAAAGTTATCAACTGATCCGCTAGTAATAACTCAAATGGTTTACCTGAATTTTGTGTTATCTAGTGTCAGTATGTTATGCATTAATATTATAGTTTGTATCACAGAAAAACCAACGAAAAACAAAATTGTAAGAGAACTGGATGAATAGATTATTTCATTCTTCTTGTTTGGTGTATAGCAATCACTTAAAACAAGGGTTGCGAAAATTTTAACCTCCTTGACTTCGTCATGAACCATTACTTAAAAGGAGAGGATAATAAGCATCGAATTATAAATCACATTACTATGGACTTGGACTTTGATATTATGCCCCGAATCAATTCTTCTAGATATTCAAACTGTGTTGAGAGAAGGTGCATAATTTATTTTTGGTACAGCATAATTTTTTTTATTTTTTATTTTTACATTTTAGGTGAAACGATAAGACAAGCATTATTGACTCGAGATTAGAGAGGTGAGACAAAAGAAAACTTGGCAAATGAAGGAACACTCAAGACCTCTGAGAAATGGCCCAGTTTTGACTTGATTGAAAACCCAACTCAATCTTCCATTTTCGTGAGTCCAGCTGAGTAGGCCCACAATGACTATATTAAAAGCTACATAAAGAAAAAAAAAATATTAATCCAAATATTAATATTAAAATATTAATCCATAGCAAGTAATGTACTTCCTCACCGTCAAATTATTATACAAAAACTATTACAAATTACAAATATCTACAAAACTAATCGTTGGAGAAAAATAAAATAAAATATTTGAGATCTCTGGGTTCTTTTACTTTTTTTTTTCTTTTTCTATTGTAACCAAAAAAAATTGCGAAGGAAACCAAGCTGGCTGCTACAGCGCTGTGAGAGGATGCCACGTGGACAAAGAAGAATCATGAATGAGCATGCAACGTTAGCACAATCATCCACCGACAAACAATCCTCCTTGGTTTCGTTGCTCTATCTTCTCAATGTTTCCAAAGTCTTTTGTTTCAAAGAGAGAACCAAATAAATAAATAAAAAAGTATGACTTCATCCGTTGTTATATGTTTCAACATGAGTTTTAAGATTAAAAATGTTGTTATCGAATATCTAAAAGACATTTATTTAAAATTTCAGAAATAAAAATACTCAATAAAAAATTATAATATTTAAGGGAGACGAGATGAAGGGTTTATGCTCTCCATTAAATTTGCTTTTCCATTGACAATTACAAAAGGGGGAAAATAGTATAGAATCAATAGGATAGCAGCTAAACTTATTATAGAGTTCATGGCTTCACACACGATTGATTTCAATTAAAACCACGTTTCAAACATAAAGTTGGACCATTATTATTGAAAGTAGTATTAACTCAAATCCACATTTATAACGTTGCCCAGATCCACGTTTATAACGTGATTTTAATGAAAAATCATACATACTGTATATAATATAAATTATAAAATACGATTGAGGCAAATTGAGAAGCAATACAAATAATGATAGTTGAATCATTCTACTAATCCAAAGGGCATCAAGCTGGCTTGCAAACTTTGTGCCTGGTGATTTCTAGATCATATCTATCAAGTCGCAAGAGTTAAAAAAACAGAAGAGACATATTAGATTGTTTCTGAGTGAGTTGTACAGAGTAGTAGTGTACAAGGGTCCAACACCTAAGAGCCTTTTTTTAAGAACAACTGCCACAGTGCAAAAGTCTTGTGTAGCTAAACATGGATATTATGGGTGAGGTACAAGTTTAGAACCTTTGGAAATGGATTTGATGCTGCTGTTTTTCATCAACATCAACTTGGAAGGCTAGTCAGATACCCACATATCCCACTGAAGGAATATCTTGAACCTTTTTGAGACAACAGATAGATAAATAATGAAAGGAGTACAATGATGAAAAAAATGAAATACCGATTTTTAAGTGGAAGTGTGAATGACATGCTGATTTCTTTTTAAGTGAAAAGTGAGACCAAAGTTGAAAGTGTAAACTAGCAAATCGGTCCCTGACTCTGTGGGGACCATGCAGTTTAGTCCCTGACTTTGCTAAAATAGCACTTTAGTCCGTACTTGTCAAAAACACATGCACACTAAAGTGCATATTTTTTAATAAAGTGAAGGACTAAAGTACATGTTTTTTAGTGAAATAAGGACTAAAGTGCATGTGTTTTTAACAAAGTACGGACTAAAGTGCTATTTTAGTAAAGTCAGAGACGAAACTGCATGGTCCCCGCAGAGTTAGGGACTAATTTGCTAGTTTACTCAAATTTGAAATTTTTCTAAAGTAATTAACAACACATCAGATATGGACAGAACAGATGGCTTCAACAAAGAACAAAAGAAGTTAGTATATTGACATCCTGTCATCCTTTGATTTCACACTGAAGTTACCGTGGGTATGAAATCATCATTACTATCGGCAGTGAACCCCTGATGCACTTACAAAGAGACATAGACCTGTATATCCCCACATCAGAATATACACTGCATCCAACACCATTAGATGCACAATGAAGATTAACCAGACACCTCTAGAATTATCCTAGTCCAAACATCTACAAGCATTGACACTAAATCTTGAATATCTCACCAAAGCTTATTAGAAAGGCTAGCAATACATTCTCTTGCACACTTTTTATTATTGAATGAAATTCATGCGTAGAATCATATAAATTTCACCCAAAAATAAAGAATATGTTAAAAAAAGTGTGTTTGAGAGTATATTGTAACCAATTCCTGTCATACATATTTTAACACTACTTCCCACTTGCACTTTCAACTCAGGCTCACACACTCCATCATGAGTTCATGACCGCTTTACATGTCCACGGACTTATTCAAGCTATAAAAAGAAAGATAGAGGGCAAGCAGTAAAATCTGAAATTGTCACATATTTCCTTGATCAAAGAAATATGTTATTAATCCAACAAATGTCAGAAATTAAGTAACTAAACGCTTTGAGATCTAATTTAAGAATCCTACAGCCTCAAGATTATTAATTTTCTCTTGTCCAACATCTAGCCAACATAACATTTGGTTCCAGGCTTCCAGCAGATGGCTGAGAAAATTAACATTAATACTATCCAAAACTGCTCACTAAAGAGACATCCAAACCATCAAAAGGCATACTCAAGAGCAATAGAATTAAACAATGTAATACATGTTTAGATACGTGATATGCGTGTCCAGAGTTAACACTTAAACACAACTCTTTGTAGAGTTGGAAAAAACACTTAATGCAAAACCAGACACGCGAGGTCCTTGCACAGGCATGCAATATAAAGAACAATATGTTTGGTTTGGTTTGAAGGAAATGCACTGTTTATGTATATGGCAACTGATTTTGTTTGGGTTGCCTCCATCACAAGTAAAACTAAATGGATATATAAAACAAGTATAGAGGAAAGATTATAACATTCACAAACTACCTATATCTCCGCTTCTTATCCTCCCTAATGCATAACTGTTATAGAAAAACATCACTTTGATCTCCCAGAATAGTTCAAACTAAGTACTAAAAATATAAGAACTAAAGCCAAGGCTCCAATTCGATTAACAATGAAGAAAGGGAAGTTCCCGTTGTCTGAAATAAACCGAAACTAAAGCCATACTAACAATTTCCTGATTTTGAAAGCATATAAAATCTGACAGCGAAGTAAGAAGCAAATAAAATCTGTTTTTCACAACTTTCTAGGATTGCTATTAAGGAAGTGAAAATTCAATCTTTTCCACTACCTAGGCTGAAGTTGAACAAGAAGTTGCTATACAAGTAAATTATCAATGGGGGGGCCATATCAAAGAACTTGCCTATCAGCTGCTTCAGCAACAATGGGTAATCTAGGGATTTGACCCAGCAAGCAAGAAGAAGAACCATAAATCAAGCACACCAACAGGAACAAAAACACAGTGCTGTCCAAACTCATCATCAAATCCAATCCCAACCCACCTCTGGGATTAAACCCTCTTTCCAGAAGGTCAGGGAAAATCAAAAGCACATCAAGGACAATAGCTTGCATTGTATTGAACCTCACATATCTACTGAAATTGGGGTTTCTTACAACTAAAAAGTAAAGGGTCAGAAACACCAGAAACCCATTAAAGGGGAAGCTCTTGAACACTCTTATTGCAGGTACCAATGGTTGAATAATAGCTTGAACAGGGTAGAACTGAGTGATTACATACTTTCCATACTGTACACCATCGAAGAAAGGGTAGAAATAGCAAAGGGCGGAAATCAAACGGTCAGGAGCATCAGCTGAGTCACCGCCATTGGATTTGGCTACTATAAGCCTTCTGAGTTGGTGGGGTTTTCTGAATTTCTTTGGAAGCAGGTTCAGAGTGAGAAGAGAAGGGTTTGTAGAGGAAAGAAGAAAAGAAGATTGAAGTGGCTTCTGTGAGAGACTGACAGATGCTACAGATACAGAGGAGAAGAGGGTGGAAATTGAAGTGGCCATGGTTCAAAGAAAGGTTTGATTTTTGGGAGAGAATCAGAGAAGATGAGGAAGGAGAAAGAAGAAGAGGGACAGGCAGGGATAGATAGCGACACTGATTTCTTTCGTTTTTTTTTTTTCTCTTTAGTTTTTGAACTAAAGAAAAAAAATATCTTTTGCAGCTTTTGCTCGAGTTCGGAAAAAAAATAAAAATATCACTTTTTTTTGGTGAAAAATATCTTACTTTTTAGCATAAATAATATAAATTGTTTATCTTTCACGGGCTTCTAGGGTGTGTCACCCACATGGGTGACATACCGATATAACACCTCTTTTTAGTAGTAATAATGGGTCACTCAATTATTTAAAATAAAATAATCAACCAATAAGGGCCGTTTATTAAAAAATGAAAGTGATCAAATGATTTTTAATAGATGTCATACCGGTATGTCACACCCTAGACGCAACCATATCTTTTTCAAACCGTTATTTTTTAATAACGGTTTTTCTAACATGTGCAACCTTGCACAGGATAAGAACACAAAAGTGGAAAGGTTTTATTGGAAATTGCAACTACCACAATATTCAATGCATTGGTAATATTAAAAGCTACAATTTTCAATAAAACATTTCCACTTTTGTTTTCTTATCCTGTGCAAGAGTTGCACATGTTAGAAAAACCCTTTTAATAAATCTAAGATGGTACAATTTTTTTTCTTAGGCTTAAATACATTTTTGGTCCTTATACTTTTGTAAATGAGTGATTTTGGTTTCTCTAATTTTAATTGCTCAATTTTGGTCCCTATACTTTTGTAAATGGGTGATTTTGGTCCCCTAATTTTAATTGCTCAATTTTGGTCCCTCGTCTTTAAAAATTGAACAAATCTAATCCTGTCGTTAGCCTCCCATTAAATATTTAGCAGATTTACTGACATGAATTTAATTTTGTGACGTGTAAACTATCACACGACAAAATTTATTATTTAATTTTCTCTCTTAATTATTTAAAACGAAAAATCAGAGCTTGCAGATTTCAGTTCGCTTTCAATTTCATTTTAAATTTCATTTCAAGCCCGAATGAGATTTCAGTTTTCTTGGTTGATGGCTTGAAGCAAACATGCAATCTTTTTAGTTTTGGGACGTGTAGTTGCTTTATTGTTTTTGAGGAAATTGGAGTGTAGTACTAGGATTTTGTTTTCTCATTCTATTAAATTATGCATAATCTGATTTTATTTTATGATTTTTCGTTTAAAAAAAATAAGAGATAAAATTAAATAATAATATTTGTCATGTGATAGTTTACACGTCACAAAATTAAATACATGTCAGCAAATTCTGCTAAATATTTAATGGGAGGCTAACGGTAGGATTAGACTTGTTCAATTTTTAAAGATAATGGACCAAAATTGAGCAGTTAAAACTAGAGGGACCAAAATCACCCATTTACAAAAATATAGGGACCAAAATTGAGCAATTAAAACTAGGGGAACCAAAATCACCCATTTACAAAAGTATAGGGACCAAAATTGAGCAATTAAAACTAGGGGAACCAAAATCACCCATTTACAAAAGTATAGGGACCAGAAATGTATTTAAGTCTTTTTCTTATTAGACTCATTTATTATTTAAATAAAAATATAGTCCATAAATCCTTTAATTATAATAAAAAATTTAAAGTTTAAAGATATTAGATATATTTTTATTCAATAGCTATTATTTTAGTTAATTAATAGATTTTATTTATAAATAATTATGAAAATATGACATACTAAAATAAATAACAACAAATATTAAATAAAAAAAAAGTATAAATAAATAGCCAATAAGATTACTTTTATAAAAAGTTTTAACGATGATTATTCTACAACTTTTTTTTTGTGTAAAATAACTTTTAGTTCCTTATAAAATATTTGAGTTTTGATTTTCATTTCTGGAAAATTTTTCTTTTTTATTTCATCCTTATAAAATATTTAAACTATTATTTTAGTCCCTATTGTTAACTCAAATGTTAATTGTGAAATGTCGAACACTCATCACGATCACCAATTTTATGTGCAATACCAAGACACATTATATAACACTATTAGTCTCCTTAAACTCATTCAAATAGCCAAATTTCATGCCCAACGTAAACTAAATTCTTTAAATATTTTCTTCTTCCTATATCTTACATACAGTCTCTAAATAAGTTTAACGAGGATGACAATGTTGTATAATGTGTTAGAGTACTACACATAAGATTGCATATTGCGATAGGTGTTCGACACATTCGCAATTAATAGTTGAGTTAAACGCATGGACTAAAAAAATAACTTAAATATTTCATAAGAATGGAATAAAAAATAAATTTTTTTCAAGGATGAAAAAATCGAGTATTTATAGGGACTGAAAAATTATTTTACTCTTTTTTTTTTAATGACTCCGTCATTTCATTCACCTTTGGCCCGAATAATTGTTAGGCTAAGTAAGATGGCTCATGGGCTGAATATGTCAACACAACCTGAAAAAAGGTTGGTCAAGTAAGCTAACTTATAAGGTCAAATGGATTTTTGACACAGGGTGAAGTAACATTTGATTTTTCCTAGTTGTTTGCTAAGTCGCCATGCTTTTTGGCTACAAAGTGACCGTATTCGTCTTAAGTTCTCATTCGATTTGTTTATTTGATTGCTAATCCATGTAATATGGTTGAACTTATCATTTCTTAAAGCTTACTGAAAGAAGTTGTTATAAAAATTGTTGTATTAGGTTGCACTTGGCATATCTAAGAATGATCCTATTTCCTTAATATTTTGATCAATTGAAAAATCTCCATACGATTGAGATGAATGATAAAGCATAGGGATGAAAATAAGTCATTTAACTTTTTCCTAACATCCTCATGACATAAATTTTCTTGCTCTTTCTCAATCATGGTATTAATGCTCTTTGTTTAAGTTCCATAATATGTCTTTGAGTCAATTGCAATTTAGTTAATCTATTGAGCTAATTAAGTTATAATCGTTCTGCATGAATCATTGTTGTTAACAAGAAAACAAATTCTCTTTTCGCTAGAATATTCAATAATATATATAATCTATTGTCATATAACTCAATTTATATACAAAATGATTCAATAGTATGAAACACGAACACCTGTGTAGAATAGTGTTCGGTTGCTGCAACGACACACACACACATATTTAAAAAAAATTAAAATTGAACCAAAATTATTTTTGGGATTTTCTTTTTGTAAAGAGACAAAGTTCTTGTATTGTGAAATGATGCCTCTCAATATTTTTTTGTTAGGGTGTCATATGAAAATTATAAAGTCTTACAATTTTATCTTGAGAAGATGAATGGACAAATCTTAATTTTCAATTTAAATTTTTGTCATGTGATCTCTCTCTCACACATACACACACATAAGCAGTGTCCTGATGTCTTATATTTTGGACATCAATCATGTCCCAATGTCCGTGTCGTGTCCGGTATCCATGTTGAAATCAGTGCATCACAGATATGTTTTCGTCCAGTTTTACATTTGTTTTCTTAGTTCCAGAATGTGCACTTGTGGTTTGTTGACTATCAAGCTTGTGCTTTTCCTGTTGGTATAAGTGCGCTCCTTGTGGTATGACTATCAACCTTGTGCTTTCCTTGACGCTAGGGGAAATCAAGTAGCAAGGGATATGAATGCAACGACATCAATCATTGAATCCACAACTAATCTATTTCATTGAGAAAAATGTTTGTCCATTGGACTAGATTCTCCTACATTAAGTGCCTAACAATAATGACATGAAAGATTAATCTCTCCCAATTAAGTTATAGGATACTTTGAATCACGTAAAAGCATTATTTTGCAAATCAACTTGAATTCTTTTGTAGGGCTTGCCTTCTTTTACAAAGTGCACCACTTGAATTCTCACTCCCCTCTTGCATCCAAGACCAATCATAAAAGTTTGTCTCAAAATAATACTTACCATACAGTTAATGAATATTTTAGACAATAGAAAAAACAAAAATCAAAAGCTTAATAGTAATTGCTTTAGGGTACAACACATGGAGACTTTGTAACATAAAAAAGAGAAGGGACCTAGAATTTGAAGGTTATAGAATTTATTCCAATCTCTATTAATGAATAGAATTCATCCAATCCAAATAAAAGTAAAAAATAAATTCAATGAATCTAAAAAGTTTTTTTTTTAGAAGACGAACAAGAAAGGCCTAAGGCTTGGGCTTAGATGGCCAAAGCAAACAAAAGTGGCAGGCCGAACCAAATAACCGGAGCCCCGTATTTGTAACCTGCGCCCGTTTCGTCGCTAGCCTGATCCGGTGAAGTCTCCGGCGATGAATCCGCTGGTGAGGCTGCCGGTGTTGAAGGAATCCCAGCAGGATTTGCCGAAATGGAAGGCCCATTTGCCGCCGGTGAAGCCCCGACCGGAGTCTTCGCCGGAGATGCAACCGGCGCAGACCCATTGATGGAGGGGCTGGAAGCCGGAGAAGACCCAGATGGAGAAATTGCCGGAAGCGGCGATAAAGACGGAGACTTTGCAGGGGATGGCTTAGGAGAGTGAGTCAGAGATGGTGGTTGAGCCGCCGGAGAAGACCCAGATGGAGAAACTGACGGAGATGGTGATAAAGACGGAGACTTTGCAGGGGAGGGCATCGGAGATGGTGGTGGCGGGGTGGTTGTTGATGTGGGAGAAGGAGCAGGTGCATTTTCTGCTTGTACTAAAACCAAAACAGAACATGTCATAGAGATTGAAAGTACAGAAAGCACAAGCAACCTATTCACCATCTTTGGGTCTTTTGAGGAATGGAAGGACAAGAGTAAGAGAGAGAGAGAGTGTTAATTGAAGATGAAGATATTGCTTACAGCAATGTTAATAAAAAACCTAAGCAAAGCAGAGCATGCGAGAATGTTTGTCTTGATGAGGATGAAGGGATAGGTATATATGTAAGGGTTGATGCACTGAAACGTTGTGACTGTTGTGTAGATTATAGGTTGTAGCCAGCCAGATGTGACCGTTACATAGAAACATTTTTTAAGAATCATGATACTTCCTTAATTGGAATGAGATGATTAATATCCATTCTTTGTATTTGTATTCTTCATATTTTCTTAATGAATTATTCTAATTATATAAAGCAGGAAGGATTGAATGTACTTTTTTAGGCACACAAGTTAATAAGTATTTATGCTTTTTCCTTTGATACTTTTTATTTTGAGTAATAAATCAAGTAGGAGGATTTTTTTTTTACAAGTGGGAGGATTTATTAAAAGCCATTATTCTTATTTAAAACAAGAAATAGTAAATTAAAAAAGTAAAAGAATTTATGATTTTGCTTTAAATCTTTGAAATTAGGAAATAATCTGATTTGATTTGGAAATAATTCAAATCTAAAATCTCATCGCAAAAATTATATTTTGGACCGATTTGGAAGTTAATTCTTAAGTTTAAAATTCATTAAGATGGAATTGATTTTATTTTTTTATTTTATCGATTTTGATAATATCATCCTTAAATAAGGTTTTAAAAAATAAAAGTTTTTATTAAAATATATTTTTTATTTTAATAAAAATTTTCATAATTTTTTACCGTCATATCCTTAATTCTTAAAACTTATATTATTTAAACTGTTATAAACCCCGTCAAGTGAAGTAAGACAGAATCTCAGCATTTGGACTGGTGCTTTTCTCTGGGCTCTTTGAGCCTAGAGACATTCCTTGTCTTCGACTGGGGCGTCATCCTCTCACACAAAATTTTACTCAAAAAAAAAAAACTCTCTATATTATAAATTTGAAGCATTATCTTCAGACCCACTCATCTTATTCTCTCTCTTAATGACAAATCCCCTCTTAATCTTTGATGCTAAGGTGCTAAATTTCTCTCTTTTTCTATTTGGATTTTTTAAATTAAAATATTTAGGGTAAGAGGACAATGCCCTTAAAGAGCATTTACATATACCTTACATTTACCTTGCCATAAGGAAATGAGTGGGCTTGAACGTAGGACATGTCAGACACGAGCTCATGTCTTGTTTCACTCAACCAACTCTTAGGGTTAAATCATTAAATATTAATAAATATTAATCCTTAATTTAGAAAATTAAATGATTCAAAATCATATTTATTATTTTTTACTTTAATCCTTATTTTTAATATAAATACATATTTATATTTATTCTTCTTCTTATTATGATTTTAATTCATTTAATTATAACTTATTATAATTGAAAATTCGTTGTGTTTCTGTCTTGAGTGGTTAAGTATTGTGGTTATCTTCTACTCATGAAAGTTAAGCTTGTAGCTTCCACCTTAAGGTGGTTGAGAATTAATAATTATTTTTGAATTGTAGCTTCCACCAAGTGGTTAAAACAAGAATGGTAGATTCTACTTGAGTGGTTAAGCTTTTACTCAATTTGGCATTGATGTTCAGAAACATATAAAGCCTATTTCATTGTAGAGAAATGTAAAGAATAATTCCACATCCTTCTATTTACTAAATAAAGTAATTAAGCATGCAATGCTTTTTATGTTTTCAAGAAATTAAATGTATTCACTTTTTATTTAATATTTTCTTTAATTAGTATGTTGGAAGATTTGTATGAGGATGAGTAGGAAGATATAACATTGCTTAAATGTAAATTGCACATGTACAACATAGAGATAGAAAGGGAGAAAAGAGAAAAAAGAGAGAGAAATGTGGGATGTGATAGGTGATGTGATGGAAAGAGATTGAGAGAAAAACGTGTTGTATGAATTTGAAATTTCTTCGTTGTATTAGTTTTATCAATTTCATAATATTTTTCTTTTACTTTGATTGTATTATACTATTCATCCCAAACTAAAACACTTCTAGCTAGCTTGGTGGGCGGTTAGAAATATATAAATTAGTTATAGGTAAGTTAATTAGTTAGGAGGTTAGTTGTTGTTATTGGCTAATGGCTATATAAACCTTATTATAAGCTTGTAAACGTACTTTCAATCATCTAATCAAATACGTAGCACTTTTCACTTTTCTCTAAAAACTCTCTCCTAGGAAATCATGTTTCTTAACACTGCTTACTCGTAAAACTCCTATTTATAAGCACGTTGACTGTGAGTAGTATTTGACCTCTATACATTTAGTGGGTGTAATTCCATCAATTTAACACAATTTAGTAAAACACGTGGTGCTCTTAAAATAGAGAGGATTCTGTGAAATTTCATGCATTTTCTTCCAAATGACACATGAAAAAATAATTGACGGCACACCCCAGACAGATGGCGAATTAACCTTCGAAAAGAGAATAAAGAACTGCTAGTTTACCCGAATAATGTTCAATGAAACTATCCATCAAAAGAAGTGGATTGGATTTGCTCTTGAAAGTTGAAATCATTGAAGACAGATCAATTTATTCATTCAATTATTGGTGGAATTGCATATGTTTTGACCATGTATCCTCGACATGTAATGGTGTCTGCTAAAGAGCATTTTCGTCTTTTCGCTTAATAGTGAATCCAAGTGATCTTTCTACATGGTAGTAATTAATTTCCTATATGATCCTTGGGCCACGGTCGGATATTCAATAAGGCAATTAAAGTCATTGTTTAGAGCCCCAAATTTATAAGGTCCCCTAATTTTTTTAATAGTAGTGTTATTGATATAAATTATTTTTTAAAAACTTAATAATGTTCGAGATAGGACCCAATATTTTATAAGACCCATATTTTACATTTTTTATATCCTTTTATTCTTATCATTTAAATTACTTAAAAGTCCATATCCCATTTATTAGTTTTTGCAAATGAAAAGTTACTCAACACTCAAAAATGAGTTTCCTTGTATCGGTAGTATTGTTGAACCTATGATCTATTGGCTATTTGTATGGTTATTGAAATGGATATAGAGCTAAAGTTCAATGAAAAACGTAAAATTCATAGGAAAAAAACATTTTGACGACACAATTAGTGATGAGATAACTCATTCTGCTGAAAACTCGTTTCACATTGATTATTTTTTGTATATATTAGATCAGTCTATTTCTTCTATTGAGAGTTGATTTGAACAATTTTTAGAATATGAAAACATATTTGGTTTTTTATTTGATTCAAATAAATTTAAAACTTTAGGAGAAGATGACTTGAAAAAATATTGTATCAATCTTGAAAAGATTTTGAGTTTTGAGGATCATTTTGATATTGATAGTCTTGATTTGTTTTCAGAATTAAAGTTATTAAAAGAAATTCTAACAAATAAAATTAACACACCATTAAAAAGATTGAACTATATAAAAAGATTACGTTCTTTTCCAAATACATACATTGCTTATAGAATATTATTAACATCACCTATAATTGTCGCGATTGCTAAAAGAAGCTTTTCAAAATTAAAATTAATTAAATCATATTTAAGATCAACTATGCTACAAGATAAACTGAATGAGTTAGCTATATTATTTATTGAAAATGAGATGTTAGAATTACTTGATTATAAAATATTAATAAATAATTTTACTCCTTAAAAAGTCAGAAAAATAATGTTAAAATTATTAGTCTAACATGGACCTTTGACTTAATTTTTACCTAAGGCTCCGAAATTCATAGATAGGTACTGTTCTCGTCGTTGAGTTATTTGAAGAAGCCTGCCTTCAAATTGATAGCTTGTTGATAATACTTGGTACAAAATAACAGTGATAAATTGGGGTGACAGATTCGATGAATTGATTTACGCCTGATGCGATGAACAGATACACGTTCTGCATGATTGGGTTATCAATGTTCAATGAAACAGGACTATATATGGAAACAAAATAAACAGTGATGAACAGGACTATTTCAAGCAACATGACTTGGGAATAATTCCTAGTTGCTTTTGCCTAGCAAAGAAAATGAAATTCCTGTTGGGGAGCAAACTTTGAATATGTTCTTCAGAAAATCATATAGTACATCATTAGGTTGTTATGTTCAAAAATTACTTATTATTCCCTAGATTCAAAATAATACTATTGACATCAACTTTTTTTTTTCTTTAAAAATAAAAATCATCATTGTTCATATTCAGCTTTCAATTTGCAGAAAATTAATGCACCCAAGTCCTACTACCTCCACTCCCTTCACTGTCATTGCTAGTTTGTTATACATTACACAATGAATTGACATAAATTCAATAGACAAGAAAAAGAAATATTTGACAAATTGGAGGTAAACAATACACGTGGTGGTAGGTACATAAAGAAAAGAAGCACTATTTTCTGTCATAACATACAACAGCCAGCAGTTACAATTACAATACTTTACAGAGTGTGTCTGCCAATCACCAATGATATCATATATTAGAATTCATTCATTCATACTTATTTTTTCGGTGTAATAACAGAATTGGCTCAACACAAGCCCCCAAATTAACCATTAGTCTTACAACTATGGATCTAAGTCTTGCATTTTATGATTTTCAATTCAATTAAAATTAAAAAGATTTTTTAAAAAATTAAATTGATAAAATAAAACTCGTCCACACCACATCTACCTTGGTCTTCCTGCATTAGATCCAGGAGCAGGATAACTGGGCCCACCCTTACCCATAACAGGAGCACCACCACTTGCACCAGTGACAGGCACTTGATGAAAACCACCAGAGCCATACACGTGTCCCTGATGCTGATGCATCATCATTCCCATTGGAGCTGCGTAGTCGTAACTACCGCCAGCGGCGGAAGAAGCGACGTTGATGTCCTTGTCACGCGCCGCTACGGTTTTCTCGCCTTCGATCTCTCTGAAGCGCTGGAGGTATACCTTGAGAGGCTCAACGTAGTCCTCGAAGCCTAAGGTAGTCATGGCCCAAAGCAAGTCGTCGCCATTGATGGTCTTGCGCTTCTCCCTCTGACACTTGTCGGAGGCCTCGCCGGTGATGAAGCTTATGAACTCCGACACGCATTCCTGAACTGTTTCTTTGGCGTCCTTCGAGATCTTCGCGTTCGCCGGAAGTGCCTTCTTCATGATCCTGCTCACGTTCGCTATCGGCAAGAACCTGTCCTGCTCCCGTGGCGATAACTCGTTGTTCCCTCCCGCGTTCTGTGCCCCTCCCGACTCGTTGTCCGAATCCGCCATTGAAATTGAAGCTTCACTGGAATTCGAATCGAATCACTACCAATTAGTTATCACTGCTTCAATTTCAATTCCCTCGATTTTTTTTTTCAGTTGAATTCGAATTCGAGTTCAATTAACGAATTTGAAGCATTCATGGCGTGAATTGAAGGATCGGAGAGGGACGGTCGGCGAGTGGCGGCGGTGGATTCTGCTCCGGCGAGGAGTGGAAAGAGGGGGAATGGGATGGAATGAGCAGGGTCCGTTGGATCAGAGGGTTAATAAGGCTTTATCTGGTGGACACGTGGAACGTTGTGGACCGTTGTTAGTCGATAAGTGTGTGTTTGCACGGACGATATTGGAGCCATTGGATTGGATGAGGGATTGTTGATCTGGACCGTTGCTTTGGTATCTACTACATGCTCCCGTCTGAGTTGGATTGTCTAATCGCCCTCTCCTATTTCTTTCTTATTCGTTTTTCTTTTCAATTACTATTAATATTAATAAATCAGTAAGTTCGTTAATTGTAATAACATATACTATAAGTTAATGAAAGAGATTCGAACCCGTGAAAATACCCTGTTATTGTTTAAGTAATTAGTTTTACATTTACGTTAACATATTAAATCAAGTCACCATTTATAATGTGAAATTGATGAGTCACGTGCCAAAAGATTTGTTGCAAATCTTGAATTGATTTAGTAGTTGAAAGCATAGTATAATTTGCATGTTATTGACCAAAAAAAAACTTACATGTTATATGAATAGTTTAGCTTTGTTAAGAACATGCTTTATTAGTTTTTTGATTTGTTAGACATCTAATATTTCTACTTTGGTTTGTTAGGCATTAAATATTGCTATTTTATTTTGTTAGGCATCTAATGCTTTTATTGTATTTCATTTACCTATAAAAGGCCTTGTTACATGTACCATAAAATGTATCAAGTTTTAGATTGAAATATTAAAGGTGATTATTTGCTCTCTTACAATTTTTCTTGAGTGCTTCCGTTGTGTGTGAGTTTTAGAAAAAATAATATCCCAATGATATCAATTTAAAAAGCAAAAATATTTATATAAAAATGTTATTTGCAATTTCCTAAATATATACACATATAGAAAATAAAAATGGCATAAACTATTAAACTTTTTTTTCATTGTTATTAAGAAAGTCAATTGCATCAATTAAATGATGAAACTTACTTTAACCAAAAGTCATGTTTTTCAAAAAGTCCATTTAGAACAAGTTCTTTTATCTAATAATTTATTGCTATTATTTTTTCTAAATTTATTGTTGTTCTAGGTTGGATTGATCTTCATATTAAGGTTATTTTCGTCCCAGCATAAATCAAAGGTTTTTTTAAATCAATATTATATCATTTTTATTATGTTAAGAAATTCAACTTTTTTTATCTTCGATCCAACAATTCTAAAAAATTCTTAAATAGACCTCACAGCTTACATATCAACCAATCCCACAACATACAAGCATCAAGTGCTAAAATAAGATTATAAATTGAGTGCTCCATCATTGTAGAATGTTAAGCATTGAGTGCTTGCGGCCAGGAACCTCTCCAAGCATCTCCACTTCAATGGAGATGCTCTAGGACCTTAATTAATATGTGAAACTACAGACTTGACTAATTGTACATCATTAATTTTGATCTAGATCTAGTGACTTGACACTTAGATGAGATGTCACGAATAGGTTAATGGACATATTTTTGGACATTATTTCCTGTTTATGTGATATTCATCAATTATCGGGGTGGTCTAAAAGGGAGACCACTAAAGCAATTGCTTTAGGTTTCCTTTATTACAAGTCCTTAAAATTTCTATAAATATATATCTTATATATTGAAATAAATAAAATCCTTATATCAAATATTCTTATAAATATTTCTTAGTTGATAGATAGTAATTAAAAATATTTTTAAATAAAATTAGTTTTTTTAATTTAACATAATTTTTTATTAAAAATAAACTCCCAAATTTTTATTTTATAAAAATAGATATGCCATCTATAATCTTTTATTTTTTTACAAATAGAAACACATGCATCTTATAATTTAATTACTTTAAAGCTAGAGATATACTGAGCCGACTATGACAATTACTAAAAATTTCAACCACACACATTACTCTACCTCAAGGAACATATAGAGACCTCCATCCAAGTACGTGTATTATTCTATACTTCATCATTTATAAACTTAATTAGGTGACAAGTGTCTTTGTAGATATCATATTTAGTGTCACTAAATCACACCATCCATTATATATATCACTATTAGAACTCCAAAGCTCATTAAGTACTATAGGAGAGGTAGTAATTAACTACTACTCTTAGCATTTAGCCTAAACATATTTCTACTTCTTATGTTTCTTATATTATCCTTCGTGTTATCAATTATTTTATTGGAATGTAAATTTCACAAGATTTTAATTTTTTTTTCAATTGGTATTGTATTTTAAATTTCCTTTTAATATTCATTTTTATCTTTCTTTTTTCTTATGGTTACTTATTTAATGTTGTAGTATTTAAAAAATTTACACATGAATGCGCGTTCAAATGGAAGTTTGACGTGTTCAAATGGAAGTTACTTAGCATCAAACACATGCATCGTAAGGGATTGTTTCGACTTAATAAATGGTCTTGAGATCAAGTTCGGGTATGCAACGTTAACTGTGTTAAATACTCAGAGTGAGAGCTTTGCCGTCCATAAAGATCCTACCTGACTCAAACAAATTACCTTATGTGGAGAATACTTGTGGGGTCTTGTAAAAAAAAAATGAAAGTTACTTAGAGTAGCACGTCAGTTCCAAAAATGGACACACACACATATAAACACACTCTCAAACATGCATATTATTAAAATGTAACTCAATCATAAAAGTTAAAGAGAGGAAGAATAATTGCATGATTAGTGTCTGTTTGATTTACAATTAAGTATCAATGGTTGAAATTGACGTACACTTTACGAAACATACCGGACGAAAGTGATTTAAAATTAATTTTATGAAATTGATTCTGCACTATGTTGAACTGGAAACAAAACAGACACTATGTAATTGTTGAAAATACTTCAGCCATATATACATGTACCAAACAAGTTATCTATTACTATGTTAGCATGTCAAAAGAAGTTGTCCAATACTTTAAAGGGATCATTTATTTAATTTTAAAAAATGATTGTTAGATTATGTAAAAAAATTATTTTTACATACTTTTATAAAAATGTGATATCTAATATATGTTTGGTTATAATAAAAAAAGTGTTTTTTTAATATCCTCTCTTATTATTATATTTGATTATTCTGAGAAACATGTAGAAATAACTTCTTATCATAATAATCAAAATTTTATTGTTTTTTTAGATTCTAATTATTTTTAAAATACCAAATAAACACATTAATTTTTTTAAAAAGTGATTACTTTTAAAAAATAAGTAATTTTTTCTAAATTAATCTCGAATGGACTCAAAATCTTACTTATTTGTTGGCCTTATAAGTTTGGAACCTCTCCTCCCTCTCTCTATATATATATATTCTTCCTTAACATCATATCTTAATGTGGGGTGTTTTGTTTAAAATAAAACAGGTTGGATTAATATAGATGTGTCGGTGTGGCAATGGCACCTGACTCTCATGGATGGATGGCCCTTTGATTGCAATGCAGTGGTCTTTTTAAGGTCATCTGTCCACTATCATATTAGTGCATGTGTGAATTATTAATTGTAGGGCAAAGAACATGTAATGAAATAGTTGCTCACTGTTACTTTTCTTCCTTTTCAAGCATGTTTGATCTTTGGTATATCTATTTTCATACAGCGTATATGGCATATTGATGGTATTGGTGCTAGGCTAAGAATGGAAATTAAAGTTTAGTGTGCATCTACCAAAGCACGACACTCCAAAAATAATTGTCATATTGATCTTGAACATGTACGCGTTGGATATTTCTCCCATCCTAATCATTTTTTGAGTTTTTATTTTAATACAAGTCAAATATCATAATATATAATTTAATAAATTTTCTTTTATATATATATATATAACGACTAATTTATGAAATATATATGCATAGAAGAATAACAATATTCATCGCACTATTCTTGTTTTTTATTTAAATAAGCTTGCCTTCGTGGGGCTGCTTTGTTTATCTTGCATGAGACAAATTAACAGAAAATTAATGTATGCTATTGCTGCCATCAGTTAAGTTAAGGCAGGTATATATAGCTCTCATCAGCTTTATTTTAATGAATTACTCTCAAGGCCTTAATATACAAAACTAAAAGCTTAAATTAGTCGATTCCTGAAATAAATCAGTCTTTTGTTTGCCCTTTCCTTACAATTACAAAGATAAAGGAAATATTTTTTAAGTGCAATAACTACTTCATGACTTTATTAAGTCCTTTCATATGATGATGAAACTTATTTAACCTTATCCCTCATCTGGATTTATTTTAGAGTGGATTCTTCTGAATTTAGATTCATCATAGATACCTAATTTTATTATTATAAAAAATATATTTAATTTTATAGTATATATTATTTAATTTTTAATATTAATAAATTCATACTATATATAATAAAATTCGACTGTAGTGATCTTTTTTTCTTGGAGCCCACATGCTATCCATCTTGAACCAGAAGACGCACATTTCCATATATAAGAGCATCTCCAACGGAGTTGCTAATAGAAATTTTGTCCGAGAAAAGAAACTCTTAGGGTATGTTTGTGAGTTGGAAAATGACGGAGAAGGGAGGGGAAGGGAAGGTTTGTAAAACATCTTTCCCTCCCATGTGTTTGTGAGTTTAACTCCATTCTTCTTTAACTTACAAAGCTTTCTCCTTCCTTCCTTCCTTCCCCTTTCTTTTCCTCCTAACTCCTTCCTTTCCTTTCCCTCCAAACTTCCAAACACACCCTTAATGAGTTTCTCATGGTTGGAGGGGTGTTTAAATTTGGATTGAGTTTGATACGGAAGAAAACGGATCTTTGTTGAGTTGTGGGGTCCATTATTATTTTTAAATATGAGAATGTGTGAAAATAATATAAAGTGGGATAGGTTGCAGGACCGATTTAAAATTTTTTTTAAAGTTGTTGGGTTGAAGTGAAAAGTAAGTTGAGTTTCTTAAAATTATAAAAATAATATAATATTATGAGAATGTGTGAAAAATTATAATTTATTTATTGTAGCAACTCATGTGAGTTGCTCCATTAGAGATGGATAAGAAGGTACAAGCAAATCATCTAAGATAGATAGTCTTACATGAGAACAGCTCGTAACACAAAACTGAATCAACAAATGGCCCATAGCTTAATATTAACAATGAAGAAGTCCCAATATGGCCTCCAAACGGATCCTCTAGCTAATTTTAGAATGCACCCCATATGCTTTGAGTTTATGCATGGTATATAGAACTTTTATTATAAATAATATAAATTTAATATTAATTTTTTAATAATATATTTTATTAATTTAAATATATTTTTTATATATAATAAAAAAGTGTTAAATTTAAAGTAAACCAAACTTAAAGATCTACCCAAAATTTACCGGATAAAATATATCTAAGTGATACATAGAGATTATAATTACTGATCCTCTAGCTTTATATATGTTAGTTTTACACACACGCACACAAATTTAATCATTTGGAGACATAGGCCTTTCAAGCATACAAATGGGTGGCACTAGTAATAGCAGTGATCACATACATAGTGACTTTGCATGTAGCCTTCCACTATTAAACATTATTAAGGGTGCTAAGTGGGTCACCGACCATGCATCATTGTTTTAATTTCTAATCTGATGTGATGTGCTTTTCCTTGTTTCTTTTTCTCTTGTGCATACTCTTTTGTTTTTTTACACAATTTTTTTAAATAATAGCCATATGTATTATATAAAATTATATTACATGATTTTAAATTGTGATTGTAGTTGCAGATTGTGATCATGATTTGTGGCTATTGCAATGTATATTGAGACTGTTGTAGTATGAAATTATTTTATACTTGCACCAACTTATTTTAGTCCTACATCCATTGCTCCCCTCCCAAATCTCATCCTTCCTTTACCATCATCCTATTATTATCCTTAAATCTCTCTAACTATTCAAAGTTATCCTTAAACCTATTAAATAAAGAAAGAAAATGGATGAGAAACAATCAATGATAGCCATTAGAAAAGGGGAACTCCCAACAACACAATTGCGGAAAAAAGTCACATTCTTATCAATGTAATCTTTGCTCATTTCCCTCTTAACATTACAAGATATATCTATAGTAAATAGTGGTGGATGATTATGGATTTTTAGGATTTATTTTATTTCCTGAATATGTTAGAGCAAGGTGCCTTATTGTAATCTATTATTTATCTTGTGGTGCATAGTTAATAGTTATATTGCTCTTCAGGGATTTAAGATCCTTTTGATTTTAAATGTCATTTGGTTGCCCTTTGGCCTTTAATATCAGACTACATTGACAAAAAAAGAAGTGTCTCAGTGACTCCAACACCAGCAGTGCTTTGTGGTTAATTGATACATTTCAACAATAAGTGCAAGCCTTTTTCTGGGTCAGAAAGAAAGCTCAAGTAAACAACGGGCCAACTATGCGAAAAAAAAAAAAATGCTACGGCGAACCTTTAAAAAGAAAAGAATTATGGGCCAACACCTTTGATCCATTTATTCTAATGCAATACATGTAGAGCCAACTCAGATACAATAGAGAAGCAATCGGCATATCGGTTAATTAATAATTAGAATAGGCTTGGTTTGTGAATAATTTCATTTTTTATTTAATTTCATGTTTATAATTTGTAAATCAAAGAAAATTTTGACTCAGATGATCTTTTTGGAGTAAACAAAAATAGAAAAGAGATGTCCCCATTTATTTGGTCATAATTGGGGCCATGTTAATATGCTTTTACTCTTGGTAAGGGTGTAAAAATAGACTTTTATTGTTGATTAAAATACTGTCAGTTCCAAGTTATTTATAAACCCACTTATTAAAATTCTGAGAGTAGTTTGACTAATAATTTAAAACTAACAGTATTGTAGTAATAAATAGTTAAAAAATATAACACTACTATGGCCAAAATGGCTTTCTTGGGAATAGCTTATGGGTTTGATTCTCACTAAACACATTCTTAAAAAAAAATAAAAAATCTTAATTGTGACTAAGTCCCGAATAGGATCACCTTATAATATATTATGAAAATAAAATGCCTTTGTTGTGTAGTATGCAAATTGCATTGCACAGCCGGCCGACACAAATACACAATATTAGCGCACTTGATTATTGGCGTTCCAATATCATTATGGCTAAAAATAATTACATTTAGGAATTTAAACTTGAATTTCGTAATTTTAGTCTCAAACCAAATACACCAATACAAGTAAAGCACTAACTAAGCTGTTCTGAACTATATGAATGCAAGTTAATAAACTTTCCCGGATGTGAGAGGCACTGGAACATTTGAAATGGAAAGGAAAAGAGGAAAACAACAAAACTATTTAATGACACGCACTTAAAAAAGTTCTTTGTGGATTGCAAGAGGATCCATGTCTAAAGGCATTCAAACAAAATATCATCATATTATGTTGTGTAACGTGTACAAAACTGATAAAATTAAGATATTTAATTAAAATTAAAACTAACACATCATACACAAAAACAGAAACTTAAGATTAACATGCCAAGTTAATACAAGAGAACAAAGTTTTGCTAAACATCAAGGAGGAAAATAGTCAATGGCTGAAACTTAACCTAAAATAGCAGCTTAAGATGAAAATTATGAATAAGGATCAATCACTAAGAACACATCTATTATTATCTCCTAAATGTGCCAACTCTTCCTTCAATCTCAAATCTTGATATTTGGTGGATCCCATGGAAATATCAATCTCAATTAAATTTTCATCCTCATTCATCTCATTAATTTCTGCTAAGAGCTCTGTGAAAATGGACTCTGGCAATTTGGCTTCCAATTTCTGTTTAGGATCCTCAATTAAATCACAAAAGTGGCTGCTTGGAAGATTGATTTCAATCAGACCATCCTCATCATTGTCAGAGGCCAAGCTATCAGATATGTCCAGATTTTGATTTCTGATGTGATCAATCTCAAAACTTCCAACCATGATTGAGCCAGTACTGCTTTCATTATCTGATGAAATTGAAGAATATGATTGTGGATCAGCTTCTTGTTGCTCATACTTCTGAGCACTGAGTTCAAAATTTTTATCCATGATATTGCTGCTTTCACAATCTAAAGGAAATGGAAAATCTGACTGTGCTTCAGCTTGCTGTTTGTGCCTATGAGAAGTTTCACTTTTATGAGTAGCCTCAGTCTGAGTAACATCTCCCAATGAAGGCTGCAACTCTGATTTTTGCAAGTTATCTTGGACTAGATTTTCATTTGGTAACCCTTTTTTCTTTGTCAGTGTGACAAGAAACATGGTAGATAAAAGAACAATCAATAGGGTGAGAAGGGTAGGAAAGGATTTAGCAACTGAAAAGAAAAAGAAAAATGAAAAGAGAACAAGAACCAGAATGATAGGTAGGAAAATGGCAAAATGAGAACCCTGCTTGTGACAAATTTGTTGCTTGGCTACTTTCTCCATGATCACCAAATGTAAGGATGCAAGTTCCCCAACAAAAGCTGCAAATTGAAGAGGAGAAGCAGATCTATGGAAAGACTGCCTGAAAATTTGTTCAATCTGTACTTTTTTCTGTCTTAAAATACAGATTGTAACAGAACATGGGTAGAGAGAAATTTCAATGTGCTACAAAGGAAATTGGGGGTACCAAAAGAGCCTTTTAAGCTAATAGCTGCAACCCATTTTTGTAAACTGTTGCTAAATGTCAAACTAAGGAGGGAAAGTTTTTATCTTTGCAAAATGAAGAAGATTTTAAAAATCATAGCTTGAACTCCAAAGTAAACATTTTCTTCTTCATCAAACCTGAAAAGGGTGAGATTTGGTGATCTGATTCTTGAAAGGTCAAGCTCCCTTCTACTGGTGAGCAACTTCAAACTGAACTGTTTCTTCTATTTTCTTTTTTTCTTCTCTGACATGAAACCTTTTGTTATTTATTGTCTGCAACTGATTCTCTTGGAGATAGCAAAGCTGTTTGTTTTTCCATCAATGTTTACAACCTCAAAGCCTTGGAATCATCAAATGCATGTGCTAGACATATCTGACTCCTCCCTCACACATGACCCTTCAAAACTAATTTTCATGAAAGAGAAATCATAATGTACTTGAGATGAAAGGCCTTGCTTCTCCCTCTATTTTATTCACAACCAAACAAAACCCCTTTTACAGAAACTCAATATACCAAAACAGGTAACAACAAATTTCTCAAAAGAACACTTTTTGAGGGGAGTTCCATGCTCTAATACTTTCCAAGCAAACAAAAACAAGCATAGGCAATTGTATTTGTATGTCTTTTTACCAGACAAGACTTGCATCACATAAGTAGAAAAATGTTTAAATACATAATAGCATTTTGATGGCGGGTCAACAAAACTTTGCCCATAGTTAAGGGTACAACCATATTTCTCATGTTTAAGAAGAAATCTGGTGTTTGATTCAAGTTAATATCAGGAGATAATTTTGTTTAATTTTTTCAAGAAACTGTTTAAAAAAAGTCACTTATAATCATTTGCTCGTGCCGATGAAGAAATGATGTTATGAAAAAGAATAACAAAAGGAAATCTTTCGTGGTGAGTAATAGGTAAAGGAAACTGAGGGTATTCACACAGAGACATCGCATTGCTTTCTCGTGACTTTGACATTGAGTTGTTTGGTGGGAAATCTTTGGATTATTATTATGCCTACTCTTTAATGATTACTGAAATTTACATATATAAATTTTTCATAATTTACTAGATTCTTACTCTGCTATTATTAAATAAGATAAT
Organism: Sesbania bispinosa; assembly: GCA_026901365.1. Taxonomy (NCBI): domain Eukaryota; kingdom Viridiplantae; phylum Streptophyta; class Magnoliopsida; order Fabales; family Fabaceae; genus Sesbania; species Sesbania bispinosa. The sequence goes on along the minus strand of QLOH01000199.1, from coordinate 177,868 downwards.
TTCCTATTTATAAAATAAAGTATATAAATTTAGAAATATTTATTATTTTTTTTCATATTTATCTTTATTGACTATTAAAGGTTTTGAGGTGATACAATTACCATATTAGTGAAATTTAATTTAAAACAGGGGCAAACCTGTAATTTTGTAGAGTAATTTCTTGAAAATAAAAAATTAATTATTTTTCTTAATATGTGTATTTTTATCTGAATTGTCTTATAAATAGAATCGGAGGGAGTAATAAATTTATTTCATGGATTTAATGGTGTGCTACCACATTATTTAATGAATGTGACATCTTATGTGTTATTAAATTCAAAAATTAATGTAACAATTCATCATTTGTGTAAAATTTCTTTAATCCTGCTTAATAATTAAACTCAAATAGAAACTCTTAACCTCTTTTTCTCATTCTCTCTTGTACATCAAGTTTCCTTCTTTCCCTCAACCCGGCCTTCCCCTCCATTCTTTTTTCCTCATACACATGATCAATTTGTATATTGAAAAAAGTTGTGCTATAATTCAACTATTTGTAATATACTGTTCTCGATGCTCATCTCTCAAAGTGCATCAAAGACATGTTTACAGGTCTTCTATTAAAAAAAATTATCAATTATATTTCTATACAATGTCTTTTGATATTTTGTGTAACAATCGTTTCCTTATGTCGTTGGTAATTGGTAAACAATGATTCATGAAGGAAATAGAAACTTAGCACCTGCCAATGAATTGTTATCCAAATTACTTTACAACATTCAGGACATTAAATAATTAATGATATATTACTTTTGAGTGGCTTCTATTATTCCAAATTTTTTATCAGAAAATAATCCATCAACGACAAGAAGAAACCAACTATGGAGCATCTATTGAATAGAAAGCAAAATCTATGGAGCATCAAAGACAAGAGGATATTCTTCAGTCCAAATCCAAGCTCAAGGTCTAACATGCAAACAATTTTCTTGACCCTTTCCCATTATTTTTTTTTTCTTTTTCCTTTTTTTATACATTATTCCTTCTCCCTTTGATTAAGGTGGAGAGTGGAACCACCAATATATAGTTATTTATTTCATGAGCTGATGATGATAAACTTTAATTGTAATGGAGTCACAACTATATAAATTGTAAGAATTTGACTAATTTCACAATTTATTATATACGTATATATATTTTATCATAATTTTAAATATACCACTTATATTAAAGAAGTCAAACACATAATTATAATTGTAATACACATAAAAATATGGATAACATCCATAATTGTTTTGAAGAAAAGAAAAGTTATAAAATGGTTAGAATGTTTAAAGGAGAATTAACAATTTTTAAATTTGTGCATATTTTATTCAATTTTGACAATATGATAATACTATGAAAATTGAAAGTTTTTATTAAGATAATTTTTTTAATGTAATTCATACTTTTTATTTTAGTAAAAGTTTTTCTTTTTATAGTTCAATAGTAAGGATTGATATTATTAAAATTTATTTTCTAAACCATTAAAATTGTCCTAATGGTAAGAGATTTTGATAAATTCATCATAAATTAAAACCTCATCGTTAATTTGTCATTACCATTATACATAAAAAAAACTTATGCATATTTTAATTAATATAACTAACATGATAATATCTTCTAATTTAATAATTTGAGGCATAAAATTCACATTTCTTACCCAAAAAAATTATTCAATGAAATAAATAAAAAAAACTCACGAATCTTTAACTATTATTATAACTAGGGGTGTTCGCGGAATGGATTGGATCGGTTTTGAGGGAAAAATCATCCAATCCAGTAATTTCGGTTTTCTCATTTAATCACTCAATCGATTTTGATTTTTTTTCAAATCCAATCCAATCCAATCCAATTTTAATCGGTTTGGATTGGATTGGATTGGATTTCGGTTTCTCAAACAAACTAAAAAGTGAAGTTATGAAAGCAAAATTATGACATCATTAATCATTTAAAAATTTAAAGTTGAAAAGTTATTCTTTGCCAAATTGTTAATGTTCATTGAATAACTAAGTTGTAACTTTAAATACTTAATTAAATATGAGAGTGGATCCCAATTCCATTACCCACATAACAGTATTTGCTTATGGTAAACCCAATATGATAAAAACATGTAATTAACTAATTATCTTATCCTATCCTATAATAAACAAATCACTTGATGGCTTAAAATTCTATGATTGAATGTTATTCGTTAAATATAGTTGTACAATAATAATTTTTTTACATCATCACAGAAAAATAAGATCAATAATGATAATATATGAAAATGTTTAGAAAACTTTAGATCGGTTTGGATTGGATTGGTTCTCACAGGTAGATCCGAAATCCAATCCAATCCAATAAAAAATTTCTGTTTTTTTGCAGTTTTCGATTTTTTTGATTTGCGATTATTTTAGTTTGCGATTTTTTGGATCGGTTGTTACGATTCCAATTGTGTTAAATTGGATTTGAACACCCCTTATTATAACCATCAATCAATCTACCAAAAAGGGAAAAAAAATCAAGAATATGATCTCAAGAATCCCATTGAAAAATTGTAATGACAAAACTGCCCTCAAGCCGTGGAGAAGTACTAGTCCCATCTTCGAACAATTTCCCCCCAAATGAGCGGGGCAATTCAGGGACGGGATCAAACACGCACACCGAAACCCTAGAGTTAGGGTTTAATTGCACTCTCAATTTCCTCCATAAAGAAAGAAAGGAAGCATCTTTGGCCTTTCGATTGATTGCTGATTAGGTTCGGTTTTTAACTTTCTATTCATTTCTCGAGATCGGTGTTGTTTGGTTGGATCCGTTGCTCTCTCTTCAATCGGGCTTTATCGCCCACAGAGCGTTCAAATCCATGGTCATCAGTTTACGATGGACCCCTCTGCAGTGCTCACCACTCCTCCCACTGAACAAGAAGAAGACGAGTGGGGTATGCCATTTTTTGCTTCAATTTCATATTTTTCCTTTTTTTAGGTGTGTGGGGGGTTGTTGTTGAAGGCAGAGCCAATAGCAGAGAAGAAAAAAGGGATCTTTCGTGTTTGTTATGTGTTTCCCTTTTTTTTGTGGGGGAGGGGTTTAAATGGATCACTGATTGATTTGTTGATGGGGCTTTAAATTATTGGAAATAAGAAAGAGGTTTTCTTCATATATTATGCACAGATTGAATCTTATTATTGATTTGTTGCATTTAGGTTGAACTCATTTCAATCACAATGCAAAATTTTTGCCAATTGGATACGTTATTAGTTAGCTGTTGTGGTTTGTGAGTACATCAATTATCATGTTATCTGAATTTTATTTTCTGGGGACATCCGTGTGGAATGCATATACCTCTGACTTAGTTTTATGTCTCAAGTTTTAACTCAATTAGCACTATTCACCCAAAACATAAAAAAACTCAATTAGCACTGATTTTTATTTGAATTAGAGGGCTTTTAGTTAGTGTTGGCATCATTATGTCCTGGTATATAGAGAAATCCTTGCAATCTGCACTGATGTATGTTTATTATTATGTGTTGTTTATGCCTATATTTATGCTTAAATATATTTCAGATGATTTGTAATTTACAATGGTTTTTGTTTGCTATGAACATTAACTGGTCTTTGTTGGGAGTGTGTGACTGTGACTAGGAAGTAACTTCGCACATACTATTTTGCTAAGTTGGGATGGCTTTTTTTTTTGGACACATGCATTTTGATAGCATTTTACTTTTGATTTTGAATGGGTGAACTCTTTTTGTTGTAGACACTGATGGATTTGTGATTCCAAGCTTGGGAATTGGAGACTCTGATCAAAGTAAAACTAATGTTTCCGACATAGAATCCTCAAATTCTGCTGCAAAGGTCAGCTGAAAGAATTTGTTTTCTTATTAGGAAGGCTTGATAAAGATGTTACACAATGTGTATGCTTACCATATATTTGTTTGTGTAGGCTAAGAAGGAAGAGAACATCTATCTGGGCCCACACGGAGCACCTCCTTCACAATCAAAACAGCAAGAGTTAAATTCATCTAACAGGAAGCAGCGATTCAAGCAAAAACTGAAAGAAGCTGATAAGAGAATTAGTGGGACAGGTAGGGAGAATAAATTGGATAACCTGAAGGAGCTTGTGGGTGGGGGGAAAGTAAGTGGTGTTAACATGGCAAAGGGATCCCCCAAGGACTGGTTAGATCCTCATTGCCATGAATCTCAGTTTGAGAGGAGGTGATTCACACATTGGAGATTTTAGTTTCTCTTGGAGAACGTCCACTTTAGCACCTTTTGTTATAGTTTGATGCATCTCTCAAGACACAGGTTTCGGAGGTTATGTACTCTGACAATAAGTCTTTCGATAATAAAGGTCCTATGCTCAGCAACTATACTATAGTTCATTGTGGAAAACCATAGGCTCCAACCTTGACTTCAATCGACTACTAATCTAGACAAAGGAAATGAAGTAAGGAGATAAACCTAGGGTGAAAAGTGCAAAGAATAATGACAGAAACAAAATGGAAACTGTAATTTGTAAACCTTTTTATTCTCCAAGCTCATATAGTTTGAACAGAGATTAATTTTTATTTTTTTTTTGACAAATAATCTGTTTGGTTTAAATTCCTAATAATATAAAATCAATTTTACAGAGTTGATTTTAAATCACTTAGATCCAATTACATTATTCATTTTCAATATCAATAATTCTATTTAATTATAGATCAAATGTAAACCAAAACAGACACTGAGTGGTACTATTTGAATAAATTATATAGTCTAACAATAGTCCAATAAATATGATGGACCATACAATACCTCACACCCCCCACCCCCTCCCAAAAAAATTAGTGTGTCAAACAAATATAACACCATCAATATGATGTGCTTGTTGGCTTCTCGAATGAGCTTCCCAGGTCTAGTCCAGGCCAATTTCACTCAGCTGATGCCGATAAAGGCCATACGTATATTATCCGAGGTAATGATAGCGAGCCAATGGCATTTAAACTTCAAAACTCTGAAGGAACATGCTCATTTGATACCCAAGAACTCTAATCCAGTTGCTTTTGGTGTCAAACCAAGCTGAGACAAGTATTCAGCATTATAAAACTTGCTCAAATGTCTCATTCCACTGTCGCAGAGAATGGTTACAATTGTGTGGCCAGGGCCAATTGCCTGTGCTACTCTAACTGCTCCAACACAATTCATAGCAGAAGAACTCCCAAGGAAGAGCCCATCGTTCTTTACGAGAAACCTAATACAAAGAAAAATGACAGTGAGGAAAAATATATGGCAACAATTCAATTCATTTATCATTTCTTCCAGTTGAGACACACACAAGAACAAGGAACAGAAAACCATTATTAAGGATAAGAAATATAAGATGGCTTAGAAAAAATAGTAAGGAAAGACCTGGCCATTTCAACAGCTTCTATATCTGTGCCTCTAAAGGCCCCATCAAGTTTGGCCTTTGCAAAATTCCTTGTTATCCTGTTAATCCCAATTCCTTCTGTTATAGTGTCAAATGGATTCTTAAGCCTACGTCCCTCTGCCTCCTCTTTGGTGTACATCACTCCCCTTGTTACCTTATTAAACAAGCCAGAACCAGGAGGATCTACGAGGAAGCACTTGATGTTCGGATTCTTTTCCTGTTTAACATAAGACGGGAAATTCAGGCAACTTGCACAATCGAAATGGTAATATTTGAAACATGCATGAACAGGGGATGAACCTGAAGAAACTTGGATATACCGGCCACAGTACCACCAGTGCCTGCTGCTGCAACAAATGCATCTAATTTTCCATTCGTCTGTTCCCAAATCTCAGGCCCTGTACCCTCATAATGGGCCCTGAAGTTGGCTAAGTTCTCAAACTGATCAGCAAAAAATCCACCTTGACAATCAATAGGAAAGAGTGAGCTGTGATTGTATCCATCGGATTTATAACCATTTATTTGCTCTGAGTCCTTGCCATTCAATTGTGAATTTCTATTCTTCAATGCAAACTCATTTGCTTCAGATGCGCGTCTTCGAGCAATATTGACAAAATGGTCTTTGTGAGTAATCGACACTGGCCGTACTCTTTCAACAGTTGCCCCAAGGGCTTCAATTATTTGAGACTGAAGTAGTTCCAACAGAATCAGTAAGCAAGGCAAGAAAATAGAAAAACTGAGAATGAAATATGGTCAATTTCAAATAAATTGATAGACAAATACTGAATAGAATTAGAATGTAAATTAGAAACTACGCTTCTCATGATTGGATTAATTGGGTCTAATGAACACTATACTATCCAGACAACTACCAGTAACAGCAGCACATTTTTTCAAATTTTAGCATGTGATGTAAGACATAGTTGTGCAAGTTGTAACCCACTCTAGATTTGTTCAATTATTTTGTTCTACTGACAAATTTAAATTACTTATGTTGAATCCAGAACTAGGAGGCAGAGATGAGGAAGGCAAAAATGCTCTAGGGAGTTTTTGTCTTGTGTTGAATCCAGATAAAATACAAATTCAGTTTTCTAGAAAATATTCCTCATGAAAGGCAATCATACACAAAAATTAGAGGGTTATGGCTTAGACTGTATAAAGACTTGCTTAATTATAATTATGAAATACCTTCTCAATGGCAGCATCATCTGGAATAACCACGTGGCTTTTGCATCCAAAGGCAGGAGCAACAGTGGCAATGCTAATAGCAGTGCTTCCAGCACTTCCTTCAGTAACTATTCCACCTGGACGTAGCTGTCCAGATTCCAAAGCCTGCGCAATCAAATCACAGGGAAAATGACATAAAAGCCATACAATGACCCCAAAGCTTTGATAATCCTTTTTTGACACAAAATTGTGAAAGGACCAATTCTCCAAAAAAGCTAAACCCTAAACCTAAACATAAATATTCATATCACTAACAAAAATATCATATTTAGTAACAGTGAAATTTTCCTTTCTTTTGTTATTATGCTATGCATAGGGTATACCATTCTCATGCATGATTTATTTCCTAATAATAACAACAAATAATCCCATGAATAGTACAACATATATGTATTTTTATATATATTTCAGAGGGAAGTTACCTCTTCAATGATTTTAACTGCAACGCGATCTTTGACACTTCCTCCAGGGTTCAAAAACTCGCACTTGCCAAGAATCTGAACAGAGCAGAGGTATAATAAGTATGAGAAGCAAATAAGGTGAATGGAAATGAAGGAGGAGAGTGAGTGAGGGCTTATTTACTTCGCAACCAGTGGCGTCGGAAAGGCTGTTGATTCGAATCAAAGGAGTGTTACCAATGGCGTGAAGGATTCCCTTCTTTGATTTCTTCTTTGAAGAATTGCAGCGACGGTCGCAGAGGAAATAGGCGACGACCAGCGACACCATTATGGCTCCAACAGCGCCTGCGCTTCTAGCTGCCACAGGCGCCATACTTGAACTTGGACCCACCACACTACCTCCAACTAACCCAAATACGCTTCTTCATGCTTTGTGCCTTTTATTAAAGTGCATCTAGTTACTTATACAGTTATGCTGTGTTGGGCGGTGGGTTACTAATACCATGTTAATGGGCTTTGATTCATGTCTTGTTTGGACTTCCTTTTTCTACTGGCCCACTTTTAATTGAATTGGTTTTTAATTAAAGAAAAAAACAATAACGGGCTATCAAAGGCTTCAAAGCAATGTTATTAAAACCGGTTCGGACCGCCCGGTTCCAATTGTATATTGGATCGGATAGGTAATTAGCCCGGTAAAAATCGCTTTAACTCTACCAGTTTCTGTTAAAATCGGTGACCCAATGGTGTGTGTAAACCGACCGAGTTCAATTAAGAAGGATGAGGAGGAGGAGGGGGGTTGTAAGCAAGCTCCTCACACACACTTGGTAAGAAAAAAGAAACATTGGATGCACTATCTGATACCATTTTCCTCTCTGACCACCGTCCTTCCCAACTATACAGAATGCACCGTTGGTAAGTTTCAAATTCACAATGGCAACTTCAAGCCTCATGAAAAAGCAATATTAAAGAGTGAAAGGAAATATGTACACGTAAGGCTCCAAATATCGAAAAAAGCTAGCTGTTCAGTGTAAAAAAAATAAAGTTAGCAGCTGAAATGTAAAGTCATGAGAATTTTTCATCTCAAGTCTTGCCACTTGTTAGATATATTTTTTTTTCAATTATGTGGTTTATTTTTTATTATAAAATAATTTAAAAACTTTGAAATTTCAACAAACTCCTTGCTTTTCACAGATTTCACTTTCACATCACTTTTAATTTTATTTGTTATTATTTATATAATAATAATGTGTTCTATTTTAAAAATATTCCAATATAAATTCAGACACCCGATTCAACGGTTTAACCAGTGACTCACTGGTTCAACTAATGACCCATTAATTCAGTATCTTAACTGAGTCAATGACCGATTCGAGTTTTATAACACTGCTTCAAAGCCCTTCCCCACCCCAACTTCTGGTTAGATAGGTTAGCTTGAAATAGGCTATACGCCTATTCTTGTTGGGAATTTCTTTTTGTACATACAATTTTTTTTCTTCTCCATACATCCCATTTTTTTATTTCACAAAATACTTCATTCCTAATTTAAATACCTAAACTTTCCCCCTCACCATGACAACACTCACTCTCCGCATATCATTGACCATCCTATTTCAAAACTTCTTAAATCTAAATTATTTATTCCCTATTTGAATTCTACATTATGATTCAGTTTTGTTGGGTTAGGCAGAGGTACACAATAAGCCTTAGTTTGGTTGTGGAGAAGTGGTGAAGAAATAGGTGAGGGAAGAGAGAAGTGGGAGAGAAATGAGGAAGTTCTCTCGTTTGGTTGAGAGGTGAAATAACAGAGAGATTGAAAAGGAGGTGGGACCAACGCAGTCAGAGTTTTTCCGCGATTGAGACGAGAGATCGCGAAGAAAAACGTTGGAGGTTGCTCTTCACTCGCCAATAAAGCTTGCAATTGAAAAAGGGGATTTTGATGACGGTGTTGACTTGCACGAAGACTTCATTGTTGATGGCTATGGCTTCAATTTGGTGGCGAGGTAGTAATTGGAGATGTTGGTTTGGACTCATTTGTTGATGAAAGATTGGTCCTCGACGACGGAGGAGAGAAGTTCGTTCAGTGTGGTCGTTGCCGCTTTCATGCTTGAGCTTGCAAGCACAGTGAGCAAGCTGGAGCTAGTGCTTCACGTGGTTAAGCCTCTGACTCTTCAAAAGCTCCACCCCTTGGATATCTATGATGGTGGATTGGTTGCCAGCATGCATATTTTATCTCAATAATCCCAAATAGATTATGCAAGATGTGGAAAGCAGGAGGATGGGCTTTGCACCATGGACATCGATTCTGCAATGAGTTCATATCACTTCTATCAAACCAAATAACTAAACTTTTTATTTCTCTTTTATTTCTTCCCTATTTCTTTTACACCAAACAACATATAAATCATTACTATTTCTTCCATATTTCTCTCTTCCATATTTCTCTCTCCCATATTTCTCTCTTCTCTATTTCCTCCTTCTCACCAAACATAGTGTAAATGACGAGGGGAAGAGAAATTGTGTGGAAATAGACATACTTCCTCGGTTTGGCAGAGAGAAGAATAGTGGGGGAAATAAAAAAGCTTGGTGGGTCCAACACAATTGTATTCACTTCTCAAATTTGTGGAGAAGTGTTATAGAAATGTAGTGCTGTCACATGGTGCTTTAAAAAGTACAACTTTTTTTATTTCTTCTATTCAACCAAATAACTAAACTTTCCTATTTCACACATGTTTCTCTTCTATCAAACAATTTATAAATTAACTTTATCTCTTTCTTATTTTTCTCTTTTTTATTCCTCTTTTCCTACCAAACATAGTGTATATATGGATTCATGTTAAAATATAGTGTGAATGGTGAATTATTAAACCTTAAAATCATCACTCATCATCACAGGAGTTTTTTTGCTTTAAAATAGTTTACTGAAAATTCCAGGTGCACATTTGACAATAACAACAAAGCACATTCCAATAATCCTTTATGACACCATCCTCAATGGTTGCAAGCAGGACTTCTTTATAGATACTTAGCATCAAATGCATGAGATTTGATGAAAAGCTGACCCCTATACTGGTCCAATGTCTTCGAAATCTAGTAAGAGTAACTCTTGTACAAATATTAATCAAGCTAATTAAAGGGCAAGTAGGCAAGCAACAAGCACCAAGATGATCAAGAATGCAAAAGTTGAACCAACGTCATGATACTAAGAGTATGTTTGGTTTATATCAAAATCACGTTTTAAACGTGGATTCGGACAAAAGCTACTCTCAATAGCGTTTGTCTTGATCTACATTTGAAACGTGAATTTGGAGCAAACCAAACACACTATAAATTCTCGTCCTCCTCCCTGAAACTCGTGCCTATGACTATGACCGTCTATCCCACAAGTCCTATAAACATAAGTTCTCCTCCGAAACACATTCAATGGCCGAATGGAAAAAAATGTGAAAGTGGCTATAAGGTTATTTTTTGAGAACAAAATTTATAAGAGAAAGAGAAAGGACGTCTGAAAGAAAAAAATAGAGTGTATAAAGAAAAAGTCCCTTCTAGTTTGATTGTTGTTCATACTCTATTTGATAGGGGTGTTCATATCCAATTCAATATAAATTACAAAAACTGATCCAAAAATTGAAAATTGAATCAAACCGAAAACCAAAAAATCGAAAATAGTAGACACTATTTTTTATTGGATTGGATTTGTTTTTAGATCATACGTTGAAAATCAATTCAAATCGAACTTATATACACATATATTATTTTATTCATAAAATAATCATATATTGATACTCACAAATATATATTTATGAAATTACTTATACTAATATACTTTTTTTATGATTTTATTATTTAATAGAATTTTAATATCTCTATAAATATATCAATTTTAAACTAATTTTAAATCTATTTTCATGTCTCATGTTCTCATTTTTATATAATTTATTTTTATACAATTAAATATATGTTCCAATAAAAATGTTTACTATTATTGTAGGTTTTATTATTTTTACCTAATATTTATTGACTCTTAAAAAAAATCAAAAATTAATCTAATATTAAATTGGATTGGATTAGATTGAATTTGAAAAAAAAAGTAAAAATCGATTGAATAATGAAATGATAAAACTGTGATAATTAAATTAGATGATTTTTATTTTAAGACTAATTTAAATCGAATCACAAACACCCCCAGTAGTATTTGAGTTTAGGATGATTCTCACTATGGTCTTTTTAGTTCACTTTCCTCATTATGGAGATGTTTTATTATTTGTTTTTGAATTTTTTAGATACTTGTTGAATGAGAATTTTTCATAATTTTTAATGTGTATCATTTTAGTTATTAATTTAACAATATTATTAAAATAGGAAATGGTTGAAGTAATATACATTGAATATCCACTTTTTTACTTGAAGAATAACCAAGTCATTGATCAATAATATTCAACTATTCACATAATAACAAACATGCAACAAATCATACGACACATTTTTCTCTCTATATTTCTTCATCATATCACATATTACATCTCACATTCTCTCCTTTTTTTTCTTTTCTCTCTTTATCTACTTTAGTTGTATTGTTGTATGATGTATAAATTTCATTTCTCTAATATTAATATACCAAAAAATATAATTTTGAATACATAAAAGTTATTTTTATTAATAAATATTTTAAGATATTCGTTAACATTTATTTTATTATTTTAAGTAAAGAGTAAAGACTATACCGTACAATACACACTATAAAGTACTGACGTGGAAGTGAAAGGAAAATGCTATTTTAGTAATTTTGGGGATAGTAAAAAACCTAAAAACGGTAATATTGGCAGTGAAAAAAAAAACCAGTGGCTCCCTCCGACTCCAAAATTGAAAGTCCAAACAAATCTTCAAAAATCAAAACGAACACTTTCGTTTGTCAGAGAGAAAGAGAATCTCTCTCACTCTCAGCACAGAAAACAGTGAGTAACACAGCACAGCCTCGTCGTTCTCCTTGTCATGAAGATCCCAGAAAAGGTGCTCAACTTCAGATACCATTTTCTGGCGGCACTGCTCCTATGTTTAACCCTCTTCTCTCTCACACTCATGGCCCCAAGATTGAAGACCCTCTTTGCCTATTTCTGGCCACTTTTTCTCTCCACAGCACTTGTTCTCGCCCTTGTCTTCCTCTTTGCCAAGACTTCTCCTTTACCGGCTACCGACGCTTCCCTTCACAAAGCCGGCCAAAGCCTCCTAGATTACGTCGCCGGCCACCATGAACCGCCCTTGGATACCCTCAACAAGTTCGATTAGGGCATGAACCTCTTCGTCCCCAATTAAGGTTAGCGTCCCTCACATCAGATAGATCACTAAATTAAACAGACCCTCATTATGTACTACTACTACTATGTAATATTTTAACCTCTTAATTACCTTCAACTCTAATTATTCCTTGACTTCTATCTTTTTTCCCCCTTATAATTATCAATAATCATTGGCAGCTTTATTTTGTGGTTTTTGTATGGTTCAGTTTTTTTTTTTTTGATTGATACTTCGATTCACATGACTCAAGTCGATAGATTCATTGGGTTGCATATTATTACTGTCATAATTTTTTTAAAAATTATGGGAAAAATAAAAATAAGATAGGATTTGTGTGAACGTTAAATATATTTAAAAAAAACTTGATTAAAACATTAATTATGTGCGGAATTTATAACCGTGAGTTGTAATAGCAGCAATGCCTTTCAAAAGTCAAAAGTGCTATTTGGGGTTGTGGGTGTGGCAGGGTATCCTCCTTTTTTCCATTCGGAGCTGCAATGCAACTGTGACCAGCTATTTTGTACTTTTTTTAAAAAGAAATTGTAGTGGAATGATAATATTTTGATTATTTTAAAATTACTTTTTAAATATGAATTTAAGCATATATCTGATTTTGGAATAAATTAAATAGGTTTATTGTTAATACTTGGGGCCACTCGCACCCAGAGTTAAACCAAACCAAACGAGTTATAAGCACCATAATAGTTTAAAAATTTGTACAATTAAGTATTTGATTAATCATTAAAATTTTGTTTCCAATTTATTTTGATATGATTTGATTAAAAATTATCTTAAATATTAAATAAGTTATTGTGTATTTGATTTACCGTAAAACACGTTTTAGACAAACTCTATTAAAAATAGCTTATATACATATTCATGTTTGAAATTAGATCCAATGTAAATTAAATAAACTAGTATTCTAAATAAATGGGTTAAAATAATATTTTATATATTGGTAAAAATAAAAATATAGGATTAGGAATCTAGTAGGCATCGAGAGTTGTAGAACCGTCGTACATTGCATAGTGCCATTCATATTCGCTGCTGAGTGCTCATCTGTGTCCACTGTTACTATTTAGGGGACCGATGTCCATGTGAAAAGGTGATATTATTATTCCGAACGGAAAATATAAAAGTAATTAATAAATTCTAAAGTAAATCCTAGAAAGTTTAATTATAATTTTTTTCTTTTATAAAGTAATAATCTCATATTCTTCTTTATTAAGCAAAGGAAAGTCAACTTGACGAGTTACAAGTGATTCCTTAATCCATATAGTATATGTTTTCAGGGAGCTACTCTCTTTAAACTCTGTAGAAGACAATTCATTAAAAAATTATATCACACATCTTTCAAGTCAAGTAATATATATAGGCGAGAGTATATTTTTCCTATTTTCGTCATCATAGTACAATTCAATTCCAAGAGCATATTTGTTTGAATTTTATGAAATGAAAAATCAAATCAATTAAAAATTTGGAAGTGTTTCCAATTAAAATCGCTTCATATAAAAAAAAGAGTTTAATGTATTTACATGGTAGTATACCTCCATAAAAACCTAAAAAGAATTTTTAGCTAAAGTATTTCTAAAGGTATTGCTTAAACTTTGGTTTGAACTTTGCTAGGAAATAGTTTGCACTAATTTTTTATGGAAAGTGCACCTTGTTTACCATGATATTATTTCTATTGGCAAAAAAAATATTTTAAGAATTTAATAAACTTGTATTATTAGTGTAAAAAAATTTACATTGTCAACTAATAATGTGTTACTGCATCATTTAATAAATTAGATAATATATAAGATGTCGTATTATTAAATTGTGTGATAATATATAATTAGATGATAATATAAAACTTTTTATGCTAATTAATAAGTGCAGGATCTTTTCCCACTTCTACTACCACTTAAGCTACAGAATAGCTAGAAAATAGCTACTAATATTAACTACAGAATGATTGCATGACTATTTCCTAGCTACTTAGTAGCAAATTTTGCTATAGACTATTGCACAATTAGAGAGGATCTGGATCCAATTAACAATGTATTTCTATTAAACTCTTGTGTTTAAATACGGTGAATTGACATGTTACTGTATAACATGCTTAGAGTCATAAAATGCACTAATTTGCAACATTTTTTAAAATTGAATTGAATGTAATTTGAAAAATATGCTTGATGACAATGCAAAGGTCAACATTATATGACAAAATAAATTTTACAACACCATGAGTTTTTTTACAAATAAAGTGTTTTTTTCTACAACACCATGAGTATTTTTCACATAAACAATTTACTCTCAAGTCAAGTAAAATCTTTATGAACAACAATGTTCTCCCTTTAGAGTATTTATCGAATTGTATATCCACGACTTAAATCTGACACCCTTAATTAAGTTGGAACAACCTTATGTCAAATATCTATGCGCTCGATGGTTCAAATAAAGCTAAACTGATTGAGTTAGTATATTAATCTGTTTTTAGCATCGGTAATTATCCTACATTTGAATTAATATACTCAACAAAATATTTTTTAAAAGATTTCTTTGGTATCTTTTACTTGTTTAAATATATTTAACTTTAATAGAAACAAGGTGCAATACGCCGAAGACGTATGAAATAAGAACGAATTTTGATCTCCCTGAATGGAATGAATGATTGGAGCATTAAATTTTGAATCACACTCTTAGGGAAGGTATTTTTTGTGTCAATGCCTTAGTCAATCAGAGTGTTTCTTTTTTTGATATATCAATCAGAGTGTTTCTAATCCTTAGCTATACTGTAACTGATAGAATTGGTGCTTCTTTTATTAAGCAGTAGTTGTTTTGTGTTTTCCTCATTAAATAAAAAAAACCATACAAGTTCTGAATTGTAAATTAAGATAAAAATTAAAGATATAAAAACTACACAAAAGTGTATCATGCGTTTGATGTTGATGATACACTCTTGTAATCGTTTCAGAACTTGCAGGCCAGGGATATGTAGCAACAAGAACATTAATGATGTTCTTACAAACAAACATTTTTCTGGCGAATTGATTGTTACTGTTAGGCACCGTTGCTTCAAATTTGAATTGAAATATAATTGATTTTATTACACATATTGTTTTCGGTCTTGACTCTTGAGTATGTCTATATATAATTATGTATTATTCTTTGCAGGTGTTTATAGTTATTATTTTTGTCTTTGCAGCTGGGTTGGTGCATAACAATGGGGACAAAGTCACAAAACAAAAGGGGCCAATGACCATGACACCATTTTTGAAAAATTTAAAAAAGACTCGTCGGCTACTCAATGGTGAATGATGGGTATTGGTATTGGTGGACCATTACCATTTTTGAAATTGAAATTGAAATTGACTGCAGTCAAGTCACAGAGACAACAGACATGTGAGCATGTGAGAGATGCTTTCTGGAATCTCTATTATCCAAATCTAGGACTTTTTTAATAAGTAGATCACGCCCACCCACCTCAGCCTGTGTTTGAAAAACATTTTTAGTAAGTACTAGTAGATAAGTTTGGAAAAAAAAGTAAAAATCTTTAGCCATAAATATTTTTTAAAAAATAAGATATATTCTTCTCAAATTTTCTTATCATTTACTTTATACCATAGATTTGAATATTTATTTTTTAGAATAAAATAATTTTGATATTTTATCTCTATTAACTAAAGCATGCGTCTTATATATTTTATGACATTTTTAAAACTTTCATACCAGTCCAATCCGATACTTTTTATGAAGAAAATTTTTATTATTTTTGGTACTTTCCTTTCATTTATATATTATAAGCATTCGCATAATGTATTGGATATTCAGTTACTTTTATAATTTTTGGTCGACAAATAGTATTGCTCAAACATGATTTTTCACTATAAGAAATTCAATTTTTAATGATGGTTTTTCTGCGAGGGTCTCGTCATAATGCTGTTGCTACAGCATTAAATGCACTGTTCAGTACAATTAATTCTTAGAGACGGCTTAGCCGTCGCTAGGAATTGACAGTAGCGAGGACTAGGTCGTCGCTGTAAATTATAATTTATTAACTTTTTTCTGAAAAAATAAAAATTAAATGTAGCGACGGCTTTAGAGACAACATGCCGTTGCTACATTAAAAATGGATTTTTAATTTGCGCGTGCAATTTTTTTTCAAAACGTAGCTAGCGGCGGCTTTAGAGACGGCAGGCCGTCGCTACGTTAAAAAACTGGACGCGTTAAAACCTCTCCTCCTCCCCTCTTCCTCCATTTCCAAGTTCTTCTTCCTCCAAACTCCCTTTTCTTCTCATACAACCACCCCTATTTCTGTCCCCTCACCCCATTTATTTTGAAAAACTGACCGATTAAAACGTTCCTCTCCTTCATAGGATCGTTTTGAACCGATCAGTTTTTAAAATAGTTACTTGTAGGTGATGTTAGAACTCGTTTCAGAGTTATTCCCCTTTCGGAGTCGCAACAAGTAAGTTTTTGTAAAGTTTCAATCAATTTATTTGAAATTAATAGTTTATTTATTTTATTAATTTATTAATGTAATAAATGAATTATGTTTATTTGTAATTAACAGTTTATGTGTAGTTAGTTTTTTTATTAATCTATTTTTTTTGTAATTAGGTTTATTTGTAATTAATCGTTTATTTGTAAATAGTTTATTTGTAATTAATAGTTTTAATTAATTTATTTGTATTTAGGTTTATTTGTTTTATTAATTTATTAATGTGATATAGGAATTAAGTTTATTTGTAATCAATAATTTATTTAATTTATTTGTAATTATTAATTTATTTTTTTATTAATTTATTAGTTTATTTATTTTATAATGTCTATAGTAATTATAATTATAATTAGTTTTATTAATTTTATTAGTAATTATTATATTAATAATTATTTTATTAATTAGTATATTAGTAATATGTAATTAGTATTTTTAATTTATATAATTATTTATTTTGTATATAATGTCTATAGTCATTAGTGCCTAGGATGCGTGGTAGAGGTGGAGAGAAGATCCCACCTAATAGAGGGAGGTCCATCCCTCCTGGCGAGCTACGACAACAGGCAGCTCGCGCGATACAGGTGAGGACCAACCTCTCTTAGTCACACGCTGATCAGATGTCGGAGAATCCATCTACTTCAGCGCCGGCGGGCGCCATGGAGACTTTTTCTTCTTCTTCCTCCCCTCCACCATCTGGTCAAGCGCAGTTCGATGGTATGGGGTTCATCCCAACACCGGGATTAGTTCAGATGCCTCCAGTGCAGGAGGACGTTGTGCCTGACCTAGACGCTAACGACACTCAGGATGACCTGGATAGGGATGCTGACTAGGAGGCTGATGAGGAGCCAGCTCGGTTCCAGGGTGTCGAGTCAAGTAGACCTCATGAGACAAACGCTCGAGGCCGGGTTATTATTCAACCATTTGGACGGGGGTGAGTTTGTTTAATTTTATTTTCTTATTTAGAATTGATATTAATATTTAATCTTTAATTGTTTTAACCATGATTTTAAAAACCGGACCGGTCGGTCGGACTGGAAACCGGTGAACCGGTTACGTGTCCGGTCCAAATAAACCACATAACCGGCCATTCAAAAAACCGGTCAAGAACCGGTTAACCCAGTCAAAAACCGGTCAAACCGGTATAAACCGGCAGTTTACCGATTCAGCCCAGTTCAGTGAAAAAAGCTTGGAACGACATCATTTCTTTTTTTTAAAAAAAAATTGAAAAATAAAAAAAAATCTAAATGACCAGAAGGTTGCTCTTATGCCATCCGCCGGCCGCCGTTCGGTCGTCCATCATTCTGCATGTGACTGAGATTTGATTCATCTGGTCGTTCATCGTGTTTGAAGCACCTCAGCTGTTCATGTTTCACCGTTGCTACCGCTTGCCGCAACACCTTCATGTTCAGAGCTTGCCCAGCTTTCAAGTTCACAGCTTGTCCAGCCACTTCGCATGCCCTGTTGATGCCGCAGGTAATGTTGAAGTACTGGAGCTTTAATTTAAAAGAAATGGCCTCAACTTTTAGGATATCAAAGGCATGTGAGGTAGGAAAAGAAAAAAACTGTGGCAGACATGAAAGTTTCTCAAAAGCAAATTAGAAAAAATAGGAAGAGTGGGTAAATGGCTGGTGCGGACGTCAAAGTTTCTCAAAATTTCATGTTTTGTACTAAGGATGGATAAGTACTTGTTAGAAAAAATAGAAAGAGTGGGTAAATGGTTGGTGCAAGTCTCGAAATTAACAGGAAAACATGCTATTTAACTTTTTTAATTAATTTTTTAATTATATTTGATTATTATGATTTTTTTTTATTTTATGTTGGTCTATTACTTTTATTTATGAATATTATATAATATATTAAATAAAATTTAAAAAATATATTATTTAATTATTACCGGTTCAACCACGGTTGGACCATTAAACTTTAAACCAGTGTCTCTACCGGTTCAATAACCGGTCTGGTTTTTAAAACATTGGTTTTAACTGTTAATATTGAATATTTTATTTTGCATGTGGGTGTCTAACGCCCCACCTATCGCAGTCATTGGTCATGTGATCCGGGCGCAGTTCCGGGGTCCTCACTACCTTTGGGAGGTCACCCCGAAGGATGTTAGGGACATGTGGTGGGAGGAGTTCACGGTAATTAAAAACCCTATCAACTTTAAATTTTTTCTTAAGGTATGTCAATTTGTCAGGACTTACCATATTTTTATTTTGTAGAGCCGAGTTACTTGGGACCCTTCTGATGAGGCCCAAATCAAGAAGGTGTACAAGCAGAGGGTTGCCTGTCACTTTAGAGATATGATAAACAAGGCACATAAGGCTGTGAAGAGGCCCACGGTGTGGTGAGGAGTCCTGGGAGGGTCTTTTGGCCTACTGGGACTTTGCGGAATTCAAGGGAAAGTCCGCCTGTAACAAGAGCAACCAAGCTTCTCAGCGCGGGGGGCAGTCCACACCATGGGCCTCAGGGCCCACCATGAGGTGGCGTTGGATATGGTATGTATAAATACACACTCTTTTGTATTATATTTCTATTTGTTAAATTAATTAATTTGTGTAATATTCCTGTGTAGGCTCGACAGCTTCGGCGGGTGGTCGAGCTGGACGAGTTCTTTGTTGCCAGCCACGCCAAAAAGGGTGGTGGCTGGGTAGATGACCGTGCCCGTTCCACCTATGTAAGTGTTTGTTTATAAGTAATAACTAATAACTAATAACTAATAACTAATTTCACTTTTACCTCAACGGACAAATTACAAGGAGCGCCTGAGGGAGGTTGAGTCACAGATGGGGGACATGACTGATGCCTCCACCAAGCTGGAGATCTGGAGGGATGTTGTGGGTAGCAAGACCCGAGGCCGTTGTTATGGCATTGGGGACTTGGCCTCCAACATTCGTCCAGGTGTGACCAACTTGACTCAGGAGTCTTGGGCTCACCCGAGCGAGAGTACTGGAGAGGAGGCGTTGCGCCAGGAAGTCGAAGTAGCAAAGGAGCAGTCTCGGCAGGCCATGACAAAGACTGTAGATTTGGAGGATAAGTTAGCACGACTCTGAGGACAGATGCAGCAGATCCTGGATGCGAAGGCTGCATGTCAGGCTCCCGCTCAGGCTCAGGCGCAGCCGCACGCCCGCACCCCATTATGATCCCGCCATAGATGACCAATCGGTGGATGATGAGGACGAGCAGCCCACCCCACAGCCCCAGCGCCGCCGCCGCCATTGATTTCTTTTTGTTTATGTTTTATTGTATTATTTTTTAACAGAGTTTGTGTATATATTTATATATATATATATATGCTTTTTTTAGTATTGTTTTTATAATTTTAAATTTAATAAATAATAAAATAAATAATAAATTTAATTTAAAATTAAAATAATAAAATAATTAATAAATTTAATAAATTATTAAAATAAAATAAATAATAATAAATTTAATTTAAAAATATATATACATGTAGCGACCGTCATGACTGTCACTACAACCGTCTCTAGATAAAAAAAAATTTAAAAAAATGAATTAATCTTAGCGACGACCATGTTTTTAGAGACGATGTTTTTAGAGATGACCATGCTTTTAGAATTAATCTAAACCATCTCTAGGTAGCGAAGGATGACATCAGCCGTCGCTACTGTATTTACGACGAGCCATTTAGTGACGTCCACGTGGTCGTCTCTAAATCGTCGCTACGCAGCATGTAGAGACGACTTTTTCTTATGTAGCGACGGCTCATGACCGTCGCTAAAAACGAAATTTTTTGTAGTTTTCCATCTATCTAAATGTTGACCCGCGCGTTGCGCGAAGGAAGAAATAATTTTATAAATTTTTTCAACTCAAATTTAAAATATTAAATATATAAAGTATAAATGTAATAGAATTTAAGGCTTGATTTTAAATTGAATAAAAATTATATTTTATAGAAAATATGAGTTTGAGATAATGTAAGTGATAAAAAAGATATTTGTCAATTTTGGTTAATCAATAATATGTTAAAATATTAAAAGGATTTTAATGATAAAAAGGGAAAGAAGAGTGAATCCATATTGAATTAACCATTTTAAAATATTAAAGATATTTTAATGGTTATCAAATAAGTATTAATGGATGATCCATTTGAGTATGAGAATTAAAAGATTAAGCTTTGTTTTTAAATTGAATAAAAATTATATTTTATAGAAAATATGAGTTTTAGATAATGTAAGTGAGAAAAATATATTTGTCAAATTTGGTTAATTAATAATATGTTAAAATATTAAAAGAATTTTAATGATAAAAAAGTTGGGATATTGAGATGGTATCAATTAAGATAAAATCTTGACATGGTAAAAATAGTGTACATGTGGAAACAATTTAAAATATTAAATATATCAAGTATAAATATAATGTAATTTTTATGTTTTGATATGAAATTTAATAAGAATTATATTTGATAGAAAATATTATGCTTTTTTAGTGAATTAATATATTTTAAAATATTAAAAGGATTTTAATGATAAAAAAAAAGATGAGCGAATTCACGTGGAATTAACCATTTCAAAATATTAAAAGTATTTTAATGATGGTAAAAGAAATGTAAGTGAATGAACCATTTGAGTGTGAGAATTATAAGATTAAGAAGCTGAAAGGTTAGGAAATTGAGATGATGCCAACTAAGATAAAATGCTAATGTGGCAAAATAGTATACAAGTGGCAGCACTACAATCCACGACTCAACTTTAATATATGTATAATAAATAAATAATAGATAGATAATGAAGGGAATCAAACATGTGGTCAGGGTGCAGCGGAATAAATAGATTTCATCCCTTGTTATGATTGTTAATGCGAAAACACGAATTAAGACATAAAAGTTATGAAACAAAAGGTTGTACCTTTTAAGGATTGCTAACGAGGCAATAGCAGCCACGTCTCTAGTGGTGTCCACGCTAACAGCCGGACTAGGAAACCCTCCTCAATTCTGCTAGTAGTCTTTAGAGAGTAAGAGCGATTACTCATATTTTTCATGTGTATGGGGTAATGCATCTTATTCTATATTTATAGAGTGGTGGCGAGGATTTTACCCTTCACTCACTTATCCCTAACACATATGGGTCTGACCCATTAGGTTATAATTCTAATCAAATTAGAATTATTATCCTTTTCCTAGTGGTTTGTTGTTTGCGTGTGACCCAATAGACTTTTAATATTTGGTTATGATATTAAAATAAAACTCTTTTATATTTAATATCATAAATAGTGTGCGGTATCTAGCAATACATCACTATCCAAATATTGAGAGATTATCAATAACTTTGACGAATCCTATTTTATGATAATTTATATGATTTCTCCCTTTGTCGAAATATCTAATTGAACCCAAGGGCATGGTATGTGTCAACCTTGTATAGTTCAATTTATATTTTCCTTGATCCCCAAGTAGATTGTACAGAAAATAAACATGTCATGTTTATCCTTCTGAGTATGGTCATGCATTTTGCAGTCCCACTTTATCAAGAGGCTACAGATATAACTCCTATTACATAGAAGGGACAAATCTCATCTAGGTCACTCACATTCCTCCACAAAATTTATTATATGTCCAAATACCAACTTTATGATTATCTTGTTACAGGCAACGTTTGATGATAATTAAAGCATATAATTCCTTGTGTAGGAATCGTAGTGATTTCAGGTCGAAAGACTTCATATAATATTTATCAATATAAGAAACGTTCATGACACTTATGTAACAATCCATGCAACGTTCTTATGGTGAGTCTGTCCAGTACACTATTACTCTTAATATGTACTTATGTGAACACATGATATCTCATATCCATGATCCGTGAGATGTGATCATCAATGAGCTCACATACTAGTCTAAATGCAAATCTTTGTCCTAAGATGATACTTGACCAGAGACTATTTTAAGAATAATTCTTCATAAGATCTCACGATCAAGTCATCTACTTGATTTCTTATGAAGTTTGAGCTTACAATTCTAAGGACATTAATTGTATTCGTAAAAGAATGAATTGTCTTTATAAAAATAATATGATACATGTGATGGATGTTTCAAAACATATAAGTCTCTAGTGCATATTCCTAACACATAATAGATTATGCTACCCTTCTAATATACTAATTAGCAGTAGGTTTGTGTTTAATCACTTGAGTTATATCTCCTTCCATTATTTTGGTAGTATGTAAATAACAGGAAGGTTAATTGGTTTGGGCACCAATTAAATCTATCTAGTGTGTGTTTGGTTAACCCAAAATCACGTTTCAAACGTGAATCCAGGTAAATGCTACATAGTAGCTCCAGGTAAACGCTACAGAGTAGCTTTTGCCCGGATCCACATTTGAAACGTGGATCCAGTGCAAACTAAACACACCAAACACAACCTTAGATATGAATGCTTCTAATCCAGTTTGTGTGTAAGGTTTTTAACTCTTGGAACTCATTGGGAGACATATAGCTTTCCATTTTTCTTTTGCAAGCATACGAGTAATGGTTGTTTTGGATGATCGATATTGATTCACCTTCAAAATTCATCTTTCACATTGAAACCATCTGACATCTCTTTGAGGGAAGAGTGCTTTCTGTATTATAATCATTTCATTACTCATTGCACCGATCAATCATCACAACCATTAACCAAGGCTAATCAGTAAGTTACTATAGGGTAGGGCCAAGATATAGTAATTACATTACACTTTTATATGTCTGTTTAATTTATATTTATTTTGGTTGCTGAAAATTTCAATTGAAACCAAGGGGTTGATCAAATGGAGCAAGATAGGATCTCGCATCTGACAGGTCACATGTTCGAACCCCCGCTTGTCCCTTTGGGCCGGGATAAGGTAAATGTAAGTATCTCTAAGTGTTCTTTGAGCCCGGAGGCATTCCCTGCCTTGAACTGGGCCACCATCCCCTTACCCTAAATTTTTTTCATCGAGAAAATTTCAATTGAAATATATATAAAAAAGAACAAAATAAAAATAGATTAGAAATTTATTATTAAGAATATTTTCACAAGCCATAACTTGACCACACTGGCATGATCATTATCTCTTACATTTCCTTCAGGCTTCAAACTACACTACATGAATGGTGCGGCTAAAAACTTAATTTGTGAAATAAAACTCCCCCTTTCAAGAAATTTCATACTTTCATGCTCATCAAAGCTCTGCTGTGTATTTCATCATTGAAGTGAAAAATAAGAACCACTCAAAAACAACTCGGTGTATACAACGTGTTGTTAGTCTAGGATGACTGAGCAAGTGTTATATCAGAAATAGACAATGTACCAGACTGATCAACGTCAAGCTCTTCAAACTCCTTCATCACAAGTGATATATCTTCTTGATTAATCTTCCCCATCTCCTTGAGCTTATAGATTACAAATTCAGCAGCCCTATATATGAACAGCAAAACCAAAGAGATTAAAATAAATGAAGCCATGTAAACCATTGATAGTATAATAAACTTTCAACAATAATTAAGACTATGAAAGAATGCTCAAACTAACCCAACAGTCCCATTGCCATCAAGATCAGCAGCCTCCAAATCTAAATTGGTCATTTTCCTTTCAAGAACCCACTTGACCAGTGCCTTTTGTTTGCTTTCAGTGTTTAGCTCAGCAATGTAGAGGAAAAACAGAGCTACACAAATAGTACCTGTCAATATCCAAAAGACAGCAAATATTCTTCCTGCTTGAGTTGAGAAACTTTTATCCCCATAACCCAGGGTTGTGATTGTAGCACAAACACAGTAGAAGGCATCAATAGTATCCAATTTCTCAACAGTGACCAAGAAAACTGTCCCTGCAATAATGAGAATCAAAAGAATGAAAAAGACCAGAATGAATTTGTATCTTGTTTTATTGATCTCAACCTCCTTTAGAATTTCAGTTGGACCAACTTTTTGGCGCATGTGCATAGCTTTAACAAGCAAAATTTCCTGTTTCTCAACCAAGTAGTCTGCTGCTTTGCTTAGGATTAGTCCAATCAATGCCATTCCAGAGAAAACAAAAGCACAAGCAAGAAGTTTTGTAAGGTCACTATTGGGCACAAGGTCTCCATATCCAACAGTGGTCATTGTCACAATTGTAAAGTATAGAGCATCAAGAAATCTGTCTGTTTTCAGCCCCTTGATCTGGTTCCTGAAAAGGTAGAAGATGAAAACACCTATACCTAAATAGACTGCAAGGCATATGGCCACTTTTCTAAAGCTTGGATGTAAATTCCTAAATATGGACTTAGAATGGGGAATTGATTCATTGACATTTGTCTCAGGAGGAGGAAGAGCTGTGTGAGGTGCACTTCTAGAACGGAGGAATCTTCTTTTCTTTAACTGCAATTTATCTTTTTGAGCTGCAGGATCCAGTGATCCTGACAGCATGGACTCCTTTGCACCATTGTTGGCCATGCAGATGAATTCAGAAAGCAAGAATCAGTAATAGATGACCTGATTCGATTGCAAAGCAGTCCAAACTTGCTCTACAGTCAAAGAACAAAGGAAAATATATGCACATAGATATAAAGCCATAAGACTAAAGGGTATTAAAAATATGGAGCATATTATAATTTATAAATTCATTGAAACTTTGAAAGGGCTTCACAAAAAAAGAAGAAACATCACACAGTATATTCAAACATAATACTAGAATAGGCACTGGTGATCAATCTAAGTTCTTTTAGCTATAGAGCAGAACAGTGGCTTTTTAAGCACAATAACTATTAAGCATTAAAAGTAGCACTATAGAATTGAAACACAGTGACTTCACACATGAAGCTCTAGATGGGGAAAAAAGGTCATAGAGCAAACACAACCAATCAACAAGGACTTCCCATTTGCAAATTACTACCTAATTTCCCTGCCTCAAATCCATAATACTTCAAATTCTAAGGAAAATTACATCAGTATCATCTTATTTAACATTCCTTGTTAAGTTCTCAGTGTGAAGTTCATGAGTATTATGTCTCAATCCTGAGGGAGAAACAGAGAATAAAAGGTAAGAAACCTGAAATTAAAGAAGTAGCTATTTTGATTTTGAGAAAACAACATATATAGCTTTTAAGTAAATTCCAATTTCTTTGCTCCTTTTGCTCAGTCCATTCATTCACCTCAATGGAATTTCATTCTCATAATAAGTAATCTCCTCCAGTCATGGTCATTCCTCCAAAGAAAAACAGTTCTCAACAACAGTAAAACAAAATCTCACAAACAACTCAGTGTTGATGCCTTCAAAATCATGTGTAGTATAGGGTTTAGAGATAAACTGAATTAACAAAGTGGATCTAAGTTGAGCTCGACCGTTAACACTATTCATGTCCATCATGTGAAAAACTTGTGTAACTGCATTTCATGTCAATATGCCTTAGATCTTCAGAAATAGATATAATGGATGATGAATCACTAAAAACCAGAACGAAAGGAAATCCAAACGAAACAATAAGCAGTAATAATTCCAAGCAAGTATGAGTTTAGATTATGATAGAACGGCACTAAGAAGTCAAAAATGGAAATAATGAATGCAATTTAAGTTGCGAGTGAAGCTTTCACCTTTCAAGTGATTCTGGAAGAGAAGATGAGTTCTTGCTGCTGAGTCTTCGGAAAGCTTCTGGTTCAGTGTAAGTGGATCCCAATCCCATGTTTCTAATTTCGAGATAATCAATTATTATTATCATATTATGAGCTAATTTTCGCGTTAATTAAAGGGAATTTGCTTATTTAATCAAAAACTTTTTTAAAAGAAAATGAAAATCCTATATATGCGGCAAACCAGCATTTGTTTCTTTCAAGTTTCAACTTTCAACTATATTCTGAGACTGGGTACCAGGAAGAGAAAACGAATTGTGACCATGATTGGTAATTAAGGCCAGACGCCAGAGTTAATAATATAGATTAAAAAATTAATTTAAATATTTAATAAAAATGAAAATTTGTTCAATGATAAAAATCAAAATTCAAATATTTTGTAAAGATAAAATTATTTTACCCTATAAAAATATGTCTCTTCAAATCTAGGACTTAGATCAAGTCTAGCTACCTTTCTCACACGTTATACAATAGTGTTATTCTCTTTAAACTTATTCAAAGATCGTGAGATATAAGAAGAAGAAAACATGCAAAGAGTTTCAGTTAAACTTGAGTTTAAAATTTGATTTTCTAAATGAATTTAAGGAAACTAATATTATTATTTAATATGTTACCGTACTACACATAGGATTGGTAAGAACCAGTGTTCGACACATTCACAATTAATGGTAGAGTTAAGATTAAAAAATTAACGTAAATATTTTATAATAATAAAATAAAATAACAAAAAAATTCGGGGGGACGAAAATTAAAATTAGAAAATTTTATAAAAATAAAAAAGTTATTTTACCCTAATTTTTTTTTTAGAAATGTTGTTTCTATCTGTTGTACATGTACAACGAGAGAAAGAGAGAAAAGAAGGAAAAGAGAGAGAAATGTGGGATGTAATGGGTAATATGATGGAGAGAGATAGAGAGAAAAAATGTGTTGTATGAGTTATTGTATATTATTTGTTGTACAAAAAAAATTATCTAATTTTTTTTGTCTTGCACGGTAAGAGACTGGTCTCTATTCAAATCTAGGACTTAGATCAAACGCAGCTACTAGCTCGTCTGGATAACCGATAGGAACTGCAAAACGTCTTTTGACTTGGTCAAAGCATGGTTAACAAATATTTGAATGTGTTTGGGTAAAAGACTGATAAACAATGAACGAGTTCTGTGATGTAGAGAACGTGGTTGTCCAGAATTGAAATGTTGATCGATTTTGGTAAACAACGTTTGTGTAAATTTACCTCATAACCCCAATGATGATAAATTTATCCACTTCTATTTATCTAATAAAATAAATAGTAAACTCATTTTAGTAATTTTATATCCAAAAGTGATTCTACTTTATCTCATCCAAACAAAATTAATTTGTCTCAACCCACTTTTAGAATTATATATCCAAACAAAAATCAATTCTACCAAAACCAATGTTACCAAAATTAATTTTACCAAAATTAATTCTACCCAAATCAATTCCTGCAAACTGTAAACCAAACGGACTCGCTGCCTGACTGTGTTTGAAAAACTTTTTTAATAAGTGTACTTTGGAAAAAAAACTAAAAATCTTTAACCATGAAAGGTCATAAAGAAAAGAAGAAGAAGAAAAGCTCTCCTAATTTTACAGAAATTAAAGTAATTTTTAAAAAATAAAAATATATTTATTTTAAAAAAAAATCTTATCATTTACATTTTTTTGTGAATCTTATCATATACATTTATACGATAGATTTAATTATTTATTTTTGAAAATAAGACAATTGTGATATTTCATCTCTTTTAACTAAAGCACGAGTCTTATATATTTTATGATATATTTTCTTAAACTTTCATATCAATCCAATTTTATGAAAAAAATTATCTTTTAAATTTATTTGACCAATATTAATTTTTTTCGTATTTTACTTGCATTTTTATATATTATATGTATTCGTAAATTGGATATTTATTTATTCACCAGTTAATTTTATAACTTTGGTATACAAATAGTATTGCTCAAACATAATTCTTATTTTCCATGTAATTCTACTAGCCTTCTAATATAATTATTACTTTATTAGTTTGTTGTGTTTAATCACCTGAGCTACATCTTCTTCCATTATTTTGGTAGTATGTAAATAAGAGTAAGGTTGGTTTGAGCACCAAATCTATTTACAAATTGATGACAAAAGCCTAGGGATTACTTAGAGGATACTTAGAAAGTATAGATTTTATTGGAGCCTCATATAATAAAAGTTAGGATTAATTAATTAATCTTCTATTTTGAAATAGGATTTATATTATGTATTTTCCCCTGTGTTTTGAAAATTGGACCGACCGGTTAGACCAGTGAACCGGTCATGTGTCCGATCCGATAGAACCACCAAACTAGCCTTGTAAAAAACCAGTCAAGAACAGGTAAAAATTGGTCAAAAAGCGGTCAATCCGATGAAAACTGGTGGTTTAACGAATTTTTACGGTTTTGTGAAAACTGTAGATAATGTTCAAGAATAGTAAGGTTTCTCTGCTATTCATCAAGCCTCGTGTCGTCTATTGTCCCTATACGTTCCACATGGTGTCGTCGTTATCACTGTCTGCCGCCGCCGTCCTTATTTGTCGTCCACCGTTCGCAACTGCATTTTGCTATTGTGGTGCATTTGTTTCTAACCGTGTTTTCGCACCGTCGTGCCGTTGTTGTTGTGTTGCAATTGACGTTGTTGCTATGTTGGTTGTCACATCATTTAATGAACATGACACCTCATGTATTATTAAATTCGTTAAATGATGTGGCAACACATTATTGAATATCTGTGTAATTTTTTTTTACACTAATGTATAATTATTAAATTCTTACTATTTATGTAGTCGAGATATTGTTTCTTTTTTAATGTTATTGCCGTCACAAGGTTTTAAACATCTATTTAACGATTACATTTAACTTTCAATTCATACATATTTCATTTCAAATATCAATTTTTATTTTAAAACTGATATTAGACTATGAGAATTTAAAATTATTATGAAAAAATTAACTACAACAATATATATTAGTTACCTCAATCCCTATTTAACTGTCAATTTAGACAAAAAAAATACATAGATTAAGAAATGTAATCATTACTCTTGTTTTCATGGAAATAAATTTTAAACTTTATATTTTATCCTTTATTTCTCTTAATACTATTGGGTTTCATTAATTTTTTATAGTGTGTCATTTATTAATGTAAGGGTAGAATGAAAAAAATGTAATTAATAATGCATTAGATTTGTAAGTGTACAATTAATTAGAAACATTTTTTTAAAAGGGGACAGTTATAAAGAAACAGAGATAGTATAAAAGAAAAGTTAATCCTGTTTGGGGTGGTTGCGAGTTTTCAATTTTTTATTTTCAAAACATTTTAATGAAGTTTTTATAACTCAAAACAGAAAACTAAACCACAAAAAATGATTTTTGGTTTTCAGTTTTGAGTTGTAAAGACTTGGTTGAAATCTTTTAACAACCAAAAACTGGAAACTCACAACCACACGAAACAGCTGCTAAACTAATAACTTATAACAGCCCGTTTGTTTACGCGTTTGAATAGTGCGAAATCATGATTTTGTGGAATTGATTTTAAATCACTTCCGTCTAAAATATTTCGTAAAATGTGTATAACTATTTCAACCATTGATTTCTAGAATTAATTTTACTCAATTGTAAACCAAATCGACATTAAATAATTCCTAGATCAGTTATTATTTTAAGTTGTAAAAATTTGATTAAAATCTTTAAAAAATTAAAAATTAAAAACTTGTACCACACCCAACTCGGGGTTGAAAGTTTTGGATGATCGATATTAATTCACATGGAAACCATCTGATCACATCTCTTAGATTGAAGAGTGCTTTCTGTATCATAAATTCATAATCATTTCATTACTCATTGCACCGATCAATCATCACAAGCATTAACCAAGGCTTGTCAGTAAGTTACTATAGGGTAGGGACAAGAAATAGGATCTGGTTCGACCAAAAAAAAATAAATCTGGTGGGACTATTACAAGTGATATATTTATTTAGCTATTGAAAATTTTAATTGAAATATATTTATATATGAAAAAGAACATTTATTAAGAAATAATAAACGAAATAAAAATAGATTAGAAATTTATTATTTAGAATATTTTCACAAACCATTACATTGACCACACTGGCATGATCATCATCGCTTACATTTCCTTCATGCTTCAAACTACATGTATGGTGCGGGCTTAAAAATTAATTTGTGAAATAAAACGGTTACCCTTTCAAGAAATTTCATACTTTCACGCTCATCAAAGCTCTGGTGTGTATTTCATCATTGAAGTGAAAAATGAGAACCACTCTATAACAACTTGGTCTTGATGTATATAATGTGTTTTTACTTTTTAGTCTAAGATGACTGAGCAAGTGTTATATCAGAAACAGACAATGTACCAGACTGATCAACGTCAAGCTCTTCAAACTCCTTCATCACAAGTGATATATCTTCTTGACTAATCTTCCCCATCTCCTTGAGCTTATAAATTACAAATTCAGCAGCCCTATGAACAACAAAACCAAGATATTAAAATAAATAAAGCCATCTAAACCATTGATAGTATAATAAACTTCCAACAATAAATAACACTATGAAAGAATGCTCAACTAACCCAACAGTTCCATCGTCATCAATATCAGCAGCCTCCAAATCTAAATTGGTCATTTTCCTTTCAAGAACCCACTTGACCAGTGCCTTTTGTTTACTTTCAGTGTTTAGCTCAGCAATGTAGAGGAAAAACAGAGCTAAACAAATAGTACCTGTCAATATCCAAAACACAGCAAATATTCTTCCTGCTTGAGTTGAGAAACTTTTATCCCCATAACCCAGGGTTGTGATTGTAGCACAAACACAGTAGAAGGCATCAATAGTATCCAATTTCTCAACAGTGACCAAGAAAACTGTCCCTGCAATAATGAGAATCAAAAGAATGAAAAAGACCAGAATGAATTTGTATCTTGTTTTATTGATCTCAACCTCCTTTAGAATTTCAGTTGGACCAACTTTTTGGCGCATGTGCATAGCTTTAACAAGCAAAACTTCCTGTTTCTCAACCAAGTAGTCTGCTGCATTGCTTAGGATTAGTCCAACCAATGCCATTCCAGAGAAAACAAAAGCACAAGCAAGTAGCTTTGTAAGGTCACTATCAGGCACAAGGTCTCCATATCCAACAGTGGTCATTGTCACAATTGTAAAGTATACAGCATCAAGGAATCTGTCTGTTTTCAACCCTTTGATCTGGTTCCTGAAAATGTAGAAGATAAAAGCACCTATACCTAAATAGACTGCAAGGCATATGGCCACTTTTTTAAAGCTTGGATGTAAATTCCTAAATATGGACTCAGAATGGGGAATTGATTCATTGACATTTGTCTCAGGAGGAGCAAGATCAGTGTGAGGTGCACTTCTAGAACGGAGTAATCTTCTTTTCTTTAACTGCCATTTATCTTTGTGAGCTGCAGGATCCAGTGATCCTGACAGTAAGGGCTCCTTTACACCATTGTTGGCCATGCAGATGAATTCAGAAAGCAAGAATCAGTAATAGCTGACCTGATTCAATTGCAAAGCAGTCCAAACAAACTAGTCAATGAAAGAAAAAAGGAAAATATATGCACACATATATATAAAGGCATTGGACTTAAAAGTACACCACGGAAAAAATAACATTGTATATTCAAACATATACTAGAATAGGCACTGGTGATCAGTCCAAGTTTTACTTGCAAATCCCAACTGACTACCACAAACACAGAATAAATTCATCTGGATTATCATATATACCCCATGTGGATATCTCCAATTCCATGTCTTCAATTGAAGACAAGGAATAACCTGCATCCATTTCTTTAAGCTATAGAGCAGAACAGTGACTTTTTAAGCACAAGAACCATTAAGCATTAAAAGTAGCATAATACCATTGAAGCACAGTGAATTCACACATGAAGCTCTAGATGGGGAAAAAAAGGTCATAGAGCAAACACAACCAATCAACAAGGACTTCCCATTAGCAAATTACTGCCCAATTTCCCTGCCTCAAATACATAATACTTCAAATTCTAAGGAAAATTAAAATTACATATGTATCATCTTATTTAACAATCTTTGTTAAGTTCTTAGTCTGAAATTCATGATTATGTCTCAATCCTGAGGGAGAAACAGAGAATAAAAGGTGAGAAACCTGAAGTTAAGAAGTAGCTATTTTGGTTTTGAGAAAACAACATAGCTTTTAATTAAATTCCAATTTCTTTGCTCCTTTTGCTCAGTCCATTCATTCACCTCAATGGAGTTTCATTCTCATAAGTAATCTCCTCCAGTCATGGTCATTCCTCCAAAGAGAAACAGTTCCCAAAAACAGTAAAACAAAATTACACAGACAACTCGGGATTGATGCCTTCAAAATCGTGTATAGGTCATTGAGATCACAAACATGCCTCCCCCAAAATAGAAAAGGAAATCTTTCTCTTTATTAAGACAATAATGATGCATTAATTTTGGGATAAACTGAATTAACAAAGTGGATCTAAGTTGAGCACGACCGTTAAACTATTCATGTTCATCATGTGAAAAACTTGTGTGACTACAGTTCATGTCAAGATGCCTTAGATCTTCAGAAATAGATAAAGTGCTGTACAAATTCAACCTTAAAGACAAAACATCCATGTCACAGACAGTGGAAAAAGAAAAGAAAATTGCAAATTTTACAGGTAATGGATGATGATTGATGAATCACTAACAGCCAGAACGAAGGAAATTCAAACGAAACAATAAGCAGTTATAATTCCAATCAAGTAGGAGTTTAGAATATGATAGAACGGCATGGATTGAGCTACGAAGTAAAAAATGGAAACAGATACATGATTACAATAGCAATTAATGCAATTTAAGTTGCGAGGAAAGTTTCACCTTTCAAGTGATTCTGGAAGAGAAGATGAGTTATTGCTGCTGAGTCTTCGGAAACCTTCTGGTTCAGTAGAAGTGGATCCCATGTTTCTAATTTCTCCATAATCAATTATTATTATGAACTAATTTTTGCGTTAAGGAGAATTTCCTTAATTAATCAATGACCTTTTTTAAAATAAAAAGAAATTCCTATATATGCGGCCAACTAACTAGTATCTGTTTCTTTCAATTTCAAGTTTCAACTATATTCTGACTATTTCTCAGACTTGGTAGCAGGCGCCGTTTAGGACAAAAAAAAAAAAAAATACTCTAATTGCTTTTTTTTTTTCTAACTGAATTGCACCAAAAAAACTGTTATCATTTTTAGGCAACAGTTGATTTACTTGATTTTTTTTTAAAAAAAAACTGTTATTATTTAATTTAGTTAAGAGAGAAACACTCAACTTTGAACAGAGTGACTAACCGGAACTGGAGATTAAAATATAAATGAATTTATGCCTTTAGAATTTAATATAGAGATATTATATTTGTACACCAAATTTGTGTACAACACCATACAATGCTCGGCAGACGTGTATCAATTGGTGAATTGTAATTTAAAACAAAGAAAAGAAAAGCTCAATTAGTCCACTCCCAGGAAAAAGCTGCAGCACCCATCACAATAAAGTTGTTTCTTGGTTAAAGATTAATAAATAAAACAAAGAAAGTAGAAAAATTAAAAAGTGGGAGAAATTTAAAATTCAATTTCATCGTTTCTTTTTTACAAAAAACGTGCTTCTCTCATTGTGGCACACACATTCTAGATTCTTCATGTTCAGTTTTTAACCAAGTAAACCAAAGTTTATAACTTATGAACATTCAGTTTATAACCAAGTAAGATAAGGTTTATAATCTTTTCACATTCAGTTTATAACCACCTTAAATAAATTCATGACTTCTTCACATTTTGCTTCTTTGAAACTTGTGGAAGAAGAAAAACTAGAGAATGGAGGGAGAGACACAGTAAAAACACGGGTAGTCTCTTTACACAACGTCTCTCACTCCTCTTTTTTTTTTATATTTCAATTATCATTTTCTATTTTTTTTTGAGAAAAACAAATCGGCCGCGGGAAAAATTTTGTTGCATTTCTTTTTTTCAAACTAAAACTTACTGTTTATGTGATGGGTGGTGTAGCTTTTTCAGGTTTTGGGACGTCACTAATTGAGCCTTTCATTTCCTTTTCTTTTTTTTTTAAATTACAATTCACCAATGGATGCATGTCTGCCACATATATGTTGTATGGTGTTGTACACAAATTTGCTGTACAAATATAATATCTCTTTAATATATATATATATACTACACAGACAAACATCCAAACAGATCGCAGGTTCGAACCCCCACACATCCTCTTGAGGTGAGGTAAAATGTAAATACCTCTATAAGGGCTCAAAGAGCCTGAAGGTTTTCCCTGCCTTGGACTAGGGCACCATCCCCTCACCCTAATTTTTTCTTAAAAAAAAATGTGCTGACACATCATTTATTAAATTTAATAACATAAGGTGTCACATTTATTAAATGATGTGGTGACACACCATTAAATGTCTATATAAAATATTTAAAGTGTATATTAATTAAATCCGTGTTCTTAAAATATCAGCCAAAAATATGAAAGAAATACAACCGAACGCTTTTAATCCACACAATTTTTCAGACCGGGATCCTCTCTAGTTAAAATTAATTGGAGAGTGTCCAGTTTAAACATCAAATGACCATAATTATTTTCAACAACTTTTTAAATTTTTTAATGAAAAAACAAACGGTTGAGATCACGTTGTTTTTATTTACCGGAGAGAATCTCGGGGCCAATTTTTCACGGTAAAATTAAAATTTTGAAAAGGGAGCAGAGAGGCGAAGAAATGGAGGGGAAGAGGATGAGGTTGGAATCACAATCACAGAGCGAGATTCTACTCACAAAAATCAAAGGTTCTTCACGAAACCGAACAAGTTCAATTCAATTCATTCATCACATTCACCTCGAATTCGTTTCCACAGAATTCACTAGAGCTTTGCTATTGGACCTCACCAATGGTCGCTCACCGCTTATTCTCATCAATCGCTTCAGAACTTACTGCACCCTTCCCAACTCCAACTGGTTCCATTCTAATCTCTCTCACACAATTATCGCATTCTTTTACAATTGACCTTTCTCTTCAATTGTTCTGCAAATTGCAATGCAGCTTCTGTGGCTCCGATTTGCCCTGTGGAAAGGAAGTTCTCACGCTTTGCAAGGAAACCCATGCACACAGACTAGGTCATTCTATCTTTGACTTTCAATTTTTTATGAGTTTGAATTACTACGTGGTTATTTTTTTTGGTTATTTTTTAATTATGTGGATTCAAATTATTGATATGATTCAATAGACTTTGAACCTGTTGATGAGTTTTCGTGTTGGATATGTTTCAGATGTCATGTTGAGAGTACTATTAATTGTTCAGAAACTTTTGCAAGAGAATAAGCATAGTTCCAAGAGAGACATTTATTACATGCATCCTTCTGTGTTTTTGGGTGAGTCTTTTTTAATTTGCAACATGAGCAATTTTCTTTTAGTGTAACTTGAACCAAATGATGAGTGAGATCCATTGTTGGAAGCAGAAGTAGAGCCGTGTTATATTGATTTTCAACACATAAGGTGAAAGACTGCAAACATATTATGCAATGTAATGCAGTATACTCACATTGATAGATGGGATTGCCTTGCATTGATGAGTTAGGAGGTGGACTCATCAATGTTTGGCTTCAAATGTCTTTCTCTTCTTCGTGTTTTCAATTCTTTTTGTTACTTCTGCGGATCCAGCTGTTATGATAACTTTATTTTGTGAGAGTTTTATTATATCATTGACTAAGTGTGATTGTTGTTTCTCTACTGTTGTGAGGTTGAAATCAAGTTGTGTGGTTTTAGAGGCCCCCTTTCTACTTATTCAATTGTCTTCACGTATACCAAAGGGTTGTGGCTCAGTTGACAATGCAGACTGAGATTGTGGGAAGAGCTTCCGGGTTCGATCCCCACTAAACACACTCTTCGGGAGAGGTGAGGAGCCTTAAATGTGACTAAGCCCCGGACAGGATTGCCCCTGGTAATAGGGGATACATGTGGTTAACACAAAAAAAAAATTGTCTTCACTTATAAAAAGCTTGGATGTCTTCTGGAAAAAAGTTTGCAAAAAGTTTCTATGGTTCTTCATTATACCCGGGCTTAACTTGTCACAATCTTGTACATAAGGTTGTCTAAAAGTCAGTGCCATGACGGCTATATAGCTACTAATACTTAAAAGATATCTTTCTATGGTATATGTTTAACTTTCCCATGATGTACTGACTTTTTTTCATGTATTCTACTTCTTTTCACAATGCAGATCAGTCAATTGTGGATCATGCAATAAATGATATATGTGTCCTTATGCAGTGCAGTCGCCATAACCTTAATGTGGTAGATTTTGTGTACTTTTTCTTTTTGCTGTTTTTCTTTTGGTTTGGCTCTCTTAATTTTGTGGATTTTGGTGAATAAAACCGTTATCTGAATTTCCCACTTTCTTCTCTTGGTGCTTATTCATTTGAAAAAGGAAGTTATGCATGCTTCATGTTTGGCTTATGTTTTTTTCATTTTTCTTTTGTAGGTATCTGCCGGGAATGGGTACAAGATGTGATCACACTCAATCTTGGAAACTGCACTTTGCAGTGAAAATTCTCTTGTGTTGCACTAGTAGTAGTAGTTTTATTTTCACATCTGATACTATTTTATGAGTGTGTACATTTTTGAAATAAAATAAAATCTCACCACTGGTGCATCTAGACATTGTTTTGGACCTCAAAGGATTCATACTATAAATTTATAATTACATGTTGTTTTGGAGTTCTGAGATCTGTTGGTTTCACAACTTCCATTGATATCATCATTGATTGCAATAATAAAATATGGTTCCATTATGATTCTTCATAGTTTATACTTGGTACATAAATAAGGCTGGCATATGTGGCATTCTTCCATCTTAATTATTTTCTTCTACTGCCATGTTCGGATTTGCTTAACTTGTATGACTTATGGATCAAATTTGTTTCTGCAATAGGTTAGTTATGGGCTGGATAAGATTCTTTGAAGGAAAAAGGGTATATGACTGCATTAATTCTCCCAACACTGTAAGAACTAAGAACTAACCTTAATGTAATAATTAATTTTACCATTTAAACTATATGAAGGCATCTAGCTTTTCTACAGGCTCACCCTGTTCCTGTTCTTGTTGAAGAAGTTAAAGGTATCCTATTTTCTGGGTAAGAATATACTGCAATTATTTAGTTTCCTTCTTCTAATCATATTTTCTACTTCATGTTAAAACAAAAAGTTATTAGAGTTGGGGAGAAACATTACTTAACTCTTGCGCATAGATATTGTAAGTGTTGCTCGTTACATATTAGTTGTCGAGAAAGAATCAGGTAAACGAATGCTTTTGTCTTGGAGGAAAAAACGAGGATAAGTTTCTTTCCTGAAAAGTTTCCTATTGAAAAGACGGTCCATGTTGGACTTCACTTGCAGTTTTCCAAAGACTAGCAAACGACCAGTTCTGCAATGCAAATCATTGCATCGTCATCACTGTAAGCAATATTCTAAAGACATTTCTACGTTAGCATCTTTTATAGCTATATTTCTTGGTATGAATTCTGTCTATGTACAGGGAAGAGGCTACCCTGATATTCCTACAAGAAGGTGTGAAAAATCTTTTTTACTTGCTCAAGATATTATGCTATCAAACCATATGCCAAGTTGCCTTTTCTTATGCATTATGAATGCGTCTGTGCATAGCCGCAAATGTTCGTGCTTGGTCTTTGTTTGATTTTTTATTTTATGCATTGTATCCTAACAGGTTCTTGCGGCTTCTGGTTGAGAATTTGCACCTACCTGCTTATTGCTTGGTAGATTGTGATCCCTATGGCTTTGACATCTTAACCACATATAGATTTGGTTCTATGGTTAGTATTTGTAAGTTTATCTATTCGAAAATACTTCAACATGTATATCATTATAGGGTTCTGAATATGAAATCAACAAGATTATTGAATGGATTGAATCTCTGTCTAATGGCCGTAAGTTCCATTTTCATAGCTTGCCTGATTAATCTATTCTCCACTATTTTGTTAGCAAATGGCTTACGACACGAAACATCTTCGTGTCCCAGAGATACAGTGGCTTGGAGCTTTTCCTTCAGATTCTGAGAGATATTTAGTTCCAAAGCAGTGCCTCCTTCCTCTGACTGCTGAAGGTAACTATGGATATTACTTATAGTTTTTCAGATTGACATAGTTACATATCTAATCTCATAAATATTGTGTCTTAAATATTCTTTTTAGACAAGAGGAAAATTAAAGCCATGTTGCTTAGATGCTACCTGCAGAGGGAGGTGCCACAATGGAGGTAATATTCATATACATTCCCTGACAATTGTCTTTTTCAGCTGGATTAAGATTGTATGTTGTGTGTCTTATCTTAATGTTGTTTATGAAGGTTGGAGCTAAAGCTGATGCTGCAAAAAGGAGTAAAGTTTGAGATTGAAGCGTTATCTGTGCACACACTTTCGTTCTTGTCAGAGTCTTACATACCATCTAAAATTCAAACTAAGTGAAAATCAAACGTTGGATGTTTATGTATTAAGCTCTACACAAGCAATTGGGCTTGGGCATATTCAGTATATACCATATATATTACACTTTTTTGAAGATTAAAGGTACCAGGTCCCTCTAAGGTTAAGACGTTTGTTTGGAGCGTAGAACTAATACAAAGGATTTGTTGCAGACTATGAGTTCATCTCTTGCAATACAAATTGTGGCCTCATCATTAGCATTTTGGGTTGGATCGGGCCTTGTCTATGATAGTTGGGTCAATAAACGTGATAGTAACACATGGCATAAGACCCAAAAGAAAAATCTCATTGTATAATATGATATTTGATGGTATGGTTTTATGAAAATATAAGTTACGATAAAGAGCTAATCCTTGAAAAAAATCAATATACTCTCTAAGTTAGAAATGATGTTAGTTAAATGATATCCAATTTCTCCTTTCCATCCAATTTTACTGGGTTAGTGGAGATTATACTACGTAGTTTCAAATTTTCATAATGATTATTCAAAGTAATAAAAATATTTTATTTAACATTCTTAAAGTAATAATACTTTGTGAAAGTAATCGGTAATTGGAGGATATTTTAGTGCTTATGGCCTATTAGGAAACTATATATTTTTTAACTATTTTTATTCAATAAATTTAAATTCCTAATACTTTGAATTATTTTTTAACTTAATAGTTATAATATTTCATAAAATCTCAATGAATATCGCAAGCATGATATTATTGTTTAAATATACTTGTACAAATTATGTCAATAGTAAAAAAGTATATTTATATCTATCATGTTGTTTCAAATTGTAATTTATTAAGAAATATGATAATGAAAAGCAATATTAGAATTCCTTTAATTTAATTTACAAAAAAAAAAAACCCTGCTAATTGATAACATGGTTTTACTCTCCATTTTTTTATTAATGCAAAAATTAATGAGAAATAGTCAATAAAAAAACATGTTTCATGTTGAAAATTTCAATCCATAATGATTTTAAAATGGTAGTAAAACTTATAAGTCATAAAACTAATTTGAGAAGTTTGGGGATAAATCTGAACTCGCATTTTTTTCATAATTATAATCTAAGAAATGAATAGTGCAATTACCGCAAAGCAATACGTTAATCATTAAGGATCTCTCTTAGATTAATTACAGTGAGGACATTAGAAGAGTATAAGGTAGAGTTAAACATTCTAAGAGTTTTGATTTCTTTTGTTAGCATGGGATGAATACCATCTTGAATACTATGAACATAACTACAATAATATTCATGAAGAAGAAAGTTAGAACTGGTTGTAGTACTGGTTCTCACCATTATCTATGCTCTGTAAAGTCAGTTACTCATACTACTAATGGTTGCAAAGAACACAACTTAAAAACAATATATGGGGTGTGACACAAATGCAGATCCAATAACATAATGATCCAATTAATATACTCCCTGCAGTGTGATCATTTCTGTCAAACAATAAACCTTCTCTGAATTACATAAATTGCAATATAGACACTGACAAAAAAGATAACTAAAGTAAATTAATCTGAAATCTAGAAAATTTCAGGTACTGATACAGTCCAAAACTAATTCAGGAACTATCATGTACCTATTTTATGGTTAATCTCATTAAGTCAGTCAAATGACAGTATATACCATATATATATATATTACGTTTTTTTTTTGTTAAGATTAAAGGTCCCAGGTCCCTCTAAGGTGAAGACGTTTGTTTTGGAGTGTAGAACTAATACAAATGATTTGTTGCAGACTCGTATACCTCACAGGCTGTATATGTGTTTTCAGAGTTCATCTCCTCTTGCAATACAAATTGCTTGTCGGTTGGGGTATGGCCTCATCATTAGCATTTTGGGTTGGATTGGGCCTTGTCTATGATCGTTGGGTCAATATTTGTCAACCCAATTTAAACATGATAGTAACACGTGGCATAAGACCCAAAAGAAAAATCTCATTGTATAATATGATATTATACATTAGATAATGGCTTGTGCCAAAAGAAAAAAGATATTAGATATAACGGCTTGATGCCAACATCGGACTTATATGGTAAACTTTCCGTTTTGATTTGGTACTGTTGATTGTTGACATTGTGTTAAAAGAGAGTATATTTCAGGTTAATGAGGGAGAGATTTCAGGAATTAATGTGTATTAATTAAATTTATAGAAACCAAATAAATCATACAGGCAATTCAAAATGAAAACAAAATCAAATCCTGCGCAAAAGGAAGGAGTATGAAGTTAAAAACAAGATATTGGTTTGATATTGCCCTTATACCACCAGTTATTTCACGCCCCTTCATCCTCTCATTCAGCAGATGCCAAAGGGTTTTGCTTTTGCCTTACTTAGTAATGCAAGTCTTGTAATCAAATTTCTAAAGGATTTATGCAATGGAGTACTCTTCAGCTGAAATGGTGACACCATATATTAATATATAATCATTCTTTCATTGTTTTGTTTTCAGCTTTATAAATTGTTTGGTTTACCTTTAATCATGATTAATAGGGCTACTTTATCCTTTTCTTTTCAGGTTTGTGTTCTAAAAATAAATACCCAGTGCAAGGGATGTAAAGTGGAGGTGATGCAGATCTTGCAGAAAATTCGTGGTATTTTCCCTCTCATTAATTATTTGAATTATTGAAACTCCTTCAGAATATGACTTGTGTTTTTCTATTGAAAATTGGGTTACAAACAAGTCTAATCAAGTACATTATTATTTCATACATGCTGCACAACACATCAATTTCTAAGTTGGAAAAAGTTATGCATTATTATTTTTTTCCACAAACTCATTTTCAGGCGTGTATAATATCACCATTGATGGAGAACAAGGGACAGTGAAAGTTACTGGTAGAGTGAACCCAAGTACATTATTGAGTGTGCTAGAAAAGTGTGGGAAACATGCAGAAATCAAGTATGTCAAGTTTGACGGTGAGGTTGTAGATAGAAATCCTCGTTATTATGGAGAATATGGACAAGCTCCCTATGCTATGGAACACTCATATCCACCCCTATTGTCATATCCCCAACACCAATGGTGTCAACCAAGTAACCACTTTCCTCCACCACCACTAGCACCATACCCTGTTGCACCACCGCCAGCACCAATTCGTCCTTATGGACCTCCCCCTTTACATCTTTTTGTCCTCCACGCCCACCTATTCATTTCCCCACAGGAGAGACATCAAAACAAAAAGTGGTAACTGAACGAAACCATTGTGCAATGATGTAGCTAGCTAGGAACTATTGCAAGTCATGCTTGGATTTAATATTTGATGAATTGTGTCTCGCATAATACACATGATGGGGTTGCAAAATAATCATTTTATGGTATTTGTATGATATACTCTGAAATATTGGTGTCAAACAACAGTTAGAAATTATGACCATGAGCTTGAGGACTGAATATATGTGGAGGAACTGTCAGTCCAGCATCGGAGATCTTATTCATTTTAATTTCTGATTATTATGAATACAATGTCCTGCCTTATTTCTGATTATTATGGTACAAATTGGACAATTAGTATAACAACTCCCTAACTAATTAATTATCAGCTTAACTGTAACCGATTGGTTGAGCTGCTTACGTACTGACTCAGTTTATAACCATTGATGGGATCTGGATATTTTATTTTGTAGGCTACATAAATATTTCAATATTTTAGAAA
This sequence comes from Sesbania bispinosa, assembly GCA_026901365.1. Taxonomy (NCBI): domain Eukaryota; kingdom Viridiplantae; phylum Streptophyta; class Magnoliopsida; order Fabales; family Fabaceae; genus Sesbania; species Sesbania bispinosa. Next base: position 135,234 of record QLOH01000199.1, on the reverse strand, counting down.
TATAGAAGGTAATTAAGATTTAGAATTTTCTGCCTATCGTATGCTTTCATCTTCATCATCAATTAAACAACAAAAAAAAAATCAATTCATATAAAATTTGCAAGTATTCTTGTGTGTGATGGATTCATTCAAGATTTTATTTTTGAATTGTTTAAGATAGGATGGAATGAAATAGAATATAAGGAAATGGATTCCATCCCTATAAATAAAGTAATGGAGGAATAAATTAAGAAGTTTTTGTTATTATATAAAATTTTTCTATAATTATGAATAAAAAGTGAAATAAATTGTATAATGTAAAAATAATTTTAAAATTTGTAATTAATGAAATAGCGTGAAGAGGTCACAAGAGAAGAGTATAAAGGGGGAGAGGGAAGATGGGGTTTATACTAGTAACGCTACTAATAGAGAAATGTATATTAAAATATAATGGACAAAAATGGAATTCAAATAAATAAGTTAGAAGATAATTAAAAGTAGTTTATAGGTTATAAGTTAGAAACTCTTAAAAATAAGTTAGTTTTATATACTTTATCAAACACTTTTATATATATTGATTAAATTAGTTTATAAATTAGTCAAATAAGCTAAAAGTTAACTTATTGACTTACCAACATACTCTTGACAAATTTGATAACATAACTCTAAAGATTGAGGATACAATTACGAAAATTAAAAGTTTTATTAAAATAGAATGTATTTATTGTTCAATTATATTTCTAATGTAATTAATAATAGTTTTTTAATAAAATATTTCCATCTTTGTAGTCTTATCCTTGGTCCTAAGTGCTAATGTTATCAAAACCGGTTTTCCTCTAGTAAATAAATCTTAAAATATATTATAAACATAATAAAATAATAATTTAAAGTATTAAATTTCCATCTATACATCAAACATAGCTAATATTAGTAAAACATTACAAATTCATATTATTAAAAAAAGAACCCGCACAATTTCATAATTTTTAGTTATGTTTAAGTTAATAAAAAATTATAATTTGATAAATTACAATTATCTTTATTCATTTAAATATAATTTTACTCAAATATTTGCTAAAAATCATTGGTGTTTGTTTGGTTCAATTTTGCTTTTTAGTTTTAGAAAACCGTTTTACAAAAACAGTTTTTTTTACAAAGGAAATGATTTATTTATAACATTTTAAAAAAAAACATATCAAGTAGTTTTATAATTTAAATTTTTAATAACAAAAAATAGTTACACTTTTCAAAATTGTTTCTAAAAATTGTCTGTCTACCAAAGTGTTTGCTCGTTTGTTTCCCGTTCTGAACACTGAGAATGATCAATTCTACTGGAATTGATTTTAAATCACTCTCATTCAACGTATTTCGTAAATCATGCATTATTTATTTTTTGTAAATATTTTATAAATTTGCTACCCTTAATCATCGTGCCCATTTATATGGTCCATAACAAGATCTTTCTCTCCAATTCATTGAGGCCTTGATGAGAAAGATAGTAGAGAGAAATAGGAAAGTGAGAAATAAGGTTGAGAGAAATATGTGAGAAATAAAGAAAAAATGAGTTGTTTGGTAAGAAAGAAATAGAGTGGAGAGAAATTGTATTTTTATTTGATATGAGAGAAATATAAATGAGAGAAATTGAATTAATAAAGACCAAAATACACCTAAAAAATATTCTTAAGTAAAATTTATAAGGAAATTAAATATTTAATTTTAAAAGTAATATATGACTAATTTATGTAAAATATTAAAAACTATATGTTCAATTTATAAATAATTTATATAAAATCTTAAAATATATTATTTTATAAATAATATATAACTAATTTATAAGTTCAATTAATTAAAAAAACATATATGATATACGATACATGATACAACAAATGCAATGTTATCCCAAAAAATGAAGGCTATACGAGTTCAGTAGATAGAATGCTATACTTCTACACAAGGTTTACCGAAGATAGGGTGCCACTACACGATAATAAAAGGGTAACTTTGGTCTAAATATATTCTCTCTCATCAACACATAAAATTTCTTCATATTTCTTTGCTATTTGGGGATGAAATTGTTGAGAAATTACGCAAAATTTCTCGTGAGATTTGTGAGAAATAATATAATTGTGGAATAATAATACTAATTATAATAAAGCTCTTTTAAATATGCTGCAAATATATTTACAAAAGGAGAAAATATAAAGTGTTTACAAACACTGCTCACAACCCAAATACACTCAGAAAATAAAATATTAATTTATTTTCACTCTCTCTCTCTTTTCTTTTTCTCTCCGTTGTTGGAATATGTCATAAAGAAAACAAAACTCATATTTATGAGTAAACTAAAAGTTTTTCTTCCGCTCATTTCTTTTCTCCTATTTTTATGCATTCTTTAGTTTTATTGATTTTCCTATTTCCTCTCAACAATGAATATGCATTTCCATGCATTTCGTATGACTAAGTCCAACAATCTCCCACTTGAAGACTAATTTCAATTTGTCTTCACATCTCGATCAATGCAACAACCTTCTCGTCTGTTATTCTAGCAGGCCAATTGAAGTTGAGCACAACTTCAATTTGTCAATGGTTACTACCTTTGTCAACATGTCTGCTGGGTTCTTACTTCCTAAAATCTTTCTTAATGGTAGCACCTCATCCTCAAGCAAAGATCTGATGAAGTGATAACGAAGACCAATGTGTTTTCTTCTAGAATGAAATGTTGAATTCTTTGCCAAATGTATAGCACTCTGACTATCATTGTGCAAAATACTCTTCTCCTGAATGAATCCTAACTCTGTTAACAATCCTTGAAGCCATATCAATTCTTTACTGGCTTCAGTAACTGCTATATACTCAGCCTCTGTAGTGGATAAAGCAACAATATTTTGTATCTGTGACATCCAACTAACAGCTGTAGTACCAACAGTGAAAATGTAACCGGTGGTACTTCTTCGGTGATCGACTTCACCTCCAAAGTCCGCATCTACGTAGCCTTGTACTTTTAATTCTCCTTTACTAAAGTACAAACACTTCTTTGTAGTGCCTCGTAGATACCTCAAAATCCACTTAACTGCTTCCCAATGAGCTTTACCTGGATTCGACATAAACCTGCTAACAACTCCCACTGCATAGCCAATGTCTGGCCTTGTACAGACCATCGCGTACATCAAACTTCCGATGGCTGAAGCATACGGAATATTAACCATGAATTCTTTTTCCTCCTCCATCTGAGGGGACTGTTCTTTCGATAGGCGAAAATGACTAGCCAAAGGTGTGCTAACTGATTTGGCATCGCCCATGTTGAATCTTTGCAAAATACGGTTGATGTACTCTACCTGAGATAACTGCAAAATACGTCTTTGCTTATCTCTAGTGTTTTGCATTCCAAGGATCCTTTTTGCTGGACCCAAGTCCTTCATGTAAAATTCTTTTGACAATTGTTTCTTCAAACTCTTGATCTCGTCCATATCTAAACTAGCTACTAACATATCATCAACATAAAGTAGCAAAATGATATAACTGGACTTATATCTCTTGAAGAAACAATAGTGGTCGGCGTTGCACTTCTGGAAATCTTCCTTGTGCATAAAGCCTTCAAACTTCTTGTACCATTGTCTTGGAGCTTGTTTCAAACCATACAAGCTTTTCTTTAGTCTGCACACCATATTCTTTTTCCCTCCTTCTGAGAAACCTTCAGGTTGATGCATGTAAATCTCCTCATCTAAGTCTCCATGAAGAAATGTAGTCTTTACGTCTAATTGCTCAAGGTAGAGCCCTTCACTAGCAACAATACTTAAGACTAACCTGATAGTATTGAGCTTCACAACAGGAGCAAAAATTTCTGTGTAGTCAACACCTTCCTTTTGCTTAAATCCTTTGACAACTAGCCCGACTTTGTATCTCTTAGAGCCATCATGATCCTCCTTCACCCGATACACCCATTTGTTGTGAAGTGCCTTTTTCCCAATAGGTAACTCTACTAGTTTCCATGTCTGATTGGATACTAAAGACTTCATCTCATCTTTCATGGCAAGCTCCCACTTACTAGCATCTGTAGTCTGACATGCTTCCTCATAGTTTTCAGGCTCCCCTTCATCAGTTAACAATATATAATTAAGGTATTTCCTGTTAGGCACATAAGGTCGAGAAGATCTTCTCAAAACAGGAGTTGGAGTAAAAGACTCTGGTGTGTCAAGTTGTTGATCATTATTATTTTCAATTGATTCCTCTGGCTGAAGTGTATCAATTAAAGGAGTTTCTGGGACATCATCAACTTCTGCATACACTGGCTCACTTTGTTTTGAATTGCTAGTGTACATGTTGTCTTTGTCCTTATACATCACTCTTTCATTGAAGATCACATCTCTACTACGAATCATCTTTTTGTTTTCATTATCCCATAGGCGGTAGCCAAACTCATCATCACCATAACCGATGAAAGTGCACTTCTTCGATTTAGGATCAAGTTTATTTCTCCCTTAATCACTAATGTGCACATATACTACACAACCAAAAACTCTAAGATGTGAGAGTTTTACCTCTTTTCCACTCCATACCTCTTCTGGTATTCTGTGCTCCAATGGTACCAATGGACCTCGTTTGATTAAGTAAGCTGCTGTGTTGACTGCTTCTGCCCAGAATTGCTTTGGCAAGCCTGACTGCAAACGCAAGCTTCTGGCTCTTTCAGTCAACGTTCGATTCATACGCTCAGCTACACCATTGTGTTGAGGTGTACCCGGCACGGTCCTCTCCATTCTGATCTCGTGCTCATAGCAAAACTTCTTGAACTTGGTGTCTTCATATTCACCACCATTGTCAGTTCTAAGCTTTTTTATCTTCAATCCTGTCTCATTTTCTACCATAGCTTTCCAAATCTTGAAAGCGTCAAATACTTCAGACTTATGTTTCAGAAAGTATATCCATACCTTCCTAGAGTGATCATCAATAAAAGTCACGAAGTATTGTTTTCCACCAATGGATGGAACAGTCGTTGGACCCCTAACATCAGAGTGAACTAGCTCAAGTATCTCCTTCTTTGGGGTTCTTCCACTTGTCTGAAAGCTAACTCGTTTATGCTTTCCAAGTATACAGTCTTCACACATGTCAATCTCTATTGATCGAATACTTGGTAGTTTACCCTTTGAGTGCATGATCTTCATCCCTTTCTCACTCATATGGCCTAACCTTGGTGCCATAGATTGGGACTTTCATTTGTTGCAACTGCAATCAAATGACATGCTCCTACAGTCTTGTAAAGAGTACCACTCTTTTTACCACGAGTAATTGTCATTACACCCTTTGAAATCTTCCAATGATCACCATGAAAGACTATTGTGTAACCATCATCGGCCAACTGACCTACTGAGATTAAGTTCTTTGTCAAGTCGGGAATATGTCTAATATTTTTCAATTCCCATACAGACCCATTTAACTTAATCTTCACTACACCTTTGCCAACAATCTCACAAGATTGCTTATTACCAAGATAAACTTTACCAAGATTTCCAGGGACATAATTCTTGAAGAATTCTTTTTGTGAAGTGGCATGAAAGGATGCTCCAGAGTCCAACACCCAAGACTCTTCCTTGTTCTCTAAAGAACATATCAACGCATCATCTCCTCCTGAGGTAGAAGCAACATTTGCCTCTGCCTTCACCTCTTGATTCTTCAGTGCACTCTTGCACTGATTTTTGTAGTGCCCTGTCTTTCCTTAATTCCAACACTCAATTGTCTTTGAGTTATGGAAACTACGATGATTCTTGGACCTCGACCTCCTTTCCTTGGATTTACCACGTCCATTGCTTCTGGTTAAATTTCTTCCTCTTGACTCTGTATGCAAAATTGAAGAGGTTGAAGATTCACCCGACTCTCTCCGTCGAATCTCTTCACTAAGAACCAGATCACGAACATCATTGAATTTCAACTTATTGCTTCCCGATGAGCTACTCATAGCTGTGACAATAGCATTCCAACTTTCTGGTAGAGAAGACAAAAGTATCAATTCTCGTACTTCTTCATCGAATTCGATTCCAACTGAACTCAATTGGGTTGTGACTATATTGAGTTCATTGAGATGTTGCGCTACTAATGCGCCTTTTATCATCCGCAAATTAAATAACCGCCTCATCAAATGAACTTTGTTTGAGGCCGACGGCTTTTCATACATATTAGAAAGAGCCGCCATAAGACCTACCGTGGTCTTTTCTTTTGCAATATTGAATGCAACGTTGCGGGATAACGTCAACCGGATAACTCTGAGGGCTTGTCTATCAAGAAGAGCCCAGTCTTCATCCTTCATGCCCTCTGGTTTGTTTCCTGAGAGAGGTTGATACAACTTTTTCTGATACAAATAATCCTCTATCTGCATCTTCCAAAAGCCAAAGTCCTCACCATCGAACTTCTCAATCTTTACCTTTCCTTCATCTGCAGCCATTGCTCCTACTCAAATCTCACTCCCTTTGAACCGTTTATTATAATAATAACGACCGGCTCTGATACCAGTTGTTGAGAAATTACGCAAAATTTCTCGTGAGATTTGTGAGAAATAATATAATTGTGGAATAATAATACTAATGATAATAAAGCTCTTTTAAATATGCTGTAAATATATTTATAAAAGGAGAAAATATAAAGTGTTTACAAACACTGCTCACAACCCAAATACACTCAGAAAATAAAATATTAATTTATTTTCACTCTCTCTCTTTTCTTTTTCTCTCCGTTGTTGGAATATGTCATAAAGAAAACAAAACTCATATTTATAAGTAAACTAAAAGTTTTTCTTCCGCTCATTTCTTTTCTCCTATTTTTAAGCATTCTTTAGTTTTATTGATTTTCCTATTTTCTCTCAACAATGAATATGCATTTTCATGCATTTCGTATGACTAAGTCCAACAGAAATTCTGTAACATGGAATCTACTTTTGTTAATTTCTTTCTCTATTTCTACTCTACCAAATACATTAACTCATTTCTTTTCTCTCTATTTCTTCTCCTACTCCCCTAATATCTTCTTAATGAAACATAGTGTAAGAGTGAAAGACCCTAATTTCTTCTTAATGAAACATAGGGTAAGAGTGGAAAGAGGATTAATCTTCTACAATAAAAAATATATTCTAATTTCCACCTATAGAGACCTTGTTTTTTTGGTCAACGCCTATAGTGACCCTAGATCACATAAATTAGTTTATAAATTAGTCAAATAAGCTAGAAGTTAGGTTATTGCCTTACCAACATACTCTGGACAAATTTGATGACGTCAACTCTAAAAATTGAAAGTTTTATTAAAATAGAATATATTTATTGTTCAATTATATTTCTAATGTAATTAATAGTTTTTTTAATAAAATATTTCTATCTTTGTAGTCTTATCCTTTGCCCTAAGTGCTAATGTTATCAAAACCGGTTTTCCTCTAGTAAATAAATCTTAAAATATATTATAAACATAATAAAATAATAATTTAAAGTATTAAATTTCTCATCTGTAAGTCAAGCATATATAGCCAATATTAGTAAATCATTACAAATTCATATTATTAAAAAAAGAACCCGCACAATTTCATAATTTTTAGTTATGTTTAAGTTAATAAAATATAATTTGATAAATTACAACTATCTTTATTCATTTATATATAATTTTACTCAAATATTTACTAAAAATCATTGGTGTAATTGATTCAATTTTGCTTTTTAGTTTTAGAAAACCGTTTTACAAAAATAATTTTTTTTTCAAATGAAATAATTTATTTACAACATTTTTAACACAAAAAAAATCTAAAGCATATCAAATAGTTTTATAATTTAATTTTTTAACAACAAAAAATAGTCACACTTTTTAAAATTGTTTTTGTAAATTGTTCGTCTACCAAAGTGTTTGGTCTAAAAATGGACCCTGACCCTAGACTCTACTTGCAAAGGTCGGGGGGTTTGAATATTGCAGTCACTACTCTTGGAAGGACTTTATCTAACAAATTACCACCTCTTGGCTGAGGATTAAACCCACAGCCAACCACCCCCAACCTAAATTTTAAACCCACAAATATGTATGTAAAGGATTTCTTGTCAAATACCGATAAAAATTGTCTGTCAAACAAATTTTTAAATTTTTTGTTTTTAAAAACAAGAAATAATTTTTAAATTCCGCAAGCACACAATCCATTTCTTTATTCAAATATACTATTTATAAAGTAAATACAGATTGTATGATAATTTTATAAATATGTAAACATAAATGGTTTCATAAATAAAATTATATATGTGTGTATAAGATAAGTTCGAATTTGATTAGATCCGTCCTCAAAAGTATATCTAAAATCCATATCCAATAAATTTTTTTTTTTCAATTTTCATCAGTTGATTGAATTTAAATTTTTTTAGTTAATTTTTCATTTTAATCAAATAGAATCAATTTATAAATATTTTTAATGCTCGTTTGTTTCCCATTATGAACCCTGAGAATGATCAATTCTACTAGAATTGATTTTAAATCACAATCATTCAATATATTTCGTAAATCGTGCATCATTTATTTTTTGCAATTATTTTTATAAACCTATCCAAATCAATTTGCTAATCGTGCCCATTTATACCGTCCATAACAAGATCTTTCTCTCCAATTCATCGAGGCTTTGATGGAAAGAGAGTAGAGGGAAATAGGAAAGAGAGAAATAAGGTGAAGAGAAATATGTGAGAAATAAAGAAAAAATGGGTTGTTTGGTAGGAAAGAAATAAAGTGAAGAGAAATTATATTTTTGTTTGGTATGAGAGAAATTGGATTATAATTTATAAAGACCAAAATACACCTAAAAAATATTTTTAAGTAAAATTTATAAAAAATTTAAATATTTAATTTTAAAAGTAATATATGACTAATTTATGTAAAATATGAAAAATTATATGTTCAATTTATAAGTAATTTATATAAAATCTTAAAATATATAATTTATAAAACTAACCAAAGAGTTGTGGCTCAGTTGGTAACACAGGCTGAGATTGTGGGAAGAGCTCCCGGGTTCGATCCCCACTAAACACATTCTTCGAGAGGGGTGAGGAGCCTTAACTGTGACTAAGCCCCGAACAGGATTGTCCCGGATAACAAAAAGGTAACTTCATTTGGAAATGAAATTCTGTAACATGGAATCTACTTCTGTTAATTTCCCTCTCTATTTATGCTCTATCAAACACACTAACTCATTTTTTTTTCTCTATTTCTTTTTCTTCTCCCTAATTTCTTCTTAATGAAACATAATGTAAAAGTGCAAAGAGGATTAATCTTCTGACATAAAAAATATACTCCTAATTTCTACCTATAGAGACCTTGTTTTTTTGGTCAACACCTATAGAGACCCTAGATCACGTGACAACACTTACTACTAATTTAATTAAACTCAATAATATGCTGATTCTAAAACTCATGATAGATTAATAATTATATGGCCTTCTTGAGAAAACAGCATTCATTCAATCCCTACTATAAAACCAAATACATTATTAGAAGTCCAAAACTCCGAAAATTCTACCGACAGGACAAACTAAACTTGGTTTGTATTCATATATACATTTTCTTTGAGGCACATTATTGCTACAAAATCTGTGACGTAAATTTTTTGCAAGTGTACAGCTCCCGTTTCTCATTATCTACATATGTAAAACTCTACCTCTGTTTTCAGGGGGCTAATCCACCGGATTAAAAGACCCCACTTTCATTATTGAGTATAGAATGCATTATTGGTATATCTCAAATGAAAAATTCATCAAGTGTCATGATCAATGCGATTCATGCATATACCTTCATTTGCTTAACTTGAACACATCAAAAGTGACTCCTTCTAAGCCGTGCCAAACTACACAATCAATAATTTATCTATGAGAGACACCCTTGCCACATGATTTAAGCACTCACGTGGACACTCATCTTCCCTTTTAATGTACCTTTTCCTTATTTGCATTATTGCTTTAGTTATGCATGCATTGAGTTGAGTCAGAGTACTCTGTAGGACACAAGGACAATGGTTCCTTCTAGAAGAGAGATACCTCAAGTTTAGACCTTTACTACTATTTTGTAGCTTTTGTCCCACCAAATTTGGAGGGGTCCTTATATATAGATCTCACCGACCTACAAAAGGGAAAGATCAAACAAACCCTTTCAATTTCTAGATATTGACTTCACAATTTGATAGAGAGGCTCCTGCCCACTTGAGAGTTATCTTCTTTGTGATGAAAATCCATTTAAGAGAGTGAAAATGAAAGGCCCGTTGTTTTTTGCCATATCAGTGTAAAGGCATTTATGGATTCTCGGCCATGTGTACAATACCATGTAATAGACAAATTCTTGGGTCGCTTTCAGAAATTAAAACAAACGCCTATAGTTTTTTTGTTGGTTCTAACTTAATTGTTTCAAGCCTCTCACTCTAAGTTATACTACTTATGTTAATCTAATTCTGGCACACATGTGACATGGACAATAAGAAATCTTATTCAAGAGTAGTAACATCTCTTAATGTGGGTTTGAAAAGGGTCTATAAAATTGGTAATGCTGAGTCAAATTTTTGGGCCAAATTACTCTGTAAACCATCCATGTGTGTGGAATTTTCATAACATATAACTACCCGTTTTCTATTTTATTTTCTCTTTTTCTCCACAGCAGTGTTAAGTTGATATTTTTAGAGATTAATTTACATGAGATATCAATAAGTTTTTCTGTTTAGTTATGGCAAAACCATATGTTCTGAATAGAGGAACAAAAAAAAAAAAAAGAAAGAAATGAAGAAAAATGATTCATCGAGCAAGTAACTCCAATGTCATTGATGACCAACTCAGGAGATTTGTTACTTTCTTTTGTTGTCTTAGTTTAACTTATTTGTGAGTGAACATACTTTGTATTGTAAGGTTTATCTGTTTAATATTGAAATATAGCTCTGTGCTTGTTCCATTGCAGTTATAGATGTCGTATGTCCTTGGGACTTAATGAATTATAATTTTTCAACAAAAAAAAAACTGCCCATTTGGTTAACCGTTTGGTACGGTGTAAAAATAATTTCATAAAATTAATTTTAACTCACTTTAGTTCAACGTGTTTGCATCACTTATTTTCAATCATCAATTATATTTAATTATAAACCAAACAGACTAAGACTATACACGTTACTCTATATTTTTTTTTGGTAAATAAATCCTCTCCTGTCCGTACACTTTTTTTAGTAGGTCCTATATCCAATTTTGTTCCCCTATTTTTCACAATCATCAGGTTGTTTATTTTCCTTCCCTTCAAACTCTTTCCTTTAATTTTCTCCGTTTTCTGATGCCACCTATCCAAATAGAACTGTGTCAATTCTTCGCATGTTCCTGGGCCATGTTTCTGTTTGATATTTGTGGAACTTCGCTTTCATAAGGTCATAATCGTGTGTTGTGTGCATGCAATCATCAACATGCATTTGTTCCTAGCCATTATGTGAGGCTTATCCGTACGTACTTCAATCTTCCGATTCCATAAAAAGTGAATTCCAAAGAGGGAGGAGCTAGAGTTGTGTTTGATTGTAATGAAAATGAAGAGAGCTAGTAAAAAAAGTAGTAAATAAAGTGACAATGGTAAGAATATTGATGATAATGAGATAAAATAACATTCCCTGAAGATAAAGTTTATTCCTTATGCAGAGTCGGTATCTTTCTTGAGACCTAAATAAAATTTTAAGATAAACTTTTTTAAATTAATAAAATAATTTATTGACATTATTAAAATTTTATTTAAAATCTATTAAATTATCATATTTCATTTTATTTTATATTTATGAAAAGAGAAAAAATTATAATATGATTAGGTCTTCAGAAAGATTATTTTAATAATAAATTAATATTATTTATTAGATAATTATTAATTATTATATTTTAAAAATTATTATTAGTAACTAATTGAGTAAACTAACAACTCAGTCCCTGACTCTATGAGGACCATGCAATTTCGTCCCTAACTTTTCTAAAATAGTACTTTAATTCATACTTTATTAAAAAACATGTACTTTAATTCTTATTTTATTAAAAAGCATGCACTTTAGTCCTTCAATTTATTGAAAAACATGTATTTTATGTATGTTTTAACAAAGTTAGGGACTAAAATACTATTTTAAAAAAGTTAGGGACGAAACTGCATGATCTCCACAGAGTTAGGGATTGATTTGTTAGTTTACTCTAGCTAATTTTTTTTGGTTTGAAACGTCATTCTTACACACTTTAGAGTTGGCCGACCTCTTGAGCATTTGGAAGACTTGCTTTTTGTCAAAGTCTAACTTTCCTTTTCCCCCTTATTTTTTGTCAATTAGAAATAACAAAATTATTAAATAACAAGCATTTTTTTGTTGATCCATATTTTCATAGACATAATTGTAGAATTAGTTATGCATAAAAAAAATTGTAAAATTAGTTCCCATAAAATGGAATTTAAATTGCAATTTTGAAATTGGTTGCCAAATCTTTCACAAAAGGAACAACCCTAGATTAAATGACTTTTTTTATCGGTTTTGAAATAACATTTTATTAAAATGAAAATAAAAAGTAATTATTAATAAGTTATTTAAAATGAGGATAATATTTTTAAGATTAAAATATATTTTTAATTCCTATAAATATGACGAATTTTATTTTTAATTATTATAAATATTTTTTTTATGTTTTTATAAATGTAATTTTTTAAACTGGTTCTTTCTGTTTCTATTCTATTTCTTAGTCGTTTATGAGATACACTCAACTCAAATAAAGAACAAAATATCCTAAAGATAATTTCTACCGGATGCTCTGCGCTGCTCATGAATGCTCTGCGGTCTGCGCTGCTATACCTGCAATTTACTCTTTCTCATTCTTTTCTTTCATTGTGAAGCACCTCTATTTATTGAGGTATTTTTCTCACTAATTGCATACAGCTTTTCTTTATACTAATGCACCCACCGCTTATAATTTTGTTTTGTTCCTTTTTTATTTCAAATGGTTATATCACTTATCATTAGACACTGAAAATAAAGCCACTATACTTTTCAACACATAATCAATTAATGATATATGAGTACAATTAAAAATAATACTATAAAGATTAAATATATTTTTAATAAATATAATAGAGATTTGGTTTTAATCCCTGCAATTTAAAACTGGTGGTTTTGGTCCTTTAAAAAAAAATATCAATTTAGTTCTTATAGATAAAAATTCATAGCTAATCTATAGTAAAACTATGTAATAAGGATTAAATTGATGTATTTTTAATTTTTGTAGGACGAAAATCACCGATTTTAAATTGCAGGGACTAAAACCAAATCTCAACTATTTTAGGGAATAAAAAAATATTTAACACTTTATTATATTTAAGGAAAAAACCACCTTTTATTTTTTAAAAAATAACTTAATGTAGTAATTTTGAGACCAAATTCCACCGGATTCTAAAAATGGATCGAACAAACAAATAATTAAAATTTAAGTAAAGTAGCACTTTCGTTCTCGATTTTTACAGCGTCTTGTAGTTTTGTTTTTGATTTTTTTAAAATAGCACTTTAATCCTTGTAGCATGCACTTTAGTTCTTAACTTTATTAAAAAAACATGCATTTTAATCTCTGACTATATTAAAAAATATGCACTTTAATTCTAAAGTGCATGATTTTGAATAAAATTAGAGATTAAAGTGTTATTTTAGAAAAATTAGGAATGAAACTGTGAGATGTTAAATGGTACTTTACTGAATAAAATTCTGACAAAAAAAATTTAAAAAAATAAAATAATGAGATCGTACTATTTCGTAGTTTGCAGGTGGATGGGATGGGAATAATATCTGCATTATCTTTTTAAGCTATCAATAACATCAGTGACTGAACTGCGTAGATATCAGATTTGGGAATACTGGAGAATCATACATATGTTCAAGTGTTGAACCATTGTTCAACAGCTTTTCTTCAAGGCTGGCCAGACAATGATATAAACACTAATAACCAAACAAGTGGATGTGGATTGTATTCGCAGTCTTCAACAATGAATTGAACATATATAGTACTGACCCATTTCTTAAATATGAACCATCTGTTTGTTTGCATTCATATTACTAATTTTCATTTAATAAAAGAATCACAATTAACACATCTATTTGGAATTAATTTCTCTGTCGCATGTTAAATTACGGCCAACAAAGACAGCCGCCATCTATCATTTCTGCTGAAATGATACAATTTTTTTAAATATAATTAAATAGTGAAGCCTATAATTTATCATGATTAATGTTTACACAATTAAAATTGTGTCATTATCTCCCTAACAAGGCCATGTCATATCATGTTATCTTGTTATTCAAAGAACATAAAAAATCCAAATCTGTTTGCATCATGTTAATTGTTATTAAATCTTGCAAACAATGCATTGCATATGTAGATTATATTGGAAAGGGATACTTTTGATTGTGTCCTCAAACTATGCCATATATGTGGATTTATTACTCCATCAACATAGTGATCATGTGCTTAGATTAAGGCTATAATTTAAACATTATTTTTTAAATGCAAATTAAAGGTTGCTCTTTGGTTCTTACAAAAAGCAGAGAAATAGTTTTACAAAATTTCAGGGGATACATACAAGAAAAGTGGAGCAGGGAAACAGAGAGGTTAAAAAGTGCCTAACAAATAACTAGGCCTCTTCAGAAACAGGACCAAAAGAAACAAAATCATGGTTGTGAATTAATCAAACCATGACTAATTGCCGTCGAGCTTCAATTCTTAGATCTTCCTTCATCTTTCTAATGAAATCTTCAAACTTTTTGTTCAACTCCTCTGTGCTTAGCCTACAACTTTCTTCTTCTTCTTCATCTTCTTCCTCTTCTCTGTTTTCTTCAAAAACAGAGTCATCAATTTCTAATCCTTTCTCTTCCTCTTCATCATCAGCATCAAATACCTCATTTTCTTCCTCTACCTCCTCCTCCTCTTTCCCTTTTCCTTGTCCTTCATCTACCAAAATTATCTTTTCTATGTTTCCTTGTTCTTCTTCAGCAGAGTTTTTTATTTCTATTGCATGCTCTGCTGCAGTGTTCTGTTCATCATCAAGCTCACCAATTTTCTCCTCAGTTTCTTTCTCCAACACTGACTCATTGGTCTCAACATCAAGGACATGAGATTGTGACCCATCTTCTTCAATATACTGTGATGATAAACCTTCTTCTAAGTTATTATTAGAAGGTTTATCATCACTGGTAGAGCCAGAGAAAGATTTAGTTAAGCCAACAAAAACAAGGAGACCATTGCAAAGGAGGAACATGCAATTCTTGTCTATGTTGTGAGTAAAGAGTTGGAAAGGGAATGTAGAGAAGTAGAATTTGAAGTAATGGAAGAAAACAAGCAAGGAAGAAGGTGAAAAGATGAAGGAACAAACAGACACTGAAATGAACAATTGGGTGAGCTTAAGTAGATAGTTATGAGCTTTAATGCTCTGAGTCATGGTTGCTATATTTTGGTATTTTAGTTGATCCATAGTGTCCACTTTGCAAGAAATGGAACTAGGAAAGGGTTGGTAAGTGGAGGTTGTTATGAGATGGGGGTGGTTGGTGTGTTAAAGCAAATGAAGGCCTTCTTATATAGAATAGTGAGTGGAGTGATATAATTGTTTTTTTGGTTTCCAAAAATGCCCATGGTTGGCTAATTATTATGAGGCAGATGGCACATTAGGGTCTATTCCAAGGTTCACCTGTTATTCAGGGAGTTTGTCATAAGAAGATATACTTGAAGGGTAAGTAGCCAGTTGTCAGAGTAGAACTTGTCAAAGAAATTAGCAATTTTTATCCTCTTGTTCACTGAATTAAGGTTTGCTTGTCAAGTAGCATTCATGCCATTCGGAGTTTGGGGCCAAAATCTTGGGGATGTAGCATGGGTGGAAGAGGGGGGGGGGGGGGGGGGGGGGGTGGGTTGAACCGCCTTCAAAGTCAAGCCACGTTAGTCCCATAATCAAAATTGCAAAATTAACAGCTCAGTGCATATGTGTGGTGGATATAAGTGGGCAAAAGGTCAAACCATAATTTTAAATTGTAGTTGTGTTTTCGGTTGTTATTGTATCATGATACTTGAAATTGTGGAAATTCATAGATAATTGTTATTGATGCAATTACAATTGAACTCACCATGACATTGTGAGACTAAAAATCCTTAATCTTGTAGCTGCAATTAAAGTTGTAGATTGCAATTTAAAATTATGGGTTAAATATGTTATTTTTATTTTTTTATTATTGACGGGAAAAAAGCTTAAGTTAAATATGTTGTGTTCAAAGTGGGTATTATTAAGTCCCACATTAAGTAGTATAAAGAAGGATGACGTTTGAAAATTATTATAAATATTGAGTTCTAGTTTTAATATTCTCATCACAATAATAGTTTTTGAGTGTATTGGGGACTTGGGTGGTTATGTGTCGTTTGCAATTTTATTATGTTAAAATTGCTTGGAAATATAACATCCTAAATTTTATTAAATAAAATAAAATAAAATAAAATTAATAAAGTAGAGGAAATAAATAAATGAATAATAGAATTAATATTATGAGTAGTTTTATCCATAAAGTTATTTCAAATTTAAAAAGAGGATAAGGGGGTTGCGAGTGGGCCAAACTCAAATAGGCATTTTAGTAAAGAGGGGTTATCAGTTCACCCTAATCCTTATTCTTCAAATCGTCAGAGAGCGAAACACTAAGGAGGGGAGAAACCAAGTCTCAAGAGGAGGTTGCTGCAGAGTGATCATCAAGAATCAACAAAGAGTCTTCTTTGCTGTTCGATCTCCACTTCAAGGTACGGTGGGAGAGAGGGTTGCTGCTTGGGTAGTTCTAAGACTTTAAATTCGATTTGATATATGTATATGTTGAGTATGGTATGATGAAAACTGTTGATTGATGACTGATTTTATGAATCTTGATGAATTCTTGAATGAGATTAAAGAGAATAACGAAAATAGCGAAAAAGGGTAAATAAGGGTTTGATGATTTGGGGTTTTGATGGATTAACTGTATAATTTGTGTAAAGATTGGTGTTATTATTGAATTTGTTTGATAAAAACGTGTTGGATCGAAGTATAAACAATGAGGATTACGTAGGGATTGAAGAAGGGAGTAAAAAGGGGCAAAAACGCAGTACAGTCGCGTTCTGCGACACTTGCGCTGCAGCGCAAGTGAAGCGTGGCTCTCTGGAATTTGGGCTGCAACTTGCGCTGCAGCGCAAGTTAAAGCACAACTTGCAGATTTTTGTTTTGATGTAATTTGATGAGTCTTTTCAGAGTAAGGATGGTTTCCCTTAACACATGAATTTGAGATTGATATGCATTAAATATAAGTGTTATTTTGTGGAATCGAGAGATTTAAATGGATGTTTAAAGTGTATTGATTGTGGTCTGAGTATGATGATATTAGTATCTCCCTTGAGGTTAGATGTCTATATTGTTAAGATGTATGATGGCGACGTATTGATGTATTGAGTGTATGAAGAATGAGGTGTATGATGATTATATATTGATGCATTGAACTTATGATGATTTATGATGATGATGATGATGATGATGATGATTAATGATTCTTATATGATGATGATGATCATGATGCTTATGTTATGATGATTTATGATGAGGATGATTGATGATGTTTATGATGATGATGACGATGATGATGTACTTAATATTATGATGTTGATTATATCTTGAGCATATGTGATGTTGTACTTGAGATACACAAGCCCAGTGAGGGGTGGAGTGTAACTGAGGGAGGTGATTGTACTTGAGATACACAAGCCAGTGAGGGGTGGAGTGTAACTCAGGGAGGTGATTATACTTGAGATGCACAAGCCCAGAGAGGGGTGGGGTGCAACTCAGGGAGGTGTTGTACTTGAGATTGCACAAGCCTAGAGAGGGGTGGAGTGCAACTCAGGGAGGAGACCATGGTGGGAGATATTCTCTGTACAAGCCTAGAGTGGGGTGATGTATAACTTACCGGCCTGTGTGGTGTTTAACGGTAAGGCCATCATTGGTGACAACTAGGGAGATTGATGAGGTGCGCCCATTGTGCGGAGTTCCAAATCATGATCATTAGGATGATGTTGATGATGTTTGGGTGTGCATGAAGATAGATGAACATGCAATGTATTTAATGATGATGATGATGATGTTTGGATGTGCATGATGATAGATGAACATGCCATGTATTTAATGATGATGTTGATGATGTTTGGGTGTGCATGATGATAGATGAACATGCAATGTATTTAATGATGATTAATGATGATGTTTTGGTGTGCATGAGGATAGATGAACATGCAATGTATTTAATGATGATGTTCTGGTGTGCATGATGATAGATGAATATATATATTGTAATTGATAATGATGCTAAATTATATTATGATGTTATGAAGTATTATTGATGATTTGTAAAGTGTGATTAATATAACTGTGATGAGGTAAATTACTTGATGATGAACGGATGTAAGATGATATGAGAATGAAAATATGATTACTTGATAAGAATGATGATTGTATGTGGGTGAGGATATAGTAGCCTCCTATGTGTATGTATGAGTGGTATTCTTTTCCTCACCTTTACACTGTGGTTAATTTTACAGGTGATGATGATGACACAACTGGTGTCGAGTATTGATTGAAGGGAGAGTCACTCTGATACATGTGACATCAGGGCATATGATTTGGGGATTTTATTTTATGTTTCTAGTTAGGGAGAGATTTTGTAAACTGTTTTAAGTGTCTTACATGGCTAGTAGGATACTTTGAGGTTAATACTTGTGTTTCCGCTGCTTAAGTATTTTTGAAAACCGTTGGCTGCTATTTCTATCTTATATGATTTTACTTTTGGAATACATGACGTTTATTACGATGAGATATGTGAACCTTTTTACCAATGTGGGACATTACTTTTCCTATAATTTCGAATTATTAAATGTATAAGAATATGGGGTAGAAGGGTGTCACAGAAAAGGTTTGCAACACCTCTTGGCTACGTCCACAATTTCACAAAGATTTTTATTACTTCACTTGCAGTTTTTTTTAAGAAAATTGCAAATCTTCTCAAACAATTTTTACACAAAAAAATTGTAAATCTTCTCATGACACACAACTACCAAAGTCCTCAATACACTCAAAAACTAGTGTTGTTGTGGTGAGAATACTCAAAGATTAGTATTGTTGTGGTGAGAATACTCAAATAAGGTCTCCATATTTATAGTAACTTTCTACCTCTTCCTTCTTCATGCGATTCAATGTGGGACTTTGATGAATTCTCACTTTCGGCATAACAAAACTATATATATCATAATTTTGAGGCCCTAGAGATCATGCTGCAAGTGGAAACTTTGTTATTGAATTTTTTGCTTGAGAATTAGTCTGGGCCTTTGTTTGTTTCAATAGTAATAATGAAGAGATAGATGCATGTGAGAGAGGCAGATGACAATTATTCCTCCTATTTCTCCACCCTCGTTTGATTCTGATAATTTAGTGGAAGAGAGTGAGTTTTTTATGGTGGGACCTCAGAGATTTCTCTTCAAAATTGAGAAGAGATTGAGGGGAGAGCTATATTAAAGAATCAAAATAATAAAATACCTCCATGTTTAACTTTACTTTTCCAAAAAAATAGCTTACCTAAGCAGGGGCATTGGGTCTTTCAAAAATTAATACATCCCTCTTCCTGTTTTGCTAAACAAGTCAAATAACTATTCAACCCGAGTTTGAATCCCCACTAACACATTCTTCGGGATAGGTGAAGAGCCTTAACTGTGACTAGGCCCCGAATAGGATTGCCCCTGGTAATAGGGGATACATATGGTTTATACAAAAAATACTATTCAAACTAATTATCTTTTATATATCTCTCTCCTCAAACCAATCAACCTTATTTCTATTCAAATTCACATAAGTTTCTTTCTTTCCTATTTATCTCTTCGCTAATCTCTCTCTCTCTCTTTCTTTGATTGATCCAATAAGCATAAATGACATTGCTAATTGTGGGTGGTTTTGTGGTGAATCAACCATTTTAATGTGAGCTAATATACTGATAACAATAGTAATATATGACTTATACACTATGTTTAATTGGAAGAAATGGAGAAGAGAAAAATAGAGAAGAAAGAGTAGGGAGGAGATGAAGATGATTTTTAGGTTGTTTGGTAAGAATGAAATAAGTGCGAAATAAAAGAAAAATATAGAATAGAAGTTGTTTAATTAGATTGAGTGAAAGAAGAAATATTGATTTTTTGTAGAATCGATTTTTGTTTTTGTAAAATCGCTTTTTACAACAAAGATGTACTTACTTCCCCCAGCATATTCTGTCACACATGTCCCTAT
This sequence comes from Sesbania bispinosa, assembly GCA_026901365.1. Lineage (NCBI taxonomy): Eukaryota > Viridiplantae > Streptophyta > Magnoliopsida > Fabales > Fabaceae > Sesbania > Sesbania bispinosa. Next base: position 114,921 of record QLOH01000199.1, on the reverse strand, counting down.
TCCTGCTATTTCTCACTATTTTAGCGAAAAAAAATGGCAGTGTGTGAGATCCATAAGTTTTTTTTTGGATTTCTTCTCAATCTCATCCGATGACCAAACAGAGAAGTTGATTATACTGTATTAAGCTTCAAGGGATGGTTAGATGTGTCCTCGGATATCATTTAGGTTGGTATGACATTGTTCTAGTGTTAGAGTCCCACATTGCCTAGAGATAAGGCCAAACAATAATCATATAAGCCTTGAGCAGTCCTCACCCTACAAGTTAGCTTTTGGGGTTGAGTTAGGCCCAGGTCCAAAATTTAATATGGTATCAGAGCCTATCCTAGATGATCCGTTGTTATTGGGCCGCCACCTGTATAGATGTCCAGCCCCCCCGTATAGATGTCCAGCCCCCCCCCGTATAGATGTCCACGCTCCAGATGTCCAGCCCTGGGTGTGAGAGGGTGTGTTAGAGTCCCACATTGCCTAGATATAAGGCCAAATAATAGTATATAAGCCTTGAGCAGTCCTCACCCTAGTAGATCTAACTAGTATATCTAATTCCAAGTTTAATTAGAAGCTGTTTTTGAGATGATTCACTGACTCAATTATCTTATCTTATTTACTTTTATATAAATGAATATCCTCACCTTCTGTAAATTTGGGTTTTGGTGGTCACAAAAGACCCTTCTTGACAATAAACCAGTGCTATAAAACTCGGACCGGTTATTAACTCGGTCATAGTACTGGGTCAGTGGGTCAATGGTCGAACCAACGAGTCACTGGTTGAACCGGTTAAACCGGTATATATAAAAACTATAAATTCATACTAAAAAATATGGCATATAAAATAATATAATTTTTTAAGTATATAAATTTTATAGTTGAGTTTGATATAAAAGAATATAATTATTTGTATTATTTAATGTGTTAGTATGTAAAATAACTAATGTTATATTAGAAAATCAATAAGTGGCCTGACCCATTTATGAGGGAAGAGAAATTGAGGTTTTTTTCATAGTGATATATATATATATAAACTTGCATCTATATCGTAATCACAGTGGCTAATGGTTAGCGCTTCATATCTTGCAGAAGGGGCGTGGTGGTTTGAACCGTGCGCATGCTAGTTGTGCCATTATATTTTTTAAAGTAACAAGAGCTGCTGATTTGGGTGGCTTCTAAATCGGAACCAGCCGGTTCTTACCGGTTCTCCCGGTTTTAAAGCGCGGTTGGACCGGTTCGTTGACGGGTCAATAGCAAAAATGATCCATTGGGCTGACTGGATCGGCCATGGATCCGGTTTCCGGTTGAACCGGCCGATTCGGTCCGGTCCGGTCCGAGTTTAACAACAGTACAATAAACTATTTCACTGTCCATTTCGTTGATTTTCTAATAGGAAATAATGATGTGATATAAACATTTTCTCAATAAATGCTTATCATATAAAAGTCTAAATATAAGCTGATTTTAATAAACTTATCTAAAATTTTTATTAAAATAAACTTAAAAGGTAGATAATAAATTATTTTTCTTATAAATTTAATCAAATAGATGCTTAAATACTTATTTTATGATATAATATTTAAATGCAGATGTAAAACTACACAGACTTTAACATATAACAAACTTATTTTATGATACTTATTTTATGATATAATATTTAAATACAAACTTTTAACATATAACAACTTATGCTTTTTCTTTTTTCTTTTTTTATACACACATCTTTCTTCCAACAAATGATTTTATTATACAATTAGGGATTATTTTAGGGTGGACCAAACAAGTGAAAATAGATTGAGACTTTTTTTCAACCGTAGTTGCTTTTGAGTTCTTATAAATATCTCGTCCAATCCTCAGAAAAAAATATCTCTCCCAAATAATGTGACATCTTGTAGACTACAAATTATGTAACATATTATTGTGAGGATTTTGTCGTTTCATATACGTTTATTCACATCCAAAACATAGAAAAAAAAAACAACTAAGTAAGAGAAAAAGGACTAGTTGATACATTTATTATTTGACAAATTTTATGTGTCTCTTTAAATAGAAAATTAAATACAAATAGTTTATTAAAAAATTTAATAAGTATACATTATCAACATAAAAAAATTATATTGTCATCATTTTATTTCATAATAAATTAAATTAAATACATTATTTAATAAAAATAACACCTCATATATATATATATTATTAAATTTATTAAATAAATGTGGTAATATATCATTGAATAGTGAAAAAAAATTTATACTAGTAATGTATGATTGTATATCCATAAATCATTGCATATGAATTTTATTCCATGACCCCAAAATCTATATATAAAATTTCTCACGGAAAAGAAAAAGAATCAAGTAAGGTAATTCCAAATTAATCAATTATAGCAATAATTGGGCAAAACATTGTGAAATGGTCACCGAAAACATTAATGAACCTACTTGATATTTCGCGGGGTCTTTTCTGTTCTTTTTAACACAATTTTTACTTCGCATGACAATGAAGCATACCCTGATATTCTGCAAGAAACAGCGTGCGAGAAAAACCATGTCCCAAACCTGTTTTTAGCAAAGAAAAGTTATGGCATCAAGTAAGGAATGGCTAAATTTATGAATTGTTTTGATTTATAAATGAATTTAGCATCTTAAATTATGCAAAGCATCTTAATGGACCAACGGGGTTGGTTCAAGTGATACATGCTTGATTTCCCTTAAGCAAGGTCTCGGGTTCGAGTCTTGTGGATGGAAAAAATCCCCGCAGCTCTGGTTAAACAGAAAAGGAATCTTAATGAATCCATTAATGATTTAAATATCTCTAAATAAGCATTAAGCAAGTATCTCATGTATTATACAAAATTTTAAAATAATATTAAAAGAGATATTTAAGAGATAACATATTTAAATTATAATATATATAAATATAAATTATAAAATGAAACTTTTTAAATTGTAAAAAATTATTGAAATAAATTACATGAATCAACTAATACCATTATTTGTGTATTTTAATTTAGTATTGTGTACCAAAATTTAAAATTATAAAAAATTTTGATATTGATAAAAAAATTGGTGAACTAAAAAAATTAAATAAGAAAAAAAAGTAAAAGAGTAATATAGAAAGTAATAATAGAGAATGATTTGTGAACATTCCTCGGAAGTATACACTCCATTAGAGAAAGGAAGAGAAAGACATGTGATAAATATGATCTTAATATGATGTGATGAGAAGAGATAAATAAAGAGATTAACATGTCAAATCAGTGTATCGAATTTTGAAATGTCATATCATTATTGTTTATTCCATTTGGCTAAATTAGAATCACTAGTAAGTTTGTTAACAACGTTGATAAAAGGTCTTCTTATATGATAGTGTGAATTAATTTTTTTTTTATGTAGAAAATGTCTTCTTATTTTTTTTTAGCCATTAATTTTCTAGCTATACTATCCATTCTGTTTTGACTGATCCACAGTCCACAGGCAGGTTGATTTTTAGGTTCTGACTTTCTGCTTTCACCTTAGACCTAGATATGCAATATCAGATCCGTAAAAAAAAAAAAATATGCAATATCAGAAAAAAAAAATAGTTGTAATAAAAATGTGATCATGTACATATTTTCAACAATATGTTGATGATGGAATAGATAAAACATTACACATTATTGGGCCAATGTTGAGACAACTCTTAGCTAGGGTCCAGTTATCGTGCAGATCGTGGGCCAGAGGTATGGAATAATGGATTCGGTTCGTTGGGCTCGTTGTTAGCCCAACAATATTTCCTCCGCCGGTATTCCAGATTCCAGAAGCAGCGTAAAAACGCCTCCAAAGACCAAACAGAGCACAGTTGAGAAAATGGAATAATGGAATAATCAGCAGCCAAACAGAGCACGTTGAATTGATCACTGGCTCTGCAGATCGCAAACTCAAAACCCTACTTGAACCCCTTCACTGCACAGTCACACGAGACAAGCCACCGCCACCGCCACTATGTCTTTGAGAATTCTTCGATCGCGAGCGATTTCCGTCGCAGCATCGAAGCGATTTCTCTGCACTAATGCCAATGCTGCTTCTGCTCCTCTTCCTCCTCCTCCTCCTTCCGCTGCCTCCCCAAACCGTTGGAACTTCCTTAAATACGCTGCCGTTGGTACACTCACCGGAGCCACTGCCCTCGCCGGTTACGCCTCTTACGGTTCGTTTTTATATTTTTTATTAATTTATTGCTCTCTCTTGTCACTGTTCCCATTTCCCCACACTTCAGTTTTCATAGTAGTCATTGATAATATCTCTGCGTGTTTTCTTTTCTTTTTGTTTAATTATGAATAGCTACTTTGATATGATAGTGTTGCTATTGAATCATATTGATATTGAAATGATGATTAGTTGAGGAGGATTTTTTTTGTTTTTGTTTTAATTTTTTGGTTTTGGAATGCAATGTGCAGCTTACACTTTGGACGAAATAAATGAGAAAACAAAGTCGTTACGTGAATCGGCCAAGTACACTGCAGGTGATGGAGCTACTGCTCTCGATGTGAGTGCTGACTACTCAAGATTTCTTCACATTCATAGCATGTTTGTTTTAAATTATGATTCAACAAAACCATGGTTTTTGAAAATTAATTTTTATCACTTCCGTCCGTCCAACGTACTTCGTAAAGTGTGCATCATTCATCTCAATCATTCATTTTTAGAATCAATTCTACTCAACTGTAAACCAAACGAACCCCTTTTTTGCCAATTCTATTCTATGATTAATCTCATTTTCTAGCATGGATTGATTTCTTAGGATTATCTTGGGGGGTGGGAGTGGGGTTTAAATACCTAAAATGTTTGTGCTTAGTAGCCTAGATATTTACTACGATACGGGTACAATGCCTACGGGGATACAGGATACATGACATTCTTACAAAATAAGATACGATATGTCAGATACGTTGACAAAAAATATAAAATATATACATATTTAACTAAATTAGTGGAATTTGCTCCCCTTATGCAGCAAAATCAGAATTAAAACATGAATATCATCAAAATTAGAGAACTTATGCAGCAACCACAAAAGAATAACATCCTGCAGAAACCTTATTCAACAAAAGAATTATATCAAGGTTGAAAAGAAACTTGCAAAAGAATAAAATTTGGAAAGAGACCATATTTGTTTCTCAATCTCATTAATACATAACCAGTAACTATATTGGTAGATGACAATGATCACAATTTACAAAGAATGGATAAAAAATAAAAAAAGGGATACTTCCTAGATACGTATCGGGACATATCTCAGTCATATCCCCTGTATCCTAAACATATCTGAAATATTTAAAAAAAAAAAATAAGGGATACTTCATGGATACGTATCAAAGGCACGGTATCGGTGTCGGATACGGGTCCGATACTGGTACGACATCATTTTGGAGTATTTGGGCTTCATAATAATAGACTTTAGTGGTCCCAGATTAAAATTTATAATATTTTGCTTCATTGAAACGCCCTGGATGGATCTTACTAGGGGTGTAAACTAGTTGAGGCAAGCCGATTGAAATTTCAGGCTTGGCTTATAAAAGAAATGGACTACTCAAGCTTGGCTTGTTGAATAAAATAAAACTAAAGCTTAGCTTGTTTAGCTCATTTGTATCTTAATCAATTTTTACTTTTATGAAAATTTCCCCTGAATTATTTTTTAAATTTATCAATTTAGTATTTAATAAGCATTTTAATACTAGATGATAAACCAAAAATAGAAATATCTGCACAACATGTGGTGGCATCCAAAACTTCTAAACTATTACATTTTCATAATCCATTTCATAAAAAAATCCACAAACCTCTTGACTACTACAAAAAAGAAACTTACAAACTAATTATGTGTGTGTAATAAATGAGCTATTCATAAGCTGTTAATGTTAAATTTGTATAGTTTGGGCTTGACTCATTTAATTAATCGAGTCTAATTAATTTCAAGCTTGAGTTTGTATGTTTAGTTAAACAAATAAGGTTGATTTTGTATTTAATGAGTCGAGCTCAAACAATTAATGAATAGTCATTTACATCCCTAGACCTTCTATTGCTTTGTTTTGGACTCTGCCTGGTTTTGATATGATAAATTATCCTTATTCCTTCAGTATAATATATTAATAGGCCTTTATATTAGTAGCATGACATGTTCTGCTCCATATTTTCTGCAGAAATTTCAAGGGTTGCTATACTCAACTGCAATGACAGGTGGATTCCTTGAGCTTCATTCTGTACTTAACTTATATTACATTAGCAGTGTTCTCCTTTATGTAATTTGTATTTTCATTTCTTCATGTGATGTTTTCTTCCCTCTGAGTGTTTCTGAGCTGTTATATGAATGGAATGGATGAGTTAATAATTTATATGGTTCTGTATTTCTTTTTTTATGATTTTGTGAACTACTCTTGGTTATGGATAAGCATAGATTTCTTTCTAATTTTATACATCAACTGAAAATAACAACATGTTGGGGGCCCATGGAGAAAATGCTGTTTCCCTGAGTATTAGATGTAACAAATGCTTTTACAATATAATGAATGGTAATTCTGGGATACACCATAGGAAATGTGAACTGTCCAATTATAGCACAACTATATGGCTCTACTTTGTCACAGAAAAAATTGTAAATGCATGATATAATATAGGATATGTGCATTCTTTCGAGAGGATGAGGTAGGGAAGACAAGTGGACAAGTGACAAGAACTTGTTGTAGTGTTGAGGAAGACTGGTGCAGACAAATTAACATGTATGCATTTTTTTTGGAGGAGGGGGTATTAAACTCCTAATTAGTTGTATAATTGTATTTCTTTTGTTATTAACAGCATGCTGATTCTTTTGCATTAATATCTCAGTGCCTGCTAAAGCAGTAGAACTTTATTTGGATGCAAGAAGCCTAATTGAAGAACAAATTAGGGTATGTGCCTGCTTTTTTTTTCTCGGATTTTGGTTTTGACATTTGCCTTTTTTAAGTTTCTACCTTTAAGTTAAACTTTTAATACTGTGCTCTTTTTGTTTTCTTTTAGAGTTATACTGAACCATACACAGACAAGCTCCTTCCTGATTTGCTTCCTCAGGAGCAACATGTGTTTACACTTGTTCTAGATCTGAATGAGACATTGATTCACTATATTTGGACGGTAAGGCTTCAACTGCAAATATACCATTTTTTTGGGTAAAGGAATATGAATGATTTTTAAATGGATATGGGTTGTAATGTTTTGCTTTTTTTTTTTATCAACAATTTCCTTTATGTATATATGTTACACAATAGAAGTGTTGGGTCACTTGTTGCTTTGCTACTTTCTAGTGCTGTTTACATATTATAAACATCTTACTATAATATTGAATTTTATTTTTATGTGGTATGTAAAGCGAGATACAGGTTGGCAGACTTTTAAAAGACCTGGAGTTGATGCCTTCTTGGAACATCTTGCTCAGTTCTATGAAATAGTGGTGTATACAGATGAACAAAATATGGTAGTCTGATTTTGCTTCTCTATATTCTGAATGGATACTTAGTATTGCTATGAGTATTCATATGTTCTTGCTTCCATTAATTTGTGCAGTTTGTTGACCCTGTTATAGAAAGGCTGGATACCAAGCATTGCATTAGATATAGGTTATCGAGGCCAGCTACTAAGTATCAGGATGGGAAACACTTCAGAGTACGTCTGAGTTTATATTCTTCATATTATTCTCTCTCAAATCATGTGTGTTGTGACAAGAGTACAACCAATTGTGGCATATAATAGGAGACCAAATGCTTTGGAACTATTACCTATACTATAATATTGAAAAGTCATTTCACTTACACATGAAGAATATAATTAACGGGCCTATAGTATTATATATTATGCTCATTCCTATCATTTTATTATGATACTACACAAATGTAGTGGTTTTTGGATATTGTTATAACAAGATGCTCTTCCCCCGGTTCACCCTTTCTTTGGCAGGACCTATCAAAACTAAACAGAAATCCAGCAAAAGTTCTTTACTTAAGTGGCCATGCTTTGGAAACTTGCCTACAACCTGAGAACTGTGTCCCTATTAAGCCATGGCAGCAGAATGATAAGATGACACGGCTCTTTTGGATTTTATACCATTTCTTGAGTGTAAGCATTCCCCTAGATACGTTGAAGAATTAGTTCTATATATGATTGTTTTGATTTTTATACCATTCCTTGGCCATGAGTGTAAGTGCAATCCCCTATGACGTGTTTAATTGAATTCATGTTTGAAAATATTTTTGTGACTTGTTATGCTGGTAATATTGCATTAACTTCTCCGCTATCTGTATGCAGTTGTTGCCCGTAGTAGTCCTGCTGATATAAGACCAGTGCTGCAGTCTTACCAAGGATGTGATATTCCAACTGAATTCATCCGGCGTTCCAAAGAGCATCAGAAGTAACATCCTAATCTTTAGCAAAGCTTGAAGATTATAATACTTTTATCACTTCCTTCACAAAATTTTGGAAATAGGAAGCAAGATAGCAACTAGGTAGTATTTTTGTGATTATAATGGAAACAGATCAACTAAAAATAAAAACAAGGAGAAAAACCAAATACACTCTTCTGGGGTGCCTGGTTTGTTTTTCTGTTTAATTTTCAATAGATAGGTTTTCACAGATGGTTACAAAAATGCAATCTCGTTTCCATTTTGTTTCTTGGTTTTCAAGTTGTTTGAAATAAATGTTAAAACCAAGGTTTTGTTGTTTTTCCATTCTTGCCTGGTCATAAATTACATTTTATAGACTTTTTTTTCCTTTCACATCAAATTTGAGGATCTATCTTTCCTGTATGTTGGTGTGGTACAAGGGCAGTCTGGGAATAGATGCAAAAGTTATGCTGGTGGTTGCATTTTCCTTTTGTTATCTGATCCATGTATGAGCATGGGGGTGTATACAAGAATGGGATCATGGGAATGGGAGACAGACAGACCGACAGGGGGTTCCATAGACTTTTCTGCACTAGATGTTGCGAGCTTCAAAAGATTGGGATGTGAAGTTGATTTTCTTGGGATAGTTTAGATATTCCCAGGCAAAACCCATGATGAATTGTTTTTAATCTAGCATATTATATAGATTGATTTCATTTTGGTGGTTGAAGGTTTCTTTTCGTTTCTATATAAATAATAAATAGTTGATGCTACACTGATGATTTATCCTGTCCTATTCAGCTAATGTATTTACTCTGGGTGTTTCCAAATGATGCAGGAAAAATGCAACACCAGAAGCATCGTGGTCGCCTCTGGAAAAATTGATCCCAGAATCAGTCTGAAGTGGATAACAAAAGTTCTTCCTATGGCTGGGAAATGAGATTCTCAGTTTCATTGCAAGTTGGTCGGGTCAATTTAACCAAAGATTTTGTAGTCATTGAGAATTGATGAGTGATTACAATCAAATAGAGAAATGTAGATTTTGTTTTACGCTAGTCTTGAACCATCAATTTTTCGCCTATATAATTCTGTTGCTGGAAAGCACCTGTTAATTTCAGGGGATGAAGTTATTTTGGTCTGATAGAAAGAATGAGTTCTCATTGCAAGTGGTTTCTTGCAAGATGATTTAACCTTGAGAGGATATCTGCCCAGAAGTACCTATGGATGAATTTGACCATCTCAGTTGCACAGATTGTACAACTGACGCAATAAAAGATTTTAATTGATTAGTTAATTTTGTTGGAATTTTCTGTTTGATACTTGATCTAGTAAAAGAATTATAACTTAGAAGATATATTTTTTAAATATTAGTATTATTTAATTAAGTTTCTTTTGGCTGTTTTTTAGTAATATCTATTGTCTATTGAAATATTTAAAAGCTGAACTTTTTTCGCTTGATTTGGTTCTGTATACGTCAATAGTCTATAGTGTTAAATTTTAGTTCTATCCCTTGCACTTTTAAGGGAGTTTAATCTTCCACTTTCTTTCTTCTCAACCGACTATTTATTTCATTTCTTCAGTTATGATGTTTCAATTTCCCAATTAAATGAGTGTTAGCGGTTTCATTTATATTAGTGACTCAAATGAGCACCAATAATTAAATAGACATAACATGTGCTCTTTTTCACCTTTCTTCTTTCATCTTTTATATATCTATTTTAAGGTTCAAAACTATAATTCTCAAACAATATTGTGTTTTATATTTGCTTTCAAGTATCTTCCTCACCCTATGGATATTCCGGGATGAATCACTAATTCTTGTGGGCTAACAAAAATACTTCAACCTTCTAGCTGGTTATTGCCACTTTTATATATAGAAACTTATATATATTATGTGGGCGTTAATAAATTCTTAGAAGTAATACTCAAATAACTTGATATACAATATTAATAATAAAATTTTAAATACAAAATAAAATATAATGCAAAAAAATGTACTTATTACTATATAATACATATTACAATATTGCTTCATTTTACATATGTACTTAGATTTTCTTTCTTTCTTTAGTCTGATTTTTTTTTCTTATTGTCACTTGCCCCTTCATCATCTTTCTATTTTTCTCTTATGCATCCAAACAAATAACTTGATAGCCAAATATTTGTGACAAAAACAATACTTCCCTTGTAAGTTTTGCTTCAAGTACGGGTTGACGTTACGATTCATTATGATTTCTGATTATGATACAAATTGAGCATATGGGACCCCTTACTAGTCACTTATCATATATGCAAATAAAAAGCATCATTTACATGGTGATCCTCTAAGTGGGGATGCTTAAGCATCAATTTGTTCACTAGGTGATGATGGATAAGATAATGAACAAGGAGATAAATAATGAAATAATAAATGTAATGTAATTGGTGCAGCATATGCTACAGTCTAAGCCACTGATCTCCATTTATGAAGCTCTTGTCCAGGAATGGCGTTACTTCCTCATAGCTGAATGATTTTGACCAAGGCACCCTATGTCTTCTATCTGCCCCTCTTCCATGGCATTGGTACTCACCAAACACTGCAGTCCTGAAATACAACCACATGCTTAGAGATAAATAATCTGCACTATGAACTCTAGAGATAATGTCAATTGTCAAATGTAGAACAAGTAATAATATTATACTTCTTTCTTTCTGGATGATTCCATTCTGACCATCCTTCAGGATTAATAATATCCTCCATATTACAATTTGAGTATATTATTCTTGAATAGTTCCCCCATGCTCTACCAAGGTACACACTACCAGTTCCTCTTATACCACACCCTACAAAAGAAAAGCCTGTGTCTTCATGTGGTGAATCCCTGTGATGTGCTGCAATTGCTCCATAGTTCTCAGCTATTGACTGAAGATGACACTTCTGATTAGTAGACACCAGTCTCACAATTGTCAGAATTTCTCACAGTTAAACTGCTCATTGCTTGCAGCAAATAAATGGACTTGGTAACAAGTTTTACTTTAGTAACATAGAAAAAGGATCATCTTACCTCAAAGAGTGATTTAGCACTGCCAAAGATAAAATCAACTTTTCCTTGAATGAGACACCTGTAGTAGTAATGGGTTCCTGTGTTGTCCAAGAGAGTGTCCTGTGTTCCCTTAATCTTAACTCTATAGAACATGGCTTTATTACTGTCTACCCTCAGTGCCACTGCTTGCATTCCTTCTCCACCAGGTGCTGCAACCACTGTGTTCTGCAACCACCCAAAAATTCACAATTTCCAAATTGAAACTTGGTCATTCAACTTGTGTTTGTGTAGCAAAAATGTGTGTCCTTACCTCAAAAGTGATCTCAGTTGCACAAAAATAATCTGATTCAACTGCTACAGTTGCTGAACCATAGGTCCCTAATGCTTGGCCATTTGGACCTCTGTCAGATGACTTACTGTTCCAAGAAATTACAGCACTTGCTGTTTCATTTCTTTTACCTATAAATGATATATAAGGCTTGGTGTTTGGCACAAGCACTTTTTCTCTGCACAATTTTCATATAAATAACCAAAGGTAGAAACTTAAAAAATATGAAGTCATGTTTTTTTAGATAAAAAAGTAAAGATTCAAGTAAATTTGGGAAACCAACCAAACCCAGCTCCCCTACCCAGAAAACAAGAATGTGTTGTGTCTTTCAAATTGAGATTGAGAAAAGAAAAACAAAAAGTTGTTTTTTTTATTACAACTAAATAATGACACAATGGTGGTGAAAGTAACAGATAAATCTAATTGTGAAAAGCTATGAAATTACTGACCTGTAAAGTCCTGGATAAATGTATATTTTGACCCTTTGTCTGTTATGATCTGGAACCATATCCACTGCTCCTTGAACAGTTTTGGAATGTCCCTTGCCATGTTGATCAACCACAATGACTCGAACCTCGTTATTGGACTTCACGGCCAAACTTCCATCTACCAACAAATCTTCCCAACTAATGTAATTCCTAACACCACCATGGCCACCTTCTGCTAAATCCACCTGAAACCCACATCAGGAAAAACAGAACAACAAAGACTACAACTCTAGAAGACAACCCCTTCATCATCATTAAGGATAAGAAACTCAGCATGAAGTGTTAAACTGTTAATGTGGTATTATAAGAGAGAGACCAAAAGAGACAACATGAAACTCCAATGAGGAAGAAAGCTTGTGAATTCATGAAATAATGGAGTAACGGTTTTTTTTTAGAGTGGAAGCGTGGAGTAGCTGATTGCAATAAATAAGTGAGCGTTATGGTGATATGGTCTGTTCCAATCCTAATAAGGCTTGCATGATGTTATTATTATGAAAATATAAAGAGGGAGTTTAATTGAAGGAATGGAAAACATTAAACAAACATGGCTTGTTTTTTGAGTTTAATTGAAGGAACATAAAGAGACTTTGTCTGTGTGATTAAAGTTTCTTTCTTTTTTTAAGCAGAGACATTAAAACATAAAATAAGTGAGACTATGTTCAATGCAGTAGAAAGAGTGTTGTGTAACTGAGAGTTTTTTTTTTTTTCAAAAAAAAAAAAAAAAAAACTAGATCACATAGAAAATGAGACGGTTGGTGGCATAGTAGTTTAGAAAGGATGAACATGGGAACAAGAAGAGCGGTTGTACATTCATGGGGTGAAGGCATTGGGTGCAACTGCCCCCCACTATGGTCTTGGATTTTTCATATTTCCCTCCTTTAAAAATGATGAAACCACCAAATTAACTGTTACCACTTGCTCAATTTTTCATTTAGCAAAAAAAATTTAATTTGATATGTGTGAATTAATATACATGTATATTATTTTGCTTCAAGATGAATTACTGATGGGGTTTTGGAATTATGTTGAATGGTTGATTGTAGTCTGGCAGATTGATGCACAAAACAAGCTGGAATTTTGAAGTTATGGTTCAGCTACTACTGCAAAATGTGAATATTTAAGAGCTTTATAACATAAATTATTATTAAGAATGATGTTGGTCTTACCTAAACTCTTGTGACTGTTTTGTATGCCATCAGATTATGAGATCAAATACTTATAATTCAAGTGTAATAATTGTATCAACATAATACCAATGATAGACATATATTTCTATTCGTTCGTGACTTAATAGATTGGAAACCATCTATTATTGACCTCCACTGGATCCTGGCCATTATTTTTTTCTCTTTTGATTCATTTGAAATAGAAATAGATTGTATAAAGATATGGGGTATTGTTTGAAAAAACTTATCTGATTGACACTGTATTTGACTTTGGTAGACACAGGACACTGTTATTTGATCAGGCAATTGGGTGGGAACTGGGAATATTGTCTTATTTAAAAGTTGACCAATCCCATTAATATTTAATTACATTATATTAATCTGATAATCCAAAGTTAGCATCTCATCAATTATTGAGTTGGATTGCCCATAGCTGATCACTGATGAGATTATGAGAATGTATTAAGTACAGAGCAGTTAAAGTTTAATTTGAAGCCAGTCCTTTGAACCTAACAAAGCAAAGATATATAGTACTTAAGATGAGTGGATCCAAAATAAGGACAATAAATGCAAAAAGAATAATGGGAGTGAATTGATTATTACCTTTGCACATTCCTTCAGTTTTTACAATACCAAATCATTTCAAACTCACCCCTTCAATAATACAATCACAGTCCATTTAAGGTAAAAACAATTAATAGGGTGCACTACTCATGAGTCACATGAACCTGCTTCAAAGTCTTCGAGAGGATGGTCATGAGTACCATTACCATGACCTTCTCTCCGTATAATGATAACTCTCATACACACATGCTTCCATCACCGTTATAGGCATATAGTTGGTTAGTTTCATAGATTGGTTGATATCAACTTAGCTCAATTTAGATGTTCTCCATATATGGTTTTACATAAGAAAAATAGAGAAAGTGATCATTAAGGACAGCTAAGGGTTATGGATCATGGAGCTAAAAGGGGTGCAAGAAAAATATCAGGGATTTATTATTTTTTTTTCCATTTTTTCTGTGAAAATTGTTGCTATTAGTCTGAGATTCCCATCTCAGCCTATTTAAAATATATATATTTCTGGTATCATGGGAGAGTTTTTTAAAGAAGATTATTTTCTCATAATTATTTATTCCCAAATATGTTACAAGTTGTTATAATATTTTAATAAATATTTCATGAATTACTCTAGTATTTTTAAAATCAAGTTACATTTAAAAAATTATAAATGAATATATTTACACACACGCAATATTTCATTTATATATAATCTTAGAAGTAAATATTAAAATAAAATATTTATGATTATAAAAATATTTATAATTAATTTAAGAAAAATTAAATTTGAAAGAATAAATAAATAAGAATGACATAAGTCGAGATAATACACTAACAGATTAAATTACTGTCAAAATATATACATTTGAAAGTATAAATTGCTGACATTTAGAAAGATTCAAATGAACATGGAATTCTATTTTAACTTCATTTAGAAATATTTATTCTATAATATTTATGTTCTTCAACAAATTAAATATAAAATGATAGAATTTATATTTTTTATTATCAAATTTATGTTATTTCAAGAATAATGCATGGAATTTTAGTTTGTTAATTTGGCCAACTATCCTCCACATAAGTTAATCTTGCTTGAATTGGTTAGATTACTATAAACTATAAAAGTCTCTCCTGCAAGTATTTAACTCAATTGTCACTGCAAGAAATTCAAAAAATAGCGACGACCAAAGCCATTGCTAGCAGAGAAAAATCGTCGCTACCATATATTAATGACGACTTAGTGATCGTCACACAGACGCAGGTAAAATATTTGTCGTTAATACAATAGTGACGAGCAAAAGCAGTCATCGCTACGTAGCATTTGCTAATCCGACGCTAAAGTTGTACGTCATTATGCTAAAGTCCGTCGCAATGTGGAATGATTAAAGGGTCGTCGCTAAGTCATCACAAGATGGAGACGGCTTCGACTGTCGCTAATAAATTAATTTTTTTTAAAACTAGTGATGGTCATGGACATCGCTAATATAATTTATTATTTTTTAAATTTTTTTTAATTCAATTTACGGTTTTATATTTAATTTTATTTTAATTTACGGTTTAAATATTATAGAAATTTAATTTTTTTATTTATTTTATAAATTTTATATCATATTTATTAATGATCTAAAATATAAAGAAAAACAATAAATATTATATAAAAACACCCTTATAAAAAATAGAAAAATATATAAACAGTACATATAAAATCTGTACACAATCATAAGTTATAAAAAGAAAAAAATCATGGCTGATGGTGACGACATTGCTGTAGTGGTGGGCCACGATCCTCATCCAGGGGCTGGTCATCCAGGTCATCGTCGTAGTGCGGGTGCGCCTGACTGAAGCTGGTAGAAGCACCTGCACTGCGGGCATCCAGCACTGTCTACAACTGTTGTCCGAGCCGTGCGAAGTCCTCCTCTAACCGTGCATATTGTGCTTGATAGTGATCAGCCCTCTCTTCCGCTCGGCTGGCCTGTAGCCTTGCTTCATTGACTTCATGCCTCAGCGCCTCGTCAAACGAATGTCGAGACTCGTCACTACCGCTGGTATGGGCTCGAGACTCCTGAGTGAGGCTAGTCACATCATGACGAATGTTGCTTGACAAGTCCCCGGTGCCATAACAGCGGCCTCGAGTCTTGCCACCAGCAACATCCTTCCAGATCTGTAACTTGGTTAACCCATCAATGATGGAGTTGTCCCCCATCTGTGACTCCACCTCCCTCTGGCGGTCCTAATAATTTGTCTGTTGAATTGAGATGAACTTATAATTAGTTAGTTATTCTATTGAAAATATATCAAATTATATAAAAAACACCGCTATAAATAATTTTTCCTTACATGTGTGGACCGCGCTCGACAACCACCATCCTTTTGTGTGGGTGGCCACAAAAAAACTCATATGGATCTACAACCCACTCAAGCTCTCGAGCCTACACAGAAAATTACACTAATAAATTATTTTAATTACAAATACAAAGATAATATAGATAAGTAGGTTTATACATACCATATCCAGAGCCACCTCAAATGTGAGCCTTTGTGGCCCGTGGTGTGGACTGCTCCGCCTCGACCAGAAGCCCAACTGGTCTTATTACAAACGGACTTTCCCTTGAATTCATCATAGGCCCAATAGGCCAAAAGACCCTCCCAGGCCGCCTCACCACACCAAGTAGGTTTAGTTCCACTCATTCGGGCCTTGTTGAGCATATCTCAAAGGCGTCTGACAATTCTCTGCTTATAAACCTTCTTATTTTGGGCCTCATCCTTAGGCTCCCAAGTAACTTTGCTCTAAAAAAATTATTATGGTAATAAGTTGAAAATGTCATAACGTTAAAACAAGTATGTAAAATGAAGGCATTTTACCGTAAACTCCTCCCACCACTTGTTCTTCACATCCTGCGGGGTGACCTCCCACAAGTAGTGAGGATCCCATAATTGTGATCGGATCGCATGACTAATGGCTATGATAGGGGGTTGTTAGGCACCTAACTGCAAAAATAAAAAAATTCAATATTAACTTTAAAAATTTATAAAGATTTAATATTAACAATTCAAAAGAAGTAATTGTAGAAAACTCACCCTCTGCCATAAGGTCGGATAATAACCCTACCGTAAGGGTCTCTGCTCATGATTAGTACTGGAGCTGGAACCCCGGTACCGAACATGCTCAACATCAGGCTCGGGGTCAGCCTTGACATCAACCTCAGCCTGGGCGTCGGCCTCGGGCTGACCATCCCACCTTGGGCTTAGAGAGATGTGGAAGCTCATCCTCCACCTCAGTAGGAATCTCATGATATCTCGGTGTAGGGATGGACCTCATGCCCTCGAATGCTGGCTGGTCAGATGCAACAGGTTGTACAAACGGTGGAGGGGCTGAAGTAGAAGGCTGCTTCGACAGCTGATGAGGGAGGTTAAGGTTGGTCCTCTCCCGATGTGCGCGAGCTACCTGTGCAGAAAACTCGCCCGGAGGGATGGACCTCCCTTTAATTGGTGGAACCTTCTGTCCACCTCGACCCTGCATACGAGACATAATTACCTAATAATTATATACATAATTAAAACTAATTAAATCTATTTCTATTTATTTATATACATATTAAAAAATATTAAAACTATTAAAACTAATTATTAAAACTAGTATTAAACCTATTAAAACTAATTAACAATAATTAAAATTAATTATTAAATTATTAAAACTAACTAATAATTAAATTATTAAATCTGAGGAGAAAGAAGAAGAGGAGAGGGGAAAAGAGTTTAATTTGTGCGTGTAAGTTTAATTATAAGCTAGTATGATCAAGAAGATCATTGTACTTATTAATAATAATTTGGGAATATTTTATTATATTTAATGTTGATCGTGAAAATTTAAGTATTGATTAAAGGAATTTAGAAAAGTAAAATCTTCACTTAAATAAATTAAACTTTCCTTTTATTTAAGTAAAAAGGATACCAAAAGAAAAATCGGAAAAAAGATTGATCTGATGCAAAGATGGTGGCTAATTAATCACCATTGAAACATTTGCCACGTGAAAAGCAATTTCGATCTGTATGAAGGCTCTTTAAGAAGTATATATTAATCATGGATTTTTAAGGTTTCATTTCCTTGCTAGAAAAGCATTGAGAGAGTATGTGTAAAATCTTATTATGCTTGAAGTTGAAGGTTATAGTTGCACAATGCTTCTTTAATACACGAGGAACGAATCACTAATTAATCAGTAGATATACTGTTATAAGATGGAATTAGCCCTGCGCTTTGTTTGCTGAATCAAACCAAAATGTAATGTTAATTCCTTTTACGTTTCTTGACTAGATCTATACTGTTATATGAAACTAGCTATGATTGGTAGATTTATTACAATACATGTGATGAAGTACCAAATTCTTCTCAATGGGAAGAGATTTTATTTATTACTTGATTACCTGATGTCAATTATTATTATTATTTACCAAAATAATTATTATGACAGTTATATAATTTTCCTTCATGATCCTGCTTTCATGTGTTGGCAGAGATGCTAATTTAAGTTAGCTTATAAGCTAGCACTTAGCAGAGTGCAGAAAAACACTTTTGAACTGAATATAAAATTGTTTAGAATTATGATAATTATTATGATTCTATGACAGTATGTTTTTAGTGTCTTGAACTCTAAACTTGTCAGTTTTAAGGAAAATAAAGAAGCAGAAAAAAAATTCCCTTTTGTGAAAATAAATAAATAAAGAAAATCTATGAGAAGAATTGAATAGAGAACCATATATATCATATAGTGAGTGAAGTGGCTATAGTAGTTTAAGCCATTTTTCTCCATATATGTAGTTTCTGTCCAGGAAAGGCCTAGCTTCCTCACTGCTTAAAGCTTTGGACCATTCCACCCTCTCAGTTCTATTTGATCCTTTTCCTGAACACTGATACTCCCCAAACATTGCAGTCCTGTAAAACCAAAAATCTGTTAGTTAGATTACACAATAATATGAAATGTGCCACATTTAAAGAAAATGAAAAATTGTAGCAAATAGTTATAAGGTATTCCTAACAACTTCCTTGTGAAATAACATTCAAGATCATTTGAATGAGAATTAGTATGATATTGATACCTCTGTCTAGATGGATCATCCCAATCACTCCATCCCATGGGGCTAATGATATCATCCATGTCACAGTATGAATATATTGTTGTGGCATATTCCCCCCAAGCTCTCCCAAGCAAGATACTACCTGTTCCTTTGATCGTGCAACCAACAAATGAAAATCCTGTATCTTCCTCTGCTGATTCCCTGTGATGAGCTGCAATTGCTCCCCAATACTCAGCCACAGAGTACAGCAAACACTCCTGTTGCCACACACCAACATTAAAGTGTAAGAAAAAAAATGAGGCACCTTAGAAGTAGAAGGGGAAAAAATATTTTGCATATATGTGTGTCAGTGACTCAAAGCATGTTTGGTTTAGCATTATAATGTAGTAAAATCACTTTTTCAATGCTAGAAATAGTTGCGTTGAGAAATCCAGACTTGAGTTTGACCAGTTTCAACGCTAAAACAAACACATACTTAGTTATGCATATAATTTGGACCATATAGTATGTGAACTGTGATGAGTGTATAAATTTGTGCAAATAGAAATATAAACAATCAGAACATAAAAGCAACAAGTTATCACATGGAACAATGATTTTGCATTGCCACATATAAAATCAACTGATCCTTGAATGTAACTTCGGTAGAAATAATGGGTTCCTGTGTTATCTAGGAGGGTGTCCTGCTCCCCCACAAGCCTAACTCGATAGAATACAGCTTTATCCCCATCTACCCTCAATGCCACTGCTTGACGTCTTTCTGCATCTTTATCTACCAAATTCTGGAAAAAGGAAATACAAAAATTTTTAAATTACTCATATTTGGTCTAATTTAAAACTTCTTTAATGTGTAAACAAGGATTCATAATGTGTGTTTGGTTTACACAACAACCACGTTTCAAATGTAAATCTGGGTCAATGCCGCTACAGAGTGTAAACCAAACACGTTAATAGTGTACTTGAAATCACGTTAAAATGACATTGGATCCACGTTTACAGTATCGCTAGTTTTTGCCTAAATATGCATTGGATTCTTCCAAACACACTATTAGTCTGGGTGAAAGCTAAAAATCAAGTTACCCTTAATACCACTCCAAAAGAAATAAAAAGAGGGCAGGTAGCAATGAGTTTGATGTTACCTCAATAGTAAGAACAGTTGCACAGAAGAAATCAGATTCTACCCATACAGTTGCTGTACTAACTGTGCCCATTTCTTGCCCATCTGAGCCTTTATCTGATGCCTTAGTACTATTTGTAATAATAGGTAAGGCATTGGCAATGTCTGTTACATTTAGTGCATTGGCATTGGCTGTTACATTTAGCTCATTGGCATTCACTGTTATATTGGGTTTGCCTATAAATGATATAAATGGCTTGCTTTTTGGCACATGCACTCTTTCTCTGCATAAATTGTGTATGAGCTGCATATTATTTCTTTATCCCAATTTCATTACTACAAATATTGACATCTAAATTGTACATGACATGACATGAGATGCATGTTATTTCTTATACAAATAACAATTATTTGTAATTAGAATTAAGATGACAATGTTTAAAAAACAAGATGAGAATATTTGAATAAAATCTTATTTGGTGAAAATAGTTGTTATTGTAGACCTGTAAGTTCCAGGATAAATATATATCTTCACCCTTTCTGTGTTGTTTTCTGGAACCATATCAACAGCCCCTTGAACAGTTGTTGAATCTCCATTACCATTCTGATCCACCACAATAACTTGACCACCAACGTTGGAGGCTAGACTCTCTTCATCCACTATGAAGTCATCCCAAGTAATGAAGTTTCTAGTATTGTTACTATCACCTTGCACCTGAACACACCACACCAATAACAGAACTGGAAAAACCAAAACCAAAACCAAAACTTTAAAAACTGATAATAATCTCATCTTAGCTATTCCTCCTCTAGATAGGGAACCACACAGCTATGTGAGTTAAAAATCTAGCCTCATAGACAAGCTAATGCTATAATTGGGAACATAAGAATAAATCAATATATAGAGGGGAGTGTTCCAATCCTTAAACAAGGACTTCAATTTCATGGAGTGAAGAGAGAATAGTACTAAGAGAATGGGAATGCAAAGATGAATGTTGAGTTTAATTAAAGAAGATAGGAATCTATGTTTAAGAAGAAAATCACAAAATAAAACTCTAACTTAATATTTGTGTTGTTGAAGCAGTAATATTGTTTAAGTTTATAAAGAACTCAACAACCAGAAGAACGGTTGTAGCTTCATGGGGCATTCATTGGATGCAATAAAGTTATTCTTATTTTTTATTAAAATAATTTCTATTAATTAATGAGGATTAAACCTGAACCCATCCCCATAGAGACTAGTGTTTAGGATTGGAATAGTAGTTGCAGATTGCAAGTAGGTGATATAAAAACCGATTTTAGGTATATTGAAGTTATATTCCATATAATATTTGTTAAATAATTTCACCACTATTCATGTCATAAATAGGAAAAAAAATTACTCAAAGGGCCATTTTATGGCATTATTTTATTTCTAAGGGCCGTGACAATATGATATAATAATCAAATGTTTTCAGGAAGTCAGACATTTTGACAACTAAGTATAAGAACCAGAACATTGTGGGTCCGTTTGGTTTGCATTTTCATTTCCTGTTTCCATTTTCTGTTTCCTGTTTTCTGAAATTTTATAAAGGAAAAACTGGAAATGCTGGAAACAAAAATTTGCTGTTTTCAGCATTTCCAATTTTTTCTTTGTAAAATTTCAAAAAATAGGAAATAGAATGAAAACAGAAAATGAAAACAGAAAACATTTCCTCAAACCAAACAGGCCTCAAAGTTGATTTCCTTAAAATGTGTCTTATATGCGGTGGACAGTGTTACTTGATTAGGCCATTTCATTTGGTAGGAACTATGAAAGTTAGCTATTAGGTCAATTGGAAAGGGGGAAAACGTTCATTTCATTTCGTTGTTCAAGTTATATGATATTCCTAAGTCCTAACTATTGGATTGCATTTGCATTGCACAGTATACGTAAGCACACAGTAGGAAATAGGGGTCACGATGCTATATAGGGCTTAGGTAGGGTGTACCTCTGTCCACATTTACATTTAAGAAAAAAGATATCATATGTACCTAAGATCAAACTCATATCATATGGAATTCACCAAAAAAAAAAAAAAAACTCATGGAGATGGATACCCAATAAGTATTTATTTATTTATATACTAAAATAATTTTTTTTAACCATATGTATCATCTATTACTAGGGCCAATTTTATTCGGGGTTTAATCACAGTTAAGACTCATCACCCCTCCCTCAGAGTATTATATACTAAAATTAAAATATGATTCCATTACTTATATTTTAGTTAAATAAAAATGTTGTCTCTTTAATGTGTTTTTTATTTTACAAACTAGTATAATAATTGTTAGAGCAACTCCAACGCCAAATTCTTAAAGCCGTTCTTAAAAATAAGAATCCTATGAAGCATCGATACCATTGGAGGAAGATGACGCGGAATATGGAGTTCTTATTTTTAAGAACCGGATGCTTGTGCAAACATTCCCAAAATCCGAATTTTTATGAATTAAAAATGGGGTAAAATGGAAAAGTTAACAGAATTATGAGTTTATGTAGAGTTGCTCTGTTGGAGTGTAGAGTTGCTTAAAAATTAAAAAGAGATTATATGTACATGTAAGATCCACCTAAAAATTAATAAAAAATTTTTAAGCAACTTAAGTGAGATTCTCTGATAGAGATGGTCTTAAATTACACTTAACTATGAAAAATCAGAAAAACAAAGAAAATTGACTAAAATTATTCACTTAACTTAATTTTAAAATATTAAAAAATCTTTTAAATATTAATTATAAAATATAATAAATATATTGTGTACAATAGTAATCATAGCCAACAATTATTTTCACATAATCATCCATGCCTCGACTAGACTAGACTCGACTCATAAAATTCCTACCTATCATAATGAGTAACTCTTGTAGATAGCAGTTAAATTTGGATGCAATGAAATCAAAGCTCAATAGAGGAAAAATCCGTTCTTTTTTAGTGTGGCAATTAATTAAAATCTCGAAGTCCCTAAAGAATAACGGTGAGTTACTCATTAGTCATTACGACTATTGATTCACATAAAAATAAGTGGCCATAAGCCATTCTTTACAAAAGCAATTACTAATAATAAACTGTACCCATGTGCTTCCCTACTCGAAAAGTCTTTTACTCTTCAATTCATTCATGGCTCTTTCACCGCTATCCACACACAGAAAGTGCATTATTTACCGAAAAGCAAAAAAGACATTTTCAGGTTCAATTGGAGAATGCTCCATCCTGCTAGTTATAAACTCAGTGTTCAATGTTTGGTAATTGGTAGTAATTAATGGAAGATTGTAACAGCCGAAACATTTTATTTATTTTTTAAATGTAAATACTAAATTTAGGCCCTAGTGGTCTGGGCCTTGAATATGTTTGGGCCTGACACAGTAGTACCCTTTGGCCCATCAAGGGGAAATAAAGAAAATAAAAACAATGGATAAAATTGTGCAGAAGAAGAGAAGAGTGAGTTAACAAATGAGCAAAGAGTAACAAAAAGTCAAAAACCTTCAATTCAATTCATAGCTTCAATGGCGGTTTATTCTCTCTGCGGTTCATCAAATGGTAACCGTCCGATGAAGATCAAACGGCTCAAATATCAAGATAAATAAATCGGATTTAAAACTCATCTTGGCAGACGGCTACCATTTAATGACCGCGGCGAATGCGTGAATTTGCATGAAATCTAAATTCCTCCACCTTCTCTCTCCAACTCTTCCTCCAAGTCAATGCTTGCTTCTTTCTACTCTCTTTCTACCACTGGTAACACATTGAAGCTCAGAGGTATAGCACCTCTGCAGTCATCAACTAGGGTTTATGCTGCGCCCGAAGTATTGGATGATTCCTCAGACACACGTCCAGAAACCTCAGATGAATCTGACTCTACCACATTTCAGGTTTGTGCATTTAATCCGTAGAAGATAGGGTGTGGAGTGTGCATTTCTTGATGAGAATTGGTGCTTGTTTGGTTTGTAGTTTGACACCATTTACAGAATAATTTTACAGAATTGATTTTAAATTATTTCAGTGTTTCGCAAAGCATGCACTACTCAATTTTTAAAAGTAAACGGAATATTTAATATGAAATATAATATATGTACATGCAAGTAGTAATTTAGGTTGATGTTTTAGGTTGGTGACTTGGAGACTCGAAGTACTTCATCAATTAGCATTGGTGCAGATGCAGATACGGTATATTCATCCATTCCTTATTTCCAATTCCTGTTTGAAGTTCAGGCATTGAAATGTGTTTCTTATGTCTTACTCTATAAATTAGAATAACTATTCAAGAAATGTATGTCAATTTTTGTGCATTCTCATAAAATTCAGTTCATTAGATATCTTTTCCCCCATTCTCAGATAGCACCAAGGCAGAAAATTAGAATCAAGCTTAGATCTTACTGGGTGCCCCTTATAGAGGATTCCTGCAAGCAGATACCAATGCAAAAACCATTACCAACTAAGAAACGAGTTTATTGTGTTCTTAAATCCCCACATTTTGAGATCAGAACCCATCAGCGTCTCATTTTTTTAATGCATAAATGTTTTCTGCTTATGTTTTCACTTGCAAATGCTGACTTCTTGTTCTTGTCCGGTTTCTGGCATTATTGATGTTCCTTTGATGTCATTTCTATTATCGTTTCAAGTTTCAACATAAATTGTATGCAATTGGCCAACACGCACATCAAATGTAATGCATAATGAAAAAGTGCTTTTCAATTTCATCTTGTAGTCACCTTCTTTAATTTATCTATTTATTTATTGATAATTGTTCAAATCGTCAAACTCTAAATTTTCCGTTGTTTGTGGAAAAAATGACAACAATAGCATCCCTGCTTCAGAATCTTCCTCACTGGTGCGCACATTAGCATTACAATATGAATTGAAGTGGGGAGCATTCTTTCAAAGGGACTTAGTCCATTCATAGTTGCATAAGGTTGTGTACAAATTATTTTTCAACCACATATCTTCCACCAAAATTAACATAATAGATGCCCCTTTTCGTAGCAATACCAATTTTCGTAGTAATGGCGGTCTTTGCTCGCAAAGTTTTTCGTAGCTTTATCAATAATAAAAAGGGGTTATATAATAATTTACACATAGCTCACATTCACCATTTAGTATGAGTTTGATGCTTTTCAAATTACTAAAATGTATGAAATGAAAATTGAATTATTTATGCATTCCTAATAACAACTGTATAAATATAACTTTGATATATTCTTTTAAAAATAAGATCAATTATAGAGGATTTTATGAACAAAATCAAAATAATGTTTATATATATTATTTTTGAATTTTTAAAAAAATTATTTTAAGTATTACTTTAATAGGAGAATTTTATAATGTAGTTTGTGACTTTGTGTATTTTTTAAGTGACATAAATTTATATAAGAAGTTAATGAAAATTGAATAGTATAAAATTTAAAAATATACGGTTAATTAATAGATGATCAAAATTCGACTCATCAATAAAAAAAAAAAATCGACTCATCTTATTGTCCTGACTTGGCCCGAACTATTCAAGTTTGGTTTCATCTTGTTTCACAATAGATAAAAAATGAATCTCATTTAATAACCTTATACTCCCCCTCCCCCTCTCTTTTCGTTTTAAAGTCTCAAATTCATTTTTAAATAAGTATAATTTTTCAGATACCAAATATAATAATAAATGCAATTTTTATAATTTTATCTTTTCTTAATTTGATTCTTTTTATTTTAAATATTTATTATAAAGTTATATCATAAATGTTTTACAAGTTCAAAGTTTTGATAAATGTATTCTTTATATTTTTAATAAAAATTTTATGGTATAGAGGTAAAATGAGTTTGAAAAAAAAATTCATTTCATTATAAAAACAGAGATATTAAATGCATTAATGAGAGAAAGAACATATTTGGAAAAAATAAGTTAAAAAAGTATGGTTATTGCATTCCTTGATCCTCGTGAAAAACCTTAAACGACGAATAAAAAAAACGGAAGGAATACTATTTTTGTCATAATTATAAGAACTTTTGCAGAGTTTGTATCGGTCATTTTTATAATGAGTTTTTTAATATATGCAAAATTGTATAGGATAATAAATTAAAAGTAGAAAAAATTTATTAAAAGATGTAACATTTAATATTACCAATACATTGAATGTTGTGATAATTGCATTTTCTAATAAAACGTTTTCACTTTTGATTTACTATTCGGTGCAATATTGGACATGTTAGAAAAATCATTTTTTAAAAACATTTTCAAATTGTCTCATGCATTAATTATTTTTTTAACAAAATTACCCCTATTAGTGGAGGTAGGTGAGTAATTAATTAGTGGAGATAGAATGAGACAATGGAGTAATTATATATAGAGAAAAATATAATGGGTCTCAATAAAATGTTCACCACACTAATACTAACTATTTATTAATGTATTCATGTAAAATGAGAAAGAAAATGCAATAAATTATATTAGTAATTTAGTAAGATTACTATAAATTTTGAGTCATTTATTGTTCTTAAACTGCTATAGGGATTAAAAAAAAGGAAAATGGCCCTAAGGGCACTTGTTAAGGATCCAAAAATAGAAATGTTTTATTAGAATGTGTAGCATTGAATGTTGCCAATGCAATTAATGCTGTGATTTCCAACAAAAAACCTTCTATATGTAGATCCTTAATCAATGCCCTTAGGGCACTCATTAGCATGACCCTAAAAAAAATACTACATATTATGAGATTGAGGGGGATTTTTATAATATTATTTACTAATTTGCATGGGTTATTATGTTTTTATAATTCCATTTAATTTATATTTTGAGTATCAATTCAGTTTTATTCTACTTAAACTTAATTTAATTATACTCGTAAATCATCAAATTCATTTGGATCTTTGGTTGAATTTAAATCTAAAAAAAATGATTCGATAAGAAAAGTAGGATTACTTAAGAAATAAGCAAAATTCATCCTAACTTCTTTTAATGAACGCCCCATTTAGCATTTTTCAATTTAGGCTTATATTTTCTTTTTAACCAAAGTATCTTGTTGATAATAAGAGACTAATCTCTTTAGCGTATAGACTGTCGAGGTGAGTTTTATCTTTCTCAACAAAATTTTTTTCATATACATTACTAGAGATTGAACATCTATCAAGATATTTAAGGGACCCAATTATTTATGAATTGTGCTGGGTTTTGTTGGTGAATTTCGACTAATATAAATGGTCCAATTCACGAACAATACAAGTATATGCCTCGGTCAGATTGATACAAAAGAATATTAATTTGTAGCTCCTTTACTTTACAAAACTAATAATATGAATTGGCTTTCAATAATACATTTTAAGTTTTTTTAATAATATATTGAAGACCTTAAATAGCAACCATCAGACACAAATGATTCTTCTATTTTATACGAATAATTAATAGGCGGCATATGATAGAAAGATAACTAATGGGACAAAATATACAATATAAAAAATAAAAGTTTTAAGGCACTATAATATTTTAATGTTGATATATTCCTACATAGGAATTGGATAGGATAACAGCTATGGAGCTATATTTTTGCCATTTACTATATGGAAATGAATCTCGTGATCTTTCGCTCTCTTAATTAGTTGAAAATATGTTAGAGGCTTAGAGGCAGCACCTTGGCAGTATAAACTCACACTCAATTCATACATGCATTGCACTGCAGCAACCAAGAAACCTATGACTTCAGTATTTAGATTCATGATTTGGAGAAAAAAGCTATAAAACACAAGCTTTTACCCAAATCAGGATTTGGGACTTTGTAAATTTCAAACTAAACATGCACTTACAAGTTCTGTGTCTCTTTGTTTTCTTATTACGAAAATGTACATTTTTTTTAAGCAAAATGAAATGTATTAATAGAGAGTACAAGAACTAGACATGATACAAATAATACAAAACCAAAATTAAGGCCCAGCAAATACATTCACCCTCACCCTAGGCAAAACATGACGAAATCAAAATATAATATATAAAAAACAAATACTAATCAAATAATAAAAAATTATATAAAGATAAAGTAACTTGTGTTCTGCTATCTAACCTTAGAGAATAGAAATGGCCAAGGAGTATGAAATTATTATCATAAGAATAATGGTGATGTCATGGTTTACATGGGAATGGGGATGGCGATTGGGTGGTCAACATAAATATTTGAAACAATCTGACTCAATGAAGCAAAAGGTGGACTTTCCTTACAAAAATCTTCTAGGTACTATGCATCTTCAAGACATTTACTATGTAATTGAATAATTTATCTTTTGTTGACAAAAAAAAAAGAATAATTTATCTTTTATAATAAAAATAGAAATAGATTTTTTCTAAAATAAATATTTTTTTATCATATATATTACTTTCTTTTAAGACATGTGATATATAATAAAATCATTTTATTTCTATCACCTTAAAACTACTTGTATAGTACTATTATTTAAAAAGTTTAGCTCATGCCCTTATATTCAAAAATAAATACTACTTTTTTTAATTATATATGTCAATATAATAATTAAAAAACTATATGTGTACTTATAATTAATTAAAATTAAAGCATGAAATAACACTTTCTCTTAATATATTCTGCACAAAAAGGATATTATCCTTTAAGATCAATTGATATGTTTACAATTTATAATTAAGAAATATAATGGATTTCTTATTTATATTGAAATTAGTATTTAATTTCTTAACATTTCATTATTGTTTAATATTTTTTTTAAAATTTTTCTCTTATCAATTCTTCAAGTTAATATAATTATGTAGTAATTAATAGTATTATTTTAAATTTTTTAATCAACAAATAAATAAAAAATTTCCACATAAAGCTGTGCTTAAAAGTTAAAAGTTAGTAAAAAGAGAAAGGAATTAATTATTTCCATTATCTTTTATATATATATATATAGATATATAGATAGGATCCATTGACAACGGGTATCAAATTTTATACTTACACCAAATCTTATCCCTTTATTTTAATTTGATCAAAAGGTTACAATTGAATCACGCATGGGGTCAGCTAATTTAAAATTATTTGAAATTAATTGGAGAAATTAAGGGAATTTACAAATGTGTTGTCATCTCAATGATGATTATTACATAAAGCCTTTCTCCGTGAAAAAGTCTCAAGGGAAATCCAGAAAAAAAAAAGTAAAATAATTAATTTATAACAAATGAAAATTTTAAAGCACTTTTCTTTAAAAAAATTTAAAGGGAAATAAAAAAACATAAAAGAAAAAGCTAATTCTTTAATAATTTTCCATAAAATTTTCTCAAGGGAAGTGCATATGATTTTCTACTTTATTTCTGGTGTACGCTTGCATTTTCCCCATTTGTTATTTCATGTGAAAAAACTGAAACAACTCATCTTGTGTTTCAAAGGTTTTTTTTATTATTATTTGTTTGAAAGGATTTTGATTAGGTTCTCATTTACCAATTTCATTTAGCTTATTCTCAAGCCTTTTGATCAATCATCTTTTATTTCTCATCTTCTATATGGTTAAAGCATCAATACATATAGAGAAATATAATTTTAGTTGTTACCAGAAAATATAGTTCTCATCTTCCCCTTTTCTCATCTTTTAGTTGTTACCAGAAAATATAGTTTTGAAGAACTAAATAAACTATCCTTCTATGATTCTGTAGTGTTAAGTGCTGAATAACGGCACCCAACTAGGGTAAAGAGAAATTTGTATCTGAATATTAATTAATGTCACCGAATTAGGGGAAAAGAAAGCCGCAGTTTTAAGTGCTAATTAAGTATGATATTAAAGTCACATAATTATTTTAATGACTAATTTATCACCTTTAGATTAAATTAAAATAACTGATAGGATTTGGTGTAATTTAATACAGGTGTAAATTGATCCTAACTCATATATATATATATATATATATATATATATATATATATATGCTATGCTATGCTTATGCTTGTCTTCTTGGCCTTTGACACAAACTCATCCAAATAATTTTCCCAGAAAATCTTCCATTTCAAGGCTATGGTGAGAGTGCTCTCCCTCACTTCCCTTGTCACTTCATCACCAAAACAACGGTCTCTTTTCTCTGTTGCCCACCACACATTTCCCCTTCCCCTTTCTTCTCATCATGCTTCAAGGCCACTTTCCCTTAACCCAAACATGTCCCAAACCCATGATCATTCATGGGGTCACTCAAAAATCTTCAAACCCAGCTTCAGTTGTCATGTTCTCTCCTTGCCCACTTGCAAATATGGGGTCAACACCTTGCACACTCGTTCAGTGGCAGAGGAAGCTGAAGGGGTTGAGGTTGAAGATGATGTGTGGTTGAAGATGCTGGAAGAAGCTAGAGTGGATGTCACTGTGGAGCCTATTTTGTCTAGCTACTATCACAGCACCATTTTGTCTCATAAATCGTTAGCAAGTGCGTTGTCTAATCACCTTGCTATGAGATTGAGCAGTGCTAGCCTTCCAAGTGGTACCCTTTGTGATCTTTTTGTGGGAGTTTTGGAAAGTGACCAAGAAATCATGGATGCTGTGAAGGATGATCTGAGGGCAGTGAAGGAAAGGGACCCTGCTTGCATAAGCCATGTGCATTGTTTCTTGAATTTCAAAGGCTTTTTGGCTTGCCAAGCTCATAGGGTGGCTCACAAGTTGTGGTCACAGGGAAGGAAGTTGTTGGCAGTGATGATTCAGAACAGGGTTTCTGAAGTTTTTGCAGTAGATATCCATCCAGGAGCCAAGATTGGAAGTGGGATTTTGCTGGATCATGCAACTGGGATTGTGGTGGGAGAGACAGCTGTGATTGGGAATAATGTGTCAATTTTGCATAGTGTCACATTGGGAGGGACTGGTAAGGTCTCTGGGGACAGGCACCCAAAGATTGGTGATGGGGTGTTGATAGGTGCTGGAACTTGTATTTTGGGGAATATTAAGATTGGTGCTGGGGCTAAAATTGGTGCTGGTTCAGTGGTGATAAAGGAAGTGCCTCCAAGGACTACAGTTGTTGGGAACCCAGCTAAGTTGGTGGGAGGGAAGAAAAACCCTATTAAACTTGATAAGATTCCTAGCTTCACCATGGATCATGTTTCACATCTTTCTGAGTTTTATGATTATTGTGTCTAGAAGTATAATCCTCAAGCATGCTTTATGGTTTTATTTTGTTTAGAACTTTAGATATAGTGATTTCAATTGGGGGTTCTTGGTTGTTATGTAAGAGAGAATCTTAGTTCTCCTGCTAACAATAATATGGAAAATGAAAATAATAAGACCAAGGGTCCCTTAGTACTATGGTATTACATGTGCACAGCAGCTGCATTTATGTATGTGTGTGTTGTTGTAAGATACTAGGAGCTGGGACCACCCTTTATTACATCCTACATAAATTTCTCATGTGTTGCTTTCATTTCCTGTTCTTCTTATTGCTTATCTTGTTGGAGACTGATGTGAGTAATGAGCAGTAATCTCAGTGGGGTGCAAATCAATTTAGTATTGATTGTAGCTCTATTTGAATGGCATGCACCTTATGCTTAAAAGGTACCAATAAGGAAAGAACTCAGAGAGACTAAAAAAATTTATTGGGGTTGATCCTTAGCGAAATCAATTCTTCTTGTAAGTGAGGTTCACCAACTAATTATTGCCATTGTGGGGAGTGCAGAAGTTGATATTGGTAACACATGGTTATATTGAATTGCATTGACCCTTACAATTTGAACAAAGGGAGAAAGTATGATGGGGAACCTGAATTCTGGTAAGAAATTTCAAGTTATCCAAGAGGATGGGGATGTGGTCACTTGAAGTAGTATATTAGCTAGCATAAGAAATTTCTTATGTGACCCCTTTTTTAAACAATTTAAGCTATTTTATTAAGCCCTACTCACATGTTGTGTCAACTCAGTGAGGGTTCTAAACCAGTAAACCCTCAAATTCAGCCTAGGATACTGCAGAATCATCCATGTGTATATCATATGATTGCTTCTTAGCTTTCTGCTGAGATCCAAGAGTCAACTAAATTGTAAACTAATAGATAACCAAATAGAAAAATAGATTTCACTTGAAGCACAACATCTAAAAAGTTATTATGCAAATTTAAATAAATTGCAACCAACTTGTAGTATAATATGCATTTCCAATCAGCCATACAGGGTGTAATGGACACAAAGATAAGTCAACCTATTAGGCACCTGACCTGAACAAAATAGGATCTAGATCAGTCCTCATTGATCACTAGTGATCACTGATCAACAACACTGTCCTGCTCTGCACTTTTTCTAATGGAGGATCATTTCTTATCATTTCCCATCATTCTCAGTCTTATCCTCTTAATGTTTTTGATCCTAAAAGTGGGAAAGAGATTCAAAACCACTGGAACAACCTCTAATCTTCCTCCAGGGCCATGGAAGCTGCCAATTTTTGGAAGCATACACCACCTAATTGGCTCCCTTCCCCACCACAGACTGAGAGAATTGTCCAAAAAATATGGCCCTCTCATGCACCTACAACTTGGAGAGACATCAGCCATAGTAGTTTCTTCTCCAGAAATTGCAAAAGAGGTGTTGAAAACCCATGAAGTCACATTTGCTCAACGACCTCGCTGTCTTGATGCAGAAATTGCAGCTTATGGTTGCACTAACATTATCTTTTCACCTTATGGAGACTATTGGAAGCAGATAAGAAAAATATGCACACTGGAGCTATTGAGTGCTAAGCGTGTGCGATCATTCCAATCAATCAGGGAGGAAGAGGTATCAAATTTAGTAAGATATATATCTATGAACACTGGATCCTCTATCAACCTTGCGGATAAAATTTTATCTATGGCATATAAAATCGTTACAAGGGCAGCTTTTGGTGATAAATGGAAAGACCAAGAAGCATATATCTACGTTATCAAGAAAAGTTTGAGATTGGCAGAAAGTTTCAGTGTTACTACTTTGTTTCCTTCCCAACATTGGCTACATGTGATTAGTGGAATGACACATAAATTGGAGGAAATACATAGGACTAATGATATGCTTCTTGAAAATATCATCAATGAAGCCCCAACAAAGACTGGTGAAGATGGAAGTCTTCTGTCCGTTCTTTTGAATCTGAAAGATCATGGTGACCCTGAATTTCATTTGACAATCAACAACATTAAAGCCATTATTCAGGTTAATTACTATTCCTTTTTGCTTCATTTCATCTTTTTGTTTTAAGACTAGAGCAATGACATTACAAATTGAATACAAGAAAAGTACTGGCAACACACTTTTTTCAACACTCTGTGAATGGTTGAAAGTCACATGGGTCCCACCACATTGGGAGTGGGACCCACATAATTTGATGGGACCTATGTGAATTTTAACCAATCACAATGAGAATGTTGAAAAGAGTGTGTTAGAAAATGTGTTTCTAGCACTCCCCTTGGATACAATGTCTAGCTTTCATTAGCACGTTTATATATATTAGAGATGAATTATTAGCCATTGGGTTTTTACCTAAGATGTGCATTATGATAAAGATTTTTTTGGGGTACAAAGCTGCTATGTATTTTAAAGAATCAAATAAAGGGCTGGAGGGGGTGTGTCTTGTCAATTGTCATAGTTTGTTGTCCACACAAACTTGTTTTGTTTTAAAAACTATTAGGTGTACACATCTTGAACTTCCAATCCCAGTAAAATGAGACTATTTTAGTGTTAGTGTTACTTTATAAGAGCTCACTCTCCTATCCTGGTGCAGGACATGTTTCTTGCTGGAAGTGAGTCATCATCTACAGTTTTGGAATGGGCTTTCTCAGAAATGCTGAAAAACCCAAGAGTACTGAAAAGGGCTCAAGCAGAAGTTAGGCAAGTTTTTGGTAGCAGAGGATATGTTGAGGAAATGGCTCTTCAAGAACTGAAATATCTAAAAGCAGTGATTAAAGAAACATTGAGAGTACACCCTCCTGCTCCTTTACTACTTCCAAGAGAGTGTCGTGAAACTTGTGAGATTAATGGATACACAATACCAGCTGGAACCCAAGTGTTTGTAAATGCATGGGCAATTGGAAGAGACCCAAAGTACTGGAGTGAAGGAGAGAAGTTTTATCCTGAGAGATTCTTGGATTCTCCAATGGACTACAAAGGGTCCAATTTTGAATTCCTACCCTTTGGTGCAGGGAAGAGAATATGTCCTGGCATTTTGTTTGCTATACCTAGTATTGAACTCCCACTAGCACAGTTACTGTACTATTTTGATTGGGAACTTCCCTTTGGAACCAGTCATGAGAATTTTGACATGACTGAAGCTTTTGGCACTACAGTGAGAAGGAAAAGTGATCTACTTGTAGTTCCCATTTCTTACAATCCAGTACCTGTTGAATGAAGACCAAATGGAAGTTGATTTTGATTAAGCTGATTATCCATGCTTGGCTGCTGGCCAACTTAGTATCAGTGATTCTGTATTAACTTTTCCAGCTTTATCATAGCTGCTTTACTTGCATTGCAATAGTCTTCAACAACTTTCTTCTTTTTTTTTGTTTCATTTTCCTTTTGAAATTTGAACCTTTCAATGGATTACACTAGTTCACGCTACTCCTTTTTATTATTTGATGGATTGATTACAATTTCCAGAGGAAGCTAAATAAATACTCCTAAAAAAGTTTGCATTTGTAGGGATCACGGTGCTTCCATACTCTTGTGAGCTGTATATCCGAGGCATTACAGAACTTTTTAATAACACAATGACCATGGTCTTTCTCATTAGCCCTTCTTGGTAATATAAATGAGCAACCATTATGAACAAGATGTTGAGTATTAACATTGAGGTCCACAAGAGGTCACTTGTACCTGTTGAATCACAATGAAGAATCTTTACCATAAGGTAGCCCCATAGCAATTTCCAGTAGGTAGGTGTAGTAAGAACATATTGAATGCCAGTTTAAACTTTGAAGTGAGAGATACATAATATGCATCAAAGCTGAGATAAATGCCAGTTTAGTTACCATTCTATTTCTTTCTTTGTTTTTTTTTTTTTACCAAAGGGTTGTGATTCAATTGACAACGCACTCTGAGATCTAGCTCCCGGGTTCGATCCCCACTAAACACAACCTTAACTGACTAAGTCTGAACATGATTGCCCTTTATAATAGGGGATACATATGGTTAATAAAAAAAAAATATTTCTTTTTTAATCTATAAAATAATGAAGTGCAAAATTTATAAGTTAATTTTCAATAGGACTTCAATAATAGTAAAATTTATTCATGAATTCTTCAACTCACTTTTTTATTGGTACCAAACTGACCCTATTATTGCAAAAAATTTTACAATGAAAATTAAATTCATAAATTATACTCTCTCCGGTCCCTTTTATAAGGCACTATTAACCGAATTACACATACTTTTAAAGTGGTTGAAGGTGGTTAATTTTATTGGAGTTTTAAAAAATACTTTAACTTTTTAGTTTTACCCTTATTTAATATTATTAACTAACTCCACTACTATTTAATGATGGTTGCAAAGACATTAAAGTTACTAAGGGCAAATAAGAAAAATGATAATAAATGCTTTTTTGAAATTGTAAAGTGCCTTATAAAAAAGACCACAGAAACTTGTAAAAAGTGTTTTATAAAATGGACCGGATGGAGTATATATATAGGTGGCTTATCGGTTTTAAAATTGCGCTCTCTCCCAAATTGTTAAATGATTAATGTAAAATTATTTGTAAAATTAAATAGAACATTACAAAAATTAGAACCCATTGCATATATAATAATTTTATTTTTTCAAATAATATAAAATGCCCTCTTCCCCTTTCTTCTGAGTTGCGCGCTCTTGGTCTACTCACTATACTCTGTTTCTCTTCCCCTTCTTGTTATTCTTCATTAATTCTATCTAACCAATCACTACATGAAGATTCTCTCAAGGGGTCAAGGTCTTTCTTTCTTTTCTTATTTTTTTTTAAATGTATTATCAATTTATCATCGCCCTTATTATCATATTCTCGTTTCAGAGTTGTATTTTGAAATCTGATCATTATTATTATCTTTTTTTTTTTTTTTTTTTTTTTTTGTTGCAGCTCTAAAGTTTCGATTTTTTCTTAAATGTGGGAAAATAGACCCTTTATCTAAGAGGTTCTCATCATCTTCTTCAAATGGGTCTACTTTTCTTCTTCTGAAATGCATGGGAAAGTTAATCCCTTTGTGGAGGATACCTACCAAGACAATTCAACAAAAGTGGAGGGTGTGAGAAAGACTGTGTATGATGTATGCCGGGTTTTGGACACTGGCCCTTGGGGACCTTCTATTGAGGATGCCCTCAACTCGTTTGATGAAATGCCTCAACCAGAATTGGTTGTTGGAGTGATAAGGAGGTTGAAGGATGTGAAGGTGGCATTGCAATATTTTAGATGGGTGGAGGGAAAAACTGAACAAGCACATTGCCCTGCAGCCTACAATGCACTTCTCATGGTTATGGCTAGGACCAGAAACTTGGACTGCTTGGAACAGATTCTTGAAGAAATGAGTTTGGCTGGAATAGGTCCCTCTAATATTACTTGTACAGAACTGGTTACTAGTTATGTTAAGTCACGGAAGCTAAGAGAAGCTTTAGGCGTTATTGAAACAATGAGGAAGTTCAAGTTTCGCCCTTCTTTTTCGGCTTATACAACACTGTTTGGTGCTCTCTCTGTGGCTCATGAACCTGATCTCATGCTTAATCTCTTTCATCAAATGCAGGAATTAGGTTATGACATAACCATACATTTGTTTACCATGCTTGTTCGCGTGTTCGCCAGGGAGGGCCGTGTTGATGCTGCTCTTTCCTTGCTGGATGAGATGAAGAGTAACTCATATAGTGCTGACCTTGTCCTCTATAATGTATGTATAGACTGTTTTGGCAAAGTTGGTAAGGTGGATATGGCCTGGAAGTTCTTTCATGAAATGAAAGCACAAGGGTTGGTGCCTGATGATGTGACATATACTAGCATGATAGGAGTTCTTTGCAAGGCTGAGAGGTTGGGTGAAGCTGTTGGGTTGTTTGAAGAACTGGATCTCAGCAGGAGTGTCCCTTGTGTTTATGCTTATAATACCATGATTATGGTTATGGTTCAGTTGGGAAATTTGATGAAGCATACAGTTTACTTGAGAGACAAAAGAGAAAGGGATGCATACCTAGTGTAATTGCATATAATTGCATTCTGACTTGCCTAGGAAAAAAGGGTAAAATAGAGGAAGCATTGAGGATCTATGAAGAAATGAAAAAAGATGCAGCACCCAATCTTACAACCTACAATATTTTAGTTGACATGCTTTGTAAGGCAGGAAAACTTGAAGCTGCTCTGGAAGTTCAAGATGCCATGAAAGAGGCTGGCATATTCCCTAATATCTGGACTGTAAATATAATGATTGATCGACTATGTAAAGCTCAAAGACTCGATGAAGCTTGCTCCATATTTTTAGGATTGGATCATAAAGTTTGCACCCCTGATGCAGTAACATTTTGTTCACTTATTGATGGCTTGGGAAGAAATGGTAGGGTGAATGATGCCTATAGGCTTTATGAAAAGATGTTGGATTCTGATCAGACTCCAAATGCAGTAGTGTATACATCCCTTATTAGGAACTTTTTCAAGTGTGGTAGGATAGAGGATGGTCACAAAATTTACAAAGAGATGGTAGATAGGGGTTGTTCTCCTGATCTGATGCTTCTTAATACTTACATGGACTGTGTTTTCAAAGCTGGTGAAATTGAGAAAGGGAGGGCTTTATTTGAAGAAATAAAGTCTCGGGGGTTAGTTCCTGATGTCCGGAGCTACTCAATTTTAATTCATGGTCTTGTGAAAGCAGGTTTTCCAAAAGGAACGTATAAATTGTTTTATGAGATGAAGGAACAAGGGCTGCATTTGGACACCCGAGCTTACAACACTGTAATTGATGGATTCTGCAAGTCTGGTAAGGTCAATAAAGCTTACCAACTGCTGGAGGAAATGAAGACAAAAGGTCTCCAACCTACTGTTGTAACTTATGGTTCTGTCATTGATGGACTAGCTAAAATTGACAGGCTTGATGAAGCATATATGTTATCTGAAGAAGCAAAATCAATAGGTATTGATCTAAATGTAGTTATCTACAGTAGTCTTATTGATGGATTTGGGAAGGTGGGAAGGATTGATGAAGCATATTTAATTTTGGAGGAGTTGATGCAGAAAGGTCTGACTCCAAACACATACACATGGAATTGCTTACTTGATGCATTGGTGAAAGCTGAGGAAATTGATGAAGCTCTCGTCTGCTTTCAGAACATGAAAAACTTGAAGTGTTCTCCGAATGAAGTAACTTACAGCATTATGATAAATGGTCTTTGTAAGGTTAGAAAGTTTAATAAGGCCTTTGTGTTCTGGCAAGAAATGCAGAAACAAGGGCTAAAACCCAATACTATCACATACACCACCATGATTTCAGGACTTGCAAAGGCTGGAAACGTTCTAGAAGCAAGGGGCCTATTTGACAGATTCAAGGCAGGTGGGGGGATACCTGATTCTGCTTGTTATAATGCTATGATAGAAGGATTAAGCAATGCCAATAAAGCAATTGATGCATATACACTTTTTGAGGAAACTCGACTGAAAGGTTGTCGTATATATAGCAAAACATGTGTTGTTCTTTTAGATGCATTGCATAAGGCTGACTGCCTTGAACAGGCAGCTATTGTTGGTGCTGTCTTAAGGGAAATGGCAAAGTCTCAACATGCTACAAGATTATATTGAGAACAGGTGGTGCATATTGTACTGGTACTGGAATAGAAGCCTGGCTTCTGGACCAAATTAAGTGGTGATCTTCTCAGTAAATGCTTGACTTCCCATTGTCTGATCAGGCAATTTGTGAGACAAAGCGAGAGAATACTAATGTCACCAGCTCTTTGATAAGGCTATGGCCTTATCCTGAAAGGTAATTACTATAAATTACAGTAGTTATTCAGGTTCAGGAATATTTGACTGCTTCATGCAAATGAGTCTTGGGAGTGCTATGCTACATTTTTTTTTCTAACTCTCAAAAAGTTGTGTGGATTTCAGAAGGATTTTTTTCATGCCTAATGGTTTTTCCTAGGAAATAATATTTAAAACTTCATTCATCTGTGTGTTTCCACGTGTGCCACTTTTTAAAATTGTTCTTGGCTGATTGTAATGTTGTGTATTCTGTAGATTACTATATTTTATGGCAAGAAAACAAGATATTTAATCTTTATGCATGGTCTATGTTAGGTTCATATTCATAAGTCACCTTGGTAACCTAATTGACATAATCCTTTATGCTTTTGTGTTTGAGGCATGAGTTTAGATGTCCTAAACTAACGAGTACAACTAAATTGACATCACTACCAGCATGGATCCTATGAATCAGTGGATACTGGCTTTCATTATTTTGTTTTGAAAACATAGGGCCAATATGGATAAAACTTCTGTAAAAGTACTTCTAGGTGAAAAAAATGAATTTATAAATTTTATTTTTGTTGATTTTAAAGGAAATCCTTAATGTATTTATAAATTTTATTGCAGGGAGCAAGTTCCTTATCGGTTTCCTCCTTGTATTATTCCATTCTTGAAGGATATTTACTCAAATTTGACAGCCAATGGACTGCCTCCAGATTCTGTCTATACTGTGAGATAACTCCAATTTGGATGCCAATTTTTCACCAGCCTCTTCACCATTGCTTTCCAGAAATTCATTTTCATACCTACCCTCTTGCTTTTGCTGAAAAATAATTGAAACTACAGGAAAATGTAGTAACATTTACATGATGATGTGTTGGCATCATGTGATGCTTTAGTTTTTAAGATTTGTTTCAGTGGCTGTAATATGAAGTGGTAATGAAATAGCATTTTGCTGCTTTACCATCATGTCCATATTTTATGACTGAATGACCTGCCATTTTCTTCCATATTTTTACATGTGAAGAAATTTATATATCGTAGATATGCAATGGGGGAGGTATGATTCAACCCTGATACTGAAGTTTGTGATATAATCATATTTAAAAATTATTCTTTAATGATAAATATTATCCTTCATAAAATTAAAAATAACTTTTATTCTCAAAGCATCTTTCAATAATTATACAATTGAATTTCTTTCAAATGTCAAATAATTACTTTAGTGAAAAATGTTATGCGACGTTATTTAAAATTTACACTCATTTCGTACCTAATTCTATTCTGAGAGATTTCTTATCGGGTGAGGGATAATGTGGGTTGAGGGAAATAAAAAAAAAAATTTACACTCCAAAATAATAGTACGCTTTATTTAATTAAATTTATATTAAGTTAATTTTTAATTGAATTAATTGTAGCTTTCATTTTGAATGAACATTTTGCAACATACGATAATATTAGGTAATAATAGTGTACTCAATTTTAAATATGTTGATTTTAAGTATGTTATTCATTTCAATCTAATTTATAAATTAGGCAAATAAGGTAGTTATCTTGTTGACATTGCAAACATACTTAGAAAATATTAGTTTGATTTTGAAGCCATTTATTGATAAAGCGTTTGTTTCTCAATTTGAACGGTGCAAAATAATAATTTTTGTGAAATTAATTTTAAATTATTTTCATTCAATGTAGTTCGTAAAATATGTATTATTCATTTTAACCATTGATTTTTAAAATCAATTCTTTTTAACTGTAAACTAAACTGACAATAAGAAAATAAAAGTTAGCAGTGGTTAAAGAAAATAGGAACAAATGATAAAGGAGTGCCAATAGGCAATAGCCCACCATTCATTTGAAAATCTATTCACTCATTTTGCATGAAATTTGCTCACACTTTTCCGCTACTGAAAGGATAAAAAAAGAATTTTGAATTCTTGAACATTGTTAATATTTTTGTTGTTGTTATTTTTTATACAAATATTCAGAATAAAAATAAGATCATACTTTTATAATTACTACTGCTACCTAATATAAAAATAAAAATTCTTTCTCAAACAAATTATATTACAAGTTTTATCGACGGCCCGGAAAAGAAAAGAAACATTCGGAAACTGAAAAGTTGCATTTGCCATTATTTTTGGCATACAATGCAACATAAGTCAACAATACCCTCAAATCAAATGTAATTACAAGCTTCTCACACAAGTTTCAGTTGAGAGTTGAGACTCCTTTTGTCTCTTTTCTGAATACGGTGTCGTTTTATCCCATTTCGGAGTCCCAGTAGTCACCTTCTTCTTCCTTTCTTCTGGTTTGGTCTCTTGGGCGCCATCTTTTTCTTCTTCTTACTCTTCACTCACTATTCTCTCTCACTTCATTTCACAGCAACACCCCCTTCTCTCTCTCTCTCTCTCCAGCTTCTGAGAAACCCTTTCTTCTGTCTTCCTTTCCTTCCTCATACACACTCTGCCAGCATTTTCCAGAGCTATACAAAAAAAGGGAGTGACTTTAGCCAAACCCACTTTCTCCTTCTTCCAAAGGTAGCATCTTTCTGGTCTTCTAATGGACTTGACACCCAAAACCGAACCTGGGTCCCCACCCATTTTCGCTTCGGGCGGGAATAGAAACTTGAAAGACATGAGTATTCCCGAGCTTGTGTCAGTGCTGCGTGCTGCCTTGCGTATGGATGATTATGATAGGGTTGAAAAGGTTTTGATGAGTAGGGAAGGGAGACTTAAAACAGAGATTAGGTCACTCAGAGAAAAGTTCGAGATGGAGAAACTGATGAAGGTTCATGTTGAGGAAGAATTGAAGAAAAGAGATGAACAGTGTGAAAGAGGGAACAGAGCCCTAGAGAGTTATGAAGCATTGTTGAAGCAGGTGAAGGAAAGTGATTTGTTTGGTAAAAATACTATTGGAGAGCTAAGGAAGAAGAACTCTGAATTAGAGAGTGAAAATTGCGAGCTGAAGGAGTTGAAGAGAAAATGGGTGGAGGATAGCAATGCTGCGGCTGAGCTTAGGATCAGAGTCCGTGATTTGGAGAATGAGAAGCTTGATGTTAAGATGAAAAAAAGTGAATTGGAGGAAGCAGTGAAGAAGAATTTGGCAACCATAGAAGAGTTGAGGACTGAAAACCATAAATTGGCAGGTGAGAAGCATAGGGTTGAGGCGTTGGTTGAGTCTATGGAAAGGAAATTTGGGGAACTAAATGAACGGGTTGTGAGATTGGAGGATGATACAAAGCTTTTGATGAATGGAGGAGATGGCTCTGGTGGTGGAAATATTGATGGGGAGCCTCAAGCTGATCCTGGGGTTGCTTTTGAAGTAAAAAATGAAGATGTTTGTGAGAATGACTTTGGAAATTATACTGGGAACCCTGCTCCCTTGCAAAGTAATGAAGATACTCACTGCTCTCCTGGTGTTGGCACTGCAAAACCACCAAGGAAAGGCAGCAAGGATGCTCTAGGTGCATCAGGTATGGAAATTCTGCATCCATCTCTTAGTGTTGTACAGATATGCATTTTTTTCAGTATAAGATTATAAATATTGCATTAGATAGAAGTGATTGGATGAATGCACTTTGGTCAGATTTCTTGGTAGTTAGGCCTGGAACCATGATGTTTCCTGCTTTATATTAAGACAAGGTGTAGGTATCAGTATGGTCAGAGAGCAATGTTTTAAATTTTAATAATTTCATTGGACTGGTGAGGCTACTACTATTTCTTGGTCTAACTTGCTTAATTGGTGATTGAACCAGATCACATTAAAATACCATAAACACATCACCATTTGTAACTATGATTAGAAACTATTTAAGAACATAAAGTAATTGCAAATTAGCACACATGATAATATGGTCTTTTTCAAACTGAGGCTAAATTGGGACCTGTTGCTTATTGAGTGAAGCTACCTCCTTCCTGATGAGTTCACCATGTATTCCGTGTTTCCCAGCTCAAGCAAGCCATTGGCTCTCATGTAGATCTGATTTTCCTTCAGGAATGAAAGTAGCATAGGCAGGAAAAGTGGAACCTCAATCAATCCTTGCTTCTTGTGAGGTTTTTCACCATAATGAGTTAATGAGATAGGTATTGATTCAGCGGCTGAACAGACCAGCTGAGGAAACTACTTGGGAAGGTGAATTCATGATATGAAGCCAGTTTCCTTTATTCAGCCTTGAGGACAAGGCTGTGCTTCAGGGACATGGTAAGGTTAGTAACCATAACATGAGAGGTGATTCTGGATTTTGGATGGTAGATCCAGAGAATTGGAAGGTATGCTCAAGAAGGCCCAAGAAAGGGGTTGAGGTGGCAGGGCCTCATGGGAGTCAGGTATTGAGTAGCGTCCAAAAGGCATAGTAGAATGAGAATGGTTATTTAGTGGAGGTTAGTTAGAGGAGAGAGGCTGTGAATGATCATTCTCTTGTTCAGCAGAAAGCTGAGGGAAGAGATGTATTCACTGTAGGAGCTTTGCTCTGGGAAAGTATTAGTAGCTCTTTTACATTTCTGTTCTTTCTCTTCTGAAATCCATTCATACTTTTTAGCTCATGGAGAATACAATAGAATATCCTTCTGTATCCCTTTGTTGTTCATTGTTGGGTTCCTATCATCATCCAATCTTATTTTAAAGTCAATATGCCATAATTGAGTTCACCACAAGTTTG
The DNA here is from genome assembly GCA_026901365.1 of Sesbania bispinosa. Classification (NCBI taxonomy): domain Eukaryota; kingdom Viridiplantae; phylum Streptophyta; class Magnoliopsida; order Fabales; family Fabaceae; genus Sesbania; species Sesbania bispinosa. The sequence goes on along the minus strand of QLOH01000199.1, from coordinate 71,269 downwards.
AAGTTTAAACAGTCTATCTTACAAAACAAATTTATAAATTTGGGGAATAGCCTAAGGTGTTCACTTGCAAATGCATAGTAAAGCTGCCTAAAACTGGTCCACAGAGTAGGTCAGAAGAACTTCCATGGACCCTGCTCATAGTGGGAGCTTTAGATCTCCCTTTGATGTTCAGCTCATGGTTTGATTTGGAGATTCCTGGTTGTGGGTATTCTATTCAGATTTGGGGGCTATAATTTTAACTTGTAACTATTGAGGTTTCCTTTTGATTTCTGTTCTCTTAGAGAACTGCAAATCACCTCTTTTGTGATTTCTTCCTTTTCCCTTGGTAAAATTTTGTTCCATAAAAACAAAAGAAAAAATGATCAAAAGCAGGTAAGAGAACTAATTTTGTTCTTCCTACCTAACAAGATACAGTGCTATATATATTATCCAAAATTCCAAATTTGATGAAAGGTTATGTTGTCAATTACTTGAAGAGCCAGAGGTTGGTTTTTCCATGAAATGCTAAGGCAACTACCATTGTTTTATTTGGATTACAGAATCTAACATTCTTTATTTTCTAAGCTTTGGCTTGATGTATTATGTAAGCTTAACACATCTCTTTTGTGCCAGCTGGAGGAAGATTGGATATGAAAAATAATATTGAGATCATAGACCTAGATGATGATGATGATGGGTGTACACCACAAGGATTGCATGGAAACAAGGCTAGTTCTGGAATTATGATGAAGAATGGGCATTCAAGTTCATCAGTGGCAGTCCAGCAGAAAAGCAATTTTACAAAAGCAGGAACGTCTGAAATGATTAAAAGAAAATTTTACATTTCCACTTCCAGTTCTAGTTCTTCTGGAGATTCGTTGAATTTCGATAATCTTCCAATAAGTTCTGGGCTATTACATCTTAGAAAAAAAAGTAAAACTGAGGCTGACAGTCCAGGATTAAAACCAAGGTAAATGGATTTATATTAAATATCTCTATTAACTATGTCCACTTTTTAGATTATATTAGAAACAATAAACGTAGTCATTTTTCCAAGTTCTCATTCACTCACAAAAGCAAGCACAAGTGGTCTTCTAGCCAATCTTACACATGCAATGATGCAAGTTTAGATGGAATCTATCTATACTGTTACAAATGGTTAGATTTTTTGTCACTATTCATTGGGGGTTATTTATTTTTAATTTCTATAAGTAGGACAATTAAGAGTTCTAAATCTAGCCTAACCTATAAGATATGCGGATAGTAGGTAGATAAATATGAAAAGTTTAGAGAGGAGAAAAATAGAAAGAAAAAATAATAAGGAGAAAGAATGTGAAAAAATGTGATATGAAATGAAGAGAAAAATGAAAAGAAAATTAAGTTGTTAAATAAAAAGATGTGAAAAAATTATTTTTTTTTTAAAAGTATTAAAACTTTGATAGTTAACTTTTGGGTGTTGAAAGTAGAAAAAAGAAAGAGATAAAAAGAAACAAATCAAAAGAGAGTGAAATAAATGACAATTGATGTGATAGAAAAGTAAAAGAGATGAAAAGAAAAAAATTAGGCGTGGAAAAAATCTTATATATTTTAAAATTAAATTATTAAATACATAAATACATTACCTGTTGCAATCGAAAATATATATAAATAATAGTAATTTAAGTAAACACAAATGACAAGACAACATTAAATATTTTGAAATGAATACAATACGAATTGAAATAACCTAAATACACACTCTCTCAATTCCTTTTTATAAGGTATTTTTTAGAAATTTTTATGTTCCTTTTTATAAGTCACTTTATAATTTGAAGAAAACATTTATTATAATTTTTCTTATTTGCCTTTATTAACTTTAATGTCTTTCCAACTATCAAATGATAGTGGAGTTAGTTAATAATATTAAATAAGGGTTAAAGTTAAAACTGGACATTGTCACACGTTGATATTTATTTACTAAAAATCGTTTTCTCTCATGGTCAATTATATGTTGTTATAATTAGGGTGAGGTCTCGACAAGGACTTAGGATTCTTATATGTTATTATATTTTTAAACGTTATAATTTGATGAAAAATATAGTGTATAAAGAAATATTTCAAAAAATATAAATAATATGATATGGTATATTTTACATTTATAATTATTAATGTTTGAAATTTGTTTCAAATAAATTTTTTATGTTTTAATTTTTTTAAATTCTTTCTATATAAACAAGTATAAATTTTAATATGAAAAAAATCACTAATCATTATCATTTTCTAAAGTTTATATATTTATATTAATTAAATTAAATATATTATAGTATTTAGTATAAACAATCTATTTGAATAATAATACTCATGCATCACATGGGTCGGACACTAGTTCACTCACAAAAGTAAGCACAAGTGGTCTTTTAGCCAATCTTACACATACAATGATGCAAGTTTAGATAGAATTGTATATTATAGATAGATGTGTGGGAATCACAGTACATTTGTATTAAAGTGATAAATTCAAAGTTATCTGCTATGTATGTTGTATCATGAATGCATGAGCTATATATTTATATAACTATATATGGAAACTAGAATGGTTTCGTAATAATTATAATATATATCTAACTTGCCATCTGTGTAAGTCAATGCTAACTTTCATTTGAATGTTAATTTGTTGGATTTGATTTACATCAGTGCGGTACCTTCATTTCTAACATGCATACAAGAATAAAATATTTAGTTTTCTTTATTTCTATAATTTATACTCGTTTCTAATAGTGACTATATTCAAAGTATAACATGAGATGCTTACAACTTCAGCCCAAAGATATTTTTAACACTAGAGTCATTTAAAATGGTTCTATCCACTTCTTCTAGTGTCCTATTCTTTCTTTTCACAATTCTATTATGTTATGGAGTTCTAAGGCGTGAAAAGCTATGAATAAGGAGTCCTCAAACTCTCTTTCATGATCACAACTCACAAAACTAATATTAGATAATTTTTCACTTTGGACTTACTTGCAGAAGCTTCTAAAAGACTCATCATTTGTGGTTAAGAACAAAACTAATGTGAATCTTGAGTAGTTTATCAAAGTCCCACCTTGAAAAGTCTTTTGAAATAAGAGATGATATTTTATCACAACAAACATCATACAAATTTTCATAAGAAATCATCTCATTTAAGATAATATATTCAAGGATGTTCTAATCAGTAAGTTACTGCTTTAAATCATGAAAATCTCACTGACTTATGTACTTAAAACCGCATCTGTGAATTATTTTCAACTCACATAAGTATGAGATTTCACCATAATAAACTAGAGATCTCAAGCTTTCTAACAAGACAAAGATCATGCAATTTGGATTTTCCTATCCCAAGATATTATTCATTTAAGCTGACTAATTTATCACAAAGTGCAGAATAGGACAGTTCTGTTTTTTATGCACAGATAAAAATCCATGCAACAAAAAATTTAGATACTTAATGAGATTAAACTATTATGTATTATCTTTCAAATCCAACTGGTTTCACTTGAAAAAGATTTTCCTAGCACCAGTTATGAACATCCAAAGATAGTAAGCTCAAACATGATCATATAACAAAACAGCCTACTTTAATGACTTACTGGGAATTATTTAGATGTTATAAAATTCTAAAACTTTCCAGTCTAAAAATAATATAAATCAGTTTTCCAATGAAATTAGTTTCATTCAAATATCACTTTTGTAGCTCAAGTTATGATCTGATGAAGCGGACTGCTTTCTATCAGAATTTATAACAAAACAGTTATATTCACGAATTTACTGGGACTTTTGTGGTTAAGATAAAATTCTCAAACTTTCCAGTTTAATAATATCATAAATAAGATTTTAAACAAAATTGGTTTCACTGAAAAAGCATTCCTGTAGCTCAAGTTATGATCTATTGAAGTGTACTAGTTTATATCAGAACTTATGACAGAACAATTGTATTCAAAATTTTACTGGGACTTTTTTTATTAAGATAAAATTCTCAAATTTTCCAGTTTGATACTACCATCAATAATCTTTCAAACAAAATTGGTTTCACCTAAAACAGACTTCTGTAGGTCAAGTTATGCTCATTTAAAGGTAGCTATATCAGAATTTTAAACTAGCAGTACTATAGCACATTACTTTTGATCTTCTAATCATTTTCTTTTTATGTTCAAGACTAATTAAGTGATTAGAATAGAATGTCCGTATGAATGTCAATTAATGATAATCATTCAATCATCAAGTATGCAAGACTTTAAAATAAACCTATTAGGAATGTGCTTAAAATTCATTGACTTTATGAATATGCATTAGGGATAGAAATATTTCACACTAATCATTTGAGAAGCATTGGCTAGAGACATGTTCCTTCTTTGGAGGGAATATTGTCATTTAAGTCTTGGAAGTTTTTCCTTTAGCCAATGGTCCTATCTTCTTGTGAACTTTTCTGCATAACAAAATTACTAAGGAGACATTTTGGTACCCATTTCATCTTGGGTCCTTGAGTGTTAGTGGTTGAACTGTTAGGAGATTTAGCAACTCATATCATCTTATCTTTCATATAATTATTTCTTCTAAAATTGCACAAATAAGAGATATGAACATGATGTTCTCAATAATTACAGATAATGAGACTGAATGATGTCTTGATCATTTGAAGATCATTTTGAAAAACATGGACATGGTATTAGGATGAGATTCTGAAATCTGTTTGCCATAAACTTTACTTAGTTTTCCATGTAAAATAGCAATTTTCCCATTATTGACAAAACATGGAATTAGAGCAAGTAGATACTTCAATTTTGGCAAATGTTGAAAATCAGTTTTCGACTTCATTTTCAAGATTAAAATGATTTTCGAAGATATTTGAGGTTTCACAAATTACAAATGTATCTTCTTTAAGAAAATCATATTCAACTTTCAAAGTTTCAATTTGAAGTTCAATAGAAAAGACCTCTTTTATAAACCATTCCATATTCTTATTTTCAAGGTTTATCAAACCATCATTCAATTCATCATAAGCAAAATCCATCTCATCATAGGGAAGATAATGTTCAAGTTTAGTAGTACATACCTTAAGGTCCATTTGAGCTACATGTAGAGTTGTATCAATTTCTAACATCATTGGCTCCATCTTGGAGTAGTTGCCTAATTTTAGGGATATCCTACTTCCTAGGATCCTCAGCCAGTAGGTCAGATAGAGGGAGGTAAGTTCCATTGGATAGAAAATTTAGATTTTCCCTTGAGCTCAACCAATTATCTTTCCAGACATTTATCTTTTCCTCTGTTGCAATGATCCATCTTCCTTTTTGTCTTAAGAAATTTTTGCCTTCTATGAGACTGGACCAAACCCATGAGGGTCTCCCGCCCTTTTTTGCCATGATAAAATCATCGTTAGGAAAATAGAGCCCTTTTAAGACCTGACACCAAAGTGCATCTGGTTGTTGTAAAAGTCTCCAAGCTTGCTTTGCCAAATGAGCAAGGTTCATCCATTTGAAGTCTCTGAATCTAAGGCCCCATGACTTCTTACTCTTAGTTATTGTCTGCCATGCTTTCCAGTGAATTCCATACTCATTTTTGTTCCCCCTCCACCAAAATTTAGCTACTAAGGAACTGAGGGATTGGCAAAAGGAGTAGGGGAATTTCAGAATTGCCATTGCATAGGTTGGAATGGCTTGAATCACTGCTTTTATGAGGACCTCCTTCCCATCTGGGTTGAGGAGTGTCTGCTTCCAGCCCTGCATATTTTTTTTCTATTTTCCTTTTGATCCAGTCTAGCATTGTCTTCTTAGATCTACCCCAATCAGCAGGTAGCCCTAGGTACCTCTCTGGGTGAACCCAAGCCTTGATTCCTAGAATCTGCTCCATTTGAAACCTAGTACTCTCCTGCGTAGAACTGGCGTAGATAAGCCCAAACTTGCTTAAATTAATACGTTAACCTGAAGCTTTAGAGAACTGGTTGAGGATTCTCTGTATTTCATATGTTTGTTGAAGGCATGCTTTTGTAAACGGGAGAGAATCATCAGCAAATAGTAAATGTGTTAAGGGCGGGCAATTCCTTGAGAGGGAAAGGCCTGATAAATTACCATCCTGCAAAGAATGGTTAATTAAATAAGATAAAATGTCAATAGCAAGAATAAAGAGAAAGGGGGGTAGAGGGTCTCCTTGACGGATTCCTCTCTGAGGGATCAACTTTCTGCTAGTAGAGCCATTTACTTTAACCCTGTATGTGACTGATGTAATCGGTTTCATGATCCATTGTATCCAAGTGTCTTGAAAACTATCTACTAGAACTCTTTGGATAAATTCCCCTTCTAGTTTTTCATAGGCTTTATTGAGGTCAAGCTTAAGGGCTAGTTGGTCACTGTTTTTGGGTCTCTACGTTTCAGAAACTGGAAGACTTCGTGTGCTATAACCAGATTGTCTTGAATAAGTCTGCCTTTTATAAAAACACTCTGGTTAGGGGAGATGATGGAATGAAGCAGTCCCCGGAGCCTACTAACAAGAATTTTGTTGATGAGTTTACTGATGAAATTGCAACAACTAATGGGTCTAAATTGAGATACATTCTCAGGTTTATCCACTTTAGGAACCATAACAAGAAGGGTTTCATTTATTTCAGTCGGTAGATCACCCCCACAAAAAAGTCTTTGATTGCTTAAAAAACATCGTCCTTGATACAGTCCCAGTGGGATTTATAGAACAAGCCATTTAATCCAAGCTCATGGAGAGTTGTTTCAATTTCTTTCTCTGTGACAGGGGCACACAACCTCTCATTCATCTCTGCAGTAATCTTTCTGGGAAATGAATAAAGGCATTGATCAATATGCTGAGTGCCTCATCCATTACTTTCTGGTGGTCTTCCACCCACGCACCCTGATCATTTATAATTCTATGCAACCTATTGAAATTCCTTCTCTAAATCGTGGAGGCATGGAAGAATCTAGTGTTTCTATCCCCCCATTTAATCCATTTCAGCCTAGAGCGCTGCCCCCAGTACTTCTCCTCTTGGTCCCAAAGAGCTTTTATCTGTTTTTGAGTTTCTAGTATCTCATCCCACTCATTCCCCACATTGGAGAATTTTGGAGCTGGGCCAGCTTCAGATTTAGCTTTGGCAGCTCTTCTTTAGCATTCTGAAAGGTTTTGGCATGCCATCTCCGGAGAGCCCTAGAGCAATTTGATCTTCTTTTCATAAAATTCTCCCAAACATCCTGTTGGACAGCACTCTCAGTCCATCCTCTTTGAACAACTCCCTTACAGTCTTCATGTTCATCCCAAAACGCTTCTTATTTGAAGGAAGTTCCACTGCTCGTTTGGGGAATAACATCCAGTAGTATAGGAGAGTGGTCTGAAGAAATAGTTGGGTAAACAGTGGAAATCGCATGAGGAAACAAACCACTCCAGCTACAATTAACCAACACTCTGTCCAATTTTTCTTTTGTAACTACCCCCTGCCTTGGGTTGTTGAACCATGTGTATTTGTTCCCTTTCAAATCTAGTTCCAGTAGATTAGCTTCATTTACAAACTCCTGGAAGAGTTGCACGCTCTGACTGTTACAGGGTCTTAGGCCCTCCTTATCTTAGGGAGAGAGGAGATCATTAAAATCACCAATGATGCACCAGGGGGCTTGAATTGGGGGCTTGCAGTGGAAGAGCTGGGGCCAAAACCTTCTTCTGTGAGCAGGGATAAGGGGCCATAAACGAAGGAACAGTCCCAGTGATCTACTGTGGCTTTAATTCAGACTGAGGTGTGAATGATGTTGCAGCTATGGTGATCAGCTTCTAACTCAACAGAATTATCCCAGAGCAAAGCAAGGCCCCCTTGAAAGGCCTCTGGCTTGGACACAGAAGGATTGTTGGAATTTGAGACGATGTTGTAACTGATCAATTCTTGAGTTCCTAGCTTTGGTTTCTATTAAAAGTACAATGGTAGGTCTGTGTTTCACACATAGCTCCTTGAGCTCATTAACTGTTGCGGTGACCGCCACCCCCCGACAGTTCTAGCTTAGAATTTTCATGGCTGCGTTGGGGGCATGGTTTGACTCGCCTCCTCATCCATGTTTTTTTTAAAGAAACCCTCTGGCGGTGGAAGTAACAGGGGTTGTGGGAATTCCAATCTGGTTCTTTTTTGGAACAGAGATCCATCCTGGTTCTTGCTTCTTTTAGTACCCTTTGTGTTGTGTGGACTGTGATTGTTAATTGCTAACAAACTTTTAAACCCATCAGAGAGATCAGTAAGTACCTCATTGTTTTGAAGTTGTTGTAACTGCTTTCCTGATTCTTGTTCCTCTGGAGGAAACTCTACCCAATAGAAGCTCTTATGTTGTGGAGGTGTAGTAGAATTAACCGTAAAGCAATTGGGTTGGCATTTGAGTTGGCATTTTGCAATTTCCTCATAGTTAAGGATCACACTATAGCTGCTAGACCCATTAATTTTGGGACTTGGGTAGTCAAGGAGAACAGTTGGTTTGGAGAGACCAATGTCTTCTAGTTGGATTTGTAACATTTCCAAATGGTTTGGGCCCAATCCAGGTTGAGGGAGGTTGGAGATTAGGTCTATTCTGGTAGGTGAGAAGGTTTTGTCCCGAGGCTGGTCAATCAAACTTGGTAGACAGGTTGGGTCACAAAAGGATTGGGGGCCCAAGTTGGGAGGGGGTGGATTGGTAAGGGGGAGTCACAGGGTTTGGGCTTTGGGAGGTTGGATTTGGGCTTTGGGTTGGATTAGGTTGGGGATGGGTCAAGTGAGACTGGTGGGGAGAGTTGGCTGTTGGTATGGGGCAATTAGTTGGTGGGTGGGGGACAGGGTGAGTGGGGATTGAGGAGCAGTCTGTTGTTGTTGCAGAGTGAGTGTTCTCCGTTGTGGTTTGTCCGTTGTCCTTGTCCTTTTGTTGCGTTAAGGTGGGATGTGTGTCTACACGTTTGCTTTGCGGCCTAGGGCAAGGATTTTTGTCTTTATTTGCAACGTCATCATCTGCTTGACCTTTGAGTTTTCTCATTCTGTTGGAATTTTCTGCAACAATGGTTGTAATGGGCCTTGCCGGAGGAACACCCAGGGAGGGACCAAACCGCGGTCTGTTTGGGTCAAAGATAGCCATAACTTGCGGACTATTACATTTTTTGTTATCATGACCTATAATGCCGCAATTATAGCAGAACCTCTGCAATTTTTCATATTTAACTAAAACCCAGATTTTTGGTAAATCTTTTCTAGGCACCCAGAAACCTGTTAACAGTTGCTTCTTGATGTTTATCCTGACCCTAACTCGAACAAAAGGCCTCAATATAACTCCTGCTTTGTAGGGGTTTTCAACAAGGATAACCTCTCCCAGATTGGCAGCAATCTTAGCTGCATTTTTTTGTTGAGAAAAGCTCAAGAGGGAGACCATGCACCTGAATCCAAAACTCTATGATTGTAGTCTACTTCAAAAACTGTAGCTTCTGGAATCCAGTGTTGCGGACTAAGAAGGTTGCCCCTAACAAGCCAGGGACCTTCATCAAGGGCCTTTTTTGCTAGTTTTCTGTTAGAGAAGATGAAAAGAAAAACATTTGGCCCCATGTCAACTAGATTTAACTCTTGTTGCCATTGTTATCATAACCGAACCAGCCGGTTCAACCGGTCCAACCGGGAACCGGCCTGGTGTCCGGTCCATACAACCAAAAAAATCAGGTGGTTCCAAAACTGGTGAGAACCAGTCAAAAACCGGTCGAACCAGTCAAAAACCGGTGAAAATCGATAAAGAACCGGTGTCAGAAAATCGGTTGAACTGGTCAGTTTCAAAAATTGTAATTTTTTTTATTTTTATTTAATCTAAAATGCTTTTTAAGATAAATAAAAATAAATTTTTAAGGATCACATATAAATATTTATTCTTTAGTCAATTATGAATTTTTTATGATATAATACATATAATAAGGTCTTTTATATTATTTTATAATCTCATATCTTCATTTTTTATAATTTTCTTATTTTATTATTTAAAAAATATTATATAATATTAAAAAAATATATTTAATTATTACCGGTTCGACCACGGTTGAACGACCGAACCGTGAACCAATACCTTCACTAGTTCAGTTAACGGTTCAATTTTAAAAACATTGCTTATTGCAGACCCCATGCTTTTGAAAGTATCTCCTTTACAACATTTCTGTTGAGGTTTTTTCCAGTGAGCAATTTACCCATTAGAGTTCTCTGGGCTACTTTAGTCGCTTCTTCATTTTCACTATCTAACTGTATTTCTGAACCTTCCATGTAGGTATCTTGAAGAGCAGAGGAGGATTCTTCCTCCATGGGGAAGGTTGAGAGAGATAGAGGATGGCTTGAAAAGGGCACTATACAAGGTAGAAAAAAGGAGGGAGGATCAGGGATGGTAAGGGGGTAAGTAACTGGTGATAGAATGGTTAGGAGGTAAAGGTTGAGATTTGAGATAATAAAGGGTAATGAAGGGATGGATGAGAGTGGGAACAAGGTTACCTATGGTGGACACAAGGATACAATGGATGAATCAACTGAGAATAGCAAGCTCTCATACAGAGAGAGGGAAACTCCGACTAGTAGAGAAAGGACTCCTACAGAGAGGAGAGGATACTACTGCAGTATGCTAAACCAACGTGCCGGGACATATATTTGAGACTTTTGGAGTCCAAAACAACCACACAAAGGATTGATTCTAAAACTAATCAGTTACAAGTTTTTTTCTGTTTTCTTTTCGGGGATAATCCTCTTTTTTCTTTTGGTCAAAGGATAAGCCTCTTATTTAACTGACTAGGTGTAGCGTTACTGATAACAAGTTTGCAAGAAATAATATATTCACATTTCTTCTTCTTCTTTTTTTAATTTTCTTTATCTATACAAAATTTGTTTATTTATATTATAATTATTAATTTTTTTTTTGGTCGAAAGATCATCACATTGAAGCCTAATAGGCAACTAAACGGCACTTACATAAGTAGTCATTAAAAGAGCGATTCTTCAAACACATAAACATTAAAAATTAAAATTAAGGTATGGTCATTTAAATATATAAAATATTACAGATACCAAATAAAAACTAAACAGACTCCTAATTAATCTCCACTGTAGTCAATTTATTATCTGCTTAACCCACTAGAGTTGGCCTAGTTGTTGGGAGTTTGGGTAGTTTAATACGAGGTTCTAGTTCAAACCTCATTGCTTTTCTTGTACACCGAAAAAAAATTATTATTTGCTTATTATCAAACAAATATTAGTTTTTTTGTTATTTTTCCACCGTTTGTTCTTTTTTTTTGGACCCAACTAGTTGAGCTGGCACTACAAGTATGTAGATTGAGGACCATTAAACTTCAAAGGGTGCACATTATGCCTCACGAACACAAAACAGAATGGACATTGAAGGGTTGTCAACAGAGCCACAACAAAGAGGAGAGCAAAGGTTCATTAGAGAAAGGAGGAAGAGGGAGTGGTGGTGGGTGCCAGGAAGGGGGAAGGGGAAGTGGTGATGAGTAACTGGAAAAGGAATAGAGGAGAAGAAAGTGGCGGTGAAGAAGGAGGAAACAAAGGGAAGAAAAAACTCTCACTGAGGAGAGGGGATAACCCAACTAAAGTGGGTAGTAAAACCCTTTACACTTGGGGGAGGGAGAACCCCCCCAAGGAGGGAGACGGCACTGCTGGCTATTGCTTTGCTAGGGTTTATGCTATATTGTGCTGGATTAAATGAGTTGGACTGAATTACGTTTGTAACATGATTTTGACATAATCCAAATATGTTATAAGAAAACTACATTAAAATTGATGTATGGTATATTTATATTAGAATTTTCTATTTGAGACTTGTATACTGATTTTTCATATATCATCTAATAGTTTAATTTATTACTCCCCCGGTCCTTTTTATAAGGCACTTCTTACAAGTTTATGTGGTCCTTTTTATAAGGCACTTTATAATTTCAAGGTAGTATTTATTATTATTTTCCTTATTTACCCCTAATAACTTTAATATCTTTTCAACTATCAAATAGTGATAGAGTTAGTTAATGATATTAAATAAGGGTAAAACTAGAAAGTTAAACTATTTTTTAAAACTCCAATAAAATTAACCAACTTTAACCATTTTTATTGGTATATGTAATTTGGTTAATATATAGTGCCTTACAAAAAAGACCGGAGGGAGTAATTTTTTTTATAAAAATTTATTGACAAATATCATATTATCAAATATCATATACCTAAATAAGAAAGAGGCATACGCATTATTGTATGCAATGTTTTATATTTTTATTGTATAAATATCATTTTTCTTTGCATCAATCCGTTAGAAATCTATAACTTAAACACTAAAAGACAAACTTTATGTTGAAAATAGAAATATAGAAATTTTAAAGAGTAAATCGTTGGTTAGTTCCTTCAAATATACACATGTTACCCATTAGGTTATTGAAATATCAAAGTCACCAAATAAAAAACATGTAAAAATGTCAATAAATAATCATGTCACCAATTAATTAAGTTCCTAAAAGGATATTATCACCAAATAAATTTATGTCTATAAATAATAAAAAAATCTACATGGTGACATTTTTGTACTTATTTGGTGAAAATAATTTTTCAGGATCCAATTGGTGATACAATTATTTATTTGGTGACATTCTCATACTTTTAAGACTTATTTGATAATTATCTTTAAGAACTTAAGTGTCATTGCGTGTGTCTTTCAGGAAGATACACTATGGTTTACTCAATTTTATTGTAACATTAATGTTGGCAGCAAGGATGGATTGGAGGGGGGCAAACATGGGTCTTACCCCCCTCCCTCATTATATTACATATACATTGTATACAAAAAAATAAAATATTATCAATATATATGTAATAATTGAAAAAAAATAAATAAAATGAGTGTAATACATTTAATTTTTATAATATAAATTTTATTTAATTGTTAAGAGAGAGTGGATGGCCTTAAAGGTAGAAGGTTGGGCATCTTTTATATTGAAAGAAAAATTCAAGTGCCTTAAAAATAAGCTAAAAATCTGGAATAAAGAAGTATTTGGTGACTTGAATCAAAAATTAGTCAAGTAAGAGATGAAATACAAAAATTAGACATCTAGGGTGAGATGTGTAATCTTTCCCAGGAGGAAGTGGCTCAAAGAAAACAGTGCCTTGCTATGTGGCATAAATACTAGCTTGCAGCAGAAGGATACCCTCTTAATCCAGAAGGCTAGACTTGGCTCCAGGATGGTGATGCAAATACAAGATACTTTCATGGGTGTATCAATAAAAGGCGCAAATCCAATGAAATCCGATGTTTGAAGGTTGATGGAGGTAGAATAACTTTGTCGGGTCAGATTAAAATTGTTGTGAAAGAACACTTTGAAAATCATTTCAAGGAGAGTAAAATTTATCGACCAACACTACATGGCCTTCCTGTTAATGTTCTATTAGCAGCAGAAGCGGAGATATTGGTAGAGCCTTTCTCTATTCAAGAAATAAAAGATGCAGTGTGGGATTGTGAGAGTTCCAAGTGCCCGGGACCAGATGGATTTTGTAAGGATCAAAATCCTTCAAAAGTGTTTTAATAATGACAAACCTCTCAAAGTTCAGCAAGTATAATTCTAATTCAAAGTACTAATGATTTCATTTGAGTATGATTAAGAAAGTGCAGATATAAGGACTGTTCAGTCTATAGAAGAAACAAATCAGAAATAATCTCTGAAGTTTGTTAGAAGATACATCATGCCTCAAAATATATTAAAGAAAGAAAGAAAGCCGTTGAGAAGAAGGCTTAGCACAATCTAAAATAAATGTCATCTCTTGAGAAGATACATAAGATACATTTATATAGGAGAAACATGATTGAAGAGATTGGAGACTTTTCTAAGTACAAGAAAGGAAAGTATGGACATTAAATCATTGGACTTAATTCTATACTTAAAATCAAATTCCCAAACTTGGATCTAATTAGAAGGAAGATTCACTTTTATCAAAGAAGAAAGAAGGATGTTCTGCAGAAGAATTTTGCTGTCAGGAATACCGCAGAAGAAGCAGAATTCATTAAATTCTGTTTTTATCATTTTTAGGGATGCAACTGGGTCAAATACTTTTGGAATAATTTATGCTAAATAAATTATGGCCTATGGTGTGCTCCCAGAAGAAATGGCTGCAGAATTCACAAATTTTTCTGTCTGCAGAAGGTAGGTCCTCAAAAAGTGCATCCATTCAAAGATGACAGCTGTATACAACTGTGACAGCTGCAACTTGAAAGGGATAGCTCCAGGAACACAACTGTGAGTCCAAGCTTGTCTCCAACGGTTATTTTCTTCCATTCCCTATAAAAGGAGACATTCCCTTCAAGATGAGACACACACTCCTCCAGAAGAAGCACCAGATCTTCGAAATTACTATCCATATCTTTTGGAAATTTTCTCTCTCTTCTTTTTTCTGAGTAAAAGCCTTAGAGAGTCTATTGAGAGAAAGTTGGCTCACTACTTTCACAAGAAGTGCTTAAATTGTATTCTCTTTGAGCCTTGTATTTTTTCCTTCACTACATCCTTTCATTGTAATCTCTCAAGGAGGCTTAAGGTTGTTAGTGCCTCTTGAGAAAGTGTGCAGGGAGTGTAAATTGATATATTTACAGTGTGGTAGTGAAGAAAGAAGTCTGTAGAGGGTGTTCTGCAGTGTGTGCAGTGGCTATTCCTTCTGCAGAAGAAACTGCAGTAAGTGTGTAGCCTTGAGATTCTGAGAAAGAGACGTGTTTAGGAGCTTGCAGAGGCTGCAAAAGAATACTAAGGGTAAGTTGTACCCAAGGTGATTGTAAATTGAAAGTTGAGTAAGAAAATCCTACTTGGTGTAGGGACTGGACGTAGCCTCAAGTTGGAAGAGGTGAACCAGTATATAATTTCTGTGTGCAATCTTCTAACCCTTACTCTTTATTAATTACAAGTGCATAAAATCATTTTTGAAAAGTACTTAATACCTAAGTAAGTGAAACTCACAAAAGTTCTAATATAGGAACTATATCTTCTGCATACTGCATTTACAATAACCTATATGTTCTTCAATGTAAACTTTTAATACTAAGCCAAGTCTAACTTGAGCAGATTAAGTATTAAAAGAAATTTGCAGAAAATTTTAAAGCAATCACAATTCAACCCCCGTTCTTGTGATTGGAATTTCAACTTCAGATTTAACTTCCACTTCATTAAAGATTTCTGGGATGTCTTGCAGGATGATTTCCTCTCTTTCCTCAATGAATTTCATACAAATGGCAAGCTGGTACGTGGTTGGAATAGATCTTTTATTGTGTTGGTGCCAAAAAAAGATAGTCCTCAACAAGTTGGAGATTATCGACCAATATCTCTTATTGGATGTTTGTATAAGGTATTATCCAAGATTCTAGCCAATAGACTACGAAGGGTTATTGGAAGTATTATCTCAGAATGCCAATCAAATTTTATTAGAGGAAGGAAAATTTTAGACAGTATCTTAGTGGCTAATGAGGTGGTGGAAGATGTAAAGAGGAAGAAGAAGAAATGCTTAATGTTTAAGGTTGACTTTGAAAAAACATACGATTCGGTGAACTGGAATTTTCTCCAGTATATGATGCTTGGTATGGGATTCCCTACAAAATGGTGTGATTGGATTTCAGAATGTCTACAAACTTCTAGGATTTCGGTGTTGGTAAATGGTAGCCCTACGGAAGACTTTCTCCATCTCTAGAGGTTTGCGACAAGGTGACCCATTGGCACCTTTTCTCTTCCTTATTGTAGCGGAAGGTTTGTGTGGTTTATTCAAAAAGGCTTCTCAAGTAGGAAGGTTTTAGGGATATATTGTTGGTAGGAAACATGTTCGGGTGGATATCTTACAGTATACTGATGATACCATTATTATGGGTAAGCCTTCTCACTACAACAAAAAAGACTTTAGAGTGTGGTTCCGAATTCTCTTAGAGTACGGTTATAACTGCACTCTAAGCGCATGTTATCCAAGTGTAGTGTGCACTTGGACTGCGGTTCTTTAATCGCACTCCAATTGGAACTTAGAGTGCGGTTCCAGACACGCAATTTTATTATCTTTTTTTCATTATTTTCTGAGGTACCTAGCTACGGAATTCCCGTAGCTAGTCCGTAGCTATTGATTTTAACTCATGAACTAATCACTTTTGCGTACTTATGCTAAACGAAATTCCCATGAAAAAAATTTTCAATAGTCAAATAGCTGAATTATACCTCAACAGCATAAAGGTTGCAACCAAAAGCACTCAAATGGTTCACTCCTACATATGAATCATAAAATATTGTTACATGCTTAACACAAAAGTAATCTAAGAGGTTGCAACAATGGCCAAAGAGTAAGAAAAAAGAATGAAAAAAAGTAACCAACAAGTTTCACAGCTTATGATGTCAAATAAAAAATAATTAGTCTAAAAAATCCTAAGTCTAATGTAAACTACTAAAAAATCAGAAACAAATAGACTAACTGAACAAGGCAAAAAAAAGCTGAGTGCATTATAATTCTTTCACATTACTTTTAAGAGATCTTTTTTTCAAGAGCAATGATTTTAAAATAATAATAATAATAATAATAATAATAAAATATTTTAAGAAATTCTTTTCATCTAAAAATAGATACTCAAACTCTACACTAATGACTTGTTTCTTCCTTTTTGTAATTAAATAAAAAACTGCACTTACATGTACATATTTCCTCCTTTTTTAATATAAACTAAATAAAATTCAATAGTAATAATAATAATAATAATAACACATAAAATAAAAAGTATATCTTTTGTTTTTTTGTTTGAAATAGAGCTTTATTGAAGGAAACAGTAATCACCATCACCCTTCCAAATATATAAATAAAACTTCCAAAGCAAAATAACATTAAAAGTACCTTATATCTACTGGCCCCCAGCTCTAGACTAGCGTGAAATGGCAGTTTCATGTTTCTAAAGCTGGATGTATAGCCGGAAGCAAATAGAGCCAGCATAACAACAGTGAAAATTATATAACTATATATAAAATGGTTATATGCCAAATTATCCAGCAAGGGGACCTAGCAAAAGGGCCATCCCGCACAGAAAACAACAACAATGGTTATATGCCAAATCCAAATAACAACAGTGAAAATTATATAACTATATATAAAATGGTGAATTGGTCTTCCAATATTTTACTAAAATTGTTCCAAATAAATTAATGATTAGAACTTCTAGGTGGTACCTTGAAGGCTTAATAATGTCAGATACATTTTTCAGAATAGTGAGCTTTGTTCTCTTTGCAGTACTAATCCCAAATGTAACAAGAGCCGATTCAATAATGTCCCATGCAACATTTGTAGGGTTAGCAGAGTTCTGTTGCCAACATAGGAATCAACCTCCACATTCAAATTTTGAAACCTCACTTCTACTGTTGGAAGTCGGATACCAACCCTGCAATTGGAACAATTGGATAATAATTGTTCTACACAAATTATAGGTGTGGGAACAATATGTTAAAGAAGGGTGTATCTATAAGCATGTGTAGGTATCAATTAGGAGCATTAATTTGTCGAATGTACATTTGAAAGCCAGTTGTTATTTTTGCCAAGCATACAATTGAAAGAGAATGAACTATAAAACAAAAAGGCTTTTCATTGTCTACTCTATTTCAAGATGTCAAGTTTCAAATTTGATTGTTGATTTACAAAGGTACCCCCATGTTATTTCTAATTCCCCCTCATCTACACATCAGCGGAACAAGTTTTAACTTTAACTTGTGAGAATATGAATCAGAAGGTGGTCACAGAAGAAGAACAAAAATTGAAATGACTAATCAACAGTTGAGATACTCTGACTTCCCAGCAAAGTTGAGCCTCACAAATGCTTGGAAACAAAGAAAAATGGAAGGATGAAGCACTAGAAGATTAGGCAGACAAATTAAGAGTACAAGTACAAATTAATGAATCAATCCTAAATACAACTTACATCAGCTTAAATTTCAATGAAAGCAGGATATGTTGAAGCTATTGCATGGAGGACTTGAGGCACCTGAAACCCAAAACAATATATCATGCTTAAGCAATTTTTAGAAATAGAAAAAAAATAAAGCTAACAGGGAGGTAATTGCTGAACTCCTGTCATGGTAACGACCAAGCTTACATATTGAATATGGAACAGATAATAATCTTACATTTGAGATTATAAAACACCTCCTCTAAATAGGATTATGCTCGAAATTCAAAAGGTAAAATAACAACACCTGGAAGCGTGTCATGTAATTTCCCTCAGGCGGAGGTGGGATACCAAGCTTCTTCAAACATTCATATGGGATTGGTTTCCTGGTTAAATAGTAAAGAAAATACATAATTAATAAAGCCATAACTCCATATCTCATAATTCAGTGAAGTGAAAATTAAAGGAGCCAATTAACATAGTTGTTCAATATTCATTTTGAATTTAACACACTGGAGGTTATCAGGCATCATTGAAAATTAGGTTATAAGATATTTCAGAAATAAGGAAAAATATAGTTTGCAGATATAAGAGGACTGATATGTACAAGGGTGCGCGAAATGATTTTTCTCTTCCCCCAAATTGAAGTTGTCCGGATTCCTTCTTACCACTAAGACCACCACCTGCAGGAGAGAACGGAAAGTAATCTGATGGCTCTGGCTATGGTAGAAATGCAACATCAAGAATGAGTAACTTTAACTTACCTAACCTTCTAGGAATCCATCCAGGCATCAATTGTTGTCTGTTGTAATCCACTATGATTTCATAATCATCAACAATCAAATGATGAGCATCCTGCAAATGAGAAATTTCAATATATATTAGTAACATTAAACTTTCATAAAAGTATTACAAGCCAGTTGAAGTCCAGATCATTTCATTTGCTACTAGACCTGTGTGTGTGTGCAGATGATTTCATTTGATAGGGTTTTAATTTCTCATGCATGTGTGTGTTGAAGAATATAAAAATCCACTCATTTTCTACTCACTTTCTTTTCTTTCAATTTTCTTTCAATTCATCTTATTATTTATTAAGTATTATCAATTAATATTGTAAGGAGTAGCTGCTCAACACTCAAATCCCATATCCAAATACACACAAACACTATTCTGATTGCAACTTACATCAGTCCGCAGGTTATTTGGTCTACTAGGTATTTTACCCGATTTCACCAAGATAGTGAAGATAGACAAATGTATAAATCTGATGAAGAATAAAACACATTTTATTGAGTAAATAAATAGACCAAGCTCGATAAACATTAAACAGGAACATAATGAAATCTTACCTTGGTGAGAATGGGCACTTGCGATTTGTTGAATCTCTCAGTCGAAAACTCTGCAAGTGAGGGAGAAATTAGGGATTATGAAGAGAGACTCACAGAGTTTAGTTGTTGAGAAATCTAATTCTTAGAAACCTAATGAGGGAGAAATAATGATCACTTACGATTTTGTTTTCTTTCTCCGCATCTAGGAAATTAGAAACCTAACGCTTAGGGATTTAGGTCAACTCATACTTGAAGAGGGAATGCCGCAAGAATGCAAACAGAAGCGGAAAGAACGCGAACGGAACCGTAAGAATGCTAATGGTAAACTGCAATAATGAGATGAGAGGTGAGGGACACAACAAAAATAGGTTGCGACAGAAGAAGGAAAAGGCAAAGATAAGAGATGAGAGTTGGTTTGCAAAGACGTACGAGGGAGACGAGAGTATAGGCAGAGATGAAAGGAAGAGGAGATAGGAAGAAGGGCAAAGGCAGAGAGACACGAGAGTAACTTAGCTTAGCGTTATAGGGTCTAAACTTGGAGCGCGGTTAGTCAATAACCGCAGTCCAAGAGTATTAGAGTGCAGTTCCGCCCCAACCGCACTCCAATGGTCTGTCTCCTTAACTCAATTCTGTCGTAGTGTCTATGTCTAATGTTTGGGCTATTAAATCAATTCTTCGGCTGTTTTAGGTTGCTTCAGGTCTCAAGGTAAACTTTTTGAAAAGCAAGTTGTTTGGATTTAATGTCAGTGATCCCTGGTTAGAATATTTAGCGGCTGTCTTGCATTGTCGGATAGGAAAGCAACCTTTTCTCTATCTTGGATTACCAATTGGTGCAAACCAAAGACGTATTAAGACGTGGCAACCAGTCATTGATAAGGTTAAAAGAAGGCTATTTGGTTGGAAGAGGAAGTCCCTGTCCTTTGGTGGTAGTTTGGTTCTTTTAAAGTCCGTATTACATGTCATTCCGATCTACTTCCTTTCCTTTTTCAAGGCTCCACGAGGTATCATTTCTAAACTTCAATCTCTATTTCAATCCTTTTTATGGGGAGAGGGTGGGGATTCTAAGAAAATACACTGGGTGGGGTGGGGTGGGATGAGGTTTGTAGAGAGAAATCACAGGGGGGGGTTAGGTATTAAGGACCTTACTTCTTTTAATCTAGCTCTTTTGGGAAAATGGAAATGGAGATTGTTAGAGGATAAAGGTAGTCTGTGGGCTAGAGTTCTTAGATCTTTATATGGTGACAAACTTTTTTGTTATTTAGATAAAATCAGTAAAGGCTCACGCTGGTGGGTGGATCTTTGTAATGTTGACAGTAGTGACTTGGGTCCAAAAATTTGGCTGGAAAATAATTGTAGGAAGGTGGTGGGAAATGGACAAGATACTTTTTCTCTGGGCAGACAACCAGTTGGGGTCCGAGGCTTTGTCTAAAAGATATAGTAGACTATATAACTTAGCAGTTAATAAAGAGGTACAAATTGCTGATTTGGTGAGTTTGAGAGTTGGTGATATTGAGTGGCAGTGGAGTTGGAGGAGAAAATTATTTGTGTGGGAGGACGAGCTTTTAACTTCTCTTCTGCAGGACATTAGTTCTTTGTCATTACAGGTTCATCTACCTGATCGCTAGTTGTGGTTAATTGATCCATCTGGTTCTTATACAGTCTCTTTAGCTTATAAAGTAATTCGTAATGATAGAATATTTGCTGTCAATCGGTATTTTAGCTTAGTTTGGTCAAGTCTCGTACTGTCAAAGGCTTTCGCATGGAAGGAGATCCTCAACAGATTCCCATCAAGGCAGAATGTATGTCGGAGAGGCGTTCTCTCTAATTCTCAATCCGAGTGCTCTCGTTGTAAGGAAGCAGTTGAATCTGTCTCTTATTTGTTCTTTGAGTGTAAATTAGCCTATCAAGTTTTGATGGAGTGCTTTAATTGGCTTGATGTTACAGCCGTAATACATAATAACTGTGTTCTTAATTTAGATCATTTTGCTGGTTTGTGCTACCGCTCTTCTGCAAAGAAAGATTGTTGGTTTTCCATTTGGTTGGTAGTTGTATGGACCTTATGGATATCTAGGAATGACCTACTATTTTCTGAGAAACATTCTCCTGTTACTGATTTGGTGGATTTAGTCAAAATTAGATCTTGGAAATGGTTAACAGCTAAGCATAATAGCTTTTGCTATAATTATCATTCTTGGTTGATCAATCCCACAGGTTGTTTATCATTAAGATTTTGTTGTTGTGGCTTGAAATTCTGTATTTGAATGTGTCTTTCTTAGATACATTGGTGGGGAGTGTTTTTGCAGGTGTAGCGTCAGACTTTGGGGTTATGTAAAAGTTTTCTGCTTTAGGACGTGTCTCATTGTAAGAATAACTTTGTTTTTATTCTTTCTTGTATCATGTTGATGGGTTTGAGCACCCCTAGTGCTCATTTAATATAATTTTGCTTATAAAAAAATTAATATTTATTATTGAAATTTAATCTCTTTAAGTGATTTCTATCAAAAAAATTATTTGGTACAAATGTTATTATTCATAAATTTTATAACATGAATGTACTATATGTATAGCTTAAATAAAAGATATGATGAATTTGACTACTATTTAATATATATTATTAACAAAAAAATTTCGTCCCCCTTCGTATGAATCATGGATCTGTCCCTAGTTGATAAGACTAAATGAAGAATTTGAATTTGAATATAAAAACGATA
Source organism: Sesbania bispinosa (assembly GCA_026901365.1). Lineage (NCBI taxonomy): Eukaryota > Viridiplantae > Streptophyta > Magnoliopsida > Fabales > Fabaceae > Sesbania > Sesbania bispinosa. The sequence continues at coordinate 49,351 of QLOH01000199.1, read as the reverse complement.
AAAGACTAAAGAGAGAAAAGAAGTAATTAAAATTAAAGAAAGGCCATGAATAAGGAAGATGGGAGACGTCTTCCCATTCATGCAATTGTAAACCAAAGTTGTTATTTTATCGGCACCTCAAGGAAATAGAAATAGAAATAGTTAAGAACAAAGAAAAACTTAACCACGGATGCTTGGCTCAGGTTTTTATAAAAAAGTAGTGAGTGCTTAAGTTGGGAAACGGTAGAGCGCGATTTCTATTTGTCTTATTTAGCACCGGTGCTTGGTCGTTTAACTTTTTTTAAAAAAAATAATTGTTATGTGGTGTGTGATTGGTCGGCAGATGAGTTGTGTGGTTCATTTAAGAAATTATTTAGAGTTGTTGGGATGAAGATAAAAAATGATTAAGTTGTTTAAAATAATAAAAATAATATAATAGTATATAAATGTGTGAAAAATTATAAAATATTAGTTTAAAAAACTTTTAAAAAGTAATCAGAAGTAGATGACATAATTGATCGGGAAAAGTATAAGTATATATAAAACAGTGTAGTACAATAATTGTACCACACTTTATTTGAGAGGAGTTCGCACATGAAAGAAAGAGAAAGTGAGGGGATTTGGCACATACGGGTTGTGGTAAAAACAATGTTGCCACTATTTCATGTATACCAATCATAACTCCAATTGACTGATAATAAAGTAGTACTTGACCACGTAAAGTAATCAAGGAAAATTATTACTTATCATACACTAGAGTCTTGACAATAGCTAATTCATTTGGTCTCATAACTGAGATAGCTTAATTAGTAACTGATCCAGGTCTAGTAGCACCTTCACAATCACCTGTTTATGAAACAGGGCCAGGATTGTAAGGAATGGGAACTGCGATGAGATCTGTTTTCCTTCTTGATGAGGATCCCAAAGCTTCAGTCATATCTAGGCTTTCCTTTTCTCCATTAGGAAGTTCCCAATTATAATAGTAAAGCAGTTGTGCAAGAGAAAGTTCAATGCTTGATATACCAAACAAAATGCCTGGACATATTCTCCTTCCTGCACCAAAAGGTATGAACTCAATATTGGAACCCTTGTAATCAATTGAACAATCAAGGAACCTCTCTGGAAAAAACTTCTCTGCTTCACTCCAATACTCAGGGTCTCTTCCAATTGCCCATGCATTCACTATCACTTTGTTTCCAGCAGATATTGTGTACCCTTTAATCTCACAAGTTTCTCTGCACTCTCTTGGGAGAAGCAGAGGAAAAGGAGGGTGTAATCTCAGTGTTTCTTTGATAACCGCTTTCAGATATTTTAGTTCTTGAAGAGCTCTTTCATCTGTGTACCCTTTTCTCCCAAAAACTTTTCTTACTTCTTCTTGAGCTCTGATCATTACTCTTGGGTTTTCCAGCATCTCTGAAATGGCCCATACTATAACTGTAGATGTTGTATCACTTCCAGCAACAAATAGGTCCTACATCAGGAAAATGAAATCAAATTAGTTTACTATCTCTTTTCATTAAATTACTTGCATGTGTCATGTATATTTATACACACAGTCCCTTCAAATAACAACAATAGTGCAACATAGGGGAGATAGTCAATAGATAAGCAATCAATTAAAAATGCAAACTTGACAACAAAATACTCACAAAAATTACAGCTTTGATGTTGTCTATTGTCAAGGGATATTCAAGGGCATCATCATAATCTTTAATATTTAGAAGAACAGAGAGAAGACCCTCTACTTGATCACCTTCACTACCCTTCTCTGTCACTACCTCTCTGATGATGTTTTCAAGAATTATATCAAAATTTCTATGCAACTCTTCTAGTTTAGGCTTGGTTCCACTGATCAAATGAAGCCACTTTTGAGAAGGGAACAGATCAAGAACTATCAAACCTTCAGCCATTCTCACAAGCTTCTTGATCAAGGAAATGAACACTTGTTGGTCCTTGCAAGTTCTACCAAAAGCTGCTCTTGCAATAATGGCACTTGTCATGAAAGCCACTTTTTCACTGAGGTTCACAGAACATCCGATGTTATTAGAAATATATCTTATCAAATTGGAAACCTCTTGTTCCCTAATTGATTGAAATGATCTGACACGTTTAGGGCCAAGAAGCTCTAATGAGCATATTCTTCTTAGCTGCTTCCAATAGCCTCCATATGGGGTAGTGGCAATGTCAGTGGAACCATAACACATGATGTCTGCACCAACTTGATGAGGCCTTTGAGCAAAGATTGCATCATAGGTTTTCAACACTTCTCTGGCAACTTCAGGAGAAGAAACCACAATGGTTGATACTTCACCAAGTTTTAGGTGCATCACAGGGCCATATGTTTGGGCTAGTTCTCTCAAGCGGTGATGGGGTAGAGTGGTAATCAAGTGGTGGATGCTTCCAATGATAGGAAGCTTCCATGGCCCAGGGGGAAGGTTGTTCTGTGCTTTGGCTGTGACCTTGAATCTTTTTCCCACTTTCAGAAATTGTGAGAGGAAAAGAATGAAACTGAATGAAAATAAAAGGAAGGGAAAGAGATGCTCCATGAAGAAAATGTATAGCAGGTGAACAATTAGTGAGATATGATTGCAGGCTATATATTGGAATTTTGATCCACTTTACTGTTTCATCAATTTCTTGCTGATTCATATTTATACTATTCATTCGAAAAAAAAAATTATACTATTCAGTTAGAGAAAATAATATTTTAATATATATTAGATTGATTTAAAATAATATTATAATGTGATTATTTTTTATTATTTATTTAAAAATAATATTTTAATATGTTGAATTTATTTAAAATATTATTTTGATATGGTAGGAAATGAAGAGATGTGATTGCTTTTTACTATTTATTGAAAAAAAATATATTAATGTATTGGTTTTATTTAAAATAGTATTTTTAATAAGATAGGAAAATGAGGAGAGATAGAAACAAAGATGTGAAAGGAAGTATATATTAAAGGAAAGTGAGAAAAACATTACTCATATTTTTTTAAATGTGTTAAAATTTTGACACATATTTTTGGTTGGTGGAAAGTGGGAGATAAAAAAACATGAAGAAGAGAAGGTGAAAGATATGATAATTGATGTGTTGGCTTGATTTAAAATAGTATTTTGATTTGATTGATTTTTATTATTCATTAGAAAAAATTTTAATATGTTGGCTTTTTTAAAAATAGTATTATGATATGTTAGTTAAGGAAGAGAGATGAAAAAAACATTGTGAAATAAAGTGTAAAATAAAGAAGTGTGAATTCATCAATACTCTCTTTTTTAGTATTAAAACTTTGACAATACATTTTTTGGGTATGGGGAGTGTAGGTAGGAGAAAGATAAAAAAATAAGAGAGAAGGCGAAAATGTGATAATTGTTGTGTTAAGAAATGAAGAGAGACCTAAAAAGAAAAATGATATGTACTGAAAGGATCTTATATATTAAATATAAATTTTTGTGAACCTAAACAAATTTAAAAATATAAAAAATAAAATAATTTTATAAAAAAATTAAAATATTTAATATATTGTTTACCTAATAAAAAAATATTTTAGTAATAATCAATTCTCATGTATTTGTTTAACAATCATTTCTATTATCCTAACCTATATAAAATCCCAATCTGGTTCGATCCAATTCAATCTCAACCCAATCGAAACCTCACCCCACTCCATTCCAACCCGGTCCAAATCCATTCCAACCAAACCCAATCCCTAACATAGACCAATCTATTATATCCCAATCCAAACCTCATCCTAACTAAACCCAACTTAATTAATCCAACCTAAGTGTAGTTGCAGAGAAAACTATATTGTAGAGAATGTTGCGTACAAGTAGTCAGTACTTCTTGACCAAAAAAAAAAAAAAAAGTAGTCAGTACTTCGAATTCGAATCATCAAATAATGTATCATAGTTTTCTAAATTTCATATTTCTACGCAAAATGAGGCCCTCAAATCGCAAAATTTCAGCAAACCAAAATAAATAAATTTAAATATAACTTGAGAAAGGAATTTTTCAAAACAAAAAATTTTCAAGACAAAAAAAATCAAATATTAGTTTCAAAAATCACTTGATCATTCCACATTAATTGATTGAAAATAAATGTAAATTGATTGAAACTGAAATAAGAGTGATGTTTTTATGTTAAGTAATCGAATTGAAATTAAATAAGTAAAAATTTAACTATATATATCTAATTAATTCAATGATATGTTTATTTGGATATTTAAATAAGAAAATTCAAATATAAAAATACGCAATCATCAATCTTGTTAAAATCCAGATAGATTTTAAATTAAGTTTAATTTATTGAATCTAAATTAATTTTATGTTTCAATTTTCTCGATAAGCTTAATTATAGTTTTCTAATATCTGTATCAAATTAATTAATATTACATATATTGGTGAATAATATATCAATCAAATTCAAAATTTTAAAAGTTATTTCAAATTTTAACAACCAATTTAAAAATATAAATTAATAAATAAAAGATTACATATATTATAATTACCTAACCATGTGATTCAAAATTAGCAAATTCAAATCAAGTAAAAAATTAATTTTAAATTAAATCAAAATTATAAAAGTTAAATTCACACAAATGTGAAAATAATTAACATTATAATCAAATTTAAAGTACTAAATATGGAAATAATTTAAATAAAGATATAATTAACATTTTAATCTAGGATAGAGTCCTAAATGTGAAATTAATTTCAATGAAGATTTAATTAATATTTAATGAATCAATTAATAAATATTTGTTATTATGAATTCAGATTTGATAACATCATTTCTAAGGGCTAAAGAGAGCACTAATTTTTTTAGTAAAAAAGAAAGTATTTATCATAATAAATAAATTTAACTATATCTTATTTTTTTAATTACATCTTCTGTTAGATATTTACTAAATTTATCAATCATGTTAAAATCTAGATTGAATAAAAATTAATTATAAATATAATTGATTAATTAAAATTTAGTTTAATATTCTATCAACAATTCTACAATCTATAACACTAACTAATTACTCTACAATCTCTTAAATAAATTTTTCATCACATTTAAATATATTCTGACAATACCAAAACATCAAGGAAAAAACACTTCCATGCATCGCATGAGTATACATACTAATAGTATTTTATACTAATATATTTTATTTATTAATATATTAAATATAGTATTTAATGTTATTATTTTAGCTTATTTTACTTAATATATTAAAATAAATATATAATTTAATATTATTATATTTAAGTCTATTTTACTTAGATAGATAGGTTAATTATATAATATTTCATTCTATTGTCTTCATACTTATTATATTACGTTAAATATAGCATTTAATATTATTACATTAAAGTCTATTTTACTTAAATATATATTTATTATTATATAATATTAAATGTTCAGGTTTATTTTACTTCTTGTAATATTAAATATAGGATTCAACGCTATAGTTTAATGCTATTATATTTAATTCCATTTCTATAAAAAATATTATATTCAAGTTTATTTTACTAATATATATATATATATAGATTAAAAATATATTTATTTTATTAAATATTAATATTAAATATAGTATTTAATATTATTATTGAGGTTTATTTTTATTTATTTTTATATTAAATATACTATTTGATGTTATTTTTCAGATCTATTTTATTTATTACTATATTAAATATAGTATTTAATTATATTGTTCTGGCTTATTTTACTTGATATATTATATTAAATATAGCATTTAATAGTTTTATATTCAAGTCTATTTTGCCACTACTAGAAAAATTTGAAAAAGAGACGGATAAAATCCGTCTCAAAATGTCAATTTTTCCATCATTAAAACGATTTAGACAAAATAAAGATTGACACGGCATGGTCGTTGATTTGTGCATCGCCGATTATATATAGAGACAAAATTTTGTGTAATCATCTTTAATTTGAGATAGAATATTTTCGTCTCTATAATTCAAGAATTCTGTGTCTAACACAATTTTAAAATGTTAATCATTCCGTCTCTAAGTAGAGATGAAATTGATTGTCTGTCTCTACGTAGTATGTTTTGTTCCGTCTCTAATTCTCATAAGCTATATACTTTAGGAATATTTGTCTCTAATTTTCGTGTCTATTTGATAATTTTTTTTAAATAAGTCGCTCATTTTGTAAATTACAACATATGACATCCTATATACATTTTTATAGTATTAGATAATCTAAATCTTAAAACATAAAAAAAAATTGACACCAAAGTCACCATTAGAATAGATAGAAAACTCTCATATGAAGGGAGCCCTTAAGGCGGCGAACACTACATGACGCTAAGGTTACTGTGTTCTAATTACAAATTATTACTTAAATATTAGGTATTTAACTTAATTTAGAAACCCACTAGAGTCGACCTAATTAATGATGAGAGTTTGAATAGTTTAACATGAGGTCCTATGTTCAAACACCATTACCTTCCTTATACACAAAAAAACTTAATTTAATTAACATTATTTATTTCCATTTTGAAAAACATTAATTTCCTTTTTTTACATATTAATCATAACATAAAATATATTCATTTTCACATTATTCATTATATTTTACAGGAAATAATTATCTCATACCAAATTATAGTTTTTCGCAGTGGAAGTGACTCTGAACCAGGGTTTGAATCCTAGAGACGTTATTCTTAGGAGGGCTCTACCTAACCACCACCTCAGCCCAAGAGTTAATTCCACAACTTTGTCTATAGAAATTTTCAGTCAAAGACCAAAAAACAAAATTATCTTATATAATGACTATGTGACACTAATCAGGACACACGACTACCGTTTGATGTAAATAGTAATATTGGAATCCCCCGACATGATTAATTTCTTAGTGTTACTTAGATTGGATTTGGATCCTTCAAGTGAACATTTCACATGACCATCTCATATAGAAATTTTGTGTTTATCTCTCTCCTAAAAAATACTTAGCATTTATAGCATATATGAGAAGAGAAATAAACACAAAATTTACAAATGAGGTGGTCGATCATGTGAAATTTTCACTTGAGAGAATCCAAATCCATGTTCACAAGAGATTTATCAATTATAGATAGCTAGTGAGTTCTTCAATTAGTTTTTATGTTGTTGATGTATGGTTTAGTTTTTAGAACCATTATTCATACAATCAAAACTTATAATAATTCATATAATACAATTTTTCTTTCTACCTCTTACTGCCCAACACTTCCCACACTTTTCTCTTTTAATTTCCTCATTGTACAGTAATTTTCATTGTACAAATGACATTTTTTAGGGTAGAACAACTAATTAAGGTACTCTCAAATGAGTTTAAAATAAAGATGAATTATTACAATTTATACAACATGATTTTTTATCCCATTAAACTCTCTTTATTACATCACTCATCACATTCCATATTTATCATTTCTTTCTCTTTTACTCTCAATTGTATGGCTTCGTTGTACATGTTTGATAACTTTTAAAATACCACTTGGCTACAAAGTAGAACAAACCATGGCATGACATTATATATGGTCTTATGAAACAGGCACTGCAGGATTGTAGGGAATGGGAACTACGATGAGATCTGTTTTCCTTCTTGAGGAGGATCCCAAAGCTTCAGTCATTTCTAGTTTTTCCTTGGTTCCATTGGGAAGTTGCCAATTATAATAGTAAAGCAATTGTGCAAGAGAGAGTTCAATGCTTGATATACCAAACAAAATGCCTGGACATATTCTCCTTCCTGCACCAAAAGGTATGAACTCAATATTGGAACCCTTGTAATCAATTGCACAATCAAGGAACCTCTCTGGAAAAAACTTCTCTGCTTCACTCCAATACTCAGGGTCTCTTCCAATTGCCCATGCATTCACTATCACTTTGGTTCCAGCAGGTATTGTGTACCCTTTAATCTCACAAGTTTCTCTGCATTCTCTTGGGAGAAGCAGAGGAAAAGGAGGGTGTAATCTCAGTGTTTCTTTGATAACCGCTTTCAGATATTTTAGTTCTTGAAGAGCTCTTTGGTCTGTGTACCCTTTGCTCCCAAAAATATTTCTAACTTCTTCTTGAGCTCTGATCATTACTCTTGGGCTTTTCAGCATTTCTGAAAACGCCCATTCTATAACTGTAGAAGATGAATCACTTCCTGCAACAAACATGTCCTAAAGCAGAAAAATGAGCTCAAATTAATTAGCTTAGCTCGCTTTTCGATTAAATTACTAGCAATTAAATTACCAGCATGTATTATAGCCTTCAGGTAGCAAAAGCAATGCAACAATCAATGTGCTTAATTGGTGCTGGAACATAAATCATGGAAGACTCTAGAGGCAAATAAAATATGTTGACACAAATCATTGTTAAAATAATTTTATATTAATGAATTTAATTTATATCATTTTTTTAAAAAAAACATTTGATTTCAAATATTTTTTACAGGGAGAACTAAGATAATTTGTAATTAATTGGAGAAATAAATGGGAATGTCCAAATGTACTTTCATTATAACATTTTTTTTTTGTTTGGTAGAGTGGGCAAAAGAGAAACTAACAAAATGGTAAAAACAAAGAAACCCCAAAACTACAAACGGGAGGAAATTAAGCTAAGCCTAACGCATCAGCATGCAAAAGATGCTGCATATATCCAGGGGAGCTCAAACATATAAAAATCTCAAGGAAAATCCAGAGAAAAAAAAGTAAGATAATTCATAATTAAAAATTTTATGTGAAAAAATCTTAAAGGGAAATAAAAAAACAAATAAAGAAGATAATAATTCTTTAATAATTTTCCATAAAATTTTCTCAAGGGAAGTCCATATGATTTGTCCCTTATTTTTGGTGTATGCTTGTATCTTCCTCGTTTCTTATTTCATTTTTAGTTTCATTATGAAATTATTACTTCAATATATAATATGTTCCATAATTGAAAATACTAAAACAACTAATCTTTTGTCTGAGTGGATCCATTGAAAATTAAGGGAGAAATCATATGGACTTCCATAATGTAAATTAAATTTTAATAATAAAACATAATCCTATTACAATTTAAAATTGACTAATTGTCTAAAATTATTCTAATTTTTATTTTTTTAAATTTTAAAAATATTAATTTATTATAAATTTAATTTTAAGTATATAAAAATATATCTTTATCTGTATATTATATGGATTAATATATTATTTAAATAAATAATTTTGAAAAGATTGAATTTTTTTGCCTTTATTATAATTTCCATAAGATTAGACATTAGAGTGATAAAAGAAAAAATATATAAATAATTGAAAATTTTTCTATATATATATCCATCCTCACAATCTATATTATATCATGTCCGGCCCAAAGAAACATAAACCAAATAGAAAAGTTGTAATATAGATAGATACGCAATAAAACAAGAAATGAAAGCTGGAAAAAATATAGACACATATATACTCACCAAAATTACAGCTTTGATGTTGTCTATTGTCAAGGGATATTCAAGGGCATCATCATAATCTTTAATATTTAGAAGAACAGAGAGAAGACCCTCTACTTGATCACCTTCACTACCCTTCTCTGTCACTACCTCTCTGATGATGTTTTCAATAATCATATCAAAATTTCTATGCAACTCCTCTAATTTAGGCTTCATTCCACTGATCAAATGAAGCCATTTTTGAGAAGGAAACAAATCAAAAACAATAAAACCTTCAGCCATTCTCACAAGTTTCTTGGTCAACGAAATGAACTCTTGTTGGTCCTTGCATTTTTTACCAAAAGCTGCCCTTGAAGTAATAGCACTTGTCATGGAAGCCACCTTTTCACTAAGATTAAGAGAAGATCCAGTGTTATTAGAAATATATGTTATTAAATTGGAAACCTCTTGTTCCCTAATTGATTGGAATGATCTGACACGTTTAGTGCCAAGAAGTTGTAGTAAGCATATTCTTCTTAGCTGCTTCCAATAGCCTCCATATGGGGTAGTGGCAATGTCAGTGGAACCATAACACATGATGTCTGCACCAACTTGATGAGGCCTTTGAGCAAAGATGGCATCATAGGTTTTCAACACCTCTTTGGCAACTTCAGGAGAAGAAACCACAATGGTTGATACCTCACCAAGTTTTAGGTGCATTAGAGGACCATATGTTTGGGCTAGTTCTCTCAGGCGGTGATGAGGTAGAGAACCAATAAGATGGTGGATGCTTCCAATGAGAGGAAGCTTCCATGGCCCAGGGGGAAGGTTATGTGTTTTAGCTGTGACCTTGAATCTTTTTCCCACTTTCAGAATCTGTGAGAGGAAAAGGATGAAACTGAATGAAAATAAAAGGAAGGGTAAGAATGAGAAGTGATGATCCTCCATGACCATGAGGAAAATGATTAGCAGATGAGGGTTAGTGATATATGGTTGCACTCATTCTTATAGGAATGAGAACGATTCCTAATCATCATATTTGAATTAAAGGATGAGATTAAAACGTAATTAAAAAAAGCAAGCTGAGGTATTCTATTTTACACCGTGTATAGTTATTAAATTCTTGTATTTTATATTGGTCCTATTTATAACAAATAAAAGAATGTTTTTTCTTAGTTCTAAATATAAGAAATAATACTATTTTAAATTGCATTAATTATGAAGTTTCTTTTATACCCTTAAATATTTATTGTTTATTACTCACTCATTTTTCATAATAGTGAATATACTACACTATTTTCATTGATTAACTATTAGAATATTAATTACTATTTTAATGATAATAGTAATTTTGTCAATTTTTAATTATTTCATAACAAGAATATTTTTTAAATAAAATTTAAAATTATCACATTATTAATTACAACTAAAGGGTATTAAGGCAATTTCTTGATATTGATACTGCATATGTTTTTAGGATGATTTACTTAATAATATCTTTTCTATTTCCCAATATATAGATCGTAGCCGAGGTAAGCACTAGGATCAAGGGTATGGATCCGAGATGAGAGCGGTGGCTAGAGGAGGGTACTAGTCTCCAATGGGGTAGTCTCAGACGACGGAGCACGGTGGAGGTACCTACAGAAGGCACTCCGACACCCAAGTCAGTGAGAGTAAGTGAATAGGTAGTGAGTAGAGAGATTAACTTGGCCTTGAGGGGAGGTCTTCCTATATATACATGTTGTTGTGGCCATTGTAGCGGGGGTAGGCTTGTAATTGGGAGAGTAGGGATGATTATGCCTGTCACCATCAGTTGTAATCCCCTGCAATAGCCAGCTAATCTTGTCGCTTGTGTTAGTGGCCATGCCGCCCGTATCAGAGGGGCGTGGAGGCATTAAATGCGATGGGACCTAGTAGGTAGCCTAGGTTAGGTTAGTCGGATACCATAGGTATTTAGTCCATATCTGGGGTCCGAGATGTCTAGGGGTGTTGGGATGATCCTGCCTGGACCGAGATACTGTTTCCTATCCATGGGTTGTATCTCGGCTAGGGAAATGACTTAGGTCTTGTCCTAGGAGGCGGCCTGGGTCTCAGCTTGGGTACCGGCCTAGCCGAGTGACTCTCGGCCAGGTCCGGATCAGTTGCCCCTCAGCTTGGTAGTTAAGGGTCTTAGTTGTCGATGTGACATACTTACTCTTGTCCAGGTCCGGATCAGTTTCCACCCATCTCGGTGGCACGAGGTCCTTAATTGCCGAGGTAAGCGTTCGACTGCTTTTTCATTTATCTTCCAGAAGCTTCGTCTGACCTTATGTCTTCTTGGCTGTAACTGTCTTGTCATTCCAGCTGTTTTTCTTACAGTTACAACTGCAAACGGGGTATGTGGCTTTATGTTATTGGTCAGCCGCCCTCGAAATGCGGGATGATCAATGCTCATTATTACGGAGATCGTGCGTGCATTCATGCATCTCCATCTTCCTTTTTTTAGCCCGACTTTTCCTTGTGGACAAGTCAGTTTTACCCCTCATTTTATGAGTTTTACCTTTCTACCATATGATGGAAAGACGATTTTGCCATCATTTTAACTTACGCTTCTTCTATGTGGACAATTTATCCCCTCTCTTTTAAATCATATAAAAGGAGCGAAAAACAATTTTTGTCTCCTTCTTCCTTTCGCGTTTCTGAGACTCCCTTTCCTCCCCTGTGCTTCTTCATCTCCGGTGACTGCCTTCTGTGGGTTGTGGTGATTATCTACCAATTTTTCATCGAATGTTTTCTTCTTCCTTCTTTGTTGGCTGATTTCCAGAGTTTTTGGTGTTGTTTGAAGGTTGCTCTGCTATTCTTCTTAACAGAGACTTTTCAGGTACTTCACTTCCTCCCATGTGTTCTCCCTTTCTTTGGTTTTTTACAATGGTGCTCCTCCATGGTAATGGGGAAGATGGGGAGAGGAGCGATAGCTTTGTGGAGGTTTATCTTGCTCCTCCTCCGTCGTGACTGGTGACGAGATCAGGACAGGGTCAAGGTGAGGTCGGCTCGAGTATGAGACGAACACTGATTGTCCCGGACATGATACACACTATGAGGGTGTTGTGATAGCGGCTCGTGAGGAGTGTCGCGAACTCTCAGTGGCCGAGAGGTTTGATTTAGTGAGAGAGCTCTGCGTGTCTTCCTCGAGCACCAATTTAGACTTGGTTGATGAAGATGTCGGTTGCTCTAACTCGCTAAATCTCTATTCTTCTTCTGTATAATACACAGGATCTCGACCAAGAAGTGATCGAGACGCAGGATGGATGCCGTGAGTTCAAACGACCAAAAGGTGAAAAACAGGGATATAGCTGCCATGGACCGATATCATTGGGTCGATCAAGAGTTATTAGGCACCGTGTCCCGCTACGAACCGGGATCAGACACTTCATTACGTGTTCGTTTTATAATTACTGAACGGGAGTATACTGATCAATATAATATTGTCGCACTCGAGGCTGGTGACCGTGTGTGTGAGATGGGTGAGACCTCGGTCGAGTTCATCTATATGTATAACTATTGCGTATCTCGGCTGGAGGTGCAGATTCCTTTCTCGACTTTTGAGAAAGCGGCTATCCTACATCTTCAGGTTGCCCCTTCAAAGCTTCACCCAAATACTTGGGCTTTTATAAAAGCTTTCCAGATTTTGGGGCGGCATTACAAGTTCACTCCGACAGTTCCTTTGTTTTTCCACATGTTCGGCGTGATTCGGAAACATGCTGAAGGTCAGTCCTGGGTGATCGTCCGAGGTCAGCAAGGCAGGTCAGTTTTGGATATATATGTCAACTCCACGAAGATAGCGGGTGTCCCTTTCAAACAACAATTTTTCAAAATAGTCCTTGCACCCGGTGTGCTACCCTTTTGGAGGAATTCCTGGGAGGAACCGGAGCCGACGTTTTATATTTTCTGGAGTCGTCGTCACTATGACCGATCTCCTAAGTCCTACTCTTTTTCTAAGGACCAGTTATCTCGGCCTGAATTGGCTGCCTTGGACTTATTGATACATAAGTGTAACGCCCTTGGCTGGCGTTTCTCTACCCAGGTATTGGTGGATACCCCGAAGGTTCAGATACCTCAAGTAATAGGTATAGTTGAATAGTTATGTATCTCGGTTGGACGTTTTGTATTTTGGTCCATTGTTTTTGGATTTTAACTACTTTCTTGTTTGTCTTGCAGAATCTGATCTCATGTCTCTCAAGGGAATGCTGAAGTACGCTGCCGATTCTGGAATTACTGCAGATGTGGTTGCAGCTGCGGCTGTTAAGGGGAAAAGAAGAAAGAAAAACCACAAGGCTTGCATGGCGACCGCTGCTCAAGTTCCACCATCAGGATCCAAGGTGCAAAAGGAGGTGATCGAGGTGGATCCTGGGGTTGGAGGTGCTTAGTAGGATTCCAACACTCATCTGGGAAAGAGAGCTCGTCTAGACGAGGGGGGTCGTCGGCCCCTAATGATGTTCCTGTCATCTCGGATGATGCCCATCCCATCTCAACCCACATTCCTCCTGAGCCGACTCCTGAGATACTGCCTTCCAACACTTTAGATGCAGTTTTTATCAGCGGTCCTTCCTTCTTTTCGGACAACTTCAACCCCGATCATCCAAGGCTCAATAGTATCTTTTACTTGGATAAGACTCGAGCGAGGTTCGTGGATCACCAGGTTCTCGTTGTCGAATGGCTATGTGAGGCAATGCAGGGGCATCTTCAACGGGTCTCCTTCTTAAAGTATATTGAGAAGGATCTGCTTCCTACCACGACCAAGGTTAAGGAGGCATATGACAAGGTTTGCTTGGCCTTGCAAAAATCTGACAACGCGGCTGTGACTCTTCGTTCTGAGAAGAAGGCTTTGGTGGTTGAAGTGGGTGTTGCCGGGAAGGAGAAAGAGGACGCTGAGAAGGAAAAGGCTGAAGCCTTAAAGAAGTTGACTAATCTCGAGCTGAGCTGGGGCTTTTGAAGGAAAAGGTCACTACTCTTGAGGCTAAGGTTGACCCCTTGAGGAAAAAGCTTGTGGATCTTGAGGTGGAGAACAAGAATTTGAGGGTCGCGTTAAAAGAGGCCGAGGAGGATCACAAGGCCAAGATGAAGGCGATCAAAAAGGAAAATGACAAGTTTGTCCGAGAGAGCTTGTCAAATGCGCATGAGGCTTTTGACTTATTCGTTGCGCAAGTGCATGTCAGGAATCCGGTTATATGTTAGACACTCAGAACCTCTCAATGTTTTACATGGTTCACGATCGGATGGTTGTGAGGGAGGATCCGGGTGGTTATGAAGAGGTTCATGTCGACTTGGTAATTGAGTCGGGGAAATCGATGGCACCGAGTCAGTCTCTCCAGGGTGACGACTAGGATGATGATGATGATGATGAAGAGGGTCGGGCTAATGATAATGCTGATGACAATGCTGACGAAAATGCTCCTCCTGTTTAATTTTCTTCATGGTTTTTAGCTGGACCAAACAAATCAATGTGAAGTAGTTCTAGAGGCATGTTAGTGGATACAACATTCTTGCTCTAAAATGAGCTTCTTGTTTGTTTCCCTTTCAGGCAACTCTCACATAAGATATCATATTTGAATGAAAGCCTTGGTAATCCTTTAACAAGATTATGTTTCATTAGCTTTTAGATTAATCTCAAGTTGGTATGCCCAAGGCGTTGATGCCAAATCTGTTTTTCATCCTCAACTGAGAGAAAAACATTTCACATTTTGATTTGCATTTTCCTCTGGATCAATCTTATACACATTGTTATGTCTCTTAGTAGTAAAGAGGATTTGATCATTTGAGTCCTTGACTATGCATCCACTCTTGGTGAAGGAGACTACATAATCACTATCACATAATTGGCTTATGCTCAGTAGGTTGTGTTGAAGTCCTTCAACAAGTAAAACATTTTTAATAGAGCACAGAGGTGCCATACCTACTGTACCTACTCCAGTGATCTTCCCTTGTTGATTTCCGCCAAAGGTGACCACACCACCATCCTTTGATCTAAGGTTTTGGAACAAAGTCATTTCGCCCGTTATGTGTCGCGAGCAGCCATTGTCTAGGTACCATTTGTGGTGTTTCCTTTGTCATGTTAAACACATTTGTAACAGGAATGACCAATGATTTAGGTACCCATAACTTCTTGGGTCCTTTCTTGTTAGTTTGGGTTTTGATTTCCCTTTGTGCTTGCATTTAGACACATGTTGTCCAATCTTGCCACAATGAGAACACTCTTTACCTTTCTTGAAAGCCTTCTTGGAATTTTTAACTTTAACATAAGAGGTATCTGATGATTCACTTTCAGAGTATCATAGCCTATATTTGTTATTGGAACCTTTCTGAATTCCTAAAAATTTGTTTAGGTTTTCAGTTCCCTTAACAAAGTTGGCAAGATCTAAAGTGAGCTCTTTGACCATTTTCTAAAGTTTTGAAATTTCTTTAGATTGGTCTTCAGAACCACCCCTCTTGCAGTTCTCAAGCTCTTCCTTGAGTACAAGTTTTTGTTTCTCATGAGCCTTACTCTCATCGCACATTTCTGTGTATGCTCTTGAAAGATCCTTATATTCTTGGAAGAGTTCTTTTGAACTATCCAACAAATCATCATATCTCTCTTGTAAATTAGGATCAGATTGAGGTTTTACCTCAGAGTCTGAGCCATATGAAGAGGGAAAGCTTTCCATCAGACAGAGGTTTGCTTCTTCAGTTGGCTATTCTTCCTCTTCTGAAGTTGAGTCATCCAGGTCCTCCCAGGTAGCCATCAGCCCATTTTTCTTCTTGAAGAACTTCTTCTTCTTAAAGGTAGGCTTCTTCAGCTTGAAACAATCAGCCTTCATATGACCTGGTTGTTTGCATTCATAGAAAATAATTTTGTCAGTACTGGAAACTTCCTCACTTGACTTACCATTTTTGCTTCTGAAGGGTTGATCCTTTCTGAATTTTCCATTTTTCTGAAGCATTCTTTTGATCTTCCTGCTCAGCAAGGCAAGATCATCATCTTCAGAACTTTCTTCAGATTCTTCATTAGCACTTCTGACGTTTCTTCAGCTTTCATGGCTCCATGCCTTGTCTATTTGGCCTTGGTGTTCAGTGCCAATGACTTCTTCTTGGATACATCCTCACCAAGTTATAACTCATGGACCTTGAGAGATCCTAATAGTTCCTCTATTCTCAGGGTATTAAGGTTTTTAGCCTCCTGGATAGCAGTAACCTTGGGTCTCCAAGCCTTGGGTAAGCTTCTCAAAATCTTTCGATCATTATCTCCAGATTCATAAGTTCTTCCCAAAGACTTCAGTCCATTTGTTATTGTCTGAAACCTACCAGACATTTGGTCAATGGTTTCTGACTCATGCATCTTGAACATCTCATATTGATGAACAAGCATGTTACTCTTGGACTGTTTGACATTTTCAGTACCCTCATGGGTTGAAGCCAATGTGTCCCGGATTTCCTTGGCAGTGTTGCATCCATGAACTTTCTCATACTCAGGTTTATTTATAGAACAAACCAAGTAGAGTTTAGCCTTGGCATTAAGCTACACACGAGCTTTCTGATCACCTGTCTGTTCAGACTTTGGTATGAGCACTCCACCATGCATGGGAACATAATCACCATTAGTAACTATATCCCACAGACTATGTTGTTGCTCTCAATGAACAGTTTCATACAATCTCTCTAGTAATGGTAGTCAACACCTATGAAAGTTGGAGGCCTTGTCACAGAGGCTCCTTCTGTGATATAATGGCTTGTGCTTGTAGAGGTTTCCATTTGGATCTTCTCCACAACACAATCTAGTGCTCAACCCGAGGCTGAGCTCTGATACTAACCATATGAACACATAGGAAAACACTAGAAGGAGGTTGAATATTGTTTTTATATAACTTTGCAGTTTTTCAGAAACCTTTTTCGCAAACTGAGTTTATAAAATTTCAGATAGGTTTTAGAGGTTGTCTAAGATTTTGTCCTTTGTCTGAAACACTTCAGATAGTGGATATGAAAATATTTTCTTAATAGATTTTCACAAGTGTTTTATATCAACTCAGGTTTAGAACCCTTTTTCTCGTTAGTTAAAATTGAATGTAAATAGATAAGGGTTAGAGAAGCACTCAGCCAAGATTTATCCTGTTTCACTTACTATCATTGTGAGCTACATCTAGTCCTAGAGCCAACTAGATTCTGGATTTTCTCCACTAATCTGAACAGATTACAAGTATTGTTTTCACCCAAGCATCTTCAAGCTCTAAACAGCGAGTATCGTTTGCACATCTAGCCTCTCCAGGCTCTTACAAGTATTATTTTCTAACATAGCCTTTCCAGGCTCCAAACAACAAGTGTTTACCAAGAAATATGAACTTAGAACACAAAGTTTTTCGTTCAGAAAGATGTACAAATAGAACAGTGATTTAACACTGGATATGAAAGTTTTTGTACAAAGATTATCAGAGTAAATCTATAGAGATTTTTGCAGCGTATTCCTTCAAAGAGTTTGCGCATGTTGCTTCTTCTTTGCTTTACAAAAACCACTTGTATTTACAGGCTTTGAGCTTTAGAACGTCATTGAGAAGTCCGTTGAGAGATAGCATTTAATTCTCTTCATCCTGTTGAGACACATCTCTGACACAGTACAAGGTTGTAGCGCTGTTTTGACTTATGCAACTCCTGCAGCGCATTATTTCCTCATTTGTGCTTATATTTCAAATCTTAGCCTAAAGTGATCTTTTGTCATTCCTGATTTGTGTTCTGAGGTCGCGTGAAGGAATGGTACAAACTTTGATTTACCACATCAGACAGAGTCTTGGCTTCAGACAACTTGGCTTCAGATAGCACTTCAAACTTCAGAAAAGCTTCAGAATGCCTTAAACACTTTAGACAGTGCTTACTTCAGAACCTTGATATACTTAAGATAACTTTTGAGTTTTAGATGATTAGCATATCAGAAAACACAGAAAAATCATTAGAATATCTGTGAAGTCTTAAAGATTTTATTTTAAGTTCATACTCATCAAAATCTTAGCATAAGGGTGTCTTAGACTTTCAAAGTCTTGAGACTCAACATATAATGCTTAGGTAACCAACGTTTACTTAAGCGGAAGTTCCAAAGTTACAGTTATACAATAATTTGCCATTATTTGGCTACAATAAGCTAAGATAACTAATCCACTTGGATAACATTAATCATGTACAAATAAACCTAATTATCCTGTTCCAAAACTCTAGGGAAAATACCCCTCTTAGGGCACCAAGTATTCCATTCGAGGCCTGGGGTGAGTCTTTTGCATATCTAAATAAAAGTCCACAAACTTGTGGTGAGACTAACGTCTAAATGAGCATAACTAATTCATGCAAGTGTTAGGAGTCATACAAATGCTATGAAACATTCTCAAGCATACTTAAACGTATACATAATTCAATAAGGAACTTGAAACAATGATTATAACATGAGCTTTTATACCCAGCAGCAAGGATCTTATCACTTATCATAAAGTTAGACCTGAGCTCGAACTACAAGAAACATCTTCCTTGAGGACATATAGCCGCCATCATTACCTGAATCGATTATTAAAAAACAAGATACATAAAGATTCTCTATCCTTTTATTATATATGATGGTCCTAGACCTATGATGGCTGAAGCTGAAGTTGTTTTCTTTTAAACATGATGGTCCAAGACCCGTGATGGCCAAAGTTGAACATAAATATTTCTATTTTTATTTAAGGAACATGAGGTATAGTTTTTCATTTGAAGTAACATGCTAAAAATTTCATTTTAAATGGGAGATGTCACATGCAACATGGTATTGGCTCCCAAAACCCCTCATAATCTCCATAAATCCAAAACCTTAAGCCTAAGCATACTCATTTAACATACATCGTCATGATTCACTAGATTCCTAGGGAAAGCATAAGTTATTACCACAACAACAACAAAATCACAAGTAAAGATGGAAGGGAATAGAGGAGGGGGATTATTCATGGGATTCTCAAACATAATGGAGGCGGGTGTGTGAGTTATACTCACCTCTAGAGCAAAGGAGAAGATCTCGGAGGGTTGGGGAGAGCTTCCCCTTCCTCTTAGGGCAAGCATGACTGGAGCCCATCTCTTCTTTCTTTTTCTAGAAAGCAAAGGAGTGTGTGGAAAATGAGTGGGGAAAACCCTAACTCTCTGTTTTTGAAACTGATCTCGCGCAATTTCGCTTAAGCGAAAATGACACAAAGGCTCTCTGGAGCATTAATTCTCACTTCAGCTAGAATTTCTCGCTTAAGTGAGAATATGATTTTCGCTTTAGGAGCCCCTCCTCGCTTGAGCGAAAATCATCTAGACAGCTCCCCTTGCCTCTTTTTCGCTTAAGCGAGAATGCCTTTGCTCAAGTGAAAATATCAGTAGAAAAATTTTCTCGTTTTGACTGATATTTTCACCCAAGCGAGAATAGCCTCGCTCGAGTGGAAATCCTAAAGAATGGAAACTCCAAATTCACATTCCCTCTCGCTCCAGTGAGCCAGTTCTCGCTTGAGTGAGAAAGAGGCATTGTTATGCCCTCAGATATAGTTTTAAACCCCATTTTCCTAATTCTTTCTATACAACCTCTTTATATCTTCACCTATGAAAATGGTATTTAACTTTTTTCCTTAGTTCCTCACTTCTATAAACTCTTATTTCTCACATCTTAGCTTGATTTTCTTCTAAGTTTAACCATGATCTAAAGTCGACACGAATATTGGGTTTTACCCTTAAACTCCCTCTAAAACTCCGAACCTCTAATCACTTTCCAACTCTCTATTCTTAATCGAGTCATTAACTTGTGATTTTGTTATATTTCCTAAAGCTCTAATTTTTGGGATGTTACATGAGGAGTTCCGGAATTTCAAGTGTAACAATGCAATCAAAGCAAAAGAACACTATGATGTTGGATGTGGATGGGATTGACGTGAAAAACCAAAAATAAATTTTGTAGGGGTTAAAAACAAAAGGACCATATTTATAGGGACTAAAAACAAATTTAAGCCGACAGAAATAACACATGTGGCGGGATGATGTGACACTTTATTTGCCACATCAGCTTGGAGTTAATTAGCATCTGGGACTAAAGTGGTTAGAGGAAAATTTTTTAGGGATACAAAACCAAAAAAAAAAATTATTGGGACTAAAAACAAAATGACGAATACATATTTATAGGGATTAAAAACATATTAAAGCCTTTTTGTAATTATATGGGTATGTGACTATTATGTGAGAGCTGGTTCAATGGTAAGAGTGTTGTTTTAGCTAGATATTTTGATATAAATTGTTTGATTTTTTTAAATTATGAAATAGATGTCTGGAAAAATTTACCCCTTTAAATATGTGTTTATTGAAAAAGGATTTCGAGGAGAAATGGGAAGTATGTGTGTGTGTGTGGATGGTTCACTTCATCAAGTATATAGTCTCTAATTTAATAATTTTTAAGAATAATGATAAATTATCCTCAAAGTACTTATGAATTCAATCCCTTGATTTTTTTTATAAACATTATACAATTATTTTAATTTAAAATTAAATATTTCATTTTAAATTTAATCCTTCCTTTTTATTTTCTCTAAAGCTCTCATTGAAATGTACATAAAAAATGAGTTTACTCAACACAATTTGTATTAATTATGAATAGCAATGTTATTAGATAAAAATATACTTTTTATCTATTGGTCACAAAATCAACTATACCCAAACCCATTACTTTGCTTGGTACCGTAACAAGATCTATATATAAAATATAACTATTTAATTTTAACATCCCTAAGGTAAAAAGATAAAATATAAGAATCCTACGCACCATTCGTTTTTTATATAAAAAAACATACCACACACTATATTTAGCGAGTAAATTGGCAATTTAGTCCTTGACTTTTATAGTGTCATGCAATTTAGTCACTGAGTTTTGGAAACCCCTCTGTTAGTCCTTGACATTACAATCCGTCTTGCAATTAAGTCCAAACCATTAAAAGATGTTAATTGTGTGATGAAGTGACACCTTGTATGCTGCAATGGACAAAAACAACATATTTTTAGGTGTTTTTTTCTAAGAGTGCAACACACCTAACCCTAACGACATATCATTTTTTGTTCCCTATTCACATACTTCTCCATTCTTCTTCGTCATTCTCAGTGCTTCTTCTTAATCATTTCTCTCA
The DNA here is from genome assembly GCA_026901365.1 of Sesbania bispinosa. Taxonomy (NCBI): domain Eukaryota; kingdom Viridiplantae; phylum Streptophyta; class Magnoliopsida; order Fabales; family Fabaceae; genus Sesbania; species Sesbania bispinosa. The sequence goes on along the minus strand of QLOH01000199.1, from coordinate 27,816 downwards.
TCACTTTTGCTTCTTTCCTATTCTTCACTTATGTTCTTGTCTGCTTTCTTTATGTGAAACTCACATATCATCCATGAATAGCACCACCCAAATGAGGTATAACAATGGTGGCTCAAGGTCCTCGCAAAATGTTGCAAAAGGGGTGAAGTGGATCAAAATATTACTGCAATCCCAGAGCAATTGCCAAAGTATTGCAGTTCACAAGCACATATGACTGGAAAGCAGAACTCAGCCTGTCGTTGATCTTCCCCTGCTAGTCACTTGTCGTAAATAACGACTCGCACAATTCCCATACTGTTTGTTGGTATTTGAGACATGTATTTGATGAGGCATCTATCTATTTTAATAGAACACCTTCTGATCCTATTCTTCAAAGTCTCTGCGAAACCTGGGAAAACCAGCTGTATGATCCTGTAATCGCTGGATGCTCTTATTTCCGTGGTGGAGGTCTTGAATACCCCGTTAGGGATATCATCTAATTCCATGGTGGGCTGTGTTATATTTCTTCTTTAGTGTTAGACTGGAGAATTTAAATATTCTTGCTTGCCAGTGGCATTTTGTGTAAATACACCGGTTGGAGCTCTCGAACTTCTCTTACTTGTAAGTGTGTAAACGTATCACTTATATAGCCTCTCCCCCTTAGCGGCCATCCGAATAATATTACCGGATCGCCGCCCGCCCGGTGTACGCAAAAACTGACACGTGGAGGCTGTCTATTGGGGGACATCTCTGAGTGGACCAGATGACTGCTTGCGTCATGTAGTCAGTGACCGACACGTGGAGGTTGTCTATTGGTGGACATTTGTTAGTGTAGACAATATAATAATCATTAAAGTACTTACCACTCAACAAGGGCCGTCGATTTTTCTTATAATAAAATAAATGAACGGATGTCGTGTTTCACTTTGTACTGTTATTATTGTTATTTTAAACCTATAAACAGTGGTCGAGAGATATGTTGTCTGCCATGGTGGGGTCGACTGATGTAAACTCAATTATTTAACTCCAACCTGTATGGTTAATCACGTGCTGTTTATGTTTCCGTTCTTAACCAAATAATATTAGTACAAGGTTATCCTGCTGCTGATAATTTACTCATATATTAGAATCAATAATGCCTCATTACAGTAACAATCGTTTTGTCTACAGTAAGTGGTCGAGGTATGGAACTAGACGTGGTGTGTATAGCAATTATTTTGGTCATAATCGATATGGCCACTCCATGTCGTTGTCTAGAACAGGTGGATATTTGAAGTCTTATAGAAGAAAAAGATTTGTTAATAGAGGTGTTGTTGACGAGCTGATTCGCTCTAAATTTGTTCGTCCTAGAGAGACGTATGCAACTTATGTAAATATGCTGAGTCTTGGTTATGGGAATGGATGTCGTTCCGGGAATGCCATGAACATCTGGTCTCTTCAGCTAATGGGCTGTGTGAGTTTTGCAAGTGCATCACCTTCTGATATGAAAGACGTCACTAGTCCAACTTCAGGTATATTCGACCTCCTCGTCATATTGGACCGTAGCCCGGTAGTCAACGAGATACCCAAGTTAAACGATATAATTGGGCCAACGGGCCCAAACGAACAAGTCCACATTGACGGATTCGTCCGGCCCAACGTTTCTTCCCGGTTCAGGATTTTGGTGAGGATCAAACACATTGTGAGTTTTGATGGGCTGGATACCACCTTAGCGATCCAGCGTTATGTTTGCTTTCCGAGGTGATGACGGATCCAAGTGACATACAAAGATCAAGACTCTATGGATGGGTCATTGAATAATATAAAGTCTGATGCATTATATGTTTATGGTTTATGGGATACCACGGATAATATGGCTATGGAAATTAAGATAAGCAGTCGAGTGGTGTACTACCATTAGACGGTGGATTAGCCTATTCCAATGTGTTGTGATTATATGGTGAATTTCGATCTGGGACAAAATTATGTCTGTTAATTATGTATGGACTTTGGTTTTCCCGTATATGGATTTATCTATGTCGTGTGGACTAATAAGTTAATTAAACATAATGTATAAATTTATGGAAATTAAAGGAATACCACAAATCAATACGCTAGGGAATGGGTTCAAAGAGGCTGTAAAAAACATTTGAATACATGTATAATATGTCTATCCGATATAAATCAATTTATTTTTTAACTTAAATGATGCAACTAAATAACATGAGCAATGACAGGACGACCCAGAATGGTTTTTCATTATTGATGGAAAAATGCAGTAATAACACGTAATCATTCTATTATTAACATTGGCCGCGCAGCGGAAGTCGACAGGAATAATTTACACTGATCAGAATGGCTTTGCACATGGCTGTTTTTTCTCAGTGTTTAGAGTAATTATCTCCGAAATTGTGCCAGCAATGATGGTTGTCAGTTCACGGGGTTGCAGTATTAACTCCGGTTGTGTCTCATTGTCATTGCATCCTGCCTTTTGCGCTGATGATATTGATGATGATGATGAAGACATGCTGGGGAAGGACGGGGCGACGGTGGACGTGGATGCACGGTGTTATATACGCTTGAAATTTTGTAGGTTGCATAATGTTATCCCTATCTATATCTATATCTTATAAAATGCTTGAAATTTTGTAGGTTGCAGACATATGCCAATGTTTCTAATTGGTGGAGATCATGATTCTATTATTGAAGAAAGCATAAGTGAAGCTACATCAAGCATGTCATTCATACTAAGTGAAGATGAAGAGTGAAGCAACAATGTGACAAGGAAGCTGAAGAAATTAGACTGTGAAATCGGGAAATTAAGTTAGACAATTTTGGTGTTATGTAGCCTAATGATTAGTTCTATTTGTTAGGGTTTATGCTGGGATTTTAAGGGAAGAATTAGAAAATTTTATAGTGTAATGGTTTAATTAACTATGATACTATATATATATATATATATATTTTTATTTTTTTTTTGAGCTCCTTGTCTTTCCATAATTTTGTAAAATTCTACCATAGATGCCACACAAAAAACCTATGCGGGGCACTTGACATTACCTCTTGTAATGATAGAATCAACTCTTGCACATGATAATTTAATTCATATTATAGTCCCTAACTTTAAAAAAAAAAAATAATGCATTTTAGTCCCTAATATAACATCGTTTAATGTTTTGGACTCAATTGTAATATAAAGAGTAATGTCAGAGACTAATGAAATGTTTTTCTAAACTCAGAGACTAAATTGTATGACGCTATAAAAGTCATCGACTAAAGTGTCAGTTTACTCTGGCATCTTATTTCTTATAGCTTTACAATTATAATTTTTGTATACTCTAAACGTCTCTTAAGTTTGTTTACCGTGATGATCACATCTTTTCACCAAATAAATCCACATTGTTTCACATGTTGAGCAGAGTGTCTGGTAAAATATTCATGTGCTTTGATCTAGTTAATTAAAAAAAATAAAAAAAATATGTTTTTCGTCTCTATAGTTTCGGCCAACTTTAGTTTTCATCCCTGTACTTTAAATCATGTGTTTTTTGTCTATAAATTTTCTAAACCCCCAAACTGCGGTCCCTGCTCGTCAGTGAGATATATTAACTTGATAAGCTGGTTAATAAAAGTTATATATCAACCTTAATAGTGAGTCCCAAATAACAGACTGATAATCTAATTAACTTTTTTATTAATTTTTAATTATTAAAATAGTCCTAATTGCTAAATTAGGGTTTTCACCTAAGCAATTTTACCCGATAAAAAACCTAATTTCATAATTATGATTATTTTAATAATTAAAAAATTTATAAAAAAAATTAATTAGAGGAGACAGCTATTTAGGGCCCACTATTGAGGTTAACATGTAATTTTTCACCATGTTAACAGATCTCACTAACGATCAGGGACCATGGTTTGGGAGTTTAAAAAGTTGAGGAAAAAAAAAAACAAAGGATTTAAAGTAAGGGACGAAAACCAAAGTTAACCGAAACTATAAGGACGAAAAACATATTTTTCCCTAAAAAAAATCTGGCTCATTGCTTTTCTTTACTCTACGGCTCTTATATATAAAATGGCAATTAACATATGGGTGCAATAGCATTACTTTTTTTTTTTTTTTTTACGGACATTACCTCTTTTTCTTTATTTATACTACTGGAAAGAAAAAAAAAAGTAAAAAAATCTGTGTATATAGTTAGATGTTGGAACTCTTCAATAAATTTAGTATATATATGAGCTATGTTATTGGCATTATGCCGTTGTCATGGAGGTTGAGAAAGCACAGTACTGCCAAACGGCTAGAACCTTGAATGGTTGTATTGAAGCGCAAGGGTTCTATCTTTCGTTTTCAACTCAAATACTCAATTACCGATGCCGAAGCCGGCTCTAACCGCTAATGCAAATTTCCAATTGGGATAGCATTGGATCAATATTTTTTTGGGACACTGGATTAATTTGTACTCTCTAATTAGACTCCTTTTTTAATCCAACATTTATAATTAGCTGATATTAGTGGGACATAAAAAAAATAAATTTAGCACACAGTCGAATAAAGAGAGAGGAGGAGAAAATATTTTCTTTAGTTCACTCAATATTTTTTTCAATCTCAATTTAATACAAAAAATATATGAAGTCCAATGCTTTTGACAACAAATACTAATGTGAATGGAAAATCAATCAAGATTTGGATGGTGTCCATAATTGCACCGCGACACCATAATGCAAATGCAACATGTTTTTTATTTTGGACTGTGGCAGCAATTTGGAACGTGCTTGTCTGCTTGATTTTATGTGTTACATTGTTTCACTTAAATTAAGTATATATCATTTCAAGTATTTTTTTTAATTTGTAAAATAATTCAATTTTTAACAGTTTCATAAAAATATCTGTAATTTGATCTTCACTGTGACAATAATTAATATCCACTTCTTTCTAAAACACAACAACTCTCGTATTTTATGAAATCGATGTGCTTGGATAGCCCATAAAAAACTAGATTTTTGCAAAGGGCTATAGAGACTTGTTATATATGACAAAATATTTTTGTGGGAGTGTTGTGCTTATGATGTATGACCTCTAAAATTCTTCTCAACCATACCACTTGTGTATAACACAAGTGGCTGCTGCTATATATTCTGCTTTGGTCATAGAGAAATGCAATGACTGGTTGTTTCTTTGATGACCAAGATATTGCACCAGTGCCCAAATGAAATGCATACCCCGACGTGTTTTTCATGTTTCTATATCCCATGCTCAATCATTATCTATATATCCAACAAGTTTCACAACATTATTATTGACATAGAAAATTCCATCGATTAAAGTACCTTTGATATATCTCAGCATTCTCTTTGCTTCTTACAAATGACAAACACGTGGCTCTTCCATAAATCTGCTAAGCGTGTCCAACTCTAGAAACTATATGTCTGGCTTGGTTGCAGTCAAATATCTCAAACTTCCTATCAAGCTCTTGTAATAGGTTGGATCTATCTTCATGCCATTAGTTTCTTGTTAATTAACTTCAAATTATCCGTCTTGAAATTTCTTTAAATTATCCATCTTGTTAATCGACTTGAAATTATCCATCTTGAAATTTCTTCAAAATATGGCTAGCAATCCTTATGGAATTTGTATTATAGGACTCCATTATTGTAATCACCACATGATCAAATTTGATTGGCATCGTGCGAAGATTTTTCTCCACCGCCTTGTTGTCTGATATATCTTCTCTATACACCCTGATCATCTTGTTCACAAGATCTGTGAAACGTGAAAAATATTAATCTACACTTTCTGAGTTTGACATCTTATTCCTTTCACATTCTTTTCACAGAGATTGTAGTTTGGATTTTCTGAGCTTTATCTACACCTTTATCTGACATCTTCAGTATCTCTTATGCTTCATTTGAAGTTTTGACATTTACAATTTTACCAAAAATTGAATAATCTATATATTGGTGGATTTGAGATAATGCCAACTGATCACTCAGTTGAGCTGTTTCACCATCTTATGCTCCTAGTGCTAGATCGACGTATTTTCATATATTGTGAGCTTTTAAAACTCCCAATAATAATAATAATAATTTGGGACTAGACATTTAACATTCGCACTACCTAACTCTAAAGCCTTGTACCAATTTGATCGATATCAGTAGGAGATAAAAAATAAATTATACGCTTTAACACACAGTAGAATAAGGAGAAAGGAAGAGAATACATATATTTTCTTTAGTTCACTCAACATTTTTTTCAATCTCAATTTAATACAAAGAAGTACATGAAGTGCAATGCTTTTACTGACAAATACTAATGCAAATAGGAAAAGTAATCATGATTTGGACAGTGCTCACAATCGCAATGCAAGCACCAATATTGTAAATGCAACATGTTTTCCATTTTGGATTGTGGCAGTAATTTGGACCGTGCTTGATTTTATGTGCCAACAAGTCTCACTTCCAATATAATGGAACTCAATCTATAGTTATTTGATGTAACTAATATAATTTTTAAAGAGAATAAGTTAAAAAGAGTATGGGGAAGAGAGTTGTATTCCTCACCTTTCTCATATTAGTATCACTATATCCAAGTTTTTATATTGTTGCATGTGTTTTTTTTTCATAATTAAACTAGTGTCCAACCTATGCATGTAATATCTTAATATTTCATTATTTATTTTTTATACATTGTATAAAATATTTTTATAATGTATGAGATGTTTGTTAATTGAAATTTTAAATTTAAATAAATTTATGTAAAATAATAATGTGACATAAATTATCATTAAAAATATTTATTATCAATAAATTTATTTTTTTGAAAAATATTAAATACCTAAGTCTTTTATATTTTAATATATTTTTAGTACCCTTAATATATTTTTCAAAAATTAAATTATATTTTATATTTTATATTTTACAAAATTATACCCTCCCTTCATGTTACAATTAATCGATACTCTTCTTTTTTAATCTACTTTAACGGTTAAAAAATGATTTAATAGAGAAAAGGCCAAGGCAACATGTTAAAATAATTTTTTTTTTACTGACGTGTGAATTTGCTGCTAAATGATGTATAATCTTTGGTTAAAATTTTAGTTTTTAGAAATACAACATTATATAATAAACTTTTTACATAAATACATTTCCAAATGCAAAAACGAATTATATAAAAGCAATCATTGAAGACCACAACAAAAAGAGATTTCATATGTCAACATTAATATAAGAATTTCTCAAAAAACAAAATTAGACGTACAGACCTTGTTTAATTTCTACTTTTAAAAATTGCTTTTAGTTTTTAAAAATAGAAAAACTTAACGTAGTCGTTTGGTTTTCATTTTCTATATTTCCATTTCTATTTTTAATTTTAATTTAAAAATATTGTTACATTGTTTTTATTATTAGGTTTCATGCATGTTTTTAAAGTTTTGTAAAAAAACAATAAAAATAATATAAAATTATTTTTATCATTTCCTATAACAATTTTAAAAAAATAAAATAAAATAAAATTAAGATGATATTTTCTAATCAAAACTAAAAATAAAAATGGAAAATGACAACTTATAACCAAACAACCACTAAATCTTGCGTGGATGTATCAACAAAGCCCGACACAAATAGCATATAGTTGAGTCCTCTAAGCATCTTGACAAGAGTTCATTCCTTGACGATGTGTATAAAAAACTTTGCTGGTAGAGGTATCTTTATGATTGGAGAGAGATTAATATCGGACTTCAACTAATAATACCATTGGTTCACACCAAAAAAATCTCTCGTGGATGTTAACTAAACCCCGTAGTATTTATTATTTAATTATTCAATAAATTTAATAAATATATATACACTATCGTTGTAAACAAGTTTTACACTGACATCCAATAATATATTATCATCATTTAATGAATATCATGACATCTCATATATTATTAAACTTATTAATTGATGTGATCGTGTTATTGAATATTTTACACTAACAATATATAATAATTAAACTATTGGCTCCCTATTATTATGCTTGCCTGTCGTCTAGCTGATTTTGATCTATCCATTTTTTTTTTTTTTTATCTATCCATCTTTGGAAAAAAAAAACAAAAGCATTATAATGCAACATCGAAGTAACAGGTGGTTCACGCATCACGTGAATGACCAATAAAGACAAATATGTAAATTTAGAACTGCATTGTGATTTAAGGCTATGGTTCATTGGGCCTTCCACATATAAGAAAATCCAAGTGGTGTCGGCGTGTCGCATTGTAAAGAGAAAATCACGGAAGGGCTCTCATTTGAAACATTATTGTATAATTGGGTAGGCAATGACAATTGACAAACATAATTTTGAATAAATTTGATTTTGAATGAAATTAAATTTAATTAAAAAATTTAAAATATAATTTTGAATTTAAATTTCAATCACTTGAATACAAAACCTATAAAAAATTACTTTTATTATAATCACTTTAGGGATTATATAGGCACATTTTTTCGTTTAAAACAAAATACAAAACGTTTTTCGAACGAGTTTGTAAATGATGGATAATTCTCAGTTAAAGATGAAACCAAAGTTTTTTACTTGCTCCTTTACTAATATAAAGTAGTAATGTGACAAAATGCAACAAAATGTAATATAATTTTAAGATTAATTTTAGATATAAAATTAGACGGTAACGTGTAATATACACCTCCCTGACAAGTGAAATATGGTGTGTCACTTACTTTCATCTATTATATATAGTATTATTAAATTGAATGGTCAAAAATATTAACCACTTATAACTTGTGTTGAAATTAGAGGAGTAACATTTTATAATTTCCAAGGTGGTCCTCACAATGATTTAATTGCAAAGTGGTCTTGTGTTTTTTTTTCTCTTATCTAGCGCATGTACTTACCACTTCAATCTTGAATATAAGTTGTCTGTGCTGGATTATGCAGAGGTGATTTTCGGCGAGCTTTGACGGTGGTTCTGCAGAGGAGCACAGTGGTGATGTACTTGTAGGGACTTCGACGCTCAAGTCAGTGTGTATTCCAGCAGAGTTTGAGTAATGTGAATGAACGCATGCCTGGATTACTGTCGGAGCAAGATTTATATAGGAAAATGTTCGCGGGAAAAGTCATTATTTTGTTGTAACAGAATTTATCCGAAGCCTCTACGCGCCCGTCCGAGGTGCATGTCACATGCCAGGTGGTGACCGGCTTCTGCGGTTCGAGATTCGAGATTTTAATGCATTTATCGCCTAACACCTTTCGTCATTGCCACCATTATTATTGTCTAACACTCTCCACCACTACAACTATGTATCGCCCAACACCATCCACCACTAGGGATGTCAACGGGGCGGGACGGGACGGGGGCGGGTAGTGCCTACCCGTATACATACCCATTAAAATTAACGGGTACCCATGCAGGTAACAGGTATCTGCGGGTATTCACGGATATCAATTAATGTTTAAAAATTTAAATTTTATAAAAAGAAAGAGAGGAAATGTTATATAATATATTATAATATCATATTATATATATAAATAATCATTATATAATACCATTACGTGTTAATATATTAAAAATCTCATCATAAAATAATAAAAAATCCTAATATTTAAATATATTTAATAGAAAAATATGTTTAATGAGTATGCGGGCACCCGCAGGGCAGATAGTATAATATCCGTCCACACCCATTATATAAATATGCGGGTACCCATTACGGGTATATTCACGAATATCCACGGGTACAGGTTTTTTTTTACATCCTACCCACCACTGCCACTTGGAACCTTCTACCGCTATCATCATACAACACCCTCCACTGCCATGCATACCACCCGACACCCTTCTTTACCACTATACTACTATTTGTCGCCACTTTTATTACCGCCCAATACCCTCTATCACCACTATCACTCATATATTCTATGCTACTCTTATCCTATCACCACCACCATCTTTATCTTATCTTGATCACAAAATGAGCCCTTAAAATTATATAATTATTAAGAGTAATGATAAAAGACAATAAATGTTTTTTAAAAGATCTTATAAAAGGACCAAATAATATTCTAAAAGGTGTCATTGATTAGTGGGAGTATAAGATTGAAATTAGATGTTACTTCTCAGTTAGCTAGGGATGGTAAAAAAACATGCATGTACTCGTGGATACTTGCAGAGATACCCACAATGGGTATGTGCATCATATTTATAAAATGGGTGGAGACGAATATTATACTAATAGCCCCGCAGGTACCCGCATACTTGTTAAAATATATTTTCTTTTAAATATATTAAATATTAGAATTTTTATTATTTTATGATGAGATATAATTTATTTTATATTATTTTATAATAATATTTTTAATATGTAAATCCATAGTGATATTATATAATGATAATTTATATTATATAATATTAATATGATATGATATTATAGAATATTATATGATATTTTCTCTCTTCTTTTTATAAATTTTAGATTCTGAAATATTAATGGATACTCGTAAATACTTATCACTCTCATGGGTACTTATTAATTTTAATACGTATAAATACGAGTAGTCTACTACCCGCCCCATTCACATCTCTATTCCCAACATCCCAATAAAAACATAATATATAGGTAAAATAAGTCTCTCTTTTTGTTAAGATATTATGTTTTTAATAAAGGGAAATGCTAACAAATTTTTTTAGAGTACTACTTAAGTAACCAAAAATAATAAGATTTTATTAAAATGTGTAACATTCAATGTTATAAATATAATTAATATCGTGATTTTCAATAAAAATATTTTATTTATGGATTCTTAATTAACCAATATTCCAAGAGCACGGTTATAGGAGGAACTTTGATAAAATAAGAAAAGAGGCCTAAGAAGACAAATCTCGTCCCTGTCAACAAAATTAATGAACACCACATATCTAATTTAATAACTTATCCTTACTACATGCATGGAGGACAGCGATACTCTAGAGTTCATCATTTTGAATCGCGTGCATATATTTCATGCTGCTTTTAAACGAACGGTTGATAATTATTTATGATGTTTTATAATTTTCTTTTTATTAATTGTATGAGACAAAAAATGCATTTATAACAACGTCTGCACTTTCCTGATCAAGGTGCAAAAACCCAATCCATCCTCAGGCATCTCACATACCTTCATCATGGACCTTCACATCCCTTTCTCCATTTCCTTCATTGCCTCCTTTCTCTTTCTCTTCGTTCTATTCAAATTAGTTAAAAGATCAACTACTTCCAATATTAACAACTCCACTACCAGTTTACCACCTGGACCAAGGCCACTCCCTCTCATAGGAAACTTACACCAAATTCTAAGCCCATTGCCACATCACTGCTTCAGAAATTTGGCACAGAGGTATGGACCCTTGATGCACCTAAAACTAGGAGAGGTGTCCCACATAGTAGTTACTTCACCAGAAATCGCCAAAGAAATTTTGAAAACACATGACCTCAACTTTTGTGATAGGCCTAAACTTCTATTGGCCACAGTACTTACTTATAATATTACAGACATTGCTTTCTCTCCATATGGAGAATATTGGAGGCAACTAAGAAAGATATGCACTATTGAGCTATTGAGTGCAAAGCGTGTCCAATCATTTCGTTCCATAAGAGAAACAGAGGTCTCAGAATTTGTTAAAACAATAACTGCTTGTGAAGGATCCGTTGTTAATCTGAGTCACAAGATTTTCTCAATGACATATGGGATAGTAGCGCGGGCAGCGTTTGGGAAAAAAAACAGACACCAAGAAGTGTTCAAATCAAGGATTGAGGAAGCATTGAATCTGTTAGGAGGATTTTGTGTTGCTGATCTCTATCCTTCTATTAGAGTGCTTCGATGGATGAGTAGTGCAAAGGTCGAAATGGGAAAACTGCAGAGAGAGCTTGATAGGATATTGCAAGACATCATTGATGATTATAAAAATAAAAAAAGTGGCAACCACCAGGAATCAGGGGAAGATCTAGTGGATGTTCTTCTAAAGTGTCAACAGGAAAATGATTCGGAAGATCCCTTGACTGATGACAATATTAAAGCAGTCATCCAGGTTAGTCAGTTTATAACAAAAAGTTCACAATTTAAAGATTGGTTTATAAATTTTCATATCTAGTTAGTTAATTAGTTTTTTTACAACAGTTATAGAAATAAGTTTCCAAAAAAAAAAAATATTTGGAAGATATTTTATGTAAAATGTTTTTCAAAGTTATAGAATGAATATGTATTAATTGGCCGAGGAAAAATGTTCAATGTACACCCCCAAAGTGCATGGAGGAAAGAGAAAGATATAAAATAAATGGTTAAATATGTTTTTAGTCCCTCAAGATCCGAATTTGGTTTTAGTCACTAAACTTTAAAACCGTTGGTTTGGGCCTCTCATGTTCTGAAATTACATAACTTTAGTCTCACCCCTTATAATGCCGTTAACTTTAATGCTAACGTGAAAAGTGAATTTCTTTGTCAGTTTGTCCAATCTGTTTCAATGACCATGATGTGGCAATTGAATTACACCTCAGCTCATACAGTCAGGTTTTATTAAATTTAACTTCACATTTTTCATGAATAAGAAAGACCAACAAAATTGACTGGATGAGCTAAGATGTAATTCAATTGTCACATCATGGTCATTGAATCTGACTAGACAAACTCACATAGAAATATTTTTCCCATGTCAAAGTCAAAAGTTAACGGTGTAAAGGGGGAGGGACTAAAATTATGTGATTTCATAACATGGGGGGACTATCAAAACATGAGAGACTCAAACCAGCGGTTTTAAAGTTTAGAGACTAAAACCAAATTCGAGTCAAATTTCAGGGACTAAAAACATTTTTAACCCAAAAATAAAATAGGAGAAAGAAAAAATGAATGATGTGATAAGAAAAAAAACAAGTGTATGAATATAAGAATTATGAGTTGAATGTATGTTGGTGGGTTGTGCACTAATTCCAAAATTAACTTTTTCTTTATTTAAATACTGTTTGGATGAGAGGAATAGAAGAGATATAAGTGTAACTCTATGGAGAAATAGAAAGAAAGAAGAAAGAAAATAAAAAGAAAGTAAAAGATATGATAAATAATAATATAATATGATGAGAAATAAAGGGAGAAAAATAAACGTAAATAAGGTGTAAAGAGAGATAAGAGAAAGTGGACCGAAGTGTAAAAAAAAATCAGAAACGAAATTTTATACAGTTTGTTTTGTTTTGATTAATCACAACATTCATCTATAAAATAGATTAATTCAAACATTAATAATTTCATCTAACCTATATAACCTATAATAGAAGTAACAAACATATTTAGCTCAGAGTTATTTTTTTAAAAAAAAATCACAATACAAATCTTCTTGCTTGTATGGAAGAAAATGTTTTCTAGTTTAAATAAATGATAATATTAACCCATTTTTACAGGATATATTCACTGCTGGTAGTGAAACATCCTCAGGGATTGTGATATGGGGGATGTCAGAAATGATAAAGAACCCAAAGGTGATGGAAGAAGCACAAGCTGAGGTGAGAAGGGTGTTTGATAGCAAGGGATATGTGGATGAGACTCATTTGCACCACTTGATATACTTAAAATCTATCATCAAAGAAACCATGAGGCTACATCCATCAATACCATTGTTAATTCCAAGAGAAAGTAAGGAGAGATGCCTAATCAATGGATATGAGATACCAGCTAAGAGCAGAGTTACTATAAATGCTTGGGCAATTGGAAGAGACCCCAAGTATTGGGCTGAAGCTGAGAGTTTTAAACCTGAAAGATTTCATAATAGCCCAATTGATTTCAGAGGCATTGACTTTGAATATATCCCATTTGGTGCTGGAAGGAGGATATGCCCTGGAATTGCATTTGCCTTACCTAACATAGAGCTAGCACTTGCTCAATTACTTTACCATTTTGATTGGAAACTTCCCCCTGGAATGAAGAATGAAGAACTTGATATGAATGATTCATTTGGATTTACTCTAAGGAAGAAAAACGACCTCTGGTTGATTCCTATCACTCATCGTCGACCTTAATTAATATGTATTATTGTCTGTGTGTTCATAGACTATTTTAAGTTTTTTATACTACTTTCAGTATAGTATATGTTGTTTATCTCCTCTCGAAATATCATGGTTTAATTTGTACATTGTATAAATTAAAACTTTGTTTCCATGTGGCTTCACTTTTTTCACCTGTAGTATTCTCATTGAGAGTAAATCAATTATTAAATGCAAGTATAAGTTTATTTTCCAAATTAAAAAAGAATGTGTATTCATGTCTTATTATATAGGGTAAGAGGGAATATAAAAAACATACATGGTAGAGGAAATGCGGACGAAATGGTACAAATTTATAACATGATTGGTTTACAATAAAACCACGTTAATCTAGTCTCCAACGCTACTCTCAGTAGCATTGTAAAGACACTGATTGAGGGATCCACATTAGTAATGTAATTTTATTATAAATCAAATATGGGAGCATAATGAAGACAAATACCTAAAAAGAGCAACATTTCCTTATAAAAGATTTCCTAATAAAGCATCTTAATAAGAAAACTACAAATAATGTTGTCAATGTACTTACATCTCTCGTATCTAAAGGACTGAGATGTTCAGATCTTCCTCGCCATTGGAAACCTCTAATATATCTTACATGTGTACATACAGTGGGACATCACTTTCCCTACCAAAAACAGTCGTGTCCCATGGCACCCTCCACAGATGCGCTACGAATGGCCTTAGGAACCTCCATCAATCCTTGAAGTGGATCATCGGTCGATATAGGTGTCTTTTTCTTCTTTTGCGTCTTCGCCTCTTTCTGATATTTGTGTTGCACATAAACAACAATGGATACATTGTTAAGGATATAAATACATGCATATATGTGTGAAATGTAAAAATCTAAGTGTCAAATATACCGAGGTGTCTGGACTGCCTAACTAGATGTGTGGGTCAGGCAATGAAGGTCTGATATGCCTGTGCCACAATATTTTCTTCACCTCATAATTACGATTGGGTAGTGTATTTCCTTCAGGAAGTATGTCAGTTAGAAACTGAAGCAATTCCGTGAAGATTTTATCAGACCATCCATTAAGTGCCTTCAAATTCATTAACCTTAACACCACTGACAATCGTGTGAATTTAGTTAACCCAGGAAACAACGGAGTCTCTGCATCACTAAACATATCTTCATACAGATGGGCTTCTGCAAATCTGTCTACATCGACATCACAAATCAT
The DNA here is from genome assembly GCA_026901365.1 of Sesbania bispinosa. Classification (NCBI taxonomy): domain Eukaryota; kingdom Viridiplantae; phylum Streptophyta; class Magnoliopsida; order Fabales; family Fabaceae; genus Sesbania; species Sesbania bispinosa. The sequence goes on along the minus strand of QLOH01000199.1, from coordinate 12,619 downwards.
GTCCTCCAATCGGTCCTCCATGGTTGAATGAGAATAATCTTCGGTTGGGTAGTCGCACGCCACATGATGCAATTCACCATGCCATGTCCATGTTGTATAATTTTTCAGAAAACCATCACACAAAAGATGTTGCTTGATTTCTTTCTCCCTCAATCTCCTTCCATTCAAACAATTCACACAAGGACACCTAAACCTTCCTTCATCAGCACTACTAGCAACATTACGTCGCGTAAATTGTAGAAATTCTTCCACTCCTTTCTCATACTCATCACTAATGCGTCGTGCACTAATCCAACTTCGATCCATATCAACGTTCTATACGTGCGTAATTGACATTTAATTTCGTCAACATTATGCATGTATATCTCACTTTTTTTATTCAAAGGTGTGGCCCTATGCCATTCAGGTAGATTCACTTATTCATAGTTCATTGAAAGTCAGTTTTAACTATCATTTCTTATATTTCACAAAATTTCGGCAGCATTTCGCATTGGTCTTCAGGTGGCATGAAATGAAAGTGGTGAACCACAATCAAATATGCACCCGAAGAACAACACAAAATGCAGTTAACTGAAAATTCATGAAATATACGAAATGATGATTAAAATTTACTTATTAATGAATTGTAAAAAAGATTAATCTTCCCAAATTGTCCAACCGGACAATTCAAGATTCAATGAATTGACTCTGAGTACTCCCTCCTTTTGTTATTATAAAAAGATAGATGACAATGACAATTCAAATTGGAGGTAGTACTTTAATCTCTTTATTGAATCTCAAACGGGAAACCAAGGTTAACTTAATGCATCAATCAATTATTAAAAACCAACAATAAATTAAGGCAAAACATAAAATTAAATTAAATGAATAAACATACATAAAGGCAAAAATGAATACATGAGTATTCCCGAGCTTGTGTCAGTGTTGCTTGCTGCTTTTCGGATGGATGATTATGATAAAGTCGTGAAAAAGTTTTAGTGAGTAGGGATGAAAGACTTATATCGGATATCAGGTCACTCAGAAAGAAGTTCGAGATGGAGAAACTGATGAAGATTCATGTTAAAGAAGAATTGAAGAACAGAGAGGAACAATGTGAAAGAGGGAAACAGAGTGCTAGAGAGTTATGAAGCATTGTTGAACCAAGTGTAGGAAAGTGATACTTGTCGTAATAGAGCGCTAGCGCCCTCTTCCCTTCTTCACATTGTTCCTCATTGTTCTTCAGTTCTTCCCCAACATGAATCTTCATCAGTTCCTCCATCTCGAACTTCTTTCTGAGTGACCTAACATTCGGTAAGTCTTTCCTCCCTACTCACCAAAATCTTTTCAGCCTTATCGTAATCACCCTTCTGAATAACAACACGCAACACTAAAACAAGCTCGGGAACGCTCATGCATATCTAACCAACTAAATTTAAGTAATCAATCACAATTCCAATTCTAATACAATATCAATTCTAATAAACCAACTAAACAACAACCCATCACAATTTCATTTTCAATTCCAATTCTAATAACACAATCCCAATACAATTCAATTCTAATAAACCAATTTAGCAATAACCAATCACAATTCTAATTCTAATTCTAATTCCTATTCCAAAAACTGAATTCCTATACAATTTGAATTCTAATAAACCAACTCAGCAGCAACTAATCAGAAATTCAATCCCAATTATATACATTTTCTCAGCAAACATTAATTTATATATAAATTAAAAATTGAAAAAAATAAGTAAAATATAGAACCGGTAGTGTTGGACTAACCTCAAGCAGTCGCGACCAAGGAGGGACCGGAGGAGACGTGTAGCAGCGGCGGAAGGACCTCTGTAGACCGGAACACAGTAGAAGCACGACGGATGGGCGCGGCGGACTAACCGAGGAACGACGAAAGAAGAAGGAGAGGTGCGCAGATGACTAGAAGAACGGAGGAATGAGGAAGGAGGAAGGAACGAGGGAGGAGGAACGACCGGAGAACAGCAGTAGCGCGACGGACGGGCGGGAGACAAAAGAAGAAGGAGTGGCGCACGGATGACCGACAAACGGAGGATCGAGGGAAGAGGGAGGAACGAAGGAACATAGGCGGTGGTGAACGGAGGTCGGAGAAGGGAGAGAGAAACAGAGAGAACAAGAGGAGTGAGAGGGGGCACGACATTGCGAGAGTGAAAAATGAAAGGGGAAGGGGCACGGGCTACATTTTAACAGGGAAATGTCGGACCGTCGTCATTTGTCTAAACGACGACGGTCCCAGGTATAACCGTCGGCGTTTCCTTGATGTGCAGCACCGTCCAGGTCCAGGAAACAACAACGGTTATACATGGGACCGTCATTGTTTAGAAAAATGACGACAACCTCAGATATAACTGTCGACGTTTCCCAGAAACCTCCCACTGTCCAAGCACCATCCACGTTTTTAATTACGTTTGTTTGACCAATGGTAGTTGTTTTGCACAATGAACGACGCTTCTTTTGCAACCGTTGCAGTTAAGTTGGTCAAATATTCAAAAATGCTACCACATCATTTTTTACGACGGTGGCACAGTAACCGTCGTTGTTTAGCGTCGTCGTAGCCCTGGTTTGCACTAGTGCATATTTATCTTAAAATATATGAATCGGCATAATTAAGTATAAAAAGGAGAGAAGATGAAATATCATAATTAAGTATGCTATCACGTGTATGATTTTTTCTTAAATAAAATATCATATTCGAGTTTTGTAAAATGATTAAAAAAAAAATAGCCATCGGAAAAATTTTGACCCTTCATTGGTTCAATCAATTCGTTTTTTATTAGTTAATATTCAGTACGACTTATCCATATCTTAATCAATTATATATATCGCAAGTGTTCAAGTTTAGCATGCTCACATATTATTATATTTATATTAATGTGTGATATACGTGTGCTACGTGTTTCATAACAAGAAGGAATGAACACCACATATTTCAGTAACAATGTCCATGTTAACTAGAGAGTTCTTGAACTGCACTCCAGGTAGTTATGAATATGATGTTGATATATATAATTTTTTAACTACTGTGTTTATAATTTTCTTTGATCTCTGTTTGAAAGAAAATATATTCATGATGCACATATGCATTTTCATGATAAATAATGCAGAGATGCATGATTCCACCCATCCCTCGATATATTTGAGTCTACTCTACGCATTCCTCTCATCCTCCTTGATCTACCATTATGGACCTTCACAACCCCTTCTCTATTTCCCTCATCGCCCCCTTACTTTTTTTCTTTATGCTATTCAAATTAGTTAAAAGATCAACTACTTCCAACAACAACTCCACTACCAATTTACCCCCAGGACCAAGGCCTCTCCCTCTCATAGGAAACTTACACCAAATTCTAAACCCAATGCCTCATCTCTGCTTCAGAAATTTGGCACAGAAGGTATGGACCCTTAATGCACCTAAAACTAGGAGAGGTATCCAACATCATAGTTACTTCACCAGAAATGGCCCAAGAAATTATGAAAACACATGACCTTAACTTTTGTGATAGGCCCAACCTTCTCTAGTCCAAAATAGTTTCTTACAATGCTAAAGACATTGCTTTCTCTCCATATGGAGAATATTGGAGGCAACTAAGAAAGATATGCACTATTGAGCTATTGAGTGCAAAGCGTGTCCAATCATTTCGTTCCATAAGAGAAGAAGAGGTTTCAGAATTAGTTAAAACAATAACTGCTTGTGAAGGATCTGTTGTTAATCTGAGTCACAAGATTTTCTCAATGACATATGGGATAACGGCGCGAGCAGCTTTTGGGGAAAAAAACAGACACCAGGAAGTGTTCAGATCAACGTTTGAGGAAGTATTGAGTCTGTTAGGAGAATTTTGTATTGCTGATCTGTATCCTTCTATTAGAGTGCTTCAATGGATGAGTACCTCTAAGGCCAAAATGGTAAAACTGCAGAGAGAGCTTGATAGATTATTGCAAGAGATCATTGATGATCACAAAAACAAGAAAAGCAGCAACCATGGGGATGCAGGGGAAGATCTAGTGGATGTTCTACTAAAGTTTCAACAGGAAAATGATTCAGAATATCCCTTGACTGATGACAACATCAAAGCAGTCATCCAGGTAAGTCATTCTCTAACAAAATCTATTCACATTAAGTGCAATTATTTTCACAATTTAAAGACTATTTTATAAATTTGCATATGTTAATTTATATATGAAATCAGTTAATTAGTTTTTGATAACAGATAATTTTTAATATCCATGATTTCATAAAAAAAATAATAATTGAAACATTAATAATTTTATCTAGCCTATATAACCTGAAACAGAAGCATCAATCAGTTTCAGCTAAGAGTTTTTCTAGAGAGAACATCATACAACTTATTTTGTTGCTTGTGTGGAAGAAGATGCATGGAGGTTTTAAATAAATGATAGTTTTAGCCCAAATTTGCAGGATATATTCTCTGCTGGTAGTGAAACATCCTCAGGGACTATGATATGGGGAATGTCAGAAATGGTAAAGAACCGAAACGTAATAGAAAAAGCACAATCTGAGGTGAGAAGGGTATTTGATGGCAAGGGATATGTGGATGAGAGTGATTTGCATAAGTTGACATACTTAAAGTCAGTCATTAAAGAAACCATGAGGCTACATCCATCACTACCATTGTTACTTCCAAGAGAAAGTAAGGATAGATGCCAAATCAATGGATATGAAATACCAGCTAAGAACATTGTCACTATAAATGTTTGGGCAATTGGAAGAGATCCTAAGTACTGGGCTGAAGCTGAGAGTCTCAAACCTGAGAGATTTTATAATAGCCCAATTGATTTCAGGGGCACGGACTTTGAATAAATACCATTTGGTGCTGGAATGAGGATATGTCCCGGCATTGCATTTGCTTTACCCAACATGGAACTACCACTTGCACAATTACTTTACCACTTTGATTGGAAACTTCCCAATGGAATGAAGAATGAAGAACTTGACATGACTGAATCATTTAGGTTAACTCTAAGGAAAGAAAACGACCTCTGTTTGATTCTCATCACTCGTCGATCCTGAGTGTTTGAGTAAATTTTATTGTAGTATGGTGCAATATGTTCCTAAATTTAACTCCTCTCGCGTTGTATCATATATGGTTGGTGAAAATAACGAGCTCCTGCACTTAAATTAAAATTTTATTTTTCAAAAGGCTTGACTCATTTGTCATTTGTAGTATTCTCATTGCGAGCATATCAATTATATTCAAGTTTTTTTTTGTCAATTATATTTAAGTTTAACCGAATATACATTGACAGGGTCGTTCTAGGGTGTTTCACCTTACGGGTGAAATACCGGTGTTTCACTTTTTTTTTAATATGAATGACATGCTATAATAAGTAATTTTACCTATTATCAAAACTTTTATATTTACTGTGAGGGGCCTCGTTTCTTCTATTTTACAAGTTGTACATGTGATGATTTTGCACAATGTGAAATCGTGGCCCTAGCAAAAGGCATTGCAACGTGAAGCAGCGTGTGCAATGCAACGCGACTTCAATTGCTACGTCTTTGTTCTCACTCAGTGAGGCACGTTGCAAATGGGCATGTAATCTTTTCCATCAATCTGAGTGAGACACCATGGAAGCATTGGTACATGAATATGACTTCTTATTTCTTAACGGTGGCTGCACAATCGTTTCACAGTATGCAAAGGCTGCACAATCGCTACACTACGAATCCTTTACGATTTATGTTTGCACTACGAATCCTTCCAACAAGCCACGCGTCCAACAAGCATAAAAGACAAAGCAAGGCCAAATTGTGCTGCTTGTCCTGTGAGTTAACACTAATCGTGCAAATCCATTTCCATTTTCATTATTTACACTAATCATCATTAATTATCAATTATTACTAGTGGAATCATACTTCGTTAAATTAGATTTACATACTAATTAACTTTTTTAATTAATTAGCACCCATTGAGCTGGACACGCGCTGCAGCCACCACCTTGCCACAGAGCTTTTTCAGCATATCAGGAATCCTCCATGCACGGACAGAGACGAAAAAATAGCTTCACATCTTCGGACTTCTCCTTGCCATCACCATTAATTTTGTTCTCATTTCCGTATGCATCAAAAAGTGGTAGTCAAAACTTTATCAATCCCGTGTTCCTGTGTAATGTCGGTGAACTTTCATGTTTCTGAAATTTTTTGTGAATTTCATGAAGTACAGGGTCTGCTGTATAATTCGGAAATTGTTATTATAAAAGTTAAAATGATGAAATTGATAATATTTATAAATTTCTAGCTACAGATAATCGGTAAGTAATCTGGATCATTTATTCAAAATATACTAAATCCTACGATTAAAAAAAAGGTGAAAAACACCCTAAACAAAGCCATGTTGACAAAGCCAACTTTTTTTGAAAAAGAAAAGAGTATTGAAGTCTTATGTATTAGTGCTAGAGGGAGTCGTACATCGCGTGGCTGAGTAGTGTTATATAATGCAAAGTTGCAAATTGCAATTCGAATCACAAAACAATGGTTGTCGAGTTGTACGGAAGCCATAGTAATAATGTTGCTAGAAATTATATTAAGAACCAAGCAAGTAGCAACCGACCAATTTCCCAGTATCGGCACGCTCAACGTCAACAATGTGAAGCCCATAATTGGGGATTGCTTTTAGCACCTCATTTACTATTCACACCCTCCCCTTTGGAATAATTTCCTTAAACTACTCTCATCCCATCACCCCTCTTCCACCCCAAGCCACCTCCACCCCCTCAACATTGACCACGTCTAGAGCATAACTTTCACAAATAAGAGCTTTAAAATTGCAATTCCAAGCCACTTCTAAACCATTCTGAAGAGTAAGAACCTCAACTAGGAAAGTATCCCCTGACCATTCCTTCATTTTGAAGAGAAACCAACATACCAAACTCCTCTTGAATTCCTAATTAAGCTGCCAACACCTATATCATAAGATTGGTAGGTAGAAACTCTTTAAGAGGGTAAGAGCTAACCAAAAAAATAATTTAATTTTCTCTTGCGAAGCCAACTTTCACAGCTTCTTCCAATATCTACCATTTGGCAACATGCTAGGCCCATCACACAACTAATTATTAACTGATATAGATATAGGATGAGTATATTCCATTGCCACTTTCCTCTCCAACACCAACTATCAAGAGTATCTTGCATAATATCTGGTGCTATGTTGTTAATTAAAACTGAGAAATCAGAAGGAATATGAGTGATGACATTAATTAGATTCTAACCATTCTGATTAATTACATCCTTCAAAGTAAGGTGCAGATTCTAACCATTATGTAAGTGATGCAATGATTCCAATAGAAACTCCTAAACTCTAAATCCTAAACCTTAAGTTAACCTTGAAAGGAGTTTCCCTAGTCACCGACTGAGGTGTTGTATGATAAGCCCAAAGCACCATAGGTAACTCATCAACCCATCTTCGTTTTGCTTATCCCAGTCTCTTCTTCAATCCTGTTAGGATAACCTTGTTTGCTGCCTCTGCTTGTTCATTTGATTGAGGATGTTCGACCGAGGTCTTCAAATTGTTTTCTGTTATCTCTGAGGAAGGAATTCGGGATCCCGTGACGACATATTATTTGCAATCAAACTGGCATGATACGATACTCTTCGAGCCTCGGTCGGGTCATCAGGTAATTGCTCGTGTTGGAAGAATTGGAGAATACTGGTGTCATCCACAAATTTCCTATGTTAATATTTGAGATTTCTTCTTCATCTATACTTGGCTTCTGAAGAGTTTCTTGAATGACTATCTTGTTACATCTTGGCTTTTTTGTGCTAGCCAATTTGGATAACAGATAAGCTCTGAGGTTTTGCTCTATTGTGATGTGTTTAATCTTGAATTTTGAAAAACCAGAAATTAAAGATTTAGCCTTAATCAAGTACCTGGTAAGTTGTGAATTTTTAGTTTGATATTCTCCCCCGACTTGGCCAGTGACTAGTTTAGAATCACTGAAACAGATTAATGAATTTGCTTCGACTTCTTTGGCCAAGTTCAAACCGGCTATAAATGCTTCGTACTTCGCTTGGTTGTTCCTTGCTCTAAACTTGAATTGGAGAGATTGTTCTAAAATCAAGTTATTTGGACCTTCGAGAATGATTCCAGCTCCGCTTCCTTTTATGTTTGATGCTCTATCTACAAATAAAGTCCAACGTGCCTCTTTTTGTTCTTCCTCGAATGGTGTCAGTTCTACTAAGAAATCAACCAGGATTTGAGATTTTATGGGTCCTCTTGGATGATATTGGATACCAAACTCTGAGAGCTCTACTAACCATTTGATCATTCTCCCTGCCAATTCTGGTTTGTGCAAGATTTGTTTGAAGGGCTGATCTATTTTTACCATGATTTGGTGTGTCTAAAAATACGGTCTTAATCTTATTGCAGCTGTTATCAAGGCAAGGATCACCATTTCTATTTTTTGGTATCTCAAATCGAGTCCCTGGAGAGCTTAGCTAACGAAGTATATCAGTTGTTGTCCTTCTGAGTACTCTTGTACCATCATAACATTGATGGCTTGATCACTTACTGCTAAGTATAGTAAGACTTCCTTCTTTGGATCGGGCTTTTTCAAAATCGACGGTGTTGATAGGTACTATTTTATCTATTGAAAAGCTTGCTCACATTCTTTTGTCCACTAAATTACAAAAATACCCTTTTATTCAATTTTTTTTGTAGTCTTTCTTTTTCTACATTTAAATGTAGAAAGAGAAAGATTTGAGTGGAAATACATTAATAAATTGGGTGGAAAAAATAATGAATCTCAATAATGGTAAAGGTAATTCTAAAAAAGTAATACTAACACTTGATAAATTTAATGTTATTAACTAAATTAACTAAGTTTCTTAATTCACGTGATTTTTTTAAAAGATCTTGTAAAAAGAATCGGAAATAACATTATATTGACGTGTGATCTACGTGTGTCACGTGTAGAGATAGACAAAATAAATTGTGCTGGTAGATATACGTGCAATTGAGTACCTACACATTTTTAAAATTGGTGGAGATGGATATTATACTACTCGTCCCGTGGTACGTGTATACTCATTAGAATATGTTTTCTATTAAATATATTAACATATTAGGATTTTTTATTAGTTTATTATGGGATAAAATTTATTTCAATATTTTATAATGATATTTTTAATATATAAACCTGTAATGATATTATAGTATATTATATGACATGTTTTCTCTTTCTTTTTATAAATTTTAAATTTTTAAATATTAATGGATATTCGTAAATACCTGCTACCTGCACGGGTACCTGTTAATTCTAACGGGTATGGATACAGATAGTGTAGTATCCGCCCTCGCCCCAACCCATTGACATGCCTAGTCATGTGTTTCTTATCAAGAAGGAAACAAATATCTTGTCCTGCTAAAACAAATGAACACCACAACTACAATGTTCTTATTCACTAGAGAGTTCTTGAACTGCATTTCAAGTAGTTATTAATAGAGTAAACGCTCCTTGGCTTTATTCGCGTCGTGCACTTTGGTCCTAGAGATTTCAAAACATAATTGTTAATCCCTAACATTTATCTTCGTAATTCATTTTAGTCTAAAATGGTTGACAATATTAACTGAAATGCCGACGTGTCACGGTAAATGACATTGGATTCAAATTAGTCCCTGCAGTATTGAGAATCATTCACTTTAGTTCCCAAAATGGTATTGTGTATGGAAAGACAAGTTCTTAATAACATTATGAAGAATAGAAAGTCTTGGCTCCTACTAATTGTATCAAACGTCGAAATGTTTAGTTCTAAGTGGGTTATTTATTAATATTCCTTAAGAATTAGATGAAATTTTTCTTACCAAACCCAATGCTTTAAGTGATATATATGTCCATCTAGAAAACGAAGTTATATAATTTCTACATCTTCTAATAAGCAGCAAAATTAACACAGAAGCAACTTAAAGATGCTGGTAAGACTTGACTGTAGTTCTTTTTCTCCAAGTGCAATTTCTCAAATGTGATTCTCAAATGTGACAATCAACATCTAATATAGAAAATATGAATGACAATCTCATTTGATAAATTGCACTTAGAGAAAAAGAGCTGGAGCAAGTTTTACCATTTTAAAGTTGTTTTAGTGTTAAATTTGTTACTTATTGAGAGATGTATAAATTATATAACATCGTTTTCTAGATGAGCATATGTGTGTGTGTGAGTCAGGATCAATTGACACTAAGTGTCAAATTTAAAGACTTATACAAATACTAATTTATATCATGTTGATTAAAAAAAGTGGACATTGATTAATGAATAGAAATGACAAGAAAACTCATATTTGTAGGTGTCTATTTATCTCACTTCATTTTTTTTTCATATTTTTTGTTTAACCACATGTATCCTTCACGGGAGGCAATCCTGTTCGAGCCGGGAACATCCACATCATGGTGGGGCTAGCTCTCCCAATGGAGATTTTTTCCATCCACAAGACTCGAATCCGAGACTTTGCTTAAGGGGAAACAAGCTTGTACCACTTGAACCAACCCCCATTGGTATTTTTTATTTTTTTTCATATTTAATAACAAGGAACCTTAAAATTAAATACGATAATTTTTTGGCATTTCATTTTGTTCCACTTTCTTACTTTTCTTTTAATTGTTTACATTTAAGATGATTAAAGTTGCTCTCCAATTGCAATTATGAACCAGGTTGGGGTTAGTTAAGATTATGGAAATTGATTTTTTATTTATTTTTATTTCTATAAGATACAGATTAAATACGGAAAATTCAGTAGCTAATGTCGTTAAAAAAACTAGAATGGCACTTGGAGTGCGGTTAGATGAACCACACTCTAAGCGTTGATACACATCATGTCCAGCGTTGCAAGCATCACTTGGAGAGCGGCTGTGGAACCGCACTCTAAGTGACCTTGTACCAGGATAACACGTTTTCCTGAGAGGAAATTCTACTGTACCCTCTAGTGAGAGAGGGGTTTGGTACCTTCTTTGTTTATTTAATCAATTTTTTTAAATTGTCTTAGTACTTTTACGGTTCGAGACAATATTTAATTATTAGAATTTGTATTTTTAATTTTCGAAAAGACTTGTTGACCCTCTATAACCATTATCTTGTATTTTTTACTGTATTTCCCAATTTTTTCACATTCTCATTTATAATATACATGTGTCTCATTTAAAATCTACTTTATGTCTTCAAAATGATTTAGGATGGTGTACATGACTTGTTCCTATGTAGTTTTGGCATTTATGCCTCCATACAATAAAAAAATAACAAGAAGATACCAAAACCCTCTCTGACCGGAAGGTACCAAATTGCAACCCTTTTCTGAGTGTTATTTCAATCCCTCTCTTTTTGGATGCAGAACCACTCTCCTTTTCCTTTTTTGGTGTAGTGTCACTTTAAAAATACAAAAAAGACAAAAATTAAAAATATAAAAAAATAAAGTTCTCAAAAAGTCTTCCCCTTTTTAATAATAAACAAATCAATTATCTTCTTCAAATGAATTCTCCCATTTATTCTAAAAAAATATAAATATAAAAAATGAACAAAATAACAAAAATAAATTGAATATCTTTGTCAAGTTTCATAAAATGGGGTAAAAATAAATATTTTCTAAATTAACAAAATTTGCACAATTAATTAAAGATAATTGTCATAGGACAAATGTCACAGCTATATCTTCCCTACACATAATCGACTTCCCAATCCAAATTTGGTTCCAAAAACCATTCTCTCTTTAAAGGGGTTTTCCCAAAATTTTCCTTTTAAAATAAATTTTGGTGGCGACTCCATTGAAACTAAATTTTTCTAATTTTGGTCGTCGCTCCGTCGCGATCCCAGTTGCAACAGCCAGCGATCCATTGAAACCTAAATTTTTTTCTTATTTGTTTCTCCTTCCCGTCACGATCCAGATTGCCACAACTATCCTATCATGTTGGCTTAGTGTAAATTTTATCTTAAGAGAGAGTTGAGTTAGAAATAAGTAGCATATGATAGGATATGATAACTTTTCCCCTTTTTCAACCTCAAATGAAACTCTCTCCCTCCATTGTCATCTCATTGTCGTTGATGCTTACCCTCCACCACCACCATCGTTTGGCAGCCTCCATTGTCAGGGCTGGCCCAATGTTTCTTTACACCTAAAGCGAATTTTCTGACGAAGCCTTTTTAAATGAATTAAAATAATTTACTAAAATATTATAACTTCATTTAAAATTTATTTTTTAATCCTTTTGAGAAGAAAATTACTTATTCAATTTTTATAATTAATTTCATTTAACATTTCTTTTCTATCAATAATAAAGTCAATCCATCTAATCTTTTTTAAGACATTGTTAATTTTAATTTGGAAAATTTTCTTTCCATTAAAGCAACAATTACTAGAACTTTTAACATTATTCTATAAATAATATATGCATTTGGATAAGGATAAAGTCTTTTTATATAATTAAGTATATCGATTGGTGTGTCGTTTTCTACTTGTATAACTTCTTCTAAAACTTTAATTCTAAATATAAATATAATCCATTAATATCAGAGCTATCATTATGTTTTAAATATTTTTCAATGTTAAGACATTTTTTTTAAATTCTCATTGTCTAATAACTTTAATTTCTCAACATCAAACAAT